>CM032232.1:38762500-39382500 GCA_019009955.1 Riptortus pedestris | reverse complement strand
GAGTCTTAGAGCACAACCTCGTCATCGGGGGGTCTTATCAGACAGCAGAACACATTTACAAATGTGACTCATGTGACCTTTGTTCATAAAAATCACATTTTTGCAATCAGTCCAAAGTACACTTTGACGACATGAAAATATTTAAGAAACGACATTTTATGATTTCAAATCTCGGGTTAAATGAAATATTTAAGATAAAGTGACTACGTGAAGTAAGTACTCTTTAAAACATTATTTCTATTTCTGTTTCTTTCGGTTAGGTTTACAGACCTTGAAAATCAATTATTTCTTTAAAACGTTTCCAACTCCAGATAACCAGTTAAAGGGAAATATTGCATTAAGTTCCATTTTTAGTCAAGTCTGGAACCATTTTTATTTTTATTTTTGGAGGCAATGAGGATTAGATAGAAGATTTAAAAATGTTGGTTTATATTTTAAAAGATCTTTAAACAGCATATTTAATCTTTAAATATTATGTTTAAAAATGTTTTTAACTTATTCGTATGTATTTTTTTTTGTTTGGCGGCTGAAATTGAGTTTGAGGTACGGTTATTTGTGTTTAAAAAGAGCCATAAGATACAGGTTGGAAGAATAAATCAATTTGCTCATATATGTGCTACTGATGTTCTTATTTTGGGCCCAATATGATTTATATATTCTTCAAATATGATGGCAAGAGACTCCAATAAAAACATTTTTTTTGGTGCAAACTTTATTAAACATGTTTCGTGGCTTATTTAGCATCTATTCAGGGGCTATCCCTTTTAAACAACTATAATTTTACACATCCTTTAATAAATTCAGAAGTAGCATTTTATAATTAGATTTAATAAATATATCATAGATGTAGGCACCTAATAATACATACATGCTGTACAATATATAGCAAAAGAATTATTAAGGGATGTGTTAAATTAATGTTATCAATAATTTTTAAATTTTTTTAAAAGGGATAGCCCCTGAAGAGGCGGTAAATATGACTCGAAACATGTATGGCAGGTTCAATAATGTTTGCACCAAAAAAAATGTTTTTTATTAGAGACCCTTTCCATCAAATTTGAAGGAAGTATTACTGGTTGGTTGTATTCAGTATCTGGATTTTCACCTTCTAATGGAATATTACTTTCCTGCTGTGTGTTGTTACCAAATAGGTGTCCCTTCATAGATTATAATAAGAGAATAAATTGTCCGATGGAATATTAAAATCAAAAGTAAGCTTAATTTATTTATTGTATTTATATTATTTTTTTGATTTAGTACCTGAAATGTGGAAACATGCTGATCTCCCTCTTTCAGGAGCCTATTCATGTCTGGGCCGTCTATTAAAAGAAACCGTCACAGGAGAGAGTAAAGGCCACTTCATAGACATTAAGGTGTTCTATTTTCATCTTTTAATTTCATGCAAAGGTCGAACTAGCTTATGAATAGTATAATGGCTTCTGTTGGAGAGTTTTGGGCGGATTAGTATAATGAATAGGCTAAAAATAAATTATGATTTATAGCTTTATGAGGATTAGGTTTGGGCGGAGACAAAATTATAGTGTGGGGAAAGCTGTGGACTACGTGACCGGCTGGGAGTCGAGTGTGAACAACCCGCAATAAGGATGGCACGTGGTGTGACCGTGTATCGGCGCTGACCTGATTTGACGGAGATGGAGGGGATGTCTTCCAAGTCCTTACATGGACAACGCCATTGGTTGTCTTCGTGCCCCACCAATTAACCTATAACCTAGACATCCCATAAGAAAAAGCGATATCCCCCGCGTAACGCCTAGTTTGAAATCATATCAATGGGGTAATTAAAATCCTACTGTTTCTATTAGTTAGTTGAGATCATAATGGCTTATAACAGATTTTATCTAAGGCAAATGAAATATTGAGATATGTTCTTCATATGATCACCGATCTATCTAGCAGATGACGAAATGAGGTCCTCTAAATCCGATCGATATGAAGCCTAATATTTAAACCTTTAAAGTATCAATTTCTTCTAGGGAAGCTGGGACGTCGAGGAACGAATTAATCTGGATGTACACAGTAGGCCTGTTTCTCTCTACAATATGTTCATTTTGACAGAGTGCACTTTCAGAGCAACAGCTCCATCTTCAGTGCCTGTTGACATAAACAAAAACCTGTGGAAATCATGTAACCAGAACTATTTAAATTAACAATCATAACTTAAAAAAGCAAAAGAAAGAAAACATAATTAAAATACAATGCAACAGTCACAGAATATAACAGACGACGGGTGAAGTCAATACATAAAAGCATACATAGCTAGTCAACATTTAAAAAAAATAATTTCCATTGGTTTTTGTTTATGTCAATAGGCACTGAAGACGGAGCTGTTGCTCTGAAAGTGCACTCTGTCAAAAATAAAACGTATTTTAGAGGAAAACAGGCCTACTTTATAAATCCAGATAAAGGATGAAGTTCGTTAACTGCAAAAATCGGACAAGGTAAGTGGAGTTTAAAGAATTGGTAAAATTCAAAATCTTGAATATCTTCGTTTTTCAGTGTTCTACCACTGACAGCATCGCCGTTACGACGTTGATTTTGATATATATATATATATATATATATATATATTTAATTAATTGTTACTCTATACTGCTCTACAACTTATTCGATTCAGTTCAAGCTATTATATTACTTATCAGCTTTTATCTTGCTTTAGCTTAAAGTCTTATTTACTTACAACCTACTAAATGTGATATGTCCATGTAAAGTCAAAAGTGTATCCTTCTGTAAGTTAGGAAACCTCCTTAATTTACGCAGCCTCGGCGTGACGAAATTTTTCAATCGTTCAATAGTTCCCCGGCAAATATATTTAAAATGGACATTCCCGGACTCGTCGTAAATCGAGACTTCTTAACTTGGAGAACATCATTGGTTGATTTAGAACCTCGAGAATTTACTGAAAAACCTCTCGTTCCCTTAATTAATTGACATAATAACATGTGTTGTGCCCATTTATTGTCTAGCCTTTAGGCATATCATATAAGAGTAAAGGGATTTTGAGAGGAGAGACACATTGGGACACAACGTTCATGCTTCTAACACATTATAAATGATGACGAGTAATGAAATTTGCAATTTCAGATATATCTTTACTTTCATGGAAGAGTTCTTAGTAAAGTTCTAAAAAAATATGGAGCATTTAGATATAACATACTCCAGGAATCCTATGTAACCAAGTAGTTAGGTACTTGGAGCAGATTGATATTTAATATTAAGTACTCCTGAGTGCTGCCTTAAATCCTAACAATATTTCAAATTTATTGAAATAATGTGGCCGTATATAATTTATCATTTCTGGAAAGAGGCTCAAGACTGATATTGACGGACAATTGCATGTTGATGGATATCGTGCCTTCAAAAAGAGCTATTAAACTTATACTTGAACCGCGAGTCATTCCAAAAAAAACTATTCTATAGGTGATAAAATAACGATATATCACAAATGTGTCTCATTAACTGAACAATAAGTTCTGGAAAATACGGCATCCATTTCCATATCAACTTCACCTTTCTTAGACCAACTTTCACATTTCCTTTCTAATGGAAGGGGATAGAAAGCTATTAATAGGATGGACTACATCAAAAGAGCAGTATATCTTTGAAAGAAGTGCATTCAACGTTTATTATATTACTAATGAGATAGTAGTGGGTTGACCTCTGAACTAGCCTCTTTTATCTCTAGAAATATCTTATGATGTAAAACTAATACAATATCACAGTTCTAAATTTTAATAGAGGCGCCTGCCCTAATAACACTAAAATAATTTGATAGATGTGGTTATTTGTTTACTAAATGATGCCAACTTTTTTTGAGATTTTTTTTATTGTTAGCTCTCTCAAACAAAAAAAAAAGTCTTGTTAATTTTTAACTGCTTAATTGTTTGTCCTTATTTCTCTAATCTAACCTTTCCTATGTACTTCCAGAAGGCAGGCTATAACTCTAATCCGCTTACTTGGTTTTATAAGTACTACTATAATCCCTTCACTAGATATCTTCTCCGAGTTATATTCTTTGGAGCCTGATTCCTCTAATCCTATTATCTTTGTAACACACAAGTCTAATCGTCTATGATGCTCAGGACTATGAAGACACCATTTGTAAACGATATTTGAATAAGACAATTTCTGGTTCAATAGATCATGAATCAATTAAGGTAGCATTACAGATTGAAGATAATTATTTCTTAACTTTGCCTGACGGTGCTAGAGCGCAGGGGGATGTCCACCCTCAAAGCTCCTGGACCCCGATGCTAAATAAAATTTGGAAAATGATTCATGGGTTTTAACACATTAAAGAAATTTAAAATTTTTTTTATACTTCAAGAAAAAACAAATTTATTTAAAAACGTTATTGATGAGAGGCAGTTGAGGAACTGTTCTAATAAAAAGTCAAAAAAAAAAAACAAAAAAAAATATGAATAACCATTTCAGTCGAAGCGCTTGTCATAATATACGTTGTAAGTCTAGGTTCAATTGCCGGGAAATGGCAGTTTATTTAATCAGGAGCTCACCAAATAAAATACTTAAGTCTCAACCTGCTTTGAGAAGGCTAAGTATCGTTTTGGATACCGATCCCAATTAGCCGTAGTAGTAAAACGTGAGCGATAATAAACAAATTATTTAAAAAAAAAGACATCAAACAAATAAATGAAATATAGATTACCAAGAGTGACTCTAAATTAAAGATGTCTTGTAATGAACGTGAAAGTTGGCTTCATAAATAAATATTTCAAGTGGCATTTTACTTTATTGGGCAAGTAATAATTCTGTAGAAATAATGTGAAACTTGAACCTCTTATCTATATATATATATATATATATATATATATATATATATATATATATATATATATATATATATATATATATAAAATTGTAACCTCTGTCTGTACATTGATTTCTTTCGCGAAATTTCACGATAACTTTTCGTTTTACATGTCACAGACACCATAACTGCAATTTGTTTCTATGGTGTCTGTTTGTTTATTTGTTTGTTTGTTACCTTTTCACGCAAAAACGGCTGAACCGAATTTTATGAAACTTGATATGTATATTACTACTAATCCAACTTAGACTTTAGGCTATGCTAATATTCTCTCAGACGAAGAGGAGTGGGGGTTATAAGGGAGGGCTGAAATTAAAAATAACAAAATTTCGTTTCCTAATGCATTTTCGGCAATTATGCACATAACAAAAGATGTTTATTTTGTTATTTGGAGTAACTTTTGTTAGATACACTTTTGTCGTATACCTAAGTATCAATGAGTTATACGTTAAAACTACTGCGGAAGTCAACAGTTTTATTTGGCACAAGAAACTCAACCGAACTAAACCGAACTCGGTATGTGAATTAGCACTAACGCCTTCCTTATAATAAGCCATACTAACATTTCTAGGGACGGGCAGGAGTGGGGGTTATAGGGGAGGCCTGAAATTAAATATAGTGATATTTCGTTTCCTATTGGGGTTTCGGCAAATATGCACATCACAAAAGTTGTTTATTTTGTTATTTAGAGAAATTTACTCAACAATTCTTTTCAATATGAACTACCAGGTACCTCACCCAGAAACATTTAATTCAAATTATAATATATCATTATAATATTTTGTCCTTAATAATTTAAATATGCGCATAATGCACAAGAAACGGGAAATTTGACAATATGGAGGACTGTGAAGTCTTACATAAAAAATTAATTTTATTATTAACAAATCCACAGAAACGACGGGCATTAACCCTAAACACTGGGAAGGGCAAATGTCAAAATATTGTGCAAAGTAAAGCCTTGCCAAAAAAATACCATCACCATCCAGCCTCTAATGAATTCCCGGGCGAAGCCGGGTATCTGAGCTAGTATTATATATATATATATATATATATATATATATATATGTGTGTGTGTGTGTGTGTGTGTGTGTGTGTGTGTGTATGTGTGTGTATGTATACTGGCTTATAAGGTCAACAATTGGCGTATGGGGTAAACCCCCTAAAATTTACTGAAGAGCCTATATTCTTCAAATTCTTCAATGTCCTCCTATCCAGCCAAGTGGGTCGAAGTACAAAAGAAGGTCCGTTTAAATTTGTGTGAGTTTGTGTGTGTAAGCGTGAGACGGTGTTAGTGTAATTTGTATTTGACATCATCCAACGATTACGACGTTCAATGAAATCAAAATAATTTCAATTCATTGCAAACCTTGAGTCCCTACTCTCAATCCATTTTGTTATCTTTAATTTCATTACTTTGTGCTAATATCTGATATTTCCATACTTTGTCAATTGCTATATAATAAAAATTGAAATAATACAAGTATATGATTATACTTATATAACGGTATCGGGATAACATTGTACATATAGAACATCAAACCGGATTATATTTTCTCTGCATACCTTTTACAAATGCCCTTTCTATACTTATTTCCACATGAGAAACACTGCATAAAATATAATCTTTCAAACAATATTCCTGCTATAAGGAAATGAAGAATTATTTTATTATCAAGTTGATTTTTATATGGAATATTCCACTCCAGGTATGGATAGGAAAAAGAACTAAAAGGGGAGCATAGGCGAACTATTCACCCGTCGTATATCACTGAGTTAAATTATTAATTGACTAATTAATGTAATTAATCAGAGCTATCGAAGGTCTGGTTAGCTAGGAATATTAAGTCTATCGAGCCTACCACCAGCCAGACCAGGGTGTGGTCGGCGCAGACTTCCCTGTTGGCTGGCTGGAGACATGGACCTTTCCAAGGACACAATTTACAACAGGGATCAGTTGCAATTACTCTTACTATTGCATTCAACTGAGAGATCAAGTCAAATTCTGAGACAGAGGTTTAGAGAATATCGAAATTTATTAATGAGTACTTGTCTTCTATAAATCGTATGTATTTGTTCCAAGACGATGGTTAAAAGATTCGATCTGTAAGTTCCGATGTTACATGATTTTATTAGAATAAATAAAATGGGTTTTTTTTCCTGACAAGCTTTCTCATCAATCTATTACCCAAAAAATGGAATGAATATAATACATCTTGACAGGACGAAAACCTATTTATTTATCCTCAAAGTTAAAGGCTTTGTAGTGCTCTATCAGATATGGTATCAATTAAATTGAATTTGTAAACTCATGATATTCATAAGCTATTTACATCAATATAGTCATATACATTCAATGCGTTATCCACACTGACATCTTCACACGCTTATAGACGGACAGCTATTTTGTGAGCTTGTTGTCTTACATATCCTTGGTAAAAGGTATTACTTAATGGCATAAATAGAACATAATTATAGTATACCTAATAGACTGAATAACTTAACACTTAGAATAATTTATTCATTTTTCGCTCTCTGACCTTTTGTAATTAGAATTTCTTAGAAACAGGCAAAAAAAAAAAAAAGGAATAAAATTAGTTATTCTTTCAATTCCTTTTTACGAGCTTATTAATTAATAAATTTCACAACCACACACACACACACGCACACACACGTGTGTGAGTTTGAAAATGTAATGCTTGTAAAAATTGTAAATATATATATATATGAAGAACATTAACAAGTAACAATTCTAGACCTCACAGAAATAGATGAAAACCCATTTCATTTCAACCGAAATAGATTTGGAATTTTTTAAAGCTCATAAATAATCAAATCTTTCAAAATTTACCTCTTTTATTATTTGTTATTTATTGGCGACCTTTGCTTTTAAGGCTAATTGGGACGAGTTATATAAAGGTTCTAGCCAGGATGGGGCTAAGGATTTTACTTAATAAAAGTCGCTTAGTTAAGATATTTTCCCTTCTTTAATAGAATCCATTTATGTAATTTATTATGTTCTTATGGAATAAATTATTTAATTCAGTTGGACTGAATAAGATTTGTTTTATTTATTTACGTCCACTTTGTGCTACTATGACTAATTGGGACATGTCTACTGGTACCCTTTTCTAGCCAGGGTAGGACAAAATAAATTCATATTTCCCAGGCGGGAATTCTCCACTCTAGGTTTACCATATGAGATTAACTCACTGGTTAACCTGAGCTCCTGAAAATGATTCGCTGTTAAGATTAATATTTCATATATGTGGGTGTGTGTCTGTGTGTATTCTTTAATTCTAGTTAAAAAATCCCACAAAAGATTTTGGAGCAATAGGGTTTAAAACAGGTTTCGATGCTGAAGCGCATGTTCTTCTGAAACTTTCGTAACTTTGTTTTCAAAATTCTAACTGGAGAGAGTTAACTCCAAATGGAGGTACGAGGGAATGTAAGACCTTAACCCTTGAAGGCCTCAGGGAACAAACATATTACACCTAAAGAAATAAATAAACTCCCGGAGTCAAAGTTCGAATGGTAGTTTTAGCAGATTTCCTTTAAAGGAAATCAGCTATTGAGGTCGTACTCATGACGCGATTTTCGAAAAATTTCTTCAAATGTTCATCGATCCTACCCAGGAGATGTCGAAAATGAGGTCCGTTCAAAATGACAAATATATATATATATATATATATATATATATATATATATATGTGTCTGTTAACGCTCTAGCGGTCTCAATGATTGTTTGATCGTTACGAAACTCGATATTTAACCGTTTTATGTAAAAAGACAGATCAATTTCGTTAATGGCTGAAATCGGACTAGAGGGAGGGGGGTTTAGAGGGGGGGGGGTTTTCGAAATATCTCCGTTATTATGCATCGGATCGAAAAATTGTATAGAGCCAATCGTATTGCAAATTAAATTTACTATAAATATTGTTATATACGTTTATTCTCTATCTTGAATATTAACCGAGATATTTGCATTTTCATGAAATCTGTGAGACATGTGGTCGGGTATAGTTTGAATTAGGTCGGCCATTTTCGTAACCGCTCGGCTCAGGTGGAAGCTTTTAACCTTACCTTACCTTCCTTACTTCGTGAGATTTACGCAAATACGTTCTGTTCATCCGCCCCCTCCCCCACTTCTTTAGTTCTTGGACTACTAAAATTTTAGTTATTAAAATATAAATTATTCTTACAATTCAGAAGCCGTTTCAGTTGGGAATTTCTTTTAATTAGCTGAAAGATTTCTCATTATCGTTTGTATTTAATCACGGTGGTGTTGTGTTACCAGTATGCAGATTTCTCCATTGTAAAACTTCACATGGGAAATCTTCTTAGTTTACTCAGCCCCTGCGTGACGGACATTTTGTACTAATGGTGTTTTAGCAATTTCCCTTGGGGAAAATTAGCTATTAAGGTCGTACTCATCACTCGATTTCCAAAAACGTCCCTCAAAAGTCCATCGATCCTACCTAGAAGATGACGAAAATTATATATTATTGTGCCATTGTTGTCTTTAATCAGGAATTTAATTAATTATAAACCTGGCTCGAAATGAAACGAAGTATTTGAATTGTTCAATTTTTGTCTTTTTAGTTTGATTTATATTGTTGCAAAAATTAAGTACATGAAAAATTAAACAGAATTAATCACATATTTTAAGAAGTGCGGAATAGATGAAACGAGCCTACCGATGGTCTTGCTCGTTCTCGGCAATACCCATCCGGGACTTAGATGTGTCCAGACAGTTCCCTTTGACGTTCGCCGCTCGTCTATAAAAGCGGTCCAGCTCGTCCCTAGAGTTAGTTCGTTCTCAGCTCTCATCAAGTGAATAACAGTGCGTGCAGCTTTAGTGAACAGTGCGTTTTAGTTGCAGTGTGGTAAAGTGTTTTATGTGAAGAACAGTGTAAGCCGTGTTTACGTTAAGAACAGTGTAGTGACCCGCAAAAGTGCAGTGCCGTGTTCTTGTGAACTTCAGTGATCGTGAGTTATTGGACTGTGCAATGTGAAGATCATTGCGTGTTGTGAGTAGTAGTTAAGAACAATTTACCAAGTGTGAAGTGCATTGTTTGTGAAACTAAAGAATGGTAAACCATGGTTTATTGGTCAGTTACGTATTACCATGCGTAAGATATGTCTTTTCATTCTAACTATTCGGACTTTTTGTTCATAGTAATTGGCAATTAAAAATATTTTAAATGCTATCGGATAGTCCATAAATTATTAATGAAGTGATTTATAGCTGACGATGGTAAATTAACATATAGCCGAAACTAAAGATGTTTTATGTTCCTTAAAGTATTCATTTCATATTGAATTTATTGTCATTTTCATCCAAATAGATGTTACAGAATAAACATAGAGTGCATAGAACGGGAATCCCAGTTAGTTTTATTTTAAGGGCAATTTTAGAAAGCTTGAGATAAGATAGGAACATGTTAGGATCGAGGATACTTATATCTATTCCCAATAATGGGAGAGCCTTCTGTTCCGATCCTTCAAGATATAAATACCAGCAATTGTGCCTTATCTTATCAGCCAACTATACTTGAACATCCAAACAACCAAAGGCTAGACTTTTAACTTAGTTATCGGCCAAGTATTGGGAGCAACTGAAATAAAAGTTTTGTTGTTCTAACATTTCAAAGAAGTGCTAACTTCTCTTCGGAACATTGAGTAAAAAGAAAAAGTTTGATGAATCTTGAAGTTGTCACAAATACGTGTTTCATAACCATTGTATTATATTACCCACAGCAGAAATTGAACGAAATATCCATTAGAATACGTCGCTACGTGACTGAGCCCCGCACACAGTCAACCACATGTAACCCAATGATTATAATATTAATTTAATTAAAAATAATTCACGCTTTTATAATAGCACAATGGACCAATTGACAAATGCCATAAAAACTCAACGAACTAACTTTTAAAATAAAGTAACCAATTTACCAAAATAAAGTATACAACATTTTTTAGAGGAAATACACTTATGATGTTATATTAGGTCTGAGATTTCCTTCACGCAAATGTTACGTAAACGGAGCGAATTTCCGCCGCGCTGGAATGATACACTTATAATGTAATTTTCCCAGTCTATTTTCTTTTACATCGAGATAAAAGGCCTTGAAAACAGGTCGTGAGATTTGAACACTAAAAATCGTAGAGTAGTAGAAGTTTGAGATAAGTAAAAACACTGAATCAGATACTACAAATAACTGAGTATTATTCGAGTTAGAGAAAATTGTGTAGAAGAAACATTCTAGCTCATTATATTATTAGTGATCAGTTCTATAACATTCTTCGATGCGACGAATAATAATGAAGTTATACATGATTTTTTATTGTACTTATTAAGTAAACCCCGGCTTTTCCTATCCCGATTGTATTCTCTTACGAACATTAGTTTTATATGAAACGGCTACATATCAAATATAGTATCGATCAAACAAAAATTGAGTCCCCGAGCGTAAGGAATGTTGTCGAATGAACGTCGCATTGAGCAATTATCCGTGTATTTCGCATAGTAAAGACTTATTTATTTTTGAAATAAGACGTTTCGTGACATGTTGGTTCCCCCTCCACCGTTTTGCACCTTATCATAAAGATTCAGTAATACCAGATGGCTGTAACTATAAAAAAATATCGTCGTGTGGATAGGCACAATGCCAATACCATAAGAGTTCTTGTTGAAGACGATGGATCAACCAAGGATTTCCTTTCGATATTTTTATCAAAAAAAAAAAAAAAAGATTTATTTTTTTATTATATTTAACGTGCATAATTTCCTCTTTTTATTTCTGAATTCCCCATTTTTTATGATATACTTTCCTTTAAGAAAGTACGCTTGTCGCCAGGGCCACGAAACTTTTTTCTTTTTGACCCCTCCCAACGTGAGAGGTGGTTTAAATTTCGAAAATTCAAAATTGCAAGTATATAACACAAATTACAATACATAGTTCTCCTAAGTATTTTTACCATAAAGAGTCGTACAAACTTTGTTTTGTAACTGAATTTTGTACAAAGGATAGAGACTGTGATATTGAGAGTTTTAATATTTCATCTTAACTTTCACCCCCTCCCCCACCTCTCGCCCATAGGGCAGTTCTATATTTGTAAATTTTTCTATTTATTCAAATAATTTAAATATTGATTTCATTCATGAAACTCCAAAAAAAGTAAGTGAATTTTCTTCCCCAAATTTTCCGTGTTGAAAGTAGTAAAGCAGTAGACAATGTTCTGAGCTTGCAGGTTTTTTTTTGTAAGAACTTTGTCAGTCAAATGATCCGACGTGTTTCAAGATTTCGAAGTAATCTTTTGTTATTAAACGTTTAACAAGAAACTTAGTCCTCTTTGAAAACCACAAATTTAAGCATAAACACAAAACTTCATCCAAGAATGGTCCATATCTGGCAAACAAATATTTTTGTATATTTATGCCAGAGTCAATGTTATTGAAACACACACATATATATAAACAATTTAAGAATAGTTACGTAGTTTCTAAAGACTATGAATGGTTTAGGTTTTTACAGATGAGTAGACTGATAAATTTACAACATATGATATATGTACACTCATATTTACAACCATTTTCTTTATAAACAAAAATATCATTTTTAATAACTGGCTTCTAAACATAAAAATACTATTTCTAAATCATACGAACAACAAAACATACTCCACTCAGGATATAAATATTTGTTCATTAAATTTGTCCAAAATATACCGGATTAAATTCATACGTTTATCGGTATTTTTGCAGAAGGATATTTTGCAAAAGAAAAGATTTAAATATATTGAAAGACAGAACAAACTATTATCTGAATGGATTGATTGTCATGATTGATCTAGGCGGAAAGATGAGCATTAATAATCAGTTGCATTATTTAGCTTGAATTATGCAATCTTAATTGAAAGAGGAACATCAGACACATGACCTTGTTGAACCCAATGAAGGGAATTAAAGTCAAAGAAGAACTCTTATTTTCCGAATTAATTTTTTTTTAAGCTTGAATACTTGAAAAATTAAATAATTAAAAAAAAACTATAACTGGAAATGCAACCATATGCTGCTAGTTGTCAGGCAAGGAGACACATTCTTGGCGACGCTTCAACATGGTGTCTCTGCTGCATACAAAATTAATTAAAGTCTGTCGAGCTATAAGTTCACACATAAACTCATTACATAAAGTAACACCGTCCCGTAATTTTGAACTGGTGTCAAATTTATTTGATATACTTCGGAGATAGCACGGTTGAATATAATTAATTGTTGAACTGACATTTTGGATTACAGAGGTAGAGGCCAGAAATATCTCATAAAATATGAAAGATAGTTAACTATTAACTACTTTTACAAATATTTGTATCTCTTATTGGACAGAGGCAACAAATTAAGATTGTGTCAGTTTTTTCAGCATATGGACTTATGCCGGACATTTTATCAGTGTGTTTTATAAACTGGGCATGGGGTTTTAATGGCCTAACAGTTTTATTTGCTATATGTCAAAAAAAATAACAAATACATAAATATCCCACTAGTAATCCAAAAAATGCACAGCATACACGTAACATGCCCTTATGTAATAATAGTTATAAGCAATCAAAGAAATATTGAGTAGAATCCGAAAACGATTGACGTTTCGAATAAGGTTAAAGAAACAAATAGAGAACCGGCGTATTTCAAATAATTATAAAAGAAATTACAGATTCCGTTTTGGGTGTCTTAATTATTATAAAGCCGATAATTATAAATTATTTAGAAATCACTGTGGGCTCTCTAGTTTTTTAAAATAGAATAAGGGTAATCGCAAAGGTTTTTGGCGCTAACATCTGCTATTTAAGAAAATATGTATTCTGTTCAGATTAAAATTATATAAATTTCTACTTACACACATTAAAGACACAGGAGGGGTGAATAGTAAATTGAGACAGAACAATAAAGGAGAGCACAAAGACCCACAAATTAAATATTAGTACAGGCCAAAGCAATCATAATAAAATGAATGTGAATGAAAATGTTGAATTAAAATAATGCTATTTACTTTACAGATGTATGAATCACTCATAAATGGAAGAAGAAAAAATATGCTATTATTATAAGAAAAGAAATAGAGTTATATTTATAGATGAGAAGGACTCACCTCGCAGAATGGGTGAACGGTGAGAGAGAGTGAAGACTTAACACATAATCCGCCGAGAACCGGCCACAGACTGAGGAACTCTTGTCTCTAGGTAGCTATCCCCTCCACCGGCCGGCGTTCTTATCAGCAAACCAGCTCCCTCTAAACCTCTACAAGCAGACAGCTGTGTCTTACAGCTTCAACATATAGACTACATCAGATCGTAGACTGCCGACAGAAATGAAGTGTATTTCTTATCAGGGACACCGTCTCCAACCTGTCATGATAATGACTAAAGCTACAGCAACAATCAACAGCCCTGCTCCTTCTAAACCTCTACAAGCAGACAGCTGTGTCTTACATTTTCAACATATAGATTACATCAGATTGTTGACTGCCGACAGTAATGAAGTATAATTCTTATCAGCAACACCGTCTCCCAACCTGTCATCATACTGACTAAAGCTACAGCAACAATCAACAGCCCTGCTCCTTCTAAACCTCTACAAGCAGACAGCTGTGTCTTACATTTTCAACATATAGATTACATCAGATTGTTGACTGCCGACAGTAATGAAGTATAATTCTTATCAGCAACACCGTCTCCCAACCTGTCATCATACTGACTAAAGCTACAGCAACAATCAACAGCCCTGCTCCTTCTAAACCTCTACAAGCAGACAGCTGTGTCTTACATTTTCAACATATGGATTACATCAGATTGTAGACTGCTGACAGTAATGACGTGTATTTCTTATCAGCAACACCGTCTACATCCCTGCTCCCTCTAAACATCTACAAGCAGACAGCTGCAGCTTGCAGCTTCAACATTTAGACTACTTCAGATTGTAGACTGCCGACAGTAATGACATGTATTTCTTATCAGCAACACCGTCTACATCCCTGCTCCCTCTAAACATCTACAAGCAGACAGCTGCAGCTTACAGCTTCAACATTTAGACTACTTCAGATTGTAGACTGCCGACAGTAATGACATGTATTTCTTATCAGCAACACCGTCTACATCCCTGCTCCCTCTAAACATCTACAAGCAGACAGCTGCAGCTTACAGCTTCAACATTTAGACTACTTCAGATTGTTGACTGCCGACAGTAATGAAGAATAATTCTTATCAGCAACACCGTCTACATCCCTGTTCCCACTAAACATCTACAAGCAGACAGCTGCAGCTTACAGCTTCAACATTTAGACTACTTCAGATTGTAGACTGCCGACAGTAATGACGTGTATTTCTTATCAGCAACACCGTCTACATCCCTGCTCCCTCTAAACATCTACAAGCAGACAGCTGCAGCTTACAGCTTCAACATTTAGACTACTTCAGATTGTTGACTGCCGACAGTAATGAAGAATAATTCTTATCAGCAACACCGTCTACATCCCTGTTCCCACTAAACATCTACAAGCAGACAGCTGCAGCTTACAGCTTCAACATTTAGACTACTTCAGATTGTTGACTGCCGACAGTAATGAAGAATAATTCTTACCAGCAACACCGTCTACATCCCTGTTCCCACTAAACACCTACAAGCAGACAGCTGCAGCTTACAGCTTCAACATTTAGACTACTTCAGATTGTAGACTGCCGACAGTAATGACGTGTATTTCTTATCAGCAACACCGTCTACATCCCTGCTCCCTCTAAACATCTACAAGCAGACAGCTGCAGCTTACAGCTTCAACATTTAGACTACTTCAGATTGTTGACTGCCGACAGTAATGAAGTATATTTCTTATCAGCAACACCGTCTACATCCCTGTTCCCACTAAACATCTACAAGCAGACAGCTGCAGCTTACAGCTTCAACATTTAGACTACTTCAGATTGTAGACTGCCGACAGTAATGAAGTATATTTCTTAAGATTAAGAGTTTACGTTCTTAACTCGAACATTTTTACCAATTCCGATATTTAACTGTTTCATGCATCTAATACGTTTACAATCGTTAATGGCAGAAATCGGATTAAGAATAGGTAGTGTTTAAAGGGGATGGCAAAATCGAAAATCCTATCGAAAAACGACGTAGAGTCATTCCTGTTAAACTATTGTTGTTGTTTCAAATGTTAAGCGGATTTTTCGCCTTTGTTAATAGTTTGAAGCCCCCACCTTCCACTCACCGGATTTTTCCTTAGAAATAGATATGTAGTGATAAGAAATCTATAATACGTCGCGTCATACCAGAGGGTTGGAAATCTGCTTAGTTTGCAGAGACTCTGAGTGACGGACGTTTAGAAGATTTTCACTTAGGGAAATCAGCTATTGAGGTTGTATTTATGACTCCATTTTCGAAACATTTCCTGAAATGTCCATAGATTCTACTAAGCAGATGACCAAAATGAAGTCCATTCCATTTATATATATATATATATATATATATATATATATATATATATATATATATATATATTAGCCTGTGACCGCTATAGCGGTGGCAATGTTTGTTGGGGCGTTTTTTGTAACCAATTTGTAAGCAAGTTATGCAAAACCAAAGGCCAAGATCCTTAATGGCTGAAATTGAACCAGTGAGAGGGAGGGTTTAGGATGGGGGAATTACGAAGATTCGAAATATTACACGTCGGATCGATAACTTGAATAGAACCAATCTTTAATATTAATTAAATTTACTATAAATATTGTTATGTGCAAGCCCTACTCCTAACCGTGCAAAATTATATATAATTTTGCCTGTTAATGGTCTAGCGATCACAATTTTTTTACCATTATCAATCTGGACATTTAACCGTTTCAGTCAATACTAAAGAGCATATTTGTTATTGGCAGAAATTGGTCATGAAATAGTGAGGGTATGGAGGGAGGTGGATTCGAAAATTCGAAATATTTCTGTTACTTATGAGAGGGATCGTAAAATGTTATAGAACCAAACTTGTGAACTACTGGTGCTTCACAGTTGTTGTTCTGTTTTTTTTCGTAACTCAAGCATTAAGGGAGTAATCCGTGTTTTCTTGTATTCTGCCTTAAGTAAACGCCCCCCCCCCCCTCGCTGCCTTTTACTCATTTTCTTTTTTTCGTAGAAATATGGAATTTCGTGTGAGATGAGATCACAAGAGTGTTATACTAGCACGCTTAGTTTACGAAGCTCCTGCGTGACGGGCTTTATTTTGTTTTCACTCTCAGTTGACCCTCAGTTAAATCTCGTCTCATTTTTACCATAAGTACTGAGTACATGTCCCAATTCTGTTAATGGCTTCTCACAACGAGAGAAATAGTGAATAGATGATGAGATGAGACGACCAGTGTGCCATATCAGCACGTGGGAAATTTGCTTCCGTCACGCAGGACTTTTAAGTTTTCAGTTATCAAACTTCTACACCTGGAATTTCCATTTGATGCAAGTGCTTCAGCCTCATGTAAATTGCAATTCCTGCTTTTATAATGTATTTCTTATTATGTGAGAAAAGCAGTTTATGTAGCACCTCCCAGAAGATTTACACCAATGGCCCCCGGTCGTCAACCAAGCATTACTCTAATGTGCGGACTACATACAGTTAACAATAAATCGCTCACTGTCTCAGCAGACTATAATAACTACCCTACCTACTCCTATCAGAAACAGCTCTGAAACTCATCTTCCATGAAAGGTTTAACACCTTACCTGTCGATGGCCTATTTAACTCCCCAGTCAACACCCTTCACCAACACAACGGAACCCCATGTTTGAGAAAAGGGCAGTATATCACTTAGCAGTAGTTTACCTGTCGAGGAATTTCCCAACTAAGTTTTTGGAGTGATGATATGAACACAGTTTATTATTCAACAGATTTCCATTATGTGTCTCCATGAAGCGATTTTTCAAATCTTGCCAAATGGACGTTCGACCTACCAAATGTACGAAGGCGGCAAAAGGTCCTTCATATAGAAGCTGTTTAAACTAAACATGGATGACTCGCTAGTCATCTTAACCCACCATATATTCTCTATTTCTAAATATAAACCCGACTGAAAACCAGAAAGTACGAATAACTCGGGTTGCGATAAAACTTACATTGAACAATTGCAGAGCAACAATAGTTGTAACAAGATTTGCTCTATAACACTTTTCGTAACGATTCATAATAACCCTTTCTTGAGGGGGGATGGTGAAGGAATTATAATCTCAGCTAAGAAAATAAAGGAGGAAAAGAAGGAACGAGGCCTTTATTTTCTTAGATGAGATTATAATAACGTAGTTATTTTAAATTTTCGAAATCTTCCCCTCTAACCCCCCCCCCCCTCCCATTTCGGGATTCAATATTCGGAATATAAATATCTGGTTTCGTGGACTTCTTTGGTGGGCTGAATGTTCTTCTTGTCAAAACTGTCTTTTTGCTTCAGCTGTCTTTTCCTCACGGTTCATTTTGCTAATGTTCCGGATGGATTGCAGTGTGTGTGTGTGTGTATATATATATAGCTTTTCATCTTCTTAATTTTCTTATAAAGATCGATGGACATTTAAAGAAATGTTTCGAAAATCGCGTCATGAGCACAAACTCAATTGCTAATTTCCCTAATGGGAAATCTGATTATAGTGACTAGCTTTTATATGAGATATGGGTGGTCAGTTGCCATCCTCTGTACTAAATGCTGACATACTCCATTTATTATTGTCCTAGTAAGTATATGAAAGGCTGGACGATGGTTCCATGCCCACCTTGAGTAGTTCTATAAAGGTAGCTGCTTAGAGGCCGCTTTCCGAACTTGGGACCTGGACAAGTAACCTGTACTGTGCCTCTCTCTAAACTAAAGTGTTTACTAATAACACCTTAGTAATCTACTACTCAGCACATATATTTCAATGAAAAACAACTTTTATGATCATATTTATTTATTTTATTATTATTTATACACTAGATAAATCTCCAAACTTGTAATACTTAACACTACCGCACAAATGATAACAAGAAACCTTTCAATCAGTTTACATTTTAATAACTGCATCTGAATTCCAAACAAATAGGTCAGCCAACTTCTCAGAGATCAAAAGAAAGAAATATTCTTGATCGGAAAGAAAACAAATTGCTGAAATATATGTGAATATAATATATTAATTTTATTGAACATTATTTACTATATCTAGTACTGTAATTATAACGAATCAGAATATTTTTTATCACAATCACTCTAATTTTAGTAATCCAAAAAAAAAAAAAGATGTGGTTGATCATCATAACTCATTTGCATTTATCTCAAATAGAAAAGTTTTGTTGAGCACAATATTTAGTATCTCGGCTTGAAACAAGACGGTTCATGATATAACGTGCGACGACAAAAAAGAGGGTTTACTGAAAACTAAAAAAAAATCCAAATATCTCGGTTAATAATCAAGATAGAGCAAATACTTATATAACAATAGTTATAAATAATTAAGTTTTCAACCAGATTGGTTCTATAACATTTTTCGATCGGACTTGTAATAACGGAGATATTTCAATTGTTCAAAATTACCTCCCCCCCCAGGCCCAATTTCAGACCTTAACGAACTTGATCTTTAGTTTTGCATGAAACGCTTATGCATCGAGTTTGGTAACGATAAGACAAAAGTTGCGACCGCTAGAGCGTAAGCAGACAAGTGTGTGTGTATATATATATATATATATATATATATATAATTTCGAATGGACCTCTTTTTAGTCATCTACTAGGTAGGATCGATGGGCATTTGAGGAAATTATTCGAAAACAGCATCGTGAGAACGACCTCAATAAGTGGTTCCTCTTATGGAAAATCTGCTAAAAACGATCCTCTTGAGGAGTACAAGGCTGGAAGCAAGCAGGGCAAATTTATTTGTGTACAACACAGATGGCTTATAATGAATAAAATATTAATTAACCAAAAAGAATGCTGGGGCTCAGGTTAGCCATGTGAGTTAAGGTGTTGACCTTAATCTCACAACGTAAACCTAGAGTGGCGAGTTCGATTCCTGCTTGGGTAAATAGGAATTTATTTAGTGACAAACTCATTAAATAAAATCCTTAGTCCCACCCTGGCTAGAAAAGGGTGGTAACCTGTAGATAACCCGTCCCAATTAGCCATAGTTGCATAAAGTGGACGTTAATAAATAAATAATATAAAAGAATGTGTGTTGTATGAAACTACTAAGTGGGCCCCAGTAATGGATGTTTTATTGATAGCACTAATGTTAATAGAGAATGGGACATATGTATACTCACTTATATATGAACTTAGCAACTCTTAACCTCTGAGTCAAGTTTCTGGAGATCCATCAAGAAAGGTGATGGTTAATTTAATTTCCAGGGATCTCATAAGGATGGGGAAGTGGGTGGATCTCAAAAAACATTAGACCTTACATACAGACTCAAATAAGAAGAAAGGGTTGGTAATAAACACAGGTTTAAGGAGTATAGTGTGTAGAAAGTATTACTTCCAGGAGTGAGCTGATCATTGGTAGCTGCTGGTGCAATATAACATAGATAATGTGGCCCTACTGCAGATCCCATGGATAAAGGGGGATATGTTCTGTTTTGACAAGCATTCAGTGATAAAATTTGGCTTTAGGTAGAACCAATGAGGCACCAGATTTATTATAAAAATCATAGGCATGCACTGCTAGGTTATTGATAACAGAATAATGAATATTGCAATATATCCTTAATTAGTGTCCAAGCGGAAGGAATCCTTCTCTCTGAGACTAAACATGATGCAAAGCTAGAGGTATTTTACTTTAAGGCCAAATTGACAAGGAATTAGGAAGGAGTTAAATGACCCCAGGTTTCTGTCATGACTAAATTCTTTGGAGATGAGCACGAGACCCTTCTCCCTGATATTGGTAAAATATCAGATAAGGTGGGTTAAAATTAATTAAATGCAAAGACCAACTAGTGGAGATACATTGATAAACCAGTTCTATATCAATAGCATTGGGAAGCTATGCCATTGTATGCACAGCAGACTGGTGGAATAATCATGTCTTTTTCAAAACATGTAACCTTGATATTCAGTCAGTACTGCAGTATGCATGAGAGACAATCTTCCATGACGGTTATTAGTCACACGGCACATTTAGAGTGAAGAAAAAAAAAGCCTTCCAAATGGGAAGAAACCAATCATAGAGCCTATTCATAAGGAGCATTATTAAATGTGAAAATTAGAGAGGCACAATGTTTCTCTCCACATTTTGCAATATACTGTCTGCTGTCTGTGGGCATCAATGAAAAGAAAATGTAGGAGCTGAGGAGGTGCAGCTCAGGTGGGCACATAAGAAGTAAAGCTGAACTAGTGGTATTAGTTTGGCAGATGAGATTATCTGAGCTATCAAAAAGTCCTTCAAGCATAATTGAGTCAAAGAAACATGTATAAAACCATAGTTTTAGGAGATTAAAATCCCAAAAACATTGTTTATATTCAGCGGTTACTTCATATAATTTTTAGTTTTCCATGGTTAAATTTTGAGTGTGGTGTTGATAAAATAAGAAGTCCTTCATGCAGGGGCTGTGTAAACTAAGCAGATTTCCCAAGTGCTAGTATAACACACTTTTGAACACATCTCGCCTCATACTCTTGATTTTAATTTGAAAAACCGATGAGTAGAAGGGAGGAGGTACTAAAGGCTGAAAACATAAAAATTGGAATAACTTGCCTATGAAGTTGTGAAAAAATGCATAAAACAATTGTAGACTATCAACAGTTTAACAAGATTGGCTCTCTAAAATTTCACGATCTCACTCATTATAATAGATATTTTGAATTTTCGAACCCCCTCCCTCTCTAAACCCCACTTATTACTAAACCAATTTCAACTATAAACTCCACAGTTGTATTAAACGGTCAAATATCGAGTATTCTATAGATCAAAAAATTATTTTCTAGAGAAGAACGTAAAATCTTAATTGATGATGTCACCAAGAAATGAACTTGTATATCTCTCACATAATAAAGTTCTATTGCAAACAATATTTAGTATTTAGGGTTAGAATAAAGTCGTTCATGATATATCAGCTTTTTGTTATATGTCATGTAACAGTAGGAGGGGGAATTTACTGAAGGGCAAAATGTAAAAAATCCTAATAACTCCATTAATATACACAATAGAGAAAATATGTATATACTTCAAATTTATAGGTAATTTAATTTTTAATAAGATTAGTTATAAACAATTGTTTGATCCAAATTTTTGGAAAGGGATTGCACATTCAACCTTCAGTGAACCCTCACTTCTACTCATTGTCATGTTAATAATAAGATGTTATATCATGAACCACTTCACTACAAAGTTAAATACCAAATATTGTTTTCAACAAACCTAAAATCTGAGTGATAGAGATAGAAATTATTCTGATTCATTTCAAATTGCTCCACTTGCAATAGTAAATAGTTTTCAATAAAATATATTTGTTATATTCAGATATATTTCATTAATTGTTCATCTTTCCAGTCTAGAATAACTGTATATTTAGTGCTCCAAAGTTGGTTGCCCTGTTTGTTTACAATTCAGACGCTTTCCGTTGTAGATATTATTAACTTGCAAATTGACTGAATGATTTCTTATTCCGTTTGTATTTATTCCCTTAACATTCACAGTGGTGTTACTAGTATGTAGATTTATCTGTTGTTAACCTTCCTGAGGCAAATCTGCTTAGTTTACGGAGCCCCTGCGTGACAGACTTTTTAATAATTTTGATTAGTTAAGGAAAGGGAAAAATACAGTAGGAATAAATAAAATATATTTATTTAACAAAGGAACATTTAATTAATCATACAGATCTTTTCATTCTAACAGAAGAAAGGATTTTACATGTTTCATCATATACGGTAAAATGAAGTGCAGTGGTAACAGCTGCTTTAAGTATGCTGGGTGAGAGTCCCTTGTAGAGCCCGAGAAAGCCTTCTTTTTGTGTTGTTGTTATTAAACAATCAAACATTCCCCTGCATGAAAAGTTCTAAAAATAAGATAAAAATAATAAGTGCATCTATAGTCAGGATTATTACTATAACTACAATCTACTAACAATTTATACTTGAAAATACATTATAATTTACACACCCATCCATAAGCATATACATTTATTTTCAATTAATTAACCACATGGAAAAATACAGTTTGTTTTATGGTTTTTTGAAGTTCTACACATTGGAATTTATTAGTATTTTAGGTTTTAATGATTCGAGTTTGGAGTTGCTAAAGATAAAACCGAATTTTACCTGCTTCTTTTAGCAACCAGCAATTTCTTTAAACAGAGCTATCAGAAAGTTCAAAATTCAATTATGATTACAATAATACAATGTAAAATGAAATATTGGGATATTGAAAAATGATAAATGAAATATTGAAAAATGATAAAAATGAAGTATTGGGGTCTCCTATACAAAATTATATAGTTCTATCTCAAACATGCTATCAGAGGTACAGCTGAAACTTCAATGTATCAGTGACTACTTGAGTTAGTAGGTTACATCATATGCTTCCCCACCCACTCAATAAACTTTTAAGATTTCGATACAAATATGACATGATGATAAAACGGAATCAAAATAATGCACTGTAAATAAACCTCTTAATTAGTATAATGCAATCCAATACTTACTTCTCCAAATCCTTTCCTTCCTTCAAAACCCTGGAGTTGAAGCCTTTTCCTTGTCAAATCGAGGGGGTAAACAACAGTTTTCCCAAGGAGACCAGCAAGGGATCCAACTACTAAGTTTCCAAACACTTTCAGTTCAGCATCAGCTGTTAACCCTGTAATAGTAAATACTGTCAGTGGATCCCATGATTTAAAGTATCTTAATTTTAAGCTAGAGGAAGTACAAAAATAATAAAGGAAAAAATAGTAAACTGATTAGATGGTGTATTTATTTTTTGGGTGCAAGTGAGTTTGTATGGCCTATTTTTAAAAATCAATTGATTTTTTTTTAAATATCACCAATATTATGTTGCAGATAATAAAATGTTAAATAACCAATCTCATTGGTAATTTAATCTTCTCTAGTCATTTTCTCCCTGACTGTTTTCTGCCTTCAGTAATCCCCAAATGACTTATTTGAAGCATAAATACAATGTAATTAATGTCAATTGAACAAGGAGTTCAGGTAAAATTCCAAATATCTCTATTTATATTATTATTTTTCTTTTAACCTAAAGAATCTGTATCATTACAAATTACATGTCATATTGAATTTGCTGTTTAACAAATTACATTAAAAAAACTTTAATATTGTAACTATCAAAGATTAAGGGAGACCAAAGGAAAATTGCAATGTAAACCAGCACATTCAAACAAACAAATTATATAAATTATGATGGCCTACTACACAGAGTATAGCTTTTTCAAAACTCAACAGTTTGAGAATGGCCTAATTACTCTCCACTGGTAGTACAACCGAACCAATCACTACTATCCATCAGCTTACCATTACCCACACCTATATCAATCTGCAACAGATATTTGTTGAATGAACAAATTATTATAATTCTTCTACATTAACTGTACAATGTTATACAATTTAATAACTATTATTACTGGGGATACAAATAAGTTTTAACTTTGTAACTTTGAAGCTTAATTGACAGAAATAGGTAAAAGTTATTTTGTTCAAACTCTTGTCCATCGTGACAAGAAACTTTCCCTGTCATTCTGGTAGCATACGAATTCCAAGTTGAAAAAAGTTATCGTCTTTTGAGGCGATCCAAGAATTGACCCAATTTTTGACTTCTTCGTAAGACGTGACCATGACTCATTGGCTGGAACAAATGGTAGTTGGAAGGAGCAATATCTACTGGTAGGACATCCCATTGAAGTGCCTCTAAAGTGTCCTTGACGACTTGTGCAAAATGTGGCCGAGCATTGTCATGCTGAAGTGATCACTTTGTCATGCCTGTTGGTATATTGTGGGCGTTTGAGCATCTATGCTTGGTTCAAATTCATCAATTGCTGTTGGTAGCATTTGCCAGTGATGGTTTTGTTAGGCTGAAGTAGCTCATGTCATGATAACTCCTAGCTGATCCCACCAAATGCACAGCATTATCTTCTTGCCATGAATAATCGGCCTTGCCATTGAAGTTCACAGATGGCCATTTTTGCGCTTTGGTTTGTTGAAGTGGATCCACTTTTTGTCACCTGTCACGACTCGATGCAAAAAACCCTTTTGCTTTTCTCTTTGGAGCAGTTGTTCACATGTGAAAAGACGGCATTTGACATTTTGTGTCTTGAGATCATACATAACCCAATTTCATTGTTTTCGCATAATACCCATGGTCTTAGACAGTTTGAAATCTATTGTTGAGTCACTCCCGAGGTTTAAAGAGTTCCGCTTGAGACTGGTAGGAATCTTGGTCCAATAATGCCGTCAACTCAACGTTTTCATACTTTTGTGGCTTCCCTTCAAGTTCTTTGTCACTGGTGTCAAAATTGCCACTTATAAAACATTGGAACCAGTACTTCACATGTTTTTATTGATGGAGTATGCACCCCTTATGCTTTGCATAGCAATCAATATCCATCAGCTGCACTTTTCTTCAAATAAAAAAAATAAAAATCAGTGATTCCCATTAATTGTGTTTTGTTGGCACATAGGCATGGTTAGAATACATTTAAATGATAAGACAAGTACTGATTTCTAGAGGGAGTTACGGCTTAAAAATAAATTTAAGCACAAGATGGTCTGATGAGATTTAATACTAGTTATGTAAGGTTTTATACATCCCTCAAAACTTATTTGTGCCACACAATAATTAACTTATTTTTTTAAATGCAGGAAGAAGTTTCAGCAATGTCCCCGTGACTTTTAGTTCAAGGTAAAAACTGGTCAAACAAAAGGTTTAAATTCTATCTTATAATATAGCTATAATTCAAAAATATTTTTTCAGTTTAAATTTTATGTTTCAAATAATTTATACTTTCAAATAAAGAAGAAGATTTAAGAAATATAACTAGAGTGGAACCAGATACAGATCTGTGTACATAAGAGTGTATGAGCTCTTAAGCCAACATTCATTATCATTTGCTATTATGGAGGGGGGAGGGGGGGGGGAGGGCTGTACTTAAGTGCTCCATTATGGATAAATATTTATTTATTTCCATCATACTTACTTCTTATTTTTTCCATAAAAGTAAAAATAATCAACAAAGTGAAAGAGATTCTGAGCTTAAAATGTTGACTTACTTGTACCACTGACTAATTTTGTTATGAGGTTATGAAAAGTAAAAATTGCAGCAGTTTGTGGAGCAACACAGAGCAAAGCTGGAGTCAAGCCTTTGAAAAAGGACCTGTATCCTTCATTCTTCACCATCATTCTTACTGCTAGGGGCATTGATGTATACATCTGGAAAATGGATTTTGAAATTAGAATTTTAAGAAGAAATTCCAACTTTAAATTACAATTAACTATATCATGAATAATTTAATTTTAATTGATAAGAAGCCCATCTAAATTTTTGAGCTTATATTAAGATTTCCGATTTGCAATTTAATAAAAAATTAATACAGAATAATCTATTCAATTTTTATGTTCACTTTACTGTTATAAAATTTACTCAGCAGTTCAGAACCTCCTGTAGCAATGAAGTGTAAATATTTAGTTATGTTCACTTTGCTTTTGTCATTTAAATCGTTTATTTATTTTTTTTTTTACTTTGGCCATATATTGAAGTCTAAACTTCATAAGGAAACAAAGGAAGGGAATACTCTATACCTTCTCCCCTAAACAGGCTATATAGATTTCTTGCATATTTTTATATCACTTGTCTAAAGTTGAGGCTCAAATCATAATAGACCAGCATATGAGACTATTTATTTATTTTTTTAATTTTATTAACACTAGACTAAAACTTTGTCGGCGGCTTAATTTGCTTTAACCATCAAAAATTCTTAAATATGGCCAATATTTAATCTATAAGATAGTAAGATCATTCTTGCCTTTCCATTTCAATCATAAGATAATTTGATTAATCAATTTGTTGTATTGTTAGCCGTTAGATATAGCAAGCTAGTATTAGTAGTAGTAGTAATCATTCGGTGAGGGCTATATCATTCACAATGAATGCAGTTAGTGCGCTCTGCTTTTCCTCCATTTGAAACTGCTCTGAAAAAGGGGACCAATGATGCCCGAAACTATAAACACTTCCAATAAAATTCTCTATAAGAAGAATTAAAAAACCATTCTTTAGCCGACACCCAACAATCCTCTACTAGCTTGATAATTTGATTAAAAAAATAATCAACAGCTAAATTGGCCTAAAAATATTTGGCTATTTGTTGAGACCTCCAGCCACAATGTCATCTAAAAAATCAGAGATGAGATGTTGCTTTCATTGAATGATGATGGATTTGTTGTTTAATTTTTTATAAATTTATTTATCAACCATAAATAAACAGCAGGTGTACTGCCTCAGGAAGGAGGTGGAATCCTGTGCCGGTTGACTGCTGTAGCAGCTGAGTACTCTCTTCCTCTTTTCCAGTTAATGCAGGTGAATTGTTTAGGAAAAAGAGAATGAAGGAGACCTTAGAGCTATCAATCAGTGCTGAATGAAGGTGACCTTCCATGATATAGACTAAGATATTATTTTGAGATGGTGGATAAACACCATTATTTATTTTAAAAAATGTATGTAGCTAAACTATGTAAGGTCCTCTGTATACAGGATCAAATGATTTAGGTAGGATGAAATAATGTAGGCTACGCTTCCACTATAATAATTTAATAACACGGCAAAGCGCTTTCGATGCTGTGCATCATCGTCAGTGCCCGAAGGTTTTCGATGTTGACCTGTCGGCTCTTTGAGCGAGAAGTCTAGCTCCAAGAGCCGACAGGTCAACATCGAAAACCTTCGGGCACTGACGATGATGCACAGCATCGAAAGCGCTTTGCCGTGTTATTAAATTATTATAGTGGAAGCGTAGCCTACATTATTTCATCCTACCTACATTAGAAGTCACTTCCACCTGCCAGAATACCAACTCAGAAAATCAAATGATTTGATTATGTCTGTTGTGAATAAGGGAAGTATTACTATCTACAAAAATTATGATTACATATTTTAATAAAATATTTTAACAGTTACAGAAATGTATTACTAAACAGAATTAAAAAATAAATAAAAAAAAAACAAAAAATCTATACAGTGGCTAAAACACAGAAGAAAGCTAATTATAAAAAAATAATCCAATAATATCCAAATATGTAGTGGGTAAGTTTCTGGAAATAATCTATTATAACAATTGCGATGAAAAATGGAACTTGATCGGAAGCAGAAGCATTTGAGGGGATTATTACCTTGTCAGTGCCCTGAGCAATGAAACGTGTACGAATAACATCAAAAGGAAATGAAGCAAAGGTCGCAATTGAACCTGCAATTCCTCCACAAACAGCATGAACATAAGGAGATCTTGCTTCTGTCTTTAGATAATCCTCAGATGCTTTTGTAAGTATTTCAAACGACTGAAACTAAATAACAACAAATTATAACTCATATAAAAACCTAGGAGGACCTGAAACAAATCTTTTGATTAACAGACATCACTAGCTGTACATTGAATGACTAATAGTCTCAACAAAGCTAAATTTACTGAAGAAAGTAAATTGAGCTCTGCTATTTTGTTTATTATTTACTTCCTTGTACAAAGTTCTAGGAAAAAATTGGTTTTCATATTTCAAAGGAATTATCTATTTTGTTATTTTCGTAACCTTATTTTGTACGTATGTAGATACATATCCCACATAACCCAAAAATGACTTGCCTTAGAATATTGAAATTTAAAATTTAGGACTGTTGTACTATCTAATTGTGCAACTCACCTTTTGATTGAAATTGATTTGGGGGGGGGGTTCTAGGAAGGCAATAATAAACAAATTAAAACTCTCCCCATATGTATTAGAAATACAACAAATGTGTATAGAACTTTTTTTGCATATCATAAAAAGAACTATTAATTATGCCTATGACATTTTTCGCTTCGATGCATTGGATTGTCAAACATGCAGGTGTTCTCGAAAATCAGCCAGTAATGATCGCCGCATCTCATTCACCCAGCACTTGATATTATTTGACAGCAGTGGTATATATACTGGAAGATCCAACCCACTGCTTGATAATTTAAAAAGGTTTTTTACTGTAAAAAATTGATTACATACTATTCACATAGAATGCTCATGGCATGACTATTGATGTTTTCTGATATTCACCGTGTTATAGAATTTTCTACTCTCATCACTAAATATTTTCGAGTCTGAGTCAAATTTGTTATTTGGCCCATAGTTTTATTGCCTTTTCCATTTCTCTAGGATTCATTACTATTAGTTTTTGTATAATAGGTAAAATTATTTGGACATTTTGCTATTTTAGTGGATTTTCAATGTTTGCTTGAACCCGGAAGCTCACTTTAGATGGCAGGTATGTGATATTAAGGCTTATAGTCTCAACACGATTGGGAGATAGCGGGTGATGAAGACATTGTTCTGTAATAGCCTATGTCATCTCATAAAGATGTACATACGTACATGCACACACACTAACATAACTAACATTCACTACCTAAACAAGGTAAAACTTATAAAGTAATAATAAATATACTTATCATATACCTGAAAAAGACCATAAGTAATTGACAACAGCTGACCAGATAAATGTCCTTTCCATAATCCAAGGAACCCTTCTTCACGAATTATAGTTTTTGTGGCTTGGAAAAGAGCATAATACTTTGAAGTGTATGCCTTTTTACTGATTGGCTCCACTTGCAGCTAAAATCGATAAATAAAGGCATTTGAATAAAGCATTATTACGTGTCAACTAATGTTATGTTTGTACGACTCGTATTAACGCACAGAATAACAGAGAGATTAGTTTACTTTAAAGGGAAAAAAGAACAAAACCTCATCTTAAAAAATAAAACATATTATAGAACTTCATGCATCTGCTCCACTTACAGTATTTTGTTAAAACAGGAGTGCCAAAAAATTTAAATTAAGTATATACTAAATTCAAAAATCTAAAATTCATGATAACTTTTATAAACATGGGGATTCAGAAAACATTGTTAGAATGAAAAATTATATTATATTAAATATATTTAATCAGAGAATTTCCATTTAATTTAGATTTGTGACTATCAGCTAAAAACTACAACAATAACTATTTCCAGAAAGGGATATCTCATCAGGAGTAAGTAATACCTAAAAATGAACAATTTTTGAATCTAAACAATAATGTAATACTTCCCAGTTGAGCTCTTGTAATTAGCCTTATTATTAGCCTGTCCATAAATTTGGAAACTCTGTTTCTTAATAAGAATGTTTAATATTTGCTTACTTCTATTAGTGCATAAATATTATCTAATATAACAAGTTCTAACTTTTAAAAATTTAAGTTAACCCATTTACGTCCACTGATGCGTATATGCAACATTAATTTAGCAATTTTTTTTATTTTTGTAGGCTCAAATATTTTTCTATTTTATTACATTGGCTTATTATTTAAGGTTTCTAATTATTAAAAATAATTTTTAAATAAATTTTGTGTTTTTTTAATCCACTGAAAAATATTAGTACAGTTGGTTATTTTTCAACGATAATTAGCACTAAGATATAAATGTAAAATTCAGCCAAATAAAGGTTGCTACAATTAAATTATCAGATTACTCGTTTAAAACATTGTTTTTTTTTCATTGTTGGGACGAAATTGCTGTATTCAATTCTTATATTTTTTTTAGAATAGTCGTTTTACTTTAATGTTGCGATTACGCATCATTGGCCATTACTATGAAGTTTGTCCAATGAAGACAAGTCCATGCTTGTTCACCTCCCCGACCTGTCTAATGAAGACGTGCTCAAGCATGTTCATGTTCCCCCCTATTTTCCTGGCCTTCCCTAATTTTCTTCTCAGTTCCACATTTGATTTGATTGAAAAAGGACACTCTCATAAGAAAATAGTGTATTTCTAAAAGAAAGATCTCTCCTTATAAAATGTAAGTATAAATCTTCTATTTTTTTTTCTCTATCAAGTATTTATAGTTTTTATCAAGTATTTGTTTTACTAAATATTACATTTCCCAAAATTGTATTTATTTCAAATTCTGTTTTAATTTAGGCCTTTTCTATTCAATCCTGAGACAAACAAAGCATGGACAACAAAAGAATTGCTTGCAATACTACAGGAGGATAGTGATGATGAATCATCTCCTAAACACTGTTTGGATGCTGTTTACATACCTCCAGAAGTAGACACACTCACCGACGATGAACGACTCGATGAAAATATAATTGGCGAGGAACCTTTGGAAACAGATATTGCAGGTACATTTGAAATTCATAATAATAATGATACAATTTCTAAAGAAGCAAAAGACGAAATACAAACTAAAAGATCAAAGCAATCTACGGAAATTAGTTTGCAGCCCAAGTGGAAAAACCCAGTTTCAGTTAACTTTTCTGAAAGTCCTCAATTTGAGGAACACACCTGTCGGGAAAACATTATTCGTTTGTACGGAGGCAAATCACCAATTGAAATGTTCAACTTTTTCTTTGATGATAAGTTACTCAGCACAGTCACCACATTTTCCCAACGTTATGCACTTAGCAAAAATGCTCATGACGTAGAAATAAACGTAAAATTATTAAAACGTTTTATTGGAATCTTGATTTTATCAGGATACCATACATTGCCTCAATGTGATCTATATTGGTCAAATGATGATAATAAAGGAGTATCTGTTGTGAAAAACAGTATAAGTCGCAATTGTTTCCGTCAATTGAAAAGATATTTACATTTATCAGATAACAATCAGTTGCATAAAAGTGACAAATTTTCCAAATTAAGACCAGTAATTGAAATACTGAATAAAAATTTCCTAAAAATAGGATTTTTTTTCTAATAATATCTCAATAGATGAGCAAATGGTACCATATTTTGGAAGGCACTCAGCAAGAATGTTCATAAAAGGAAAACCAGTACGCTTTGGATTTAAAATATGGTGCATGTGCTCTAGTGACGGGTATCTGTTTCAATTTCAACCATATGGAGGAAAAACTGAAAAAACACGCCCCTTAGGTCTTGGAGCTCAGGTTGTTTTGGATTTTGTGAATCTGATACCTGACCCAAAGAAGCATCTTATTTTTTTTGACAAGTTTTTTTCATCTCATTCACTGCTGCAGCAAGAACTTAAAAAAATTGGTTGCTTTGCAACAGGAACTATAAGGGAAAATAGAACTGCAAAGTGCCCAATTTAAGATGTAAAACATATCGCTAAGCAGGCTAGAGGGACATATGATTATGCATTTGATGAAATCAATGCAATTTGTATAGTTAGATGGAACGACAACTCCGTAGTCACTGTAGCAAGTAATAATTTCGGTCCAGAGCCAATAAAGAAAGCAAAACGCTACAATAGAAAAAATAAACAAGAAGAGATTATACCCCAACCTTATATAATCTATCAGTATAACAAATTCATGGGAGGAGTAGACTTGCATGATAATGGAGTTGCAAACTACAGAATAAAAATCCGTGGAAAAAAATGGTGGTGGCCTCTTTTTATAAATATGATTGACAGTGCTGCGATAAATGCCTGGAAAATTTATAATATAGCAAATGACAGCAAGATACCACTGCTTGATTTCAAATCCTATATTGCAAGGAACTTGTTGCAATTTGAGAGCATAGAGCTGATTCCTAGATCTATCAATGAACAACCAAGAAGAGGAAGACCCACTGCAAACTCGGTGTTAGATGAAGTGAGAAAGGACAAAATCGGACATTTGATCGTCAGGGATGAGACAAGGCAAAGGTGTAGAGTATGTAAAAGCCAGACAATTTATAGGTGTGAGAGATGTAATGTTAAATTACACCCAGATTGCTTTAAGGCTTACCACGAATAAAAAAATTAAAATTGTAATTTTTGTGTGAAAATAGTGTTAAAATTGAAATTTTTTAATTCTTTGAAGAAGTTTGTAGTTCAAAACAATTGTAATAAAAGTTTTCATGAAACAATATTATTGTGGCATTTTTAAATGTATCACCCAGTATCTCTAAAAAAAAAAAAATAACTATATTCAACAGGCCAATGTTGCACTCACGCAACATTTTCTACCGCCATTATGCCTGAACAAAAAATTGATTTTTTAAAATTTTTCTTTTAATTAGACTGCCCTAAAAATATTTCTTTGGAAAAAAATTAAAACTTTCAACTAATTCTAGCCTTGGCCGTAAATGGGTTAAATATGCAATGTGATGAAGCAAGCAAACATCTTAATTTGTATTTTTGGAATAAAAAATCATAAGCTTCTAATGTATTAACAAAACTATAAAAACAAAAAAAAACTGTTTAAAAAAAATATATATCATTTTAATATTAAGGCTTAATACCTTTAAGATTTATTTCTAACACTCAGTTGCCAGCACCTGAAATGCCTATTTTTAAAGGAATTTTGGTAGAGCTCTGTTTTGTAGTAGTTTCTTTTGTGTGTTTCAGAAGGTGTAAATTTAAAAATATACTGGGAAGAGAGTGGGTGAAATATTCTCCTTTTTTTTTTCTTTTTTTTTTAATCTCCATTGCCAGAAACATTGGAAACAAAGTTATGCTTAATAGGAAGTACTGAAAGAAATTTAAGTTATTCATAAGCTACCTACTGTATTTCACCTGAAATCTAATTTTAAGGACATCAAATGGCTGCCCAAGAAACCTTGTGACAATTCCTGCAAACGCCCCGGCAAGAGCATAATCAATATTTTTTAGCTGCTGTTTTTGTTCATCATACCCAACCATCTCACCATCTAAATAAACAGAGAAAATAACAGTAAAGGAAGTGAGAAACTTAAATTGTCACAAAAATTAATTAGTCGCCTGCGTATAGTGTTTAGAAATTATTAAAAAAATAATCAGAGAACACAAATGATTCAATAGGATTTTCAGGCATCTCTAATGGTATATAAGAGAGAACCAAGGTGGTCAGGTAAGTCATGGTGAAAAATGAACAGATAAAATTTATGCAGTACATTTTAAATATACTACAATGTTTCTTTCTCCTTTCGTTTTTAACAAGTACAGCACCTTTAGTTATACTTAAAACAGATATTTTATAAAACAAATAAATAACGATACCTCATACAAACAACGAATTTCCATCTAATGTCGGGCTAGTAAAAAAATGAATTAGGCATAAAATACCAAAAGTTAATTTTAAAAATGTTATATTTTTTGTTGCCAATTGGGACAGGTTATTCACGAATCCATCATTTTTTAACAAGGGTGAGACTAAGAATTCTATTGAGTAAGTTCATCACTAAATAAATTCCTATTGCCCATATGGAACCCACATAAAGGGTATGTAAGGGGGGGGGTGATGTATTCATAGCTCTCACAGTCCTCTATTTAAAATTGTAATATTTATTATCCTAAAAAATTTGTCAAACTTCGTAATTGCATAGGAAACACTTAAATCTGACTTTTATAATTTACTGATAAATGGATGATTTCTTGGTTATTTAGAAAATTTCTCAATTGGGAATCAGCTATCATCATAGACTGAATGAGGTGAAATTTTCATTTTATTACACATAAATGGCATAAGCATTATTTATTAAAAATTTGTATGTCGTAAGAGTTCATATGTGTTTTTTATTAATGTGATAACATAATATATGGACGAAATGTTACTTGAAATTTGAAATATAAAATTTTCTATGAAATTTGAAGATCTAATCAGCTAAATCTCTTGGGGTAGTTACAAGAGGAATAGAGAGAGTTGGAAGTACGAAATAGGAAATTACTTTGTGTGCATTACATTTTTCACTCTCTGTAATCAATCAATATTTTGATAATATAAAAACCTATAACCTTTGTTATAAAACATTTTTTGATGTTAATGAGGATATTTATAATTTCGTTTTTTGGTCTCTCTGACAAACCCCACTTAGTAAAGGGGTTTATCCCCCTCCCCTGGGGCTGCTAGCTTATTGCCTAAAATATCTTGTTTCATTCACATATATTTAAAATTGAGGGTGTTACGTTGTTTTGATAAAATTTCCTTCAAGGAATTGCAATATTTATAAGTAGTAAATTAAGCAGAAAGTATGCTTGTATCCAGGTTTAGAGAGGCATTCGTCATTTTTTCCTTCATTCTTTCTGTTTAAAAGTAGAAACATTACCATGTTTTTGTTATTGCATTATTAATCTATTACAATTTTGATATCAAAACTAAGCACTTGATTTTCTTTGATGGAAAGCACTGAAAGTACAGTTTATACTCTCACGGACACTAACATATGGGTTGACTTATACAGTATCAGCTGTCACAAACAAACCAGGGAGTAACAACACCAATTTCGTGTTGCCAGGTAGTAGCCTTTCATCAATATTCGAAGATTATTTTAAGATTGACAACATCAAATTAAATTATCATCATATTTTTTTTAATTATTATTTCCGAGTGTTCAATTTAGCAATGTGCGTTAAGGTGACAGACTTAATGCAGTTGGTAAACCTAGAGCCATGGGTTCAATCCCACAAGGACAATAGGTATTTATTTAGTAATGAATTCATTATATAAGAACCTTAGTCATACAACCTTAGCTAGAAAAGGGTGGTGGCCTGAAAATAACCTGTATCAAATGGTTGTTGTTGCATAGTGGATGTTAATAAATAACATTTTTTTGTTATTTCCAAATCATCTGCATATACTATCAAAAGAATCATCATCAATCAAAGAATCAAGTATTGAGAATTAATACACTCAAGATCCATTGAACTAAATATCTAATAAGGAATATAAGATGAAATGCATATTTATTCCTAAAATGGTACAATATTGGCAATATTTACTTTGATACCTAAGTATTACTTCATAAGCTTATGCATGCCAAAAAGAGGGTAGAATTTAAGACTAAATCTAAATGATTTTCTCATAATTTCTCAGTAACTACAGGAAACCAACTATTTTTTGTGCAAAATGTGTAGGTTGTCATAATAGCTTTGAATTTATAACTAATAGGGGCAAAAATAGAGGGTGAAGGCAGAGTCAGGAAAATAATAAATTCATTTAAATACTGAAGAATTTTTACTATTTTAATCAATATTTAATATTTAAAAAGGCAAAAGTGTCAAAGACAATGAAAAATATTTTTTAAAGACAATTACTTTAGAGTGGTGTCATAGCACTGATATAATAAACAAATAGTAATAAATGCATAATACAATAGTATGGAAAATCTTAATGGAATAAATATTAGTCAGCAAAGAGAAGCTAATTTTAATAAAAGAAAAATGGGTAAATTCATTTAAATTTCTAACTAGAATGACAACCAAACCAAGTTGGTAAACAGGAAATAAGATGGTACTATCAAATTTTTGTGTAGGTGTAGAAGAAAAAAGAAAGGAGTGCAATAAGATACCTGATAAAGTCTAGTCATGAATATAACATGGAGAGGAGGCCAGATATGTTAATTTACTGTCTCTTAATACTTCCCATCAGCCATTTTCTCTCACACTGATTTTCAATAGCCTATTTTGATCAGAGCATAAAAAAACAGTTACAAGACCTAATTTTGCAGCTCCTAAAAAGAAAAAAAAAGTATATCAATAAGGAAAAAATAATAGATTACTATTAAGAAACTTTTATTTCAGAATAAATTACAAAGTTTGGTTAAATTTTTAGCACCCAATAACTTAATAATAACGGTAGAGAACTCATTATATACCTGTTCTAAAATAAAACAAGTAAATTGGAATAATTAAATGTTAAATAGGTAGGTCAGTAAAACTAGGACAAACATTGGCACAAAAACTCATAGCACTTATGAAATATACAGCCAACTATCAGGAAATACAAGGAAAGTCAAGTAAAACACTTTTTGGTCCAGAGATAAGTCTATATAGTGATAGTTGCTTTACCACTTCCTTTAACAAAACTTTTGATAATGCTCCTTTGGTTAATATAAAATAAATCTAATAATGAACAAGTTAGGATAAATAATTCGATAACTTACGCATATGAGTATTTATTTACCTGTTAGCTTTGAATGAGGAAAAATTAACCTCTTGAAACTTATTTATTTCTTCAATGAAGCAAAACACATAGATTTGCACAAAATCTTTTTGAAATTGTTTTGGGATAAATAATATGTCCTTATATTTATTTATGAAAAATTGCCAATTTATTATATTAACAAAGCCAACAAATAAAATGTAATGTATTCATATTCATGTCAAAATGAATTATATTATATTAAAAAAACTAGTTCCACAACATAGGCTAACTGGGCAGACTAGATTTTAAATGGAAAATTAAAACATTTTTTAGGGAGTTTATTTACATGCTAGATGTTTTAGAGTTGTTGTGGCACAGTAACAATAATTTCAAATATTATTAATTTAAAATGTATGTGATTACAATCCTAATCTACCCCATATAATTAAGGTGAAGAAATTCATATGAATAATTTTCTGATACACATTAATTCATGTGAAAATGTACAGTATTTTAGATTAGTACTTAAAATAATTAATTAAGTAGAGGATTTTTATTTTTCAATAAAATAAGTTTTAAATTCGTAATACTACCTTAATGAAAAACATCAGTACTTCTGAAATTATTACAATTGTCATTGGTGTTCATGGTGTGCCAAAGCAATACCCAAAACGATAAATGTACATAAGCTGCCTAACACAAAAAAAAAAGAGTTATTATTTGCTTTTGAAGAAAGTCTTATAATATCACTTTCATAGTGAAATGAATATCTTTTAGGTAACCTAATTTGAAAAGGCTGTGAACACAATTTAGTTCCAGAGTAAAATATTCTAAGGTAGTATCAAGAGCTAAATTGGGGCTCAGGTTAGCCATGCGAGTTAAAGCGTTGACCTTTATCTCACATGGTAAACCTAGAGTGGCGAGTTCGATTCTCGCCTGGGCAAGGGAAATTATTTAGTGACGAAATTCATTAAATAACGTCCTAAAATCCCACCCTGGCTAGAAAAGGGTGGTAACCTGTAGATAACCCGTCCCGATTAGCCTAAGTTGCAAAAAGTGGACGTTAATAAATAAATAATAATAAAGAGCTAAATTAGTAAATGGTTTTAGCTAAATAAATAAATTGATCTATTTAAGAATAAAAATTTAAAAAAAAATGAATATTATATTACAATTGCCTTAAATCTTGAATGAATTATAATGAAAAGAGAACAATTAAAACAAGTGGAACTCCTAAAATTGGCAAAACATTTAAACAATGTTGTTAAAGTTTAAGGCTTATATTTTATTTTCATTTCTGTTAACAATTTATTCTATTTCAGTAGTATTCTATGCTTAGTCCTAATTCTTTATTTATTATAATATTGCAACTTTTTCTTGCCAAATTCCATTGCCATCAGTATTTTTTATGTATACAAGAGTTTAAGTTACTATGAAGAATTATACAATTTAGCCACATAGCAGACTAAGTTCTCTTAGTACTAATCAATTGAAAAATATATTTTTTCAAATAAACATTTATGACAACAAAAACTAAATGCTATATTGACTAGGATTTTTCAAGTCGCACAAAGATTAAATATATAGCTGATTTCAATGATCCATTCTACTCACTTGAATGGACTGCTATTAGAAATAATTGCCCTTTAAAACCTAATGGGGAAAATTATATAATGGGTCTATAGAAACCAGTTTTAATACTCTAACAGGCCTATTATCAGAGGAAACGAACGGAGAAAGTGGACCTTTGAGTGAACAATAAAGAAAGACATTTAGTAGACGGAGGCTCGGTTAGGTAAACATTTTGGTTCTGTGTGTATCTAGTAGCAAGAGGGGGGCAAGGAGGAGGAGAGGGGTAGGATTTTGGCACAAGAGGTTCCAGGACAATACCAGAGTGGTGAGTCGTGGGCTGGAGGTGGGTCAATGACCCACTAAGAAACCAGATCTCCCCCCCTACTCCTAAGCCCACCACTACCCACTCCTACCTGGTCTTTCTGGACACCGGTCAGTTATGAAGGACTTCCTCATCCCTCTACTTCTCCTCCTACCGGACTCAGTAAGGCTGAGGAGCTTTCGACTCGAGCTCCCTAATATACCCGATGTCGTTCACCCACCAGTCCCAGATGACGGTAAATTAACATAATAGTAAGAGTGGACCTCAAAGATTTGATTATAATAATAAAAATAATAATAAGGATTAAAGTGTCATTGTGGTAGGTCATTATCCGATTTTTCCATTAAGTTTGAGTTCTGCTTTTGTAAGGTTATAAGGTACCTATAAAAGAGTAACATAATGGTATATAAAACCAATATTAAATACTTAACATTGTGGTTTCAGTCAACTTGAATTTTCAAATTAAAAAAAAATATTTTATTTTGAAAGTCTTTGTGTTCTTCATCAAAACCAAGAAGATTATTAATAAACATTAGGATGATTTATGGTAAAATAATAAAACCCAAAAACTACTCAAGACAATAACACGAGACCAATTTAGTGAATTTAAAAAATGGGCCATTTAACAAAAAATGTATTAAACAATTTTTGTTTACAGTTTCCTAAAGAAGAATTCGAAATGTCATAAAAATAATTGTAGTGTGAATGTTCCATAAAATATATATGTTTAGATTATCAATTAAAATTTAAAGGCTAACCAAGTTTCAAATGTCTACCATTGCCTCTTCAGGAACTTATATTTATTTGCATATATCATTTTGTATTGCCAAGTATGATTCGTGGGTGAGCAACAAGAATTCATTTAAATAAAATCTGACTAGAAAGGAATAGTAACCAGGAGATACCTTTAGCCATAATAGAATAAAGTGGTATGAATTTTTTTCCCACAATTTTAATGATATGACAAATATTAAAATAATACGATCACTTATGTGTCATCTTAGATATTATTAGTCGTGGAGTGAATTCCCAAGTGGAAGGTTGTCCATCCAATGTCTAATTGAATATGAGCACCTGAAGAGGCGCTGGAAGAGGTTTGAAACATGAAAAGCCACATTAAAATAAATAGAAGTGGGAGGGAAAAAATTTCTTATTATGATATTTATTAGGCTCACTTTATACTGCTAAGGCTAATTGGGATGGGTTTTCTACCCACTAGTTCTATTTCAAGTCAGGCCAAATGCTAGATTATTCTTTTGATATTAAAGATGCAGATGATTTTGAAGTAATAAAAAATTTACTTATTAAGGTCCATTTTATGCGACTATGGATAATAGGGATGGGTTATATACAGGTTACCATCCTTTTTTAGCCAGGGTGAGGACAAGGGTTTTATTTAGTGAGTTTTTTACTAAATAATTACCCATTGCCCACTGGGAATCAAAACAATGACCCTTGATTTACCAAGTTCATTAAGAGCATGCCTAACTGAACCCCAACTTACAATTTAATGTTGTAAAATAAAATAGTAACTAGTGATGGTGTAATAAATAAAATAGTAAAGTTTTATTAATGTCAATAATAAAACTACTAGAGCTGAGTTAGGTAGTAGTAGTAGCTATTGAACTAGGGATGAAGATGACCTGAGGAGCAATAACCAGAGAGATGAACACAACAAAAGGAAGTGTAAATGTTCCAGAAAGATTAAAATCGAATAAATTTTCCGAACAAATGTCACAGGTTAAATATTAAATACAATTTCTTAAAACTCGTGTATTTTCACTATATCTTCAATGTTACAGATATATTAAGCTTATTCAAAGTTCAATGGAAGGGATATTTATTCTGTTTTATAAAAATGTATTTATAATATATTTACTACAAGACGTAACTTTTAATTATTTTTAAAGTTTGGTTACCAAATTCTATGATTGCTTCTACAAAGCTTTTTATCTTCTTGTGAATACAGGGTGTTATTTAAAAAAAAAAAAAAGAGGTCATTTTCTAAACAAAATTAACTAGATAAAATGAAGAAAGAAATTGTTTTGAGAAAAATAAATAGAAGCAATTAAAAAATTGGCCTGATTAATAAATTAAATAGTATTTAAAAAAAATGAATAATAATAAAAATAAAATTTTTATATAGTACTTGATTTGATCTTTTTGATGCAAATAGGTTTTTTTTTATTATTCCTAGTTATTTAATAATAGCCTTCTCAGCTATAGGATTGACAAGCAGTTGCAGTCGATTCGTGCTTAATAGGAGATACGGGAAGTAAACAATAACCAGCAAAAAGCACGTAACTTGTGATAATTTGTTATAAAAATGGAACATATGAGGTCTAAGAAAATGCATTTTTTTAAAAATATTTAACCTGTGACATCAAGTAGCTGTTTTCATACCTGGAAATTGGTCACTCACAAAGTTTGCTGTGACCCACAAACAAGTGCAGACTCCAAAAACAAAAAGTTCCATTTCATTCTCGAAAATTCATGTGAATGAACATGCACACAAACCAACTCGAACAAATAGATTTACCCACAAATATTAAGACAAAAGTCAAATATAATGAAGATGTATACATTTTTTAATTAATGAAGGCAATATTTTTCACATAAAATAAGTTTCAGTAACAATTAAAGAAAATGATTGAAGTTTTCCTCTACACTTATAATAAATGAATAAAGTAAAAAAAAAAAAAATTCATAAAGAAGCACATGCCAGTATTACACTCATTGACAGTTCAGAAGAACCCATGTAAACCACTAAGAAACCTATGTAAATAGTAAATGAAATATTAGCAGGGCATGAAGTGTTTAGTGACTCAATTACTCGAATTGGAAATTGGATGAGTACAAGTGGGCATTTACTCCCTTCAAATTCCTCAATTGTAAATCAGTTATGACGATAACTGTTCTTTAGTCTCGAACAAAATATTGAGTGTGATATTGAACAAATGAAACAAAATCTTACTTAGTAACATCAAACATTACATATATGCATGCATCTCAGACAATAAAGGTTCCTTTAAAACAATATTTGTTATTTAGCATGGGGCATTTCAAGATAAAAAAAATAAAACTTTTTATTGCTAATGCACCACCTAGTATAATAATAAACCACTAGAGCAGTACCAGACAAGTATTTATGTACGTACACACAGACACACACACACACACATGTAATTTTGAACTGAAATCATTTTTGCCACTTCCTAGGTAGAATTGATGGACATTTGAGGATATCCTTCAAAATCGCATCATGAGTACAATCTTAATAGCTGATTTCCCCTAAGGGAAACCTGGTAAAAGTGTACAAGTAGCCAATATAATAGATCTGATTTAATTGTCTTTTTTATAGTATCGAGAACTAGCAATAAACTGTTTCTATATTTTTCCAGCTTTACTCCCAGAACTGACAGAAAGCATATTAGACGAAATAGAAAATGGAGATGAAGCTGATCCAGAAGTATTACCAGGACTATTTCAAGGAGATATGGCCATGTCAAATGAGGTTCATATTTTTTTTTCTTTTTCATGATAGCTTTAGGGACACCTATTGAAGAATTAAATAATTTAGCTAACTAGAGTTTGATCATAGCTAGATAGCAATCAAAACATATTTAAAAAGTATATTTGTAGTAACTTCTCTTAAATATTTATTTTATCAATTCAGATTAGAAAATATGAACAGCCAAGAACCAACCATGGATAACAGTAATTTGAGCTGGTTGAAATTGATTCACCCTCTTGTTTCCAAGATTTAAATTTCTTTAACTGAAGAGATCAAAATACAAAACTGTTAATACCTTTGCAATAAAATCTACTGCAAAATAAATTTTGTGTATGAGATAAATATAGGATTAAAAAAATATCCACTCCAAATTCTGTTAAAATAGTTGTTTATATACTTCTGATTTTTTATTTTTATTTAATCATAAAACATATAAACCAATGACTCAGAGTAATTTTTTAATTTCAGTTATACAATTACTGGAGAGTTGGGCTGAAATGGGATGTATTTCCCGAGAAGAAGTGGGAAAATGGTACCGTGCCCTACGTGATTAGCCCATTATATGGTAAGATTAGAAATCAAACTAAATCAGAGAAGAGTAAGTGAATAATGGGCAATGTTGTTACTGGTCAGATGCCTGTCAAGTCAAATTCCCTAATAAAATAAATGACCTCAAGAGGGAGCAACCATAAGGAGCATAAATAAAAAAGATACCCAACTCTGCAAATCTGTGCATCCCAAAAATTTGCACTTTACTCATTTTAAAAGAATTTTGCTAATACAAATATAAAATTTTAATATATGCGAAAACATAGTATTTTAACGTTTTTAAAGTATCGACATTTGGCTAATCCTTGTGGGCTTGTTAGGGATATAAAAATCTCGGTCCTGGTTCTGTCTTTCCATGTGATCTACAGTAATCAAATTTTCCCTAAACAAAATTTCACTCAAAAATAATAATTTATTAAGAAGCTATATAGAAAGAATAATAATTTAGAAAGAACTAAGCCTGCCCTAGAATTATAGAATATCATTATTACAAATATTTTATATATATATATATATATATGTGTGTGTGTGTGTGTGTGTGTGTGTGTGTATGCATATTAATAATTCAATAACCACCAATATTAAAACAAGACTTTCATGAAATGAGAACAAAAAAAAAAAGATCAATTTTTGTAATAAGTGAATTAAGGTGCAATTTATATTATTAACTGAAGTATTTCCCCCTCCATTATAAACTTGCGTTTATAGGCTCAGTCAAAAGGAGCATCTATATTCAGATGAAATACCATATTGGAAATCACTGTCTATTCAGGTTTAATTAAATACGGCATGTATGTGTCTTTTATTTCCTCATTAGTGCAGTTTGGATGAAAAATAGACAAATTTGCTACAAAATGAGTAAATGATAGTCTCTCCTATGGTCTCAAATAAATCAGAAAAATATGCAATATAAAAATGTGAAAACTGAAAAATGGAAAGCGGTAAATATTCTGATTAATTTATTTCTGATTGTAACTTAGCAACAGACTACATAGAAAACTTAGTTAAACAAAAAATATTGTCTTTTCTATTTTCTAGAGCCAGCTGAGTATATAACGATATCAAGAGCCATATCTACTATAAACTTTATGACTTGTGTTAAATTTGTACCTTGGGATGGAAAGAAGGAGGACTATCTTATAATTTGGCCAATCAAATTTCCAAAAGGGTAAGTTAAAATACTGTTAATAATGAGGTATCATGAAAAAAGAGATTAAAGCCAAATAAAATATAAAAAAAAAAAATTCCCCAGTCAAAGCAGACTCGCACGCTCCAAGAAGTTTGATCTTCATTAAACACTTTCAATACTTGTACATAAATGTATTAGGTTACTTTTTTTTTTAATGGACATTAAATTAATCTGCAAAGACGTGTTTTCTTAATTTTTGTCTACATTATTCAGTTTAACCTGAAGCAATTAGAGTCAGAGCAAAATTTTAAACGTTTAACTATCAAAGGAATCTGGGAAATTAAGCATTAATTACTTATATTAATATAAATTATACATATTGCTTCTGAAACTTTTCAAGATATCAGTATGGCTTTTGATGATAGTATATTGAATGAAAGAACTGCATATTGGTGGTTCTCAAGGTCCAGCAATACAAATCTCAAGGATGAATTTCGAAGGCCAGAAATAAAGCAGGATAATGGCGAAGTTGATAAGCCAAAATCGTACCATGTTTTCAGATCTACCACTGGATAGTACTAGTTTATATTTGGATGAGGTTTTTCAATCTTTGTTTTTTGATACATAATAAATTTTTATAGAAAAATTTTCTCTGGTATTCTTCCAATATTTGTACTTTCATTATATTAAAATTGTCTGAATTTCTCAGATGTTGGTCTTATGTTGGGAAACATGGTGGCCCTCAGATAGTGTCACTGCAGCCTCCAGATGAAAAAGGCCCTAACTGTCTTGGTAATGAAGGAAGAGCAATGCATGAATTATTACACGCACTTGGAATCTTTCATGAACAATCACGTTTCGATCGAGACAAATTTGTAACTATACATAAAGAAAACGTAATACCAAGTGAGTAAAAAACTAGGGTATGAATTTTAAGCCATAATGATTGAATTATACTAGTTCTAATTATGATTGTTATACATTTTATTGGAGGTTTAACGAATGTTTGTTTATTTTTAAAGCCTTTAAATCATCTTTCTCTCTCTCACTCTCACAAACACACTTGTGCATCATTAATTTCAGCTTTCTCTGACATACACTCAAGCCCCTAGCATTTCTTTTTTTCTGTTATGAAATATTTGAATTGTACTGATATCTGACTTTCTTGGCATATTACAATTCTTAAAGCTGTTTCATCTCTATAGCAAAACCTCGTAAAAAATTATCATCTTAATGATAATTTTTTTAAGAGCTTAATTATTATTACAATTACTTAAATAATTTAATTTTTTATTATAAGGCTTACTTAATGAAAATATTTTAATTGTTAATAAAAAACTTTTTAAAATAATATCACAGAAGTAATGTAATTTATTTTATCTTTTCAGAATATTTGTCAAATTTTGATAAGCAAAGTTTAGAAAATACAACATTCAAATTTGAATATGACTATGATAGTATCATGCATTATGGGAAAAACTTCTTCAGGTAAGTATCAGGGTACAAATATTCATTAATACTTAAAGGAAGTTGACCCCTAATTTATAACCTCTAAATTTAGATACATCAAGTATTCTACACCTTCACTTACGCTTTACATGGGTCAGGTCGGAAAATAAAAGGTTAAAATTTACAGTGCACCCAAATTCATAAACTTTTTGGGGTTTATGATGACAATAGTGTTATGATTGTCCCCCATTAACCCAATGGTTTATAAGAATCATAGTATTGATACTGCACTTTTGACCTCAACAAGAAACTTTATTTTTGTATTCAGTTTCCTCTTATCTGTTGGTTATTTCACAACTTGATAACAATTTTCAGTGCTCTGAGACTGATCTAATACAAATTATAATAAAGCATTTGTAATTGGCTCTTAGGTTTTCTAGAAGTGGTATGCATAACCCAACTTTGTCACTACTCGCTACACAAGCTTTTAAGGACTAGTGACTCATTTCTCAGAAGAAATAAATTTATTTACATTTCACTCTCTTAACATAGTCTCACTGTACAGTAGTAAACAAAAAACATAGTTTACAGTAGTAAATCATACAACTAAAGTTTACTACCATTGATGTCTTATAGGACTTCTGCGGTGATTAACTCTATCAATAACTCTGCCATTTTTGCATTTTCAGCAGAGCCATAAGTATTTATGTTAAATTAAATTAAATAATTTCTTGGAATAAGCAATGTTAATGCACATTACAGTATAAGAAATAAGCTTCTAGAGGGCCAAGCCAGTTTATGATCAAGTATCCAGAATTTTAAGTACATCATATACATTCTAGTATCAAAAGCCATGAAATATTTCCAAATGAACATACTTCTGGGGGCTCAGATTAGTCGTAATCTCACATAGTAAACATAGTGTCAAGTTTGATTCTCACCTGGGCAATAGGAATTTATTTAGTGACACTCATTAGTTCTCGCTGGTTAGAAAAGAGTGGTAACCAATAGATAACCTGTCCCAATTGGCCCTAGGAGCATGAAGTGGAGGTTCATAATTAAAACAAAAAAAGACTATATATTTCTAGCTGTTTTTTCTTCTCTTCTCCTGTCTACTGGCACCTATCCCATTCCTTTCCTCTGAGTTGCAACACAAGTTCTTTATAAAATAGCATGGAGTTTCCTCTCACCTCTTGCATCTTTATGCAAATATCTCAAATCGAAGTACTATCCAGGTTGATCATATTGTCAAAGTATTTATGGTGTTTCAAGAAATTATCATTTCTGTTTCACCGGAGAATTATTGCCTACCCCATCCATTACAAAAAATAAGTAAAAAAAATAACCTTTCTCTTTATCTATTTCTTTCCCAACCATATTCAGGAACTTTATATTTTACCTTCCATTTTCTCCAACAAGACAATCTCCCAGAGCCTGATCAAAATAACTCCCTATTGTTAAACTTAATTCATTTCTATTTCCTCTTGCCCAGGAGTACTCTTTATTCATTCAAGAGTCCCCCCCCCAAAAAAAAGTATAATATTATAATCAATATCAAAAAATCATAAAACTTAATTAATTATTAATGTTTATATTGTTTAAATGAATTTGAAAGAAATTTTAAATTTGAAAATTTTCAGTAAGGGGAAAGGCAAACCTACAATTACAGCAAAAGATGCAAGGGCAAAGTTGGGCCAGAGAAAAATGCTGAGTAAAACAGACTGTTTGAAAGTCAATGATCTCTATGGATGTCTAGACAAATCCGCTTATCTTCAAAGGAAGTACTACACAATTTGTCAATTTTTAGGATTATGATATTCTGGATATGCTATTTTAAAAGATCATTATTGTGATATGTATAGTTCTTTATTTTTTATAATAAAATATATCTACAATTTAAATATTTATCTTTTTATTATCCCACAAAATACCAAAATAAAAATGTAAAATATTTAAATGTGTTGATTAATTTAACAATTATTTAAATTAAGATTTAATATAACAAAAACAATAATGATAGGTAAAAAGTCCGTCACGCAGGGGCTGCTTTAACTAAGCAGATTTCCCAAGTGCGTCACGTTTTTGCATTTATCTCAAAAATTAAAAGTTCAATGAGAATAATATTTGGTATTTAAGCTTCAAATAAAATGCTTCATAACATAATAGAATATTGTTAATATGAGATGAGCAGGAGTGGGGGTTTACTGAAGACCGAAAACTAAAATATGCAAATATCTCTGTTAATAATGAAGGTAGTGAAAAAATGTACATAACAACATTTATAGAACATTAAATTTGCAATAAGATTGGTTTTATACGATTTTTCGATCTAACGCATAATAACGGAGATATTAAGAATTTTCGAAATTCTCCCCCTCTAAACCTCCCCCCTTCCCCTGGTCTGATTTCAGCCGTTAACTAACTTGATCTGTCTTTTTGTATAAAACGATTATATATCAAGTTTGGTAAAGATAAAACAAAAATTGCGACCGCTAGAGCGGTAACAGACAAATATATATATACAGTTTTGAACGGACCTCATTTTCGTCATCTCCTGGGTAGGATCGATGGACATTTGAAGAAATTTTTCGAAAATCGTGTCATGAGTACGACCAATAGCTGATTTCCCTTGAGGGAAATCTGCTAAAATTACCACAACTATAATTTTTCTTATACTTTTTGATAAGGTGATAATCATATATGATTTGTGTAAATCATAAGATATAAATTAAGAATGTGATTAAACACAAATAATATTGCGCGTGCTTTACTGAGATTTATGTATAGGATACGATGTCTGCTATACCCATAAACCTCCATTTTGTATAATAAATCTTTTCAAATGATAACGTAAGTGATTACAATAGTTCCTTTTCTTAAGGAACTACATGGTTAAATCTTAACAACCCAGCGTAAGTTTATTTAAAGGTTAATGCTAAAATTAATTGGCTTGCAATTGATATAAAATTTTGTATTAACTAATATTGTGATAAATAAATATTGTGACTTAAATTTAAGTCACAGAAGAAATGTTTAGAGTAACAATGGTAAAAAATTAATTTATAATAAAATTCAAGGAAGGAATTTGTAAATATTATAATGAAACATAAGTTAAAAAAAACTAAAAGGAAAGAAAAAAATAAGTATAAACGATCAAGTATATGAGAACCTCTAGTTGTACCGGGCATATTGATAGTAGTGAAGTTAACCAAGATGGGATAGTGTAGAAGCAGATGTAAAAGCCAGAATGGCCATAGGGACCAGATGCATCTGAGTACAACTTGAGCCTCTCTACTTTAAGTCTTCAGGAAAGGAGAGATGCAATTTTACAAAATATTCATTATATCAGGCATATACCAAAAGAAAATTGTGATCTTGCGAAAGAAGAACCCGAAAGCCATTTTCGGCTGCAACAAAAGAGCCCTGAAAAATACATTCGGAGCTGTGAGAGCAACACAGATGATAGACCAGAAGGAACTCCAAACAACAAGAGTTATCAGGATAGTCTGATATTTTCTGTGCTATAAAGACTACAGGATGCACCAAAAGATGGAGTACAACAGGCTACCCAGACAAATGTAAGTGTACCATTCAAATATATGTGTATCTTGTAGTGAAGAGCAGGGGATGGCTGAAACCAAGGCAGGTGGATAACCTGAAACCGGCTGAGATTTGAAATTGGAAGACCATAAATGCGGACGACAAAGAATGGTGACATAGGTCCTACATGGGCTGTGGTGCATAATAATAAGAAAACTCTAATACATTTTGTAAAACTCAATGAAATCAGTAAAATGGTAAATGAAGTTACAATCTAGTCCAATCAATAATGTTTAAAAAATTATACTCTGAACTAAAGCTCTACATCAATCCGCAAATCTTATTGAGAGATTAAGTAACTAGTTAACTCATAAAATTGATTTAGGTTTCTTGAGAATTTTTAAGCAATTAGTTAAAAACATTACATAAAACCAAAACCTACGAACTTTAAAGATGTGTGCTTGATGTAACTTCTTTGAAGATTTAAAAAAAAAGAAAGAAAAATCTTGTGGGCATATACACTTTGATAAGAAATTGACTGTCCTTGAGAACATCAGTTTTTCACAGAATGATATCATCAAAATAACATAACATGTCTGTACATGACAGTTATGCAAGGGTAGGAATTAAACTTCTCCTTTAGAAATATTTAATGCTAAAGTATCTGAATAAATAAATTAAAAGCCACTTAAATTCCTTCAGAATGAACTTAAATTTTATATAGATAATACATAATGGATTCACAAATAACAAAGCTTGTAATGATCCACCTTTGAATAATCAAGAAAATGTGTTAAATCTCAAACTGATTTCACTAAAGATTAGAGGATAGAGAAAGGTTGTCACAGATAATATAAATACTCCTCTATAAAAGAGGAAGAGAATGAGTAAAGATTTAAGAACAAAAAAATGGAAGGATTTCTCTTTGAATGGCAAAATTAAATAAAGATGAAATTTTTAATACAATCCAAATGGAATACAAACTAAAGGGAGTCCAATAATTACCATAGAAAATGCCTTATTTATAACCAACAAACAGCAGTGCCAGATCAAATTAATACCTTCTTTACTAAAGTAGCACATGAAAATGAATAGCCCAAAAATAGTTTAACACTTGTGTACAAAAGGCTCAGCAATTGGAATTATAAATACCTCTTAAATTTATGAATATTCTATCCTCTACTGGATTCTTGATTCCACAATAACAGAATAGTTTTGGTCTTAAACATAATCTAAATTTAGCAGAAATAATATAAACCAAAGGTTCTAAAATAGTAATAATAAGTGTTTCTAGAATGCTAAATGCATAAAGAAGTTAAACATACATCCATTACCTGTAAATGTATCAGTGAATGTCAAGGAAAGTAAAACATTGTTAATTTGAACAAATATTTTACAATTGACATATGATAACGGCCTCTGATCAAAATCGCGCAGTTCATAAACGAGTCATTCAGCACAGCTAAGCTTAGCTTATAGAATACCCGCATTAGTTCATAGTCTTCAAACCTACTCAACAGCCCATGATGTCATTAATAGATCTCTAAACCTGTCAAACAAGACTTCCTGTAATCTGGTTTTAGCAGATTTTTAGTGCTGTCGTTGCCCTCAGCTTAATGAGAACACACTGTAGTAGTTAATTTCCCATAATTTTAATTGAAATCATAAATAATGATATTTAGTATTTCTAGACCAGAAGACTTTGTTAAATGTTATTTATTGTCATTCACTCTTTGCTACTACGGTTAATTGAGACTAGTTACCTAGAGGTTACTAGTCTCTTCTAGCTAGGGTGGGACTTAGGATTTTATTTATTGGGGTTTTCACTAAATATGTGTCTATTGCCCACTCGGTAATTGGTCCTACGGAGAAAGAAGATCTTCTATGAAGTTGGCTTTCCATAGTCGTTAGAAATATAAAATTATGTTTCTTGAAATATCAAATTATATACCTCCTAAAGGAAAGAAGGGTGGAACAAGAGTTGTTTGCGAAAAGATAATTAAAATGAGAAGCCAATAGACATTTGAAACATTTCAATAAGGGGGAGTTTGAGATTGATTTGGATGCAAGCTTGAGGAGTAATTATATAGATTTCTTTTCATTTTAACAGACAAAACCATTCTCTATGACTTCATGATGTAAAGTATTTTTCCGACTGTATCAATTGATATTTTTCTATTCCTTCGTATTTTCATTGACAGTTTTGGTATAAAGTTAGACAAATGCATGTAGCTCTTCGGAGGAAAGACCAGTCAGAATGGTATTTTGCTAAGGGGTATGTCAGGGTGTCGGTGCATAGTCTTGTTTGTAATTATGTATCCAAGATGCTTCATGGAGTGTCACGAATTCCATTTACTGGATTAAATCGTTTAGGAGCCGGCTTGATCAAGTACTGGAAGAACTTCACTTATGTGGCTGATGTCGGTTATTGATGGCAAGAGACGTGTAGTCAGTAAAATTTTGTTGGGAAAAGATTAAGCTACTAATAAATATTTAGTGTCTTTACATCGCCCCCCCCCCGAAATTCAAAAGTCCGTCACGCAGGGGCTGCGTAAGCTAAGCAGATTTCCCACGTGAAGTTTTACATTAGAGAAATCAGCCCAATAACAACTGAAGTAGTAAGGGATCTAAACTTATTCACGAGGGACGAACAGTTACGGAAACGGCCGCCAAAGCTCTCGGCGGAAAGTTCGAATATAGCCGTCTCCTGCCAACCACACACAGAATACAAATGCAAATATCTCGGTTAATATTCAAGATGCAGAATAAATGTATAGAATTTACATTTATAGTAGTAAATTTAATTTACAATAAGATTGATCCTATACAATTTTTCGATCCGACGCATGATAACGGAGGTATTTCGGATTTTCAAAAATCGCCCCTTTAAACGCCCCCCCCCCCTCCCACTGGTCCGATTTCAGCTATTAACGAACGTGATCTGCCTTTTTACATAAAACGATTAAATTCCGAGTTTGGTAACGATCAAACAAAAATTGCGACCGCTAGAGCGTTAATTACATAGGAAAATTGTTGGACTTAAACCCGGAGTATTACATTTATGTAAATGTAGTCTTCTAGCTATAATTCAACTTAGCATTGACTATAATGGAGGAAGTTACTGAAGTGTATGCGATGCTATAGACACTGTTGCCAAGTCACAAACTCACACAGTATTAGTGCAAACTGGCTCCATTTATTTAATGAGATAACTTTTTGTATCAACCCTTGTAATTGATCCATTTTCAAATTATGGGCTCTTTTGCTTTGGAAGAGAAGGACGTGGAAACAATGTAGGTGGAAAACAGAAATTTAGCAAATTTCATATTCCGCTTTTAAGGGTGTTCTTATTACGCCCTCCCTATACAGCTCACGTTAGCAATAAGTTATTATATAGACGAATAGTCTTATTTGTAGCTTCAATACCAGGTATGGTTTTCATGGGATAAGGGCAACTGGGGTTTTAGAGAACGGATGAAAAAAAAAAAAAAATTATGTATCCAAGATGCTTCATGGAGTGTCACGAATTCCATTTACTGGATTAAATCGTTTAGGAGCCGGCTTGATCAAGTACTGGAAGAACTTCACTTATGTGGCTGATGTCGGTTATTGATGGCAAGAGACGTGTAGTCAGTAAAATTTTGTTGGGAAAAGATTAAGCTACTAATAAATATTTAGTGTCTTAACATCGCCCCCCCCCCGAAATTCAAAAGTCCGTCACGCAGGGGCTGCGTAAACTAAGCAGATTTCCCACGTGAAGTTTTACAATAGGGAAATCTGCCTAATAACAACTGTAGTAGTAAGAAACCTCTAAACCTAAAACATTATTTAGGGCGTAATAACCCAGTAGTTTCTAGCCCCAAAAAACAGTTGACCTAACCTCTAAACCTATTCACGAGGGACGATTAGTTATAGAAACGGCCGCCAGAGCTCTCGCCGGAAAGTTCGAACAGCCTACTGGTGGCCACACGCAGAATACAAATGCAAATATCTCGGTTAATATTCAAGATACAGAATAAATGTATAAAACAATATTTATAGTAAATTTAATTTGCAATAAGATTTATTCTATACAATTTTTCGATCCGACGCATAATAACGGATATATTTTGAATTTTCAAAAATCCCTCCCTCTAAACCCCCCCTCCCACTGGTCCGATTTCAGCCATTAACGAACTTGACCTTTCTTTTAACATAAAACGATTAAATTCCGAGTTTGGTAAAGATCAAACAAGAATTGCGACCGCTAGAGCGTTAACAGACAAATATATATATATATATATATATATATATATATATATATATATATATATATATATATATATAATTTTGAACGGACCTCATTTTCGTCATCTCCTGGGTAGGATCGATGGACATTTGAAGAAATTTTTCGAAACTCGCATCATGAGTACGACCTCAATAGCTGATTTCCCTTAAAGGAAATCTGCTAAAACGGAGAATATACGGTTTCAGATCAACATCGTGTACAGCACGAAGAAAACCTTCTTAGCTTACGGAGCTGTTGTGGTGCACTGAGACTTGTGAATGAAACACACAATAAACTACGTATATCATCCATTTTTCCTTAAGGGAATTCAGTTACTGACGTTTTAGTCACGACGGGATTTTCTAAAGATTTCTTCTTCTCTTGAGGAGGCCAGTTCCAAACTGTATATATTTCAGTTTTCAATTAATTCCTCTTCTACTCATCGGATATTTATTTATGAGTAGAGAATATGAGATGAAATCAGTAGTTTTCTCTTCAGATAATGGACGGTAGAGGGACCAATTGATCAGGATCAATAAAACCCCGTCACGTAGGGGCTACGTTAACAAAGCAGATTTCCAAAATGCGTCACGTATTTGTTTATCTCAAAACTTAAATATATTAAGAATTAAGAAGAGATATTAAGAATTTTCGAAATGCCTCCCCTTTAAACCACAAGTCCCTCCCACTGTTCGGATTTCAACCACTAACGAACTTAATCTTTAACGTTTAAATATGGAGTTTGGACACAAATATATATATATATATATATATATATATATATATATATATATATATATATATAATTGTAACCTCTGTCTGTACATTGATTTTTTTCGCGAATTTTCACGATAACTTTTCGTTTCACATGTCATAGACACCACAACTGCATTTTGTTTCTTTCGTGTGTGTTTGTTTATTTGTTTGTTACCTTTTCACGAATAAACGGCTGAACAGAATTTTATGAAACTTGGTATGTATTTTACTACTAACCCAACTTAGACTTTAGGCTATATTAATGTTCTCTGAGATGAACAGGAGTGGGGGTTATAAGGGCAGCCTGAAATTAAAAATAGCGATATTTCGTTTCCTACTGGTTTTTCGGCAAATATGGACATAACAAAAGTTGTTTATTTCGTTATTTAGAGTAACTTTTGTTATATACACTTTTTTCGTATACTGAATTATAAACGACATATACGCTAAAATCTATAGCAGAATTGAAGAATTTTATTTGGGACAAAAGACCCAACCGAAATAAATAAAACTCGGTATGTGTATTAGCACTAACGCTTTCATTATAACGAGACATCAACATTTCTAGGGACTGGCAGGAGTGGGGGTTATAAGGGGAAGCCAGAAATTAAAAATAGCGATATTTCGTTTCCTATTGCTTTTTCGGCCAATATGAACATAACAAAAGTTGTTTATTTTGTTATTTAGAGTAACTTTTGTTATATACAATTTTTTCGTATACCGAATTATAAACGATATATACGCTAAAACCTATAGCGGAAGTGAACAATTTTATTTGGGACAAAAGACCCAACCGAAATAAATAAAACTCGGTATGTGTATTAGCAGTAACGCTTTCATTATAATAAGTCATACCAACATTTCTAGGGACGGGCAGGAGTGGGGGTTGTAAGGGAGGCCTGAATTTAAAAATAGCGGTATTTCGTTTTCTATTCGTTTTTCGGCAAATATGAACATAACAAAAGTTGTTTACTTTGTTTTTCAAAATAACTTTTGTTTTATACATTTGTCCAGGAACAATGTGTGGAGCAAGTAATTTGCGTAGAAATATTGATATGCTCAACAATTCATTCCAATTTGAACTATAAGGTACCTCACCTGGAGAAATTAATTCAAATCTATGTTAATATTTTGTCCTTAATAACTGAAATCTATGCATAATGCACAGGAGACGGAAAATATAACAATTTGGAGGGCAGTGAAGACTTACATAAAAAATTAATTTTATTATTAACAAATGCCAACAACGGTTATTAACCCTGGGACGGGTAAATGTCAAAATATTATGCAAAGTAAAGCCTTGTCGAAAAAATACCATCACCATTCAGCCTCAAATCAATTCCCGGGCAAAGCCGGGTATCATAGCTAGTAAATATATATATATATATATGTGTGTGCATGTATGTATAATTTCGAACGGACCTAATTTTCGTCATCTCGGTAGTATCTATTGACATTAAGAGAAAATAGCGTCATAAGTACGACCTCAATAGTTGATTTCCCTTAAGCGGAGTCTACTAAAAAGGCCTTGACCTCTAAAAGTGCTTTAATTTATGCAGAGTGCACTTTCAGTGATCGTCATCAGCGCCGGATTAGCCTGGAGCAATAGCAACAGGCCTGACTAACGCCTCGACTGAAATCAGTAGCGTTTCATACCGGCTTGTGAGAAATCTGCTTAGTTTACGCTGATCATTGCGTGGCGGACTTTGCTCTGTTTTCCGCCGACCGGGAGAGAGGAGAGTGAGAGGGAGGTTGTGTTGTGGCCCTCCGGGTTGCCTTGGCGAGACTCTGGGGGTGGGACAGACTGGCCCTGTGGCAGGCCAGTAGTAGTCTATCTAGCTATGGGCTGTGCTAGCAGCGCTCCGCTGGTCCAGGGAGGCTTGGACGGGGCTAAGCAGAAAGCAAAGGGCTTAGCAGCCGATGCCGGCCACTTGAAGGATGAAGCTGTCGAGAAAATGAAAGGTAATGTTTGAGAATCGTTTCAAGTTTATTATGTCAGTGCCAGGTCATCTGGTGATGGCTGTACGATATTCTTAATCTGTATATTTTACTAAAAAAAAGTCCGTCACGTACGTGCTGCGTAAACTAGGCAGATTATCCATGAGCTGGAACATGGACGTCAAGCCGAAAATATTTGCACATGTCTCACAGTAAAAGTTCAATGAAAACATTTTTAGCATTTAAGCTTAGAATGAAGTGGTTCATTATATATCAGGTATCAGGTAATATGACAGGAGTAGGTGTGGGGATATTCTGAGGCTGAAAACTAAAATATCAAAGTATCTCGGTTAATATTCAAGTTAGAGAGACAGAAAAGGATGTAACAACAATTGTATTAAACAGACATTTATAATGAATTCAATTTTCTATCTAGTAACTCACAATTGTATACAATTTTTCGTTTGTAGATATAGTGACGGTGATATTTCGAATTTTCAAAAGAACTCCCTCTAACCACCAGCTGGTCAGGATCACAGTAATTAACGAATTTGATTTTTAGTTTTACATACAAGGTTTAATTATTGAGTTTGGTTGCGATCAAACAAAAATTGCCACCGCAAGAGCGTTAGTAGAAAAATATATATGTATGGTTTTCTGCGAACCTCATTTTCATTACCTTCTGTGTAGCGTTGGTGGACATTAGAAGATATTTTTCTGAAATAGCGTCATCAGTACAACCTCAACAGGTAATTGGTGAAGTCCGAGGTAAATACTGAAAAATATAACAAAAAATCAATAAATAAAAAAAAACAAAGAAAAAGGTTTTGCAGTTGAAACATTTGAAAGAATATATGATTAGGTGTGAAAACTACCTCCTCCGCGTTTTTCCACAACCGTTGAAAACATACTAAATGAAGTTTAATGTAAATATATAAATTGTTTTAAAAAAACCTGCCTTTTGTTTTCCCCAGTTTTTAACTTTTACTAGGAACAACTTTTTTCTTTGGCATATTTCTCTTCAACAATGATCATTAAATGTTCATGAAATCTGGTGAAAGAATAATGGTTTTAGATACCGAACAAATCGCATTTTGTTAGAATAAAGTTTTAATGTTTTACGAGAGGAAGAAATTACATCTAAAATCACCATTCAGCCTCAAATGAATTCCAGGGCGAAGCCGGGTATCTGAGCTAGTATCATTATATAAGTGGTGAGCTGAAAAAAATGGAGAACAAGAAAAAACTCTACATGATAAAAACTTAGTAAGTTTCTAAATTATAAGTCTTTATGGGGGCCAATCGAGATATAATATCAATGTGCAATTGAACGTAATAAATGCGTGCTCACCTAGTCTATATTAGGATCAACGCTTCATCGCCTTGGAAATTCAATGATTTTGTTAATTTTTGGAAATGATTTCTTAGTTTTTTTTAAAAATAATGTTTTGATGATAACCCTAAAAAACACTTAGTGTTTATTCTAGCTAGATAAATATAGTTAAGTAAATAATTTTGTAAGCATTATTTCGTCCTTCATTTATGGATTGTAAGTTTGTAGTTTAATTTAGACAGTTGTAATGGTGTTTTTTACTATTATTTACAGTTACGTTTATTTAGTTGAAGGAACTGTACACTGTAAGGCTGTATATGTAGCCTTTGAGTATGAGGGACTTACAGTTTTTAAACCCCATTGACTTTTGATTGATTCAAATGGCAGTTGAATTCACCACTTGTCACTATTACATATATGGTTCTACACTTATGCATGTTTTAGCAGATTTCCCTTAAGGGAAATCAGCTATTCAGGTCGACGCGATTTTCGATTTTTTTCTTCAAATGTCCATCGATCCTACCCAGGAGATGACGAAAATGAGTTCAGTTCAAAACTGTATATATAATATTTGTCTGTTACCTCTCTAGCGGTTGCAATTTTTGTCTTATCGTTACCAAACTTGATATACAATCGTTTTATACAAAAAGAAAGATCACGTTCGTTAACGGCTGAAATCGGACCAGGGAGAGGGAGTTTAGAGGGGGAGAATTTCGTAAATTCTGAATACCTCCGTTATTATGTGTCGGATCCAAAAATTGGATAGAACCAATCTTATTTTAAATGTAATTTTCTATAAATGTTGTTATTTGCATTTTTTCACTATCTTGATTATTAACTGAGATATTTGCATTTTTTAGCTTTCGGTCTTTAGTAAAGCCCCACTCCTACTCATCTCATATTAACAATATTCTATTATGTTATGAAGTACTTTATTTGAAGCTTAAATACCAAATATTGTTCTCATTTAACTTTTTAGTTTTTAAATAAATGGAAATACGTGGCGCACGTGGGAAATCTGCTTAGTTAACGAAGCTTCTGTGTGACGGACATATATATATATATATATATATATATATATATATATATATATATATATATACTTCAAAAGCCAAATGACGTAATATATTGCAGAAACATCCTGCCATCGTGGAGATCTTGACTCTGCTGCAGTCATATTGTCCTACTCCCCCGACTGTCAGGAGAAATTACCATTTATGCAGTCATTTTCCAACATAAACTGCAGCTCTTCTTAGCAGAAAAATAAAAGCATTTTCACAGTAGGAAAAATGCCAGAGTACTTTGGAAAACTCATAAATTTAAATTAAATTAAATTAATAGCAAAAGTCTATTCAGAATCAAAACCGACAAGATTAAGATCGAGATTTCCAATAGAAGCGGATGGAGACGTAATGAGCTTTCATCAGTTGTTATGAACCAGCTCTTACAAAAATTCCAAAAGAGCATCTGTCCTACAAAATTGCAGTTGAGTAAATTCATTGCTACAATTTCGGCCAATTTTAACATCATAACTTCAATAGATTAGAAAAATGTTCTTGAAAAGAAATTTAAAAAGAAAGTTTGACCTTGATAATACGTATACAAGAGATACTGTACCCTAGGATTAGACGGTATAGCTCAACAGCTTTGAATTTTAATAGGAAGGGGGAAATTATTAGGAGATTACTGCCTGTTCATAGCCACTTATAGCCCCACCACTGCACTTATTCAACGATGTACTTTACTGGCATCCTCTCCGATTTATTAGCATGGCATAAGATAGTTACTTCCATCCATAACGAACCTGTTAGCATAGGCTATTCCCAGGCTAGGAATTAGACGATTCGCAATTAAGATGAATAAATCAAGGTATTCTTGGGTTGCTCATCAGGCGAGATTCCCTTCGGATAGTTGGTTCTATCTAACTCCTTCTTGAAATACCATATATTATCAAAAGGTCCATTTCCTTACTATCTCTTGAGGGCCTCTGAAAGGGATGTGTCTGCTGAATTCTATTTTTATTTTATATTTTTTCAAATATTATGGTACATGTCGATTATTATGAGGCCATCCTTTTAAAGACTATTATTAAATCATATTAAAAAAAAACACTTTATTATTTTAAACAACACTTCTAGAATTTTTTTGAATGACAAAATGCAATTATAAATTAGAGTTAGCCCAAAACTAGACAATGTCGAAGAGTAGCTGTATAAAGTGGTCGTCCCCAGCCGTCGCCTGCCTCATGAACTCTGCAAGGTCCATGAAGTGTAATAATAAACGATCACTCATTTTCTGATAACAAAAGAAGCAGAAAGACTAAGATAACCTAGTCTAAATGTAACCAATGTATACACCTCTGCTATATAAGAGCGATACGTGGTTTTGAGCCAGTAAATAATGAGTGTCCTCCCATTATCAATTTTGTCATTTAAAAATTCTAGAAGTATTATTTTAAATAATAAAGTGATTTTCTTTTAATTATGATTTAATAACCGTCTTTAAACGGGTAGCCTCCTGATAACCGATGAGTACCAATATTATTAATAATTGTATGAAAATCATAGAAAGGTAGTCTTTAATATTTTAGGTTGCATTTACCTTGAGAACTGTGCAGTAATGACTTTTCTTTTAGCAGAAAATATCTGTTTAATGCAGTATTTAAACCTATTCTTCATTTTTACTATATATATAACTTTTAGTATTCTTATATTATATCCTTTAAACCTAAGGAGATACAAATGTTGTCTAACTCAAGAGGCATTGTAAAGGAAGCAAGTTTTAATAAGCTATTGGAAACAAATTCAGTAGAACGCTTCAAATACCTCGGAGCAACAGTAACCTTTATCAACGATCAGTTCATAATTATCAACTACAGAATAACTAGTGCCAACCGCTTTTCCTTGACGCTCTTTCGAGTCTTAAGATCAAGGAAAATTTCAAGGTCGCTAGAGTGAGATATGCACATTGACGGGTACATATGAAGAACAAAAATAGAAAATGTGAACTTCAAAAGGTCAATGTAGGACTATTAGTAGAACATCAGTACGACAAGAGAAGACATATCAGAAACGAAAAAGTCAATTTCGTAATATATGAGAGCTATAAGGTTAAGTTTGGCAGATCTGTGTCAAGAACTAACCGGGCTCCGAAAACAGTAGCTGACCAAAGAGATTGTTAAATTTAGCGCATTAAAGGAAACTATGGAGTTCCACTTCGTTGGTTGAAGCAGTAGACAGAATTGAGAAGGCTGGGGAAATTGTGGTTAAAAATGTTCTGTAATCCCTATACAAAAGTTTTAGAATATATTTATATCTTTGTAGCTAACTATTGCTTAAAAGTTTGCAACAATATATCATCAGATGGAAGAAGCTTACTAGAGGACATGCTTGCTATGAATGCATATAAATATAAATACAGATATTCAAATGAATAGTTATATTAAAACAAATTTACATCATAGTTTTCCTTTTTAATCCACTGAAATGGTTCTTGGAAAGCTTAGAGATGATCAATATAAAATTTCCCTGAGTAGTTAGCATAAAGTGAATTAAGGGCGAGATAAGGTTTCCTTGCATGTACATTTGCATCACGTTATGTTCGAAAGGGAGAATTAGTATATAGTGAGGAGAAGGTATTAACTTGATGGTCAAATATTAGTGGTCTTGGATAACAATTATTAATAATTGCATACGTGAAATTACTGGCTACATTTTTTGTTCAGCCAAACATTTACTAGATTTTGAGTTTGAATTTAAATCCATCTCTCCAAATCCAAGTCAGCATCGTGATGCAATCGAGTAGTACATTAAAAATTAGTTATCTTCGGCCTGTTATGCTACCACACAGTGCAAGTGCACCTAGGAACCGCTTGACCTCAATCACGTAAGCCTTGACTTTCATTGGTGCCAAATATTTTAATAAACAAATTCTTCTGGAAGTAAACTTAAATGGAATTCATCTTTTATACTGTTTATTTATCCGCAGATGAGGTGGTGAGAAGGCAGATGGCTAAAAAAATATACTTATCTACTAATAAATGGTTTATTTAAATCCAAGTGTTTCCCACTGCTTTGGGCATAACTCAAAAGTTACATACTAGCAATTACTACTAGTAACTTAAGTACTAAATACAATTCACTTGGAACATCCCATAATGTTAGTCAGTCTTACTGTGAATATCATTGTGGAAGATTCAAAGTAAAGTTTGATTAGTGTTTGTTACTAGTATATCTCTGAAGAGGCACTAATGGAGCTAGAAACACACCATAATGTATTTAAATTATTTATTAGTCGATAAGTGCATTTATTTGTCATTCTGTCTCTCCATCATCATTCGTTAATGTATTAATACTAGAGTCTATAGAAGAATGTTTTTTTTTTCTTGTTATTTTTTTCTCCTCATAGTAGCCCTACGAGAAATTATTTATTTGAGTACATTGCCACATGGCATATTACATTTATGATTATGGTTTAAAACGTTTTTACAATATATACTACTTAATGGGTTATTGCCATATAATAGAAAATAATAATAAATAAAAGTAGAATAAAATAATAAAAAAGATAAAATGACATAAAAAATAATATATTAAAATAAGTAAGATAACTACAAATAAAATAAATGAAAATAAAATAAACAAAAAAAAATTAAGTAATGTTGAACTCAACCTATGATACGGGTTTCCTCTTCTTTTATTAGTGAGCCTATGTAAGGTAAATATATTGAATTCTAATTAAAATTCATATTATTGAATTATAATTATATTGAATATTACCGAATTATAATTATTATCGAAGAATGTTTTACATTCAAAGTTATTTCATTAACCATATATTCCACGTATAGCTTAACAATTAAGGAAAAAATATGAGTTTAAAAATAAAAACAAGCGGTATACCTACTATATAATGTAATGGTAGATGCATGTTAAATTTTTTTATTATCAAATAACTTATACCTTATAAAAACATGGTTCCTCCTTGTTGTGTTTTCCTGGCTTGAAAAGCGGGGATCGGGTCTTCAGATTTTTTGAAGACACTTGAAAGAATTTATCTAGTTATTACTAGTCAGACTATTGCTCTGAATATTTGAAGGACTGTTTGGAATTTTCATCGAAAAGAGAATATCTTAAACTCCGGCTGTCAAAGCAGCCTATTATAGGATCGAAAAATTTCAGCTATCTCATATCTGGAAAATAATTTTTTATAGTCCGTACGTCATCTTTTAGTGGATTCATTGTTCAAGGAAATTTTGCTCGTTTTGTTGCATTTTAGAAAAGTTAAACATTTTAAGAAATTTAGGAGCATTGGAAACTTGATTAGCACTAAGCATTAGAGAAGGTCAGCTTATTACATCGACGACAAACTAGAGTGGTCAAACATCTTGTAGCCACCATGGTATATTATTTTCATTCCTTCCTTTTTTTTTGTAGTGTTAGTACCCACACCCTTCCCACACAATTTGTGGTTTAATCTACCGACAGTTCCACTGCATTCAAATTCCTTAGTACACTTTCGGGTACTTTCAGTAATACTAAACCACTCAACTCATCCTACCCGAATATATCTCACTACATAAAACCCATAGTCATACTGCTGAAAAAGGGAGCAGTCACAAATAATAAACCATTATAGCCTGAAGTGGAGGTAAATAAATAATACATTAATACACTTTGTGAACCTACAACCGTTGAGTCCATTCCTAATTGAGCAATAGGAATTTACTTAGTGGCGGAATCACTGAGTAGAATTCTTAGTCCGCAAAGGCGAGTAAAGGTTGGTAACCTACAAATAATCACTCCCGGAGGCCCATAGTAGTGGATATAAATAAATAACACAATACCCTGATAGTATAGATTTTTAATAAATAAATAAAAATTTAAAATATAGTTTATATTAAGAATTATAAAAAATACTAAACTGAGATGGATTCCTTCTACTGAAATAAAATAAACATAATACAATACCGATACATGTTACTGAATATGATGTACAGCCTTCTATATCGGATACATATAAAATTACTTGGATTTATGCTTGAAGGAAAGAGTCACAGCATTCCAATGTAGAATAGTCTATGAGGTTAAGTTTCCCAGCCTGGAATGTGTCGTATGTAATTTCAGTACTGGCCTTGTCACACTCTCGCTGAGTAAAAAGGACCGCTAAATTTAAAGACAACTATTATTATGTTATTTGCTATTATAAATTTTAATTAATATGGTATTTTAAAATATAAAAATGGTCTTCGTAACACTAACAAACAAAAAGTACAAAACAGAAAGAGCATAAACGAACTACTTAAAGTTGACACATTATGTGAGAACACCAAAAACGAAAATAAATAAACATTTATATAAAAACAATCATGGACAAATATATTATTTACGAGCTTACCCTCGTGATTAACAAGTTACTACTCTGAAAAGGGTGTTTATGGGTAAATAACGTAAAATCTAATTATATAAATACATATGTCAACAGTACAATATTAAAATAATAATAATTATTATTATTATCATTCATTAACGTCCACATTTTGCTACTCAGGCTAATTTGGACGGGTTATCAACAGGTTACCACCCTTTTCTAGCCAGGGTGGGACTAAGGATGCTATTTAATGAATTCCGTCTCTAAATAATTTTCTCTGCCCAGGCGGCAATCGAACTCACCACTCTAGGTTTACCATGTGAGATTAAAGGCAACGCTTTAACTCACATGGCTAAACTGAGCCCCAATATTAAAATAAATAAATATGAACATAAAAAAAAAAATTAATTAGAATTCACGAATGCTTGCTCACACATGCACATTAACAAAAGCAATATACTTACCTGAACACATAAAGGAACTAAAACAAAACACTCACATAGAACCAGATGATTTGAAACATTTCCCTTAATTGCAAATTAGTGTGTTTACTTTAATGATTTATTTTTTAAATGTTGCTGCATTAAGGCACACTGTCTGATGAATCTGTAAATATTCACGTATTTTTCAGATGAGAGGTATAGCAAAGGTTGCGGCAAAGTTTTAGGGGGGGGGGAGGTGACTTATACTAAGAAATAATTTTTTTCTCCTAAATGAATGATGAAACATGTACTTTCTTCATGTTCATAGTAGTTTTAAGTTGTTTGCTTATTTGTATAATATCCAGTAATACTGCCATTCCCGGGGTACGTAAGTTTTAAATGATTTCTGAAATTATATGGCCTTAATCTCACAAGGCAAACCTAGAGTGGCGAGTTTGATTCCCGCCTGGGCAAAGAGGAATTTATTTAGTGACAAACTTACTAAATAAACTCCCTGGCTAGAAAGTGGTGTTAACTTGTAGATAACCCGTCCCAAATTACCCATAGTAGCAAATAGTGGACTTCAATTAATAATAATAAATCATATGATTACTATTTTCTGAAGGTCAATATTGGTATATTATTTGCATTTCAACTTCGTCAGGTTGTCACCGCCAATGCTATCGATTTATATTTTTTGATGTATTCATAAATGTTTGTTATCATGGAGTAAACATCCTTTAAGGATAGTAAAAAACTCTATGAGCGAAAATAAAATAATGTTGGGATTTTTCTTATTTTATAGACTTGGTAAAGACGTATTGTGCACAGTTCAATCGAATAAATAGTACTCATGCAGCAAGAACAGTCCTAAATTAGTCTTAGATTCGTTCCTGAAAGAATAGTCATTATTTGCAGTAATCGAATTAAATAGTCACATTTTTGAAGAAAAGAGATTCATTTATAGAAAATACCATTAAGGTTAAATCAAAATAAGTTATTTTTTTTATAGGAGGTAATCACAGGAAAGTATAAGATTTCTGTATATACGAGTAAGTGTGTCTAAACAGTGAGAACTTGACGGCTTTTTAACACACATATATCTTGTGGCTTGTTTTTACAATTTTTCTGTTCGAATATGTTGATCACTGCTATAAAAAAGATAGGGGAGGTTGTCACCCTTTTCTGATCACAGTTGACTATGGATTTTATATTACGGATCCAACAGCAAATAAATTGATATGCTTTTATGAAATTAGTTAACCATGACTAAGTTAATTAATGGTTTTACGTCCGAAGCTTAAAACAACTTTTTAAAATTAATAATAAAATAAATACTTATTGAATAAAAAGATAAAAGTTGCACCATTCTTTTGGCAGGTGAGACGCCTCAATAATGAGCGCCATCAGCAGCACTTCATTATAAATATTATACGCTGATAGTATGAGGCTGATTGGTTTGGTTTTGCGGTAATTTGTATATATCGACTTATTGGATGTCATGCAGTCACACATAGCTGCTTTCACTCGCACGATAGAATATTGAACAGCAACATCTGTAGAAGAGAGTTGGTTGTAAACAGCAACTAGCTCGTCACTAGCAATTTCAGAGCCCGATCAATGATTTCTGCCTTAGCGACTTCATCAAGACCTTTCTTATCTGTTCAAGGTCTGAGATAAGGCAATGTGATTAAGGAGCTACTTCAAGGCTTTCTTTTCTAACATTCTCACTCATTTCTAACACTTTTTATTCAATGTTATTAGTTGTTTCAAGCTTCAAATTTGTTTTCCAGCGCTTGATTCAACTTTATAACTTCGTTTCAGCATTATAGTGAGTATATAGTAAAACGAAGTGATCCTCATTTTGTTATAGTAGCTTTCCCTTAAGAGAAATCAGTTATTTAGGTTGTACTTATGAAGAGAGAAAAATGTCTTGAAATGACCATAAATCCTGCCCAGATGGTGAAAATGAAGCGATGATTATTTTTTTGTTGACGTCCCGAACTCGATAATTATATGATTCATGTAAAAATAAAGATCTAGTTCTTTAATTACTGAAATCGGACGATTGTGAGCGGAAGAGTTTAGAGGGGGAAGATTTCGAAAATCGAAATATCTCCATTTTTACAAGCCGGATCGAAAAATTGTATAGCAGCAGTCTTATTGCAAATATAATGTTCTATAAATTGTTGCTATGTAGGTTATTTCACTATCTTTATTAATAACCGAAATATTTGCGGTTTATAGTTTTCAATCTTCTGTAGAACCAACCCCTACTAATGTCATATTAAAAATGGGCTGTTATATCATGAACTACATTATTCGAATTTTAAATAGCAAATGTTTTCTTCATCAAACTTTTCGTTTTATTCATCAAATATGTGGAGTGATGAGGTCATCTTGACTCGAAAATGTTTATTTTATCTATAACCTATATAATACTCAACGTTTAACCGTTTAATTAAACTCTAATGTTCTTATTCTTTAATGGCTGAAATCAGATGGGGAATAGGATGGGATTCGAAATTTCAAAAAAAAACCTATGTTATGATTTGGATAGAAACATTTTATAGGACCAATCTTGTTAAAATATTGATGCCATATCCACTTTTTCTTACCTCAAATAATAAGCAAGTTATTGGTACTTTCTTGTTTTAGCCTTCAATAAATCCCCAAATGTACTCAATAAATTATTGATTAGAAACAGAGACTATATGGCGAGATGTGATTACTAGTGTGTTGCAAGCGGAAATGTTCTACGTTTAGACAGCCGCTACGAGAAGGATTATTGTTGGAATAAAAGTACATTACAAACTTCAATATGTCTTAACTTACAGAAATCTCTGTATATTATGTGCATAAAATATTTCTTCATATCTACATAATAACTTTATAAAATTACAAAAAGTCCGTCACGCAGGGGCTGCGTAAACTAAGCAGATTTCCCTCGTGAAGTTTAGTAATAGATAAATCTACATACTGGTAACAACACCACCGTGAATAAATACAAACGGAAATAAGAAATGGTCCATCCAATTTCAATAACCTGCCGACAGGAAGCGTTAGGTTAGAATTGTAAACAAACGTGTCTGCCCTCCTCACACCGGAAAGAAAAACTATTACTGAAATATATCAGAATATAACACATTAATTTTATTGAGAACTATTTACTATATCTAGTACTGTAGTTAATAATGAGTCAGAATAATTATTATCCCTATCAATCAAATTTTAGTATTCGAAAACCTCAAGACGGGGGGGGGGTCACCAGGACATATTTGCACGTATATCGTATAATAAAGGTCTCTTCAATACAATTGTTGGTATTTAACATTCAAATAATGAGATTTCTTACATAACAGAGTATTGTTTATGTAACAGAGTAGAAGTGGCGGTTTGCTGATAGCTGAAAACTGAAAAATGCAAATATCTCGGTTAATATTCAAGATAGTGAATTAATGTATATAACAATATTTATAGTAAATTTAATTTATAATAAGATTTGTTCTATACAAGTTCTCGATCCAACCTACAGTAATGGAGATATTTCGAATTTTCGAAAATCCTCCCCCTGGACCGATTTCAGCCGTTAACGAACTTGATCTTTCTTTTTACATAAAACGACTAAATATCGAGTTTGGTAACGATTAAACAATAATTGCGACCGCTAGAGCGGTAACAGACAAATATATATATATATATATTTATATGCAGTTTTAAACGGACCTCATTTTCGTCATCTCCTGGGTAGGATCGATGGACATTTGAAGAAAAATTTCGAAAATCGCGTCATGAGTTCAACCTCAATAGCTGATTTCCCTTAAGGGAAATCTGCTAAAAGACACTCTACAACGAATTTATTACATATATTTCGTGTCTCAGGGTAGCAATGTGAGTTAAAATGTTGGGCTCAATCTCACATGGTAAACCTTTAGTGGCGGATGTGTATTTACGAATCAGGTTTTAGAGATGGCCGTTGATATCCCCTTAAGAAAAATCTGCTTTTAAAAATATATAAGTATTCCTCAGTGGTTCCTGTCGGTTAAGATTTTATTATCAAAATTATCTATCTAAAAATAGGAAATGTGCAAATGCTTCATTGTGAGTCTGTAATCTTGGAAGGGGGTAATGTTGACCGAATTGTCATTTTGGTGAAACCACCAAAGCCTCAGCGACATAACATTGAACCTTTCGTTTCTCTTTCTAATTAAACGGTAATCCTACATCTGACGATAAAGAGTGGGCAATATTTTATTTAATATTTAGTTTATTATCAATGTAACATAAATAGAAGATGATATTCGCAAAAATAAGGGATAATTGAAATGGTTACAACAAAATCTCTACTAGGCAATAATAGTTATTTATTATACAAGTGACGAAAGTAGATCATTTTACAACTCGAGTGAAACGTTTACCCACACGAGCAAAGCGAGTGTGGTAATTTCACGAGAGTTGTAAATTCTACTTTCGTCACGAGTGTAATATTAATTTTTTTCTGTAATCGTGTAATACATGATCAGATCTAACCAGAATATGAACAAAATTAGGATGTTGTGAAGATTATGGTATGTTGTTGGTAGGTTATAAGCATGGTTGTGAAAGGTTATAAGCATAGTTATAAAACAAGTAGTGATGATTGTGAAGTAGTGCAGTTACAAACAAGTGCAGGTTATAAACAAGGAAGGTAATTATTATTATATTTAAATTTTAAAATATATTGATTATTTCCACCAATAATTCATTTACATTTCAATTTATTTTGTTAAAATAAATTCTTACAATGTTAAGAAACATTTACAAGCATTTAATTTCCAACTTCAAATTATTGTTTAATTTATACTTATTACTAATTAAGAAGGCAATTCACTTTCTTCACTTGTGAAGAAAGTGATTACTTTCTTCACTCTATTGCAAAATGTTTCACTTTCTTCACTCATTTCAGTTTAGTAATGTTACCATTATTCAACGATTACAGAAAAAAAAATTTTAATTTTTAATTTTATCTTCTGCTTGATTTTCAAAATACAGTATGTATTATGGGTTATTTTAGACTATTTTGGAAAATGAAAATGAGAAATATTATTTTCTAAAGCGTTTTCAACAAGAGTCTTTGTATTGTAATATAGGGATTATTGACAAAACATTTCCAAGCCTCCTCCCCATTTTAGACCATAATTGAAAGGTGAAGTGAATTTTGTAAAAGTTCTTTAATACTGTGCCAATGGATATTTAGAAAAATTGAGATAAATAAATGAAAATAAGTGCTTGCGTAATAAAATTAAGCAGATATTTTGTAGTGAAACAGATAAAACAACCGTGTAGTGAAAGAGGCGATTGTCTGTTAACGCTCGCACAGTCACAATATATGTTTGATCGTTACCAAACTCGATATTTAATCTTCTTATGTAAAAAGGAAGGTCAAGTTCGTTAATGGCAGAAATCGTACTTGCGAGAGGGGGGAATTTCGAAAATTCAAAATATCTCCGTTAGAACCTAATTGCATCTTCTCTCCTATAGAACCTTGTCCATCTGTTCTGTTTTATCTAATTGCAAATTAAATGTTCTATAAATATTGTTATATACCTTTGATCTCTATCTTGAATATTAACCGAGATATTCCTACTCATGTCACAAAAACAATACTCTGATATTTAATAAATATTTTTATTCAAAGCCTAAATACCAAATATTGTTTTCAAGAGAAATTTATTATACGAGTTATATGCAAATACGTTCTGTTAATCTCTCCCCCCCCCTCTTTAGTTCTTGAGTTACTAAAATTTGAGTGATTGAGGTCAAAATTATTCTGATTCATTATTAATTACAGTACTTGATATCGTAAATAGTTTTCAATAAAATGAGTTTGTTATATTCGGATATATTTCAGTAATTGTTTTCTTTACCGTGAAGAATATTTCTATCTATCTATTCATATCTGACGTGTTGGTTGACCTGTTTGTTTAAATTTAGATACTTTCCATAGTGGAGGTATTAAAATGTAAGTTGACTGAAATATTTTTCATTACCATTTGTATTTATTTACTAAATATTCACGGTGGTGTTAATTGTTACCTGTATGTATATTTATCTATTGTTAAACTTCACGTGGTAAATCTTCTTAGTTTACGCAGCCACTGCTTGACGGACTTTCTTTCTTTTTTTAAATCCATTCGAAAGTATGACGTTGCTGAGTAAAGGGGGGGGTGTTTGAAGGGAGCCCTGTGATGAATAGTAGAGCTTGGGAAGTAAATATAGAAGATTGGTTACCGCTAGAAACACGTGTCCATTGTACTGGAGGAGCTCTCACATTGATCGGGTAAAGCTGAAGTGGGTCGGGTTCCAGGGGTGTAGAAGCCATAATGCTCCTTATCGCGGTGACCACACGCAAAGTTCAAACGGCCACTCTTAAACATGTTGTATATTTCATATATATGCATAGTCTTATTTACCTAGGCCTTTATTTACTTAGGTGTGGTGGGGAGGGGTGGGAGTGGCGGCCGTGACCTCCCGACAGACAAATAAGAATGATTCTTCATGGGTACCCTGGTCAAAAGACCCCGCATAATAGAATTCTTTCACACAGGTCCAGTGTAATCTTGCCGTGTTGATCTCATCTCACTTCTCTGTTTCTCCAGTAGTAAGAAATTTTTGTACATGATGTAACAGTAAATGTAAGCAGGAAAGTGACTCATTTACTCCATGTAAAAAAAAAAAATCCGTCACGCAGGGGCTGCGTAAACTAAGCAGATTTCCCACGTAAAGTTATACAGTAGAGAAACCTCCATACGAATGCCGATCAGTTACGGACACCGCCGAACTAGCTTTCGGCAGGGACCATAGCTCGTCCGTTACACTTAATAAAAATGCAAATATCTCAGTTAACATTCACGATAAAGAATAAATGTACAAAACAATATTTATAGTAAATTTAATTTGCAATAAGATTGGTTTTATACAATTTTTCAATCCGACGTATGGTAATGGAGATATTTCGAATTTTCGAAAATCCCCCCTTCCACTGGTCCGATTGCAGTCGTTAACGAACTTGATCTTTCTTTTTACATAAAACGATTAAATATCGAGTTTGGTGACGATTAAACAAAACTTGCGACCGCTAGAGTTTTAACAGACGAACACACACATATATATACATACATATATATATATATATATATATATATATATATATATACCTCATTCTCGTCATCTCCTGGGTAGGATCAATGGTCATTTAAAGAAATTTTTTGAAAATCGCGTCATGAGTACGACCTCAATAGCTGATTTCCCTTGAGGGCTAATTGGATGAGTTGAACAAAAAAATACAAATAACTCGCTTAAAATTCACTAACTCGGTTAAGCAAGTTACTTTTATTAGACTTCCCACGAGGGAAATCAGCTAGTGAGATCGCTCAAGACGCGATTTTCGAAATTTTTCTTCAAATGTCCTCGGATCGATCCTACCTAGGAGATGACGAAATTGAGGTCCGTTCAAAACTATATATATATATATATATATATATATATATATATATATATATATATATATATATATGGGGTCGTTGTTTTTTGGAGTTTTGGTCAGTGTTAGTGAAAAAATCTTAGTTTATTCCAATATTTCGAGAATATTTATTTTCTCTCCTTCAGGGCAAGACTAAAGATACTTAGAAACTATGGCACATAACTGTTGTACTTCTGGTTTTGGTGGCACTTTTCTTTAAACATAAAATTGCATCAAGTCGATCTTCTTCGTAGAAAGCCCTATTGATACTGTTAACGTCCACCAATTTCTTTATCTCTGAGTGGGAGGATCGACTTGATTTAAGGGTCAATACTCCTGGATAAGCTATCGAATATAGCGAAACATAAAAAGTTTTTAAACATATAGTGAAAGCAATAAGTGTAGTGCTTTACTTTATGTGACATCCTGTCAGGATCAATTTCATGTTTGAATAAGATAGGGTCACAGATATATATAATAAAATAAGCTGTCCTTTTTCTGAGGGTACATGTAGGTCAGCCTCATTATCTGCCAGTTTCTTGGTATAATTTTTTTAAAAAAAAAGAAGTATTTCAACAAGATCTGGAAAGTTTGGCGTCTTACGTATTTAATGAGGCAAATTTGAGAGGTATCTCAGGTGAGAATGCAGTTTATATTTTATCTTTATTTTTTTATATAAATGATAGTTGACAATTATTATAGAAGATTTTAAGATTAATGCTGACAAGTCCTTCAATTCATCTTTTGTCAGTCCATATTCGAATAATGTCTTCGCTGTTTTTTTTATTTAGGACTCCTCTTGAGAAGAACAATATCCCTTTAACCGTCCGGTCATATATTTTGTACTTTTATGAGAAATAGAGATAACATGGTTCGTAGATTGATTAGATAGATTCTTGTGTTAGTCCACCTCTTGTAGTTGATTTTTGTTCACCTCAAAACGGACTGAAGGATCAAGAATTAAGCGCTTCATTTAATGTTTCTGGATTGCTGTTCTCGTCTGCTGTTCTCGGTGTGTCATTTGACGAATCGAAATTCACCTCTTGGAGTATATCCCAATCTAGGTGCTCCTTTTCCAAATGGTGATCAATTTAAGCCCAGACCTTACGATGACGTGGTTTGCTTATCTGGTTCCGATCGCACTGCAATGCCCACTGTGAGTGTTTCCTAGCTTCCTTCCTGGGACAGAGCGAACTGCCACTAAATTCACGTTTATCTTCACCGCTGTTGTCCATTCTGATAAAGGCAGCCCTTTTTTCTTTGAAATCTTCGAATAACAGGACTGGCACTCATTAAACGTTTCAAAGCCTTTTCCTTTAGCTGGTAAAGATGCATCCAGTAAAGGATTTATGGCGTAGTTCTTGCCGCAACTATCAAGCGCTGATAATTTCATTCTTTCCTTTTGAAAAATACACGATTACTTCAAGTTCAAGGTTGACGTGTAAATAATGGATCTGTAGTTAGCTGATTTAACCTACTTCGAGAATAGCAGTATCAACGATCTCCAAATTGAGGAAGCGACGAACGTAAGAAGGTACGATTACTTCAGAAATGGGTGGCCCCAGAAGAGGTGTTATATAAGCAACGAAACATGTAGGGCAGTATGAATAAAGTTTGCGCAAATAAATGTTTTTAATCGGGACCCTTGCCGTGAAACTATGAAGAATATACAGGGTGTCCCAACTTCACGTGCCACCCTCCTTAATAGCGCCAATTTTGATAATAAATGGCTGAGACTTGGCGTGGCTGAATTGTGACTCCTGAAGAATCTTTTCAATCCATATTTAACCTCATAACTTTCTCCTCATAACTTGTACAGCTACCTTAACTTTGGAATTTTCAATGGAATGGCATACTTTTTTTGACGGAGTTTCTTTTGTAGTAGAAAATCAAATTCTAAAACGAGTTTATATCGGTGAGTTTTTTTATTTGACGCATCCTTTAGCCGTAAAATGCTCAAATCTTTATTTCAGAACTGGCACGTTTTATTGAAAAATGCTGCGACATAAAAGTTGTAGCAAACAGAATTATCTTTGAAACAAGTCTGTGGGAAGAGAAATGTTTTCTGAAATAAAAAAAGATTCTGCCACATCAAGTGTCACAATCACAGTCACAGCTATTTACCAACACAATTGGCGATTTTAAGGGGTGTGGGATGGGAAGTTGGGAAACCCGTATAAAAATATTAGATCAAGAATAAGAAGCATATATATGTTTAAACTAGAAAAATAAATATAATAATAGTATAGAAATATTCCTATTTTGTAACATAAAAAATACGAAAGTACTAGAAATGTCAGCACCTATCCTCTTCCTTTAACCCCCACCACAAACCTTGACAAATCTAATTCAACGTATATAAAACTATTTTTCAATCCCACAATAAACATCATGCAATGTTTGAACGAGATCCGCCCACTAAAAGTATTCTTTGCACCATGTTGGGGGAACGCGCCAACTGTGTACCGTTTGAAATAGAATAGCAGGTTTCCATTTGTTTTTTTAAATTTAAAAAAAAATGAACCTTTGACTCATAAAATCATTATGAGCACCAAGAAATTATTACATAAACCAAATATTCTTGATTTGAGGATAATTTCCTTGAAAAGAAACATTTTCAGGACCAATGGGAGCTGCCTGATTTAATTGGCTTAGGAGCTAATAGTCTTGGACTATCTTCGAATATCTCTACCATGAATTCCTTGTTGGGAAACAACAGAATCTTTTTTATTTTATTAACATAAGGAGGTTTTTCTATTCTACAATATATATATATATATATATATATATATATATATATATTTATATATATATATATATATATTTTATACAAGTCAATAATGCCAAGAGTTTATATAGTTTCCATCTCCACTGTGAAGGTCTTTTCGAATAGTAAAGATCCTCTTATACTAGTCAATGACGGCTAGAAGATCGATATTAATGGTGTTCTTTCATGTCCACCATGAGGCCTTTCTTCAGAAATTAAGGAAACTCTTTTGCTATTTAACACTGTCTACAGATAGAGGATATTTATTAATAAAGTACATCGTCTTCACTCTGAAGACTTTATTCAGAAAGTAAGGAAACTATTTTACTATTCAATAATGACCACAGCATGTATGTTATTGAAGACATTATATTTCCACTGTGAAGCCTCTTTCTGGAAAGTAAAGAACGCTTTTACATAGAATGGCGGCTAGAAGATCTTTATTAATGATTTTCATTCATCTCCATTATGCAGCCTTTATTCAGAAAGTAAGGAAACTATTTTACTATTCAATAATGACCAGAGAACATAAATTAATGATGCTCTTACATCTCCACAATAAAGTCTATATTATGAAAGTACAGAACCTCATTAAATTAATCAAACCTGACTAGAAGATATATACTAATGATTTACGTTATCCCACTCTGAAACATTTATTCTGGAAGTAAAGAACCCCAAATTATTTTTACTGCCTACAAAATATTCATAAATGGTGCTCTTACACCTTCATAATGAAGTCTATTTGGAAAGTTCAGAACCTCTTTTACTACTGAATACTGATTAGATGATATATACTATGATTCACGTAGTCTCCACTATGACGTATTTATTCCTACAGTACAAAACTCCATATTATTTTTACCGTCTAGAGGATATTTCTTAATGATATTTTTACATTTCCACAATGAAGTCTCTATTTTGAAAGTATAGGACCACTTTTACTACATAAACCCGATTAAAGGATATATACTAATGATTTACGTTTTCTCTACTCTGAAGCATTTATTCAGAAATTAAATGACCCCATATTATTCTTATTGCCAAGAGGGCATTCATTAATAATCCTCTTACACCTTCATATTAAAGTCTCAATTTGGAAAATTACAGAACCCCTTTAATTATTCAATACTGACTAGAGGATGTATAGTAATGATTTACGATATCTCCAATCTGAAACATTTATTCAGAAATAAAGTCTCTATTTCGAAATTAAAAATCTCTTTTAATACTCAATACTAAATAGAGGATGTACATAAAGAAGCGCCTATTATATATGTACTTTACTATCTGGAGGATATGTATTAATAATTTTTCTTATATATCCACAATAATGTCTCTACTTGGAAATTAAACAATCTCATTTCCTACTCAATACTGACTAGAGGATATACATAAAAAAGTGCATATTATACTTTACTATCTGGAGGAATTTTATTGATAATGTTCTTACATCTCCACAATAAAGTCTCTATTTAGAAAGTAAAGTTTTACTACTCAATTCTGACTAGAGGATGTATCTTAATTGTTTACATTATCTCCATTATTAAGCCTTTATTCAGAAAGTAAAGAAGCTATATTATTCTTACTATCTAGACGATATTTATTAATGATGCTATTACTTCTCCACAATAAAGTCTCTATTTGGAATGCATTGAACCCATTTTACTATACTGGCTGTAGGATGTCTATTAATGGTTTACATTGTCTCCTCTCTGAAGCCTTTATTCAGAAAGTAAAGAACGGCTTATTATTCTTTACTATCTGGACGATATTTTTAATGAACTTGTTGCTTCTCCACAATAAAGTCTCTATTTGGAAAGTAAAGAACCCATTTTACTACTCAATACTGACTGTAGGATATCTATTAATGTTTTACATTATCTCAACTCTGAAGCCTTTATTCAGAAAGTAAAGACGCACTTATTGTTCTTTACTACATGGACGATATTTATTAATGATGCTCTTACATCTCCACAATAAAGTCTCTATTTGGAAAGTAAAGAACCCATTTTACTACTCAATGTGGCAATAGAATATCTATTAATGATGTACATCATCTCCACTCTGAAGTCTTTACTCAGAAAGTAAAGAAGCGCTTTTTATTATTTACTATATGGAGGATATTTATTAATGATGCTCTTACATCTCCATAATAAAGTATGTATTTTTTTAAGCAAAGAACCCATTTTATTACTCAATACTGAATGTAGGATGTATATTAATGGTTTACATTTTCTCCATTATGAAGCCTTTATTTAGAAAGTAAAGAAACACTTATTGTTCTTTCCTATCTAGGCGATATTTATTAATGATGCTCTTACGTCTCCACAAGAAAGAAGTCTGTATTTGGAAAGTAAAGAACCCATTTTATTACTCAATACTGAATGTAGGATGTATATTAATGGTTTACATTTTCTCCATTATGAAGCCTTTATTCAGAAAGTAAAGAAACGCTTATTATTCTTTACTATCTGGAGGATATTTATTAATGATGCTCTTACACATCCACAATAAAGTCTCTATTTAGAAAGTAAAGAACCTCTTTTACTATTCACTGTGGCAATAGAATATCTATTAATGATGTACATCATCTCCACTCTGAAGCCTTTATTCAGAAAGTAAAGAATCACTTATTATTCTTTACTATCTAGACGATATTTTTTTAATGATGCTCTTACGTCTCCACAATGAGGTCTCTATTTGGAATGTAAAGAACCCATTTTACTATTCAATGTGGCAATAGAATATCTATTAATGAAGTACATCATCTCTACTCTGTATCCTTTATTCAGAAAGTTAAAAACCTCTTATTGTTCTTTAATGTCTGAAGGATATTCATTTATGATATCGTCCACTATGAATCCACTATTTAGAAATATTAACTTCTACTCTTAAGTATGTATTTACTCTTAATTTTCTTAAGTTACAGATTGTTCGTTTTGATAATCCTAAATTTAACTTGGACTTGAACTAGTAGTTCAAAGTTCTTGTCTAAGTAAAGGTATAAAATAATCTTCATCAATATAAATATTTAAATTCTATTAAGTACTAACTAATTTCGATGCCCTACAGTCCTTGCAGGACCTGGGCCTCACACGTGGTCTTTAATGAAATGTCTGCAGCGATGAACCTCCAATTCTCACATCTACCAGGAGGCCTCCATCCTATCAACGTGCCCATATCAGAGCAATTCGCTTTTACCAATAGAACAGTGCATATCAAGGTCCCCAAAGAACCACATTTTTTCCGATATTTTGCAGATGCACCATCAGTGCTGATCGCTTTCAGCTCCTAATATCTTCATCAGAGTTTTTCTCCCCTAGATCAGTAACACCTTCAGGTTTTTCTCGATGAGAGCCAACTAATTGAAACTTTAAAACAGGTTTTCTTACGATCGTTTGGTATACATGGACCTTCCCTTTCCCGGAGACACTAAGCTTTTGCTGAGTTTGAAGAATTTGACCCCAGATTTTATTATTTGGTCTCAAGTACTTGCTCGAGTTGGGGTACGTCATTGATAAAGTGGTGATGGACAACATCTTTAATAGACGTCAATTACTCCTGTCCTATTTTTTCTTAATGGGTTTCTTTGCTGATAATGTCATAATATCCGACTATCTTACGCATACCAAATCGACGAAAAACTTTATTCGAAAAGATCCAGTTCATTTTCACAAAGATCAATTTCCACGTTTCCGATACATTTATATTCGGCCATGTCAATATTATTAGATTGAAGATGTAAAAAATAGGCCAGAGTGCTTGGGAAACATTTCCTAAGACCTTCATACCACCTTTAAACTCGAAGGCGGTCATAAGAGCTTTGCCCTTTTCATTCAGAAGATTATCGAGTCTGCTTATGATCGATTGCTCTCCAAGGACTAACTGATATTGTCCTCTTGAATGGAATCGACGACCTTTCTTCAAGAAGGATTGATTGTAAAACGCCACTTCCATAAACTATAACTGCAATTTAGATTATAAAAATGTCAAGTATTGTAAACCTAATCTGTGTTGGCTCCAAGAAATTATTATTGTTCTTTTGAAATAAAGTGAGAAATGGAAGTGTAGCATTACAATTGACATAAAATTAAAATAAACATTTTATTGGGAAACGGAATTAAGTTTTTGAGCTCTGAAACAGTTCAGGGTGCCTTACCTGGGTCGCCAAACATCAATTTTAACCCAAGTTGGCTGGAGAGCCGTCCATATACTTACATACATGCAGATACATATGAGAAGTCCAGAGGAAAAGTTTAATTAACGTTTCACCCTTTATTTTGATTTTACCATTTTGAGAAAAAGTATTTAATGTTGAAGCAACATATTTGATTTCACATGACGAATTTTTTAATTCGTTGACCAAAAAAAAAGTTACAACGTATTTTAGAAAAATGAACCAAGAGAGTTTCGTTAACATTTTCACCACTCCTGTGAAGGAAAGCGCTGCTGTCCCAGATCTCCGAGTAACTACTGTGCGCTTTAATTTAGAACAATGGACTTGATCTTAAAATCCCAAATACACATATAAAAAGGTTTTTGGGCTTGAACCACCTTTGATATGAATCCCTCATATGTGAAAAATAGTAGGAATAAGCTGGCTAAAACGGCTTTAATTAGGGGTTCAAATTTATGTTGGGTAACACAGTTAATAACTCAACATGAGCCTCCTGTATTTATATGTGCTTGCTGAATGTTCTACAGTTTATTATCATTGCTATATCCGGTCTAAACTAAATCGTGATAAATTGTATAACGAACTGCTGAGGGGGCTTCGATAACTAAGATTTCCCATAGGCCCTTTTATTAAATACAAATGATATCATTTGCACCTTCTACAAGACGCCACCAGCACTCTACACTCTATTTCTCAAGTTCTAAGGACCCAGTGAATACATGTTTCGGAATTTAAACTGTTCATTAAATTTTTAGTGAAATAGCAGCTTAATGTGAAAATCGCATGTGAGGGGGTTTACTGAAGGATTAATACGAAAAAATACAAATAGCTGCCCTAAAATTTGTAAAATAACTAGATTAACGAGAATGATTCCTTCTGATATTTCAGTCAGAAATTTTTTATTTTTTATTTATCTATAAACTTCCACACCTAGACAGTAGATTTCAACGATTAATGAATTACCCTATAGATTTACAAGAAACAGTTATATATTCACGAAAAAATTCAGAAAGAAATTGCTGCCACTAGTGTAAATAGGAATATATATATATATATATATATATATATATATATATATATATATATATATGAATGCAAATAAAGGTGGATATGTAAACCAAGTTTTTGAAAGTTCCATTTTTTCAACCATAAATACTGATTTACTAATAAAAAAGACTAGTGGCCATGAAAAATTACATATATTTCTACCGGCTGCCATTATTGCCTTGCTATAAACTGTAATGAGATAGAATATAGTTTAATTTTAGTCAATCGTTAACCTTGTTACAAGTGCATAAAATATTATTATAAGTACTCAGAGTTATTGAATAACGATTCGTTAATTTTTAAAGCAGTCTCGGTATAAATAGAAATAGTATAAGTGTTGTTATGAATTCATAGCTTATAGTCATCCGGTATATTTTCTTCAAGCCATAAAGATGGATTTGCATTCATAGAAACAGAATGAGCCCGTTTTATTACAGCAATTTGCAAATGTTTTTGCAACAAGGATTTTCCCACCTGACCCACGGATCGATGCCTGAATACCAACTAGATTTCCACTTTTTCTGACCGCGGTCACGCGAGCTGACTGATCATTTATGTCGATTCGGTGAATCAGGCTTTCCCTAATTCTCTGACCACTCCAAGCCTATGGTATAAAAAATTACTAGTCACTTAATCATTTGAAATAGAAAGGAAAAAGTCCGTCACGCAGGGGCTGCGTAAACTAAGCAGATTTCCCACGTGAAGTTTTACAATAGAGAAATCTGCCTAATAACAACTGTAGTAGTAAGAAACCTCTAAATCTAAAACATTATTTAGGGCGTAATAACCCAGTAGTTTCTAGCTCCAAAAAACAGTTAACCTAACCTCTAAACCTATTCACGAGGGAAGAATACTTATGGAAACGGCCGCCAGAGCTCTCGTCGGAAAGTCCGCGTACTGGCGACCACACGCAGAATACAAATGCAAATATCTCGGTTAATATTCAAGATACAAAACAATCTTTATAGTAAATTTAATTTGCAATAAGATTGATTCTATACAATTTTTCGATCTGACGCATAATAACGGAGATATTTTGAATTTTCCGAAAACCCCCCCTCTCACAGGTCCGATTTCAGCCATTAACGAACTTGATCTTCCTTTTTACATAAAACGATTAAATTTCGAGTTTGGTAACGACAACAAAAATTGCGACCGCTAGAGTGTTAACAGACAAATATATATATATATATATATATATATATATATTTAGTATGTGCATATTTGCCGAAACCCCAATAGGAAACGAAATATCAATATTTTTAATGTCAGGGCTCCCTTATAACCCCCACTCCTACCCATCCCTATAAATGTTAGTATGGCTTATTATAAGGAAGGCGTTAGTGCTAGTACACATATCGAGTGTTTTATTTAGTTCGGTTGAGTCATTTGTGCCAAATCAAATTGTTGACTCCCGCTATAATTTTTAGCGTATAACGCCTTTATACTTCGGTATACGACGATAGTGTATATAACAAAAGTTTCTCTAAGTAACACAATAAACAACTTTTGTAATGTGCATATTTGCCGAAACCCCAAAAGGAAACGAAAGGAAGGCGTTAGTGCTAATTCAGTATTGTTGATTCCCGCAGTAGTTTTTAACGTATAACTCATTTATACTTAGGTATACGACAAAAGTTAGTCCAAATGACAAAATAAACAACATTAGTTATGTGCGTAATTGCCGAAAATGCATTAGGAAACGAAATATTGCTATCTTTAATTTCAGCCCTCTCTTATAACCCCCACTCAAGTTCGTCTCAGTGAATATTAACATGCCTAAAGTCTAAGTTGGGTTAGTAGTAATATACATACCAAGTTTCATAAAATTTGGTTCAGCAATTTATGCGTGAAAAGGTAACAAACAAATAAACAAAAAAACAGACACCAAAGAAATAAAATGCAGTTATGGTGTCTATGATATGTGAAACGAAAAGTTATCGTGAAATTTCGCGAAAAAAATCAATGTACAGACAGAGGTTACAATTTTATATATATATAGATTATTTACATTTACGCAAACGAAACATCCTTCTAGCAATAAGGCTTTCTAGTTATAGTAGATATTTGGCATGATTGTACTTGTATTCGTTTGAAGATAGAATTCACAGATTTTATTTTGCAGATGATAAAATTAATATTTTTGATTTATTTATTTATTTATTAACGTCCACTTGTTGCAACTTAGGCTAATCGGGACGGGTTATCTACAGGTTACCACCCTTTTCTAGCCAGGGTGGGATTTTAGGACGTTATTTAATGAATTTCGTCACTAAATAATTTCCTTTGCCCAGGCAAGAATCGAACTCGCCACTCTAGGAGCGGCGTTGTTTCTAACTCAATTTCCAAATCCGGCCATCATATTTGAAGGGTTAAGAAAAGTCGTGTATTAACAATGAAATCTGGTATTCTGATTTATTTATTCAGCCATCAGAAAGGACAAGGTCAATCGTTAATATTTGAAACTATGGAAAGCATTATATAAAGAAGAAGAATTAATAATAGGACTGATGCTATCTCACTGAAGTATATACTTAAATACTAATAGTTCAATATGGCCATTAGATTCGCTAATGTCGATTTCTGACTTCAGATCAGCTGATGTATTACCACAATGGACTAAAATATTTTATTTCATGTATACATATGCGCCTCGGATCCCTCAACAAGAGTACCAGAATGAGTTATTAAATTATGGGGAAATTAAGAATCCTTGACTTAGAGAATCTATTGGGTTTCAATATGTGTAAATTATGAGTTCTTCATATTTATCGCGTCATTCGTTGTCGTAGAGCTATTTTTATAATATGCGAGAGGGACTATGTCTTAAATTTGTGTGTCTGTAAATTGGTTGTTTTTTTTTTTTGTTTTTTTGGTATTGTGGTATCCCATGAGTATTTATTTGGATTGTGCTATTTAAAAGAAATTCTTACTTTAAAAGTCAGGTATTGCTTAATGATTTCTAGTTTAGAAGAAGCATTTTTGTTAGCCTTAACGTTATATATCATTCATTAGTTTTATAATTGTTATTATTGGCCTTAATTAAACATATAAAGCTAGCAAATTTTTGTAAAACTGTTGTCATATTTTTGTTAATAAATACATATCTTATGCATCTTAGTACTATCCAAAATTCACTTTTACCTCATTGTTTGTACGATAAACAATTAATTTAACAACGTCGGTTAGTTATCGCTTACTCTCCTCGTGATATATGCCTAGCGTTGTGTAATGGATGAGGCATAAGATTCACTTTAATGGAACTATCAGCTTGTATCTCAAGACCTAGATCTGGTCAGGTTGCTCTAGATTGGATACTATGCACGCCAACATTAACGGTACTGCGGGTTCAACATACCTTTGCAAAATGAAGGAACCATTGTGCCGCTGATTCATTATTATTTTTCAGACTCACTAAATAAACTCCTTAACCCGACCCTGGCTAGAAAAGGGTGGTAACCTGTAGATAACCCCTCCCGATTAGCATAGTAGCATAAAGTGGATGTAAATAATAATAAACAATAATATAATACTACAAAACACACCAATAATTAGGGGATCCCCAATCCCTTGAAAGTCCATAAAGGATATTATAAAAAAAAGGCGCTAGCACGCAAAAGGAGTTCTTACCCTTAACTTAGGCTTAAATAATTAAAAAACTGAGCGAACAAAACAAATAAATACATTTACAAAAAAATTCAAAAAATCCGAAGCATACATAAAATTTTAATTCAGAACATGCCAAACAAATTGAAGGTTGTAATACCAGCTAGAGGTGGATTCACTTCCCAATGAAGGCAGATTTTCCTAATAATTAATGTACCTTCAATGTTTCTACCAAAGAAACTCAAATGTATAAAGCTTTTTGTCATTTTGTTTTAACGAATCTTAAATCCAATGCTTATTACATTATTTTAAATCAAGACCGCTGATCTTTCTAATCTCTTTGATATTAATTTAAATAATGGAAATATGCTTCCAGGGATTGAGATAGCTAATTATAATGGATATACAAGTTTAAAATTAGGGTTTTAACTTCTATCTACTTAGTAGAATGTTTTCCAATTTATTTTTTCTAAAGTGCATATTTTTTTTTTTAGTTTTTTTTCTTCTCGGATGTGTTTTGTTTATGTGATATATTTAAGGAATTAAAGTCAAAACTCTAACTTCAATGGCTTTCAAAAAGTACGGTAAGCTTTGACGATATTTAGTACTTTTAAAATCATTTATGCTGACTGCGACATTGCTTCTTAAACAGTCTCCCCACAAGTTTTTATTATAAAGTATTTCAATGCATCAATACTGGCTCAGGTAGTCTGTTAAGTTACAAAGAGATTTTTTTTTTCTGCAGCACAGTAAAGTCATCTCTTCTTTACTAAGCAGGTTACAATCTAATTCGACGAAATATCGTCTTTTTAATAGTAATATACTGTTCTTTGTAACTCTGGATTGAGAGTAGAATAAAATGAAATTAATAAAAGAGACAAACGCTCACAGAGAAAAAGGAAGAGGATTGTTAATTTACAAAATTCTAGAACAATTAAAAATCTTGTGGGTGAATAAATGCGGAAGAGAAAGAGAGGGAGAGAGTGAGGAGAGGAAATAGCCTTGACAATAGCCCAACACTTTGGATTGTAGCTGAACTAGTTTCAGTGTTTGAAATTACAACATTTAGCCTTTCATGACTAATCCAATGCATTTTAAGTTGAATTTTGATTTTTAATGTCGATTCTAGAACAATAAGAGGCTCATATCTATATACATTTTTTATTAAAATTATTTATTGAAGTTAATGTGGTAGGTCATTGAACGGCTAACTACCACGACCATTGACTAAAAGAGATTCTATTTTAGAACGCCATCTCTATTTCATCGGAGAGCGCCTGTTGGACGAAGAGCGTGCTCGCCGACACTGGTTCAATGGTCTATTTTTAAAGAGATAGCCCTTACATATTTAATCCTAACCAAAGCGTGTCTGCCCCCTCAATTACTAAACTGTCTGTTTTTCCTCAGTAATTTAGAACAGTTAATCACCATTTATAACTGACTTTGTCTAATCACTTTAATTCTATCTCTAATTATTAAGTAAAGTTAGCTGTCTTGTGATGGCTCTGCATGAGAGGACGTTTAATAAATTTAAATTTTTCGTATGTGTGTTATCATACACATCATTAAACAAGGCCTGCGTAAAAGTCCTGATAACGTAAGCAATTCCACAAAAGTTTACTCAACTTGGGAGGTACCTCCTTGTATATTATTATTACTTTCTTACTTCTTACTTTCAGTCTAGAAACGGTATCCAGTTCTCGCAACAACTATTTTCAGAAAGGGGTCATAGTTGCGAACAGGCGATAAATGCTATCATAAGTGAGAGTAAAAAGTCCCATTTATACACTTAATTACCCCTAATTGTAGCCAGAATTAATTGATACCTAATTGGTGTAAAATGCAATTTCATGTAGATCTAACTCCTTGAGTTGGTGGGAAATTTGTTTTATAGCTAATCTAGACGATTAACTTTTACTTCTACAATTGCTACTTAGAACATTTTCTATAATTTAAAAATGGATTCTAGTTTTGTATTTTGTTTGCATTCTATGCGATTAGAAAACCCACACTCTTCCTGAATGGGTTTCTATTTTAAGCTTTTATATCACTACATTTGTCATATTCTGCTTACGACTTAAATATCAAGTCTTGTTACATAGAGTACTTACTGAGGGCGAAATAGTTTATAGATTGTCCCAATATCATTTATGGGGTGTGAAATTTTCTAAGTTTACGTAGCTTTTACATGAAAGATATTTTTAAATTTAAATATTCAGCAAACAATATATTTTAAGAGATATGCATGGAATTATTTCAGTCTTCCAGTTTTTTTGAAAGTTCAATTCTTACTGAAATCATGTCATTAGAGCAGAACTACAATGTACATTAATGTTTCAGTCTGAATACTCAAGCTGACTATTTCGTATCTTTGGTTGACTTATTAAAAAACTTTTGCCCGAAGTAAAATTTCTTCTAAGTATAATTTCATTGGCATGAGTGTGATTCTCCCTCTTTATGCATTTATTGTTGAATGTTCTGATGCAGAAGGCAGAGGGAAATCACCGCATGTCCTTGTGACCCTCTTCTATCCCAGAATTCCTCCTTGTGAATAACAGCATTTCCTTGACATGGGAACAGTCACCAAGGCCCACCCACCACCCATCTAACCACCAGGGTAGATACAACGACAGTCATTTTTGAAAATGATTATAATGGATGTGTTTTGTAGAATCAGATGAAACCTATCTTCTAAAACCGTGAATCAACATGATATGAAAAAAAAATATTGTCTACTCGGAATATCCATATTCCTGTCACACACAAACAAGTATTGCGTCCCTACTGCCATAGAGTTGGTGATTTATTAATGGAGGCAACAACCCCCGAAGATGCATCAAGTTCTACTTCGAGCATACTTACGTGAAAAAGATTTATAGATATTTACGGCAGACAGGTTTTTTCACCTCCGATCTTCGTAAAATGGAGTCACACTTGTAAATGTCCATTACTCAAGCCGGTATTTAAATTTTAGAAATATAGATGGTGTTTGAATTAGGTGGGATTTAGAGTATTTTTCTTTTTTTATTTTTAATTCCTGCTTAAATATGGCTCAACAGAAAATTGTAGCAACATTATTTTAAAATCGTAGTTATATGCAGTTAAACCGAATATTAACCAAGTATAGTACTTAGTTTTTTTAATTCCATCATATGTAAACCCCCATTTCCAGAGATATTATTTCAGCATTTATCAGTAATTACCTCTTTCCCAGCTCGACTTGTTCATATTTATTGTATACTGTCACATATGTTTGACAAATGTAATATGTGTGCAAAGCTTCGCTGTTTGTGTTGCAGTAATTTGTATTTAATGCTGCAAAGCTAGTAATACAGGCGTGCATATACGACATTTCATTGAGAACATGACTGAAGACCGAGAGCGAGGTGATAATGTAAAAGTTAGTAACCTATATAGCAGTGGCAATAAGACATGGCTATTTGATAATAATCAGCTGACCTTTTCTATGTCCCATCGCTATTCAACATGTCTGAGTTATTGGCTCTACTCATACCAAAGCAATTCACAGCCCTAGTTATTTTTAGACTGCCTTACTCGGGTGACTGCCTCCGTGAACGATTTTCATGTGCCTCAGTCTCTCTATTTTTAGTATTTGCACTGGTCTTGTCTTGATTTCAGACTTACTCAAGATACCAAAATGTTTAATTTATCTTTAACTTTAACAATTGTTAGTATTAGTTTTTCTTCCAAGATTTTTTTAATATCAAAACTTTCGTTTGATAATATTAGTTTGTATCCTAAAGCAGTAATTGGATTTATAATGATTACTCCTACTGTAATTGACCTTTACTTGACGTACATTACTTATTTGAAACATTTATCCAGCTAAATATGATGGATTAAAGTTTAAATGTATTTCATTATTCTTAATGAAGTGGACTATTGTCATTTGCTGGCATTAATGTCAGTCCAAGTCGAACCTTTTCAATTCCCCCAACTTCAGCATATTGAGCAAGAATCATCCCCGACCCTCCCCCCCCCTCCCTCTCTTCCAATTGCCAAGGAGTCCCTCTCACACATTGAGTTAATTTTCTAACTTACAGTATATTTTTTTAAACTATGTAGACGATTATATAGCCATATTTAAGTTAATTCCACATGTTTAATCAAAATGAATAACGCTGTTATAACAATATTACATTTGTAGCACTTGGTAACTGTTACTTTCAACCTCTGGTCTGGGAGTGGTTATTGTGTGTGTTGGTAATTCACACTGCAGACGAGTTCTGCATAAAAAAAAAAAAGAAGAAAATATACAAAAATAGTTTTAATATCAAGTCCTGTCTTATCTATTTATTTGATTTTAATAATTATTTTGACTGTATACGATAAATAACAAAGATCTTGATTATCACACTTTAGTTTTACATTAAATACATCTAAGAAGTGAGAGCGGCAGGTTGTTAAAAGCCCAAGGAAATATGTCCATGTCACCTGCATTAATCACTTCATTTAAAAAAAATATACGGAAATAACAAGTTACCTTTAGTAAATATGAATAAAATACTACTTATTCGAGGAAGAGACTGTCGCGACGAACGTAAGAGGGAACGAGCACTTCAAAAAATGAATGGTCCCTGAAGAAGTGGTATTTAAGCCACGAAACCTGCAGGACAGTATGAATAAAGTTTGCGAAGATGAAACATGTTTTTTAACTGCTGACCCTTGCCAGTAAACTTTAATGAATGAATAAAATTGTTTTCTAGTATAAAATTTTGAAGTCATTAATTCTAAATTCCGGTTGCTGCAACAAGATAAAAACTGCATGGAGTTACAATATGTTTGGAATTTAGGTAAAATTACGCGCCGCGTGCAAAAGACTAATGCTCATGTACATAAATAAATATTATTGGGATCAAAATAATGAGTTTATTCTGTAAGCAATGGGCCCTGATCATGAAATAGTGAATCACTGTTTTCCCGAAGCTCTCCTGGAAATTGAGTCACACTTAGATATTTCCAAGAAGCAACAGCCATGTAAGTCAGAAATTTCGCAGTTACAATAGTGATGCATTAACTTTAATAGTGGCCATAGGAAAAATATCATAATAACACCGTTATGTTCTCTATTTCTCCCACTGAGGTAGAGATCATTTTATTAGTTTAATGATTTACGTATTGAAAAATAAGAGACATAAATCTTATTAACTAATGTAAGCTGGCTTTCATGCACGCAGTTATTCGTTGGGCGAAGATATATATACGGCCGAGTTGAATTCAAGGGCTGACATGCAAACTTAGGGAGGTGTACCAACCTAATAGTTGAAAATACATTAAAGTCCGGAGCAACGACCCATTCTGAATATGTAACAGACTTATCAGTAATTACAAGTCTGCACGAATGTGACTGATAATCAAAGATCTACATAGTGGAATAGCGTTTTTAGTATTATAATGGGTGACGAATGGGGTGCATTAAGTGAAAAAGGACCATTTATGATTAGAAACATTACATCTTGATGCATTTTTGATTATTTTAGCTAGGTACATATGTAAAACAGTAACATTACTGTATATTTAAGATCAATTTATTTGTTGAAATTTCTCTTTTGAAGGAAAGCCCAGCTACTTGCAACCTGACTTTCGTTGTAAAATTCTTTTCTTTTTTAGCAGATTTCAATTAAGGGAAATCAGCTAGGTCGTACTCATATCGCGATTTTCGATTTTTTTCGACACACACACACATACATACCCAAATGTCTGTTAACACTCTAGCGGCCGCAATATTTGTTTGATAGTTTCCAAACTCGACAGTTAATCATTTTATATAAAAAGAAAGGTCAAGTTCGGTAATGGCAGAAATCGGACTAGTGGGAGGGGGAATTTCGAAAATTTGAAATTTTCTATACAATTGAAAAAGTGAAAAGAAAGTTTAGTAACTTAGAAACAACTATTCATAAAACCAACGTATATCATTCACATTCAAACACGTCGCAAACTAACATTTTAAAATATGTAGTTAAATACTGTCAAACTGTCCAACCGCTTTTAAATATGTCAGTGTAGTAGCAATATATGGGCTATCCTCTGTCAGCAATTCGTTTAAGTCATGTGGCATGTTCGTAATCTGCATTCTGTTAGTAGGTGTTTTATAGTTAGTCCAGTGTTGCAATGAGTGCAGGTAGCCTTGTCTATTTTGTTCATTATGAAAAAACGTGTCAGGTACGTATGTCCAATACGTAATTTTGAAGATCAAAGTTTTTTCAGAAATGTTTTATATTTGTCATAAGTGAAACAAATTATACAGTATTTATTACTATTATTCAAATAACAAATAAAACGTTGTGACCACCTTGGGTTCAAGCCAAGATCTCGTCGCATTCCATAAGAGTACCCAATCGGCGTGAAGTGATTTACAGTTGCCCGTTTGTTTGCTGAGGCGAACCAAATAAATGGAATTAGTGTTTTAGTAAGGTCATACGTGGGTATCATAATAGGTAGCCATTGTTGAGGTTCTTGCCCTATCGACCCTCCACTATCGAGATCTGCCATGCTGATTAGACCTCCGTGCAAACCACAGCTCAGAAAGACGATCCGATACCTCTAGCCTGCAATATGACCAATCAGATAACTGTAATCTTAAATTCCATTTACATAGTGATTTCTTTCTTTCTTCTCACTTTAAGTCGTAAAGAGAACTTAGAATGTAAGTTTTTTCACGTGCCAGAGAGTTGTCAGAACTAGCATTGGACCTACAAAGAATCTTAGCTGACGAATAGAAATTTTCTCTCTATGAAGAACAAAGAATGATTTCCCTTGAGTCTGCAACAGTTAACAGTTATATAAACTTACGTCTAGCGATCACCGAGGCCCCCCTTCTTTAAAATATAATAGTGAGTCAGAAGCGAGTGCGGGCTAGTGGCAACACTGCGTGCATAACCTGTTCATCGAGGTTAGAAAAATGACAAAAGAACGAGTCAGTGCCTCGTGCGAAAATGCCCCAAAAACATTGTAAATTGTTGATACATTTATTAAATTGTTTTGTTCACTTCTCTCTTATTATTCTACACATTACCACACCAAGTCAATCAATATAAAATAAACTTACCTAGTTAATTTTCAAGAGAAAACTCAAATGAAAATACTCTTTCGACCTTCACTAAACTCAAGTTGCTATAAATGATAGTGTTGGGGCACAGTAGTTTGAACAGTGTATTATTATTACACTTTATTTGCTTAACTGAAGAAACGTCCATGAGAAGAAAAGATGTAAATTACTTGAGTGCGAAAGCTTTATCCAAGGCTATCGCTCCTAATATAAACTGATTAAATATTCAAGCTACTTTCAACATGCGATTTTCTCTCTCTTTAAATGTGGCACGTAATATTCAAAAGACATATTATTCACTGGAGAAGAATAAACTTTTATTTATGAGCTATTGGGATTTGGTGTAGAGGAGTTACAAGAATTATTCTACCTTGGTATATGGAGCACAAAAGGGTTCATTAAATTATCTGAGAAGTTTATTCATGTTAGCCTCTGCAATAGATGTCAAATCTGTTGCTGGAGACAGTAATTACCAGGTGTTCGTCAAATGCAAGTGGGAATACCATCTTCTTGCCTGTCGGATACTTTACTTTAAACCCGATAGTATTACCATCAGAACCAACTACTCTTAAAAGACAGACTTGAATGTATGAACTCGCATCTCCCATCAAAATCCCTGCTTAAAAAAATGCATGCATACAATGGTTGTAGATTATAAAAGTAACACAAAGACGAGACTTCTTTTTAGCCTCCCTTTAGAATGTTAACTAAGATAACTGGATTTGAAATAGCAACATACCGCAGGAAAATACATCCATGGAAATCTAATCGTAAAAAGATTAACTGATAATTTTAAAATACCTCATTCATCTTAATAGCTCATTTTCAGGGGCCATACAAAACGTTCGTCACGCAGGGGTTGCCTAAACAAAGCAGATTTCCCACGTGAAGTTTTACAATAGAGGAATTTCACGAGAGCCGAACAGTTACGGAAACGGCCGAACTAGCTTTTGGTGAAAACTCACGACTAGAGCCAAAGTTAGCCGATCTCATCTCGTCCGTTATGCGCACACACTTAATAAAAATGCAAATATCTCGGTTAATATTCAAGATAGAGAATAAATGTATATAACAATATTTATAGTAAATTTAATTTGCAATAAGATTGGTTCTATACAATTTTTCGATCCGACGTATAGTAACGGAGATATTTTGAATTTTCGAAAATTACCCCTTTAAACCCCCCCCCTCCCACTGATCCGATTTCAGCCATTAACGAGCTTGATCTTTATTTTTACATAAAACGTTTAAATATCGAGTTTGGTGATGATCAAGCAAAAATTGCGACCGCTAGAGCGTTAACAGACATATATGTATATGTGTATATATATATATATATATATATATATATATATATATATATATATAATTTGGAATAGACCTCATTTTCGTCATCCCCTGGGTAGGATCGATGGACATTTGAAGAAAATATTTGAAAACGCGTCATGAGTTCGACCTCAGTAGATGCCCTCAGCAGATTGCCATAAGGGAAATCAGTTAAAAGAAATAGTTCACTTTCATGCTTTCGTTTTGGTTGGGAGGATAAAAAATTAGTTATTAGTAATTGGAGTGACAGATATCAGCTATATTGTATGCTGCTGCTAGTGAATGGATTAGGTCAACTCCTGACTTTGTGCTAAAAGGTTAGCTGGAGGAACATGTACTTATGAAGTGATTTAGTAGGTATAGAAGGAAAATTTCTGAAGTTATGAATGATAACCAAAACAACCAATTACTGTCAAAAGTTTAACACGAATGAGCTATCAACTTGATATTTCAATCTGAAATGTATAACATATGTGATTTTATAGTATTCATATTTAATAATTAATATTATAATATTTGACCCACAGAAGCTGGAGAAACAGTGAAGGAGAAAGCAATTGAAGTGAAGGATGACATAGAGGAGAAGATGAGCTCTTTGGTTAACTCGGGAAAGGCAACAGCAGAAGAGGCAGCAGAGAAAGCGAAGAAGGAGGCCGAAGAAGCGGCAGAAAAAGCAAAGAAAGAGGCAGAAGAAGCCAAAAAAGCAAAAGAAGAAGCCGCCGAAGCTGTTGAAGAAGTGAAACAGGTAAAAGAAGAAGCAGTGCAGGAGATTAGTGACACCATTGCGGAAGTTAAGCAGACCAGTGAGGACTCTCTTGAAGAGATTAAGAGTGAAACTACAAAGCAAGAGTAAGTTGAGGATTTACCCTCAATATGTAATATAATAACACTTTGTAAAAAGTGGACAGTCACTTTCTACCTGAACTTATAAACGCTTAGACTTAAGTAAGAGGCTATTACAGAAATTAATAGAATAATGTTAAAGAAAGGCATAATTATTGATCAATATGAATGGAAGAGTTACGACACAAGAGCTTGAATGTCATTTTCATATTGTTTTTTTTTTGTTTTTTCACAATTTATTATTGTTGTTGTCATGTGCGGCATATCTCCAACGGTGTCATTGATGTGGTGGTCCACAATATTTCACCGATTTTCCAATAGGCTTCTTCTGGAGGTCATGTTGGGTTTTCGCTTGTAGAAGAAGTGGATTGGAAAATTGGCCAAATATTGTGCACCACCCCATCAACGACCCCGTTGGAGATACACCGCACATGACAACTATAATAAGTTCCCAGCGAAGAAGTTTAAAACAACGTTATTATTGTTGATGATGTAGTTGAGGAAATCACCTGGTTAGGCACGAGTAAAATAATTCTCATCTACTATAAACTTTTATCCAAAAGTCAACTTTCTAGGTTTTGATTAACTTTTGGAGAGTTAAGGACTCCATACCAAACAATCTATCATTGATAAGGATAGGTACAATAAAAGCCTTTCTTCTTTATAAAAAATTGATCCAATACTAAACACTTTCAAATCCTCACTTACATCTTCAGAGTTAATCCTTGACAGTGTAAAGTGCTAACAACTCTTTTTTGAAGATGGTAGAAGTATCCCAAGAAAGCTACATGCCGAGTCAATTATTTTGTGAAGAAGAAATGCTCTTATTGTATATTGTAATGTAATATATATATATATATATATATATATATAAGCAAGAAATTTTCACCATTTGAAGACAAAGAAGAATGATCACTCTGAACATTAGTTCATTAGTGTAATTATTCTTGTCCTTTTGTCATCTTAATTTATAATTATGTTTTAATCTGTCCTTAAATATGAAGATTTGTCCTGAAAGATAAATCGATAAAATACCTTCATGATTACCTACATTTCTTTAAAAATTGAATGAAACATTTCTATACAGAGGTTTTTTCCTGAAATACGTTTTAGACCATATCTAATACTAAAAATCAACAAAAGTTTAAAGCTTTAAGTATTTAACTTTTTTTCTTTTTGTAAATACATTAATTAGTTGAGGGCGAATGATAAAAACATTTTTGTAATAGCCTCCAATTATGGATATAAGAGCCGTAATAGATTTAGTAGTACTTATAAAAAAATTTGAATTTTTAATCAGCTGCAATACTTTATAAGAGTACATGTATAAAGTCGCATTTCAGTTCCTTTAATCCAAATTAACCCTTTGAGTAACTGCCTGTCACTAAGTAAGTCAGAAGCTATATTTTTCAATGAAACTATATTTCGAATTAAGGAGAAATATGATGTTATTTATTTTTTGACTTGGAATTCCATCCCCTTACCATTAATATTAATAAAATAAGACTTAATGCTTGCACTCAACTTTTCATTATACTTAAAAATTGGTTACGTTATCCAAGATTTGGGAAGGTAGGGGAAAGTGTACTTAAAACTATACTTAGCAAATGGGTTACAGTTCTTATTCCCAGAGTCAAAAAAGAATTAATTACATTCACACAGCCATTATTTTCACCTTATATTAAATTCTGATGAGCTCATAATATAAAACTAGTTTTAGATAGCCAATGTCTTCGAGTTAAAAAAAAAAAAAAAAGAAGATATCCTTTAAAAGGAAGGTCTAAAAGCGGGATAAAATAAAAATGTAGTTTGGAGTTGTCCTTCTAGTTTGAAATGTTAGTCTACATTTTTGAGTTATAACTTTGAGTCTGTACCTAAGAAAAATCAACAAATATTTTTCCTTTGTTAAGATAGCTACTTCAATAATAACAACTAAAAAATAATAATTTCAACATACACAGCAATTTCTTATTGTGAATTGTTTTATTTTGCACTCATAGTTGAACCTTAAAAACTTTGTACTCAAAGGGTTAAACCAAATTAATGAATGGATGTATAACATTAAAATTAAATGGTTTAAAGAACAAACCAAAGAAAAAATACCTTCCTCCTGTATATCTAGTGGACAAATTTTATTTTTAAATATGAGTAAAATTGAAAATAATAGGTGTCATTTGTTTTAAATGCATTACTTGCAATTTTGTACTTTCACTTTGTACATACGAAAAAAAAAATCATGAAGTATACTAACAACACAATACATTAAGTATCTATAGACATTTAAGAAATTATTCATATATTCATAAACTGTCAATGTCAGTAGTTTTTGGTTTTGTGGTGCATGTAAGGTAATTGTAAAGTTGTTGGAAGCAAGGTGGTTGTATTTATAGACTGTAACATTATATTTTGAAGCAATAAGTTGCTTTTAATTAAAGTATTTTGAATGCAATGTCTATGTTACTGCATGCTAATAACTATTTTGTTAAAACTGCACATTTTTTATTTGTTTCTCACAACCTGTTTCTCACAAATTCAATCTATTGTAAGTTTAAAGCAGAGACCTCTTTTCTTAATAGTTTCATTCTTTTTCATTTTATTAAAAATAATTTTGTTCTTTTTTTCTAAAAAAAATGCCTAGTGATGAATAGTGAGCCATTTGGATTAACAATTAGCTAGTGATATACATCATTTTCGAAACATATATGTAATACAGAATTGCATAAGGCTACCAAGTTTGTAAAATTTGACTTAATTTACAATCCCTAGATAATGTCCAATTTTATCACATTTCATTACTGAGAGGTGCAGTGATATATTTTATATGCTAACCAATTCAAATCTAAAGTTAAATGTCAAATATTAAAAAAAAAAAAAAAAAAAAAAAAAAATAGAAACTATTTCAAAGCATTATTATAATAAACAATAAGGAAAATCTTATTTTGATTGAAATATTTATCAACTCCAAAAGACAAAAGGACTACAGAAAGTGATTAGTTACAAAACTGGCTCAACCCTTTTTTTTTTTTAATTTCTTTTATCTCTTTTGTTTTCCCACAAGCTCTCAAAGCACTAAATTAATAAACAAATCCATATTGGCTTCAAAAATAAAAATGTCTGAATATAATATAAAGATAGTTCAAAGCTATGACTGTCAGACAATATACATAGCTCTAAAGCATTTTTTTTTACCCTCCAATAGTTTTGAAAATGGATTGTGCTGGTTTTGAAACTAATCACCTCATACATTGAGCGTGTCTGTACAAAAATGATGAATATATTTTTAAACTATATTCAAGTACTGATGGTTATATTACTTTCTTAAAATAAAATACGCATAAATACTAATTATAATAAAAAAATTGGTAAAAAAAGTAGAAATGAAAATAGCTGCAACTAATTCAAAAGAAAGTACCTAATGAATATGATGTCATAAATTTAAGCTCTTCATATCAACAGTATTTTTATAGAAGAAAAATTGCATTAGCATCAAAACGTGTTACTTGAACTCACAAAAACAAAATTTATGTCAACTAAACAGAATTTTAAAGATTATTTGATAAAGCCCGAGGGGAGAGAAGGTTTGAACATGTTTTTTTGTGTTTTCGTTTTCCCTGTCATTTCCAAAAAATATATAAAAGTCTAAAATAGTTCAGGATTTCATCATTTATAACAGAACCAAGTTCTGTAGGTTAAAAAAAAAAAAAAAAAAAAGTTGAGTTTCTTGCAAAAAGGAAGACAACTATCTGTTTATTTATTTTTCAAATTAATCACCATGTTAATGGCTAAGGTTATTTTGTAAATAGCTCTCATACATCAGCCACTTAATAAATTTGATAGATAACATAAGTGTCAAGACCTACATTTGTATTGAAGGTTAAAGGTATTCGACCAGTAATATTATTTAGCATGATACGAATTATCAGTAATAAACAATATGTGTAATTTAAGCTATAGTTATGACACTTTCAATAAGATTTCTTATAGGACAGTCTTGCAAAATTACAGGCAAACTTTGAAAATTGTTGTCAAAGGAGCAACCTAAGTAAGTAATTTCCCATGAGGGAAATCTGCTAAAACCGAGGAGCAAGACATACGGAATTAGTGTCGTGGATTTTCAAGGCAGTGATCCTTCTTCACATTCTTACCCTCTCTCTCTTGGTGTGCTGTGCAATAGCTCTTTGGGTAGCTTTTAATATTACAATTCTCAAGTTGACATACCTATAATCTTCTTTTCTTAAAACGAAAGAGTTTGTTGGACAATTTCAATTGCATCTGATATCCATCCCAAATTGCACATTAATGATTTAAAAAAAAATTTTCTGTGCTTTTGTCTTCCAGACCAGCAAGATTTCTTATTTTCCTTTTTATGTACTTTAGATTGACTAGAAATAAATAATACTATTAAATGAAAATCGTTATTGCATTAAGCTTCACATATTTTTGTTAAAATATGTTATTTTGCCTACCTACTCTTGAACTTGAACAACATGAAAGGAAAATTATTTTCTTGTAGAGTTGATATGTTAGTTGGAAGAAGAGTATATAAGGTAAGATATATTATGAATACACTTTTATAGAATTACTAAAATGGCTGATTTTAAATCAACCATATTAAAAATATTTAAATATTAAATTAATAAATATATTTAAATCTTAAATTAACCTAAAAATTTATTAATCCAGAAAATTTGACATATTTTAATTATAATTTCTCCGTCTTTTTTTGAAGAAGTATTTCAGCAAATTTTCCTTTAGGACTTTTATTGTGGGTAACATCGTAGGACAAAGAATATATTTTGATGTCTCCACTTGACAAAAACAACATTTCTTCAAATTTTTTTTTTTTATAAGTGTGAATATACACACAACCACATACAGTGTGAATGTACACTGAAATACATACGTGAATATACACACATTTTGAAACTCTGATTATGAATCTTTCATAAACTTTTTTTTTTAATTTGCAGAATTAAGTTAATTAATAAGCAAAATAGATGAAGCCAGAGGAGTTTAGAGAGCAAAGAAAATACAAAATAGCAAATTTCTAAATACCTATTAGAGCTGCAGAAAATTTATATAGAATCTCTTTTTTTTTTTTTTTTTTTTTTTTTTTCTTTTTTTTTTTACAGATACATACAATTCAAGTTTAATACTATTTTTTGATGCCATGCATAGGATAGGGTATATTTAATATATTGTTTTTGACCTCCCTTGCAACCCCACTATGATTGTTTGATGTGGCCATCAAAATGCATACATTATACTATTCCTTCAAAAAGTTAAAATAAACATTTTATTCCTGAAGAAGTTTATTACAATAAAGACATTTATCATAAGTGTATTTAAATAATTGACATTTCACCTCTTTCAACAAAGTTAAAATTGAAGGATTTAAATTATTAGTGGCATCAAGAAAATTGTAAAAATATATTTTTGAGGGAGGAATATTTTTATTTATGATAGAAATCTAAAATTGATGGTTAACAATGATTTTGATTCCATAGATAATTATACTTTTGGTTTTTGATCTACCTTAAAGCCCCAATAAGAGTCATCTGATATGGTCAGAGAACTGTAATTATTATAAACAATTCAATAGCAAAATTTTAACATCACAGATGTTCCATAAGTGAACCTGGATCAAAATTTTAGAGTACAAAATTTGTTGAGAAAACAGTTCTAGCACATTGGAGGCGTTCACTAAAATAAAATATGTAAAAAAAAATAACAAATAGAAAGGCCCTTTTTCCTTAAACCTTTCGATGTATGTTTAAAAGTATAGAACATAAGAATGCACAGTAAAATATTCTAATAAATTGTATCCTAGAAGGCTTCTGTACCTATTTTTTCTGTGAAATATGTATAGTGTGTAAGGTGTTTTGCATGAACTAGCCGATGTAAATTCCTAAGGGTATGTAACTGTTTAGTTTGCAATGTTAATGTAAAATAGAGAATGCATGGAAGCTTATATACTACAAGCACTAATTAACCTTAAATTTTAATTTCTGATGATATTAAACTTTCTCTTCTCTTCTCAAAAATCTCTATTTTAAAGTCAGCACTTTAAAAGCCTCAAGATCTCTATATCAGAGAATTATACTACCAAAACACAATTAATATCGAATTTGCAATACTACTACACACACACAAAAAAAAAAGTTGAAGGAAATATTATAATCACTTGTGTTGTATTCATATTTCAATGGTTTTGATTATTCCTGAAGCCATTATGACTTATTTTGGCATGATATTTGTTCATATGTACGAATCTCATATAACTCCAAAACAGCTGGCCTAAGGTTGTAATTTCATATTTCAGATTGCTGTAACATCTCATTGTACAGCCCTCCTTTTGATCTAAATCAACTAAGAGGGAGGGGACATTTAGAGGGGCACAAAAATTAATATTTCTCTATATGTATTACAGACACTAAAAATTTGTGATCATGAAAAGATGAATAAATTAGGCCCAATGACATATTTTGATCTTGTGCATAGAAGCAGAGATATCATATATCACTTTCAAATGAAATGATTTTAAATGAACCATCAAAACATTTGCATATTTTGTATAATAGGAGTACCAAGAATTCATGCGTTGCCCATATCAGATTTCTTTTTACTATTGGAATGTATTTATTTAAAGTGGCTGTTGAATTTATATTTATTCCAAAAAAAACAGTCAATCAAATTTTTGAAAAATATATAAAAAAACAAAAACAAACTTGGGCAAAATTACTGGGGAAAAATTTCAAGTCCAAACAAAAACAGTAAAAATACTTGTGCATTATTTTAATGTTATAATTTTCTTTTAAAGCTATCCAGGACTTTTATTTTACTTTTTCAAATAGAGTTTTCTTACAAAGTTGAACAATACATAAATAGAATTACTAAAAATATCGACCAGTAATTGGCATAACTTGTTATATGTAATTGCTTTGCTTAAAATGTATCAAGTTTATAACAGGAGTGGTCTGGTGAGATTTGACAATCTGGAAAAAAATAAAAATATATTCATAGTGAATAAAGGCCATTCCACTCTTGGTTTAAACCTTCACATCACAGCTTCGAAAATCATTTAAAATTCTGAATCACTGTTGTATTTTGCATGAAAGTTTTCTTACAAGTGATTTTTGTTTGAGAAGCTCCGAGGCAAGAGAGGACAAGATCCTGTTCATAGATGTTGGTGAGGATTCCGTGATGATTCACGAAGTGGTAATTGGAGGTGTTGATTTCAGTTCCCGGGCTTCAACGGCAGCTCCTCACACACCAGACATCTGGACAAGGTCTAGTAACACCCCAGAAAGATTCCCGGCGTCTGAACTTGAAGACATAAAGCATGAAATTGAAGAAGACCTTAAAGGAATGGAGGCGGACATCAATGAAACAGATAATGCTGGAGATAACAGCAAGTTACAGGAAATTGAAGAGGGACAGCAGATGGCCCTGGATTTACAGGAAGCAGAACATGATATCAAGGAAAATATAATTAATGAAACTAACGATGATGAAGCAGCTAAAATTATGGAACAGACAAATGAAATTCTCAATGAAGACCAAATGCACATTAATGTTGGTGATGACATAGAGAGAGAAGCTGAAGAATTAAAAAGAGAAGAAGAGACAGAACACGTATCAGATACTCACCTAGAACAGGAACATGAGAATAAAGAAGATGAGCATGATTATAAAGAAGAGGAACAAGATAACAAAGAAGAGGAACATGAGAATAAAGAAGAGGAACATGGTAATAAAGAAGAAAACAACAATATTGATAAAAATATTGAAGAAAGGCCAGAAGAAAAAAAGGTTATTGAAGAGGTCTAGCCATTTTAATTTAATAAAAAGTATGCATATCTAACGATTTAAAAAAAAAAAAATAATAAAATCATAAATAAGTTTATACCTGTATTTATGTGCATACCTTTATAATACTAATGTATGAATTGTTGAAAATTGAAAAGAGAAAGAGTAGGCCGTATTTCATTTTTATATATTTGTTAAAATAGAGAGAAATTAATTATATTTTACAAAATTTTTGAAAACTCAAATTACAATTTTTAAAACACATTTTGTATGGATTAAATTAGTATACTTTATGTTAACTTACTCATAAAATATATGTTGCAATTTCATCATATACAATCACTCCATGACTGATTAAATTATATTTATGTCATTACATATTTTAATTTGAGACAATATACTATTTTTATATATTTTATATTTTGAAAAAATTACAAAATGTACAGCTATTTATGTTATAGAAAAATTACAAAGCTTTATTTAAAGATGACTAATAGTTTCTAATACACCAGAAACTGCAACTACCTCGATTTCCACTTTGGCTCCCTTAAAAATAAAAAGAAGAATATTACTGCTATAACTTATTTCAAGGTAAGTGAGAGTGTATTAAATATTATAAATAACTAATTAAATAGAAGAGAAACTTACCAATGGAAGTTTGCCAACTTGAAAAGTTGAACGAGCTGGAAATGGCTCCTTGAAATCTGAGGGGAAAAAAAAAATTGGAATTAAGCCAAGTTAACCAGACCCATTTATGGCTTTTGGATTCGATCACAATATAAAAACTATATGGACACTTATAGCAGTATTGTAAATATATAAGGACACTCAACTTCCAAATGGAGAAAAGAGAAGGAACTCATAAAATGAGTTCAAAATCATAAATATAGCCAAACTAGTATGAAATAAGCTAAATTCTACACAAACACACACATTTATTTGCTTTTAAAACATTACTTTAAACAAAATGTAGCATTGCAACAACTGAAAGCAAATAGGAAACATTTAAAATGTTTAGATGAAACTATTTCATATTAAAATCACATATGCGGAGAAAATGAATTGCAGAAGGTATAAGACTTGCACACACTGAAGGAACAATTATCCAAAACATACTAACACTTGATGGCTATAATATAAATCGTAAACCATATGTTTGTTGAAGATAGCACTTGCCTGTTGATGTTGAAAGCCCTAAATGTTTTAAGGAAGTATGTTCAACAATAAAAACTAATATAAACCTTCAAAAGACAATCAATTCAGTACTTAATTCCAGGTAGTTAAATTAATTAGGGGAATAGTTCCATTATCAGTTAATGTCTTTATATGGTGAAGTAAGTACCAAATTCTCTTAAATACATAATAGCGTATAGCTTCCTTTTGTAAAGAAATGCTAAAGCTAATAAATGTTTAACAACGATTACACATTGCTTATGTAACCTTCGTATTACAAAACTCATTTTATCATGTGTTATTTATTTTTTCTTCATAGAAAATCACTTTGTTAAAAATTTTGAGGAGACGATTTATGTAAAAATGTGGTATAAAATACAATTTTTCGTTCACAAAAATATTCTCCCACAGTATCCATGTTGAAGTTAATTCATACATGGGAAGACAGTCTTCCATTATAATGGTGTAAAATGTACCTAACCTTTGGAGGTTCTAAGCCAAATCTACACTAACCATTCCACACAGTAACAAGTTGCAAAAATAAGACCCACCCCCCTCCCAAATACTCCTTTTATTTATCTATCACCTAGTTAAAAAGGACAAGCTCATTTAACCCCAGTGAGGAAAAGATCTCACAGTTTATAGCTTCAGTCTAGCCTTGATATGATAATTTTTTTTTAGTCTAGGGTTGTTGAGCTGGTAACATTGAGTTGACATACTCATACTGCATATTCAACTGGCTGATGAGAGTAAGCACCTACTGTTTGGTGGTTTTGTATGGCCAAGAATAGTGGTGGGCATTTCAGTTTCCAAACAAGAATTTATTAGTTCCAGGAACATCATGGTCTGGATTCAGACAATGTACAAAAGAAGTAAACCTCTTTTCACAAGTCAGTGATTTGGTGTTTAGCAATGAAACTTCGTCAAGAACTTAGGAATCATGTAGAAAATGTTTGTACACTTTTTGTTCTTCCAAAGGAAGCCTGTTCTGCATAACATGAAAAGGTATGTCACAAACAATTCGGTTGCTGACTTGGTAAATAAATAAAGTTATATTAATTTAGAGTAAGTAATATAAAAGTTAAAGGTCATAATGATCTGTTTTCTCGAAGCTGAGAAAGCTTTAGGTCTCTGCAAAGAAGATACACTAATTCTCAACCTTCTCATATACGTGGGATAGCCAAGCCAGAGCACTCGATAAAAAACACCTGGCCCATAACAAGGAAAAATATTATGAGAAAATAATATGATTAGGAAAAAAAGACTTAAAATGTCTTTTCGTCCACCCAAAAGTATGTGACTGCTACGCACTATTAAACTGAGGCCTATGAAACAGAGCAAAGACAAAACTATTTTATACAACTACATACAGAGTTCCCTCAAATTATTGAACTAAAATTCATTTAAGACAAATACAAAAACCTATGAAAAATATCCTCATGAAAAGATCCATGGAGGATTTAATGACTATAAATATCCATTGTTTTACCTCTTATTAATACTTAAAAGAAAATTTCTTAAATTTAATTATTTTTTTGCCTAAGCTTTTAACCTAATAATATTTCTTGTGAAGAATACTTACATTTTTTGTAAACTTCATTCACATTTCCGAAATCATTAATGTCATCCAGAAAAATTGTGGTTTTAATCACTGAAACAAAACAAAATATAGCATTATGTAAATAGCTTATTAGGAGCAGTAATCTAATTTGAAAATATCAAACTGACAAAGGTAAAATTGTGTGACATTTAGCTACGATGGTATGCTTCTTTAAAGCAAAATTGTGTACATTCCATAGTGAATATAAATCTAGTCATAGGCACCAATATATTTGTAATAAGGCAATTGTGAGTGAGGAAGACCATTTTGTAGTTGTACAGCACATTGTTACGTCATTAGGCACCTGATGTACATAGTTTATTTTTTCTGAGATAAGTTGTATTTGATTAGGACCTCAACACTCACTGCCCATCTTTATGTCACACTTGTATACATTTATAATGGAGTAAATGCAAATTCACAATCTTTGGAATATATATATCTTCTATTACCATCACCAATTGGCAATGTTTTAGGAAGAGGGAGTATTATTTTTATGACATTGGTAGATACAATTCTGCTCCATGGACAAGGGACTGTAGTATTTCTGAGAAACAACTTTTAATTTTGTAATTAGTTTATATATATATATATATATATATATATATATATATATATATATATATATATATATGGATAAAACAAGCCTCTTCCCTAATAATAATGCAGATCATAATTATGCACCTTTTTAAAATGGCAATAGAACAGACTCATATGTTTGCACTCAATACTTTTTCGTAACTGGTCTGTTTACTAGTGTCAAGAAACTGAAGAGCCAGTATATATATGCAGGTTTGGGTAAATCTAGAACAACCCTCAGAAAGCTGAAGGTAAGGATAGGTCCAGGTTTGATACACACCACGTAAGAAATTTTATTCATGAATTTTACAGTATTTGTGGATTAGCAGGAGTCTAGCAAGTAATTATGTCTGACAGTTCCTAGGCATGACTAATGAATTTGACTCTCTTAAATCATGTCCAAATGCAAGCTGACAGCAAGTAAACTGGCCAATGACTGTCCTTGCCAGTACAGTGAGTCTCGTTATTAGACTGGAGACAACTGATTTTAAGTCCTCCTTGGTATATAAAATTCACCACTCTAGATAGAATACAATTCACCTCAATGGGACCTAAAGATCTCAATATCTACAATGCCAAACAAAACATATTTATAAGTACCAACATTTAAAAAATGATCTTGGCTTATGACACTAGAGATCTCATGAAAATATACACAATCATAATTTAGCTAAAGTAAAATTACCTAATAAATTACAGTCCTTTGGCATACTGAATCATGGTTCTAATAGCAGAAGGAAGGAAAACTTTATTATGAAGTGAAGCTGCTAGTTGGGCAATAATAATATTAATTACTAAAATAACTATCTCAATAGTTCTTAAATTACAAAAAAAAATAACATTTTCTATTTGCAAATTACGAAATACAGTCATTTCTATTCAAATAAATATTTAAGTAAAGAACTGAGCAAGTTCAATTTCTTAGTGAAATAAATAGGGTGAGTCTCATCCTAGGCAGAACCTGTCGATAATCTGTTAATAAATAACAACATAATATTTCCCATTGGAGAAGACAATGAGAATTATGTAATGAATTTATTAAAAATGTCTTATATAATTATAAAGTATAAACTACTTATATTTCAATACATATGGTTTCTTGGTTATTTTTCAGGGGAAATGTTTTCTATGTGGAAATAAGAATGAGAGATAAATAGCAAATGAAGCAATATATTTTAGAAAATATGTAACAAGTTCTTATATTTTATTTTTTTAAATGTGACACAAAAAAGAAAGGGAGTTATTGAAAATAAAATGTTTATAATAATAAAATTTACTAAGTGTAATCAAATAAAATGCAAATTTTAAAATAGGCCATAAATTTTCTTTCCTTTTTCCTCTTTTTTACCAAATTTTATATAGGGAGTAAAGTTGAATTGATTATAGGAATTCATTCATAAGAAAAGTATTTTTAAATTCACATACTGTTAAACTATGAATAAGAACAATGTTAAACTATAATCATTAACTAACGAGCTGATAAAGTTATTGATTTCAGTTTTCAAACTATTAGTGATAGCCGAGCTAAATCTATAGACTCTTCAGAAAAACTTTCTCTTTCTGAAGTGGATGGGATTAAAGAAGAAATACATGATGAGGAAGAAATGGAAGTGATTATGCTTCTGCAGCGAGAAGTCGAAATTCTAGAAGCAATTCAGGAAGCAGGACGAGATTTGGAAGCAGAAGCTGAAAATATTCAGTATACTGTACATAATTATTATTAATATAATAAATGTGAAACAAAAGAATGCCTCATTAGTTTCATACTAAGAAAGAATTACCACATCCTTTACATCAAAATATTACTATAAATGAAATTCGAAATTTAAAATATTAACTCTTTTGTTATTTTCATACCAAAGAGTACCTCTTTGATTCTATGTGAGGGCTTTTCCTCCCCCTCCCCCACTGAAACATCTAAATCTACTGAAAATCCCTGGGAGTTGAAAACCCCAACTCCACCTTCCATCTCATTTCAAAGAAAATAGCAGACAAAGTATTAATCAAAATGTTTTTACACCTTCCTTATGCGTAGAACTGTTCATGTTTGATTTAAACAAGTGCATCTTATTCAACTAGACTATAAGTATTTTCTTTATTATAGAAGAACATTTAGGGGTTTGCATTTGAAAGGTTTTGCTCATGTGAGGTATTTTTTTTCTACTGTTATTTTTAAACATTTTTTTTTCCTGTGAGATATTTTAAACAGGAGAGTTCCTATTTATGACCTGGGCGATTTATTATGCGAATTATGAAGAAACACTTGGTTTTTCCAATTTTGTCAGGAAAGGACAGACCTAAAATTTCTTAATAGTATGAATCTTGAAAATAAAATTTCAGCCCAATGCATCCACTAGTCACTGAAAACGGAATTTGCCACTTTAATAAGTTACTATGAAGGAATTATTTCACCAAAGCTAGGCTTTTTCTACAGTATGTATTTGAACAGAAAAGGAAAAGAGACTACTTGGTATTCTTTTTTTGCTTTATTTAGAGTATTTTGTTTTTTTAAATCCACTAACCTTTGACTTCCTTTTTTCCCCCTTATTATATAGAAGAAAATTACAATATCTTCTCTATTCTATTTTTAATACCTTTTACTAGTTAAACTAAAAAAATTCAAAAAATTAATGGAGAAAAGGTGAACACTCAATATCAAGTTGGAATTGAGGAGCTATAAAAATAAGCACAGTTATAAGCCGGCATCACAGATATCAGAGTGGCTGGGAAGAGCAATATGATAAACACATGAAAAAAAAGAAGAAAACTTAAGTGGCAGGCTCAGTCCTTAATAGGGTAATGTCCTATCGAGTGTAGTAAAATATAAATGGTTGTTTAACATAATATTTATCTAGGCAGGAGGTGGACCTTTATAAAATAACTGATCACAAAGGAATCGCCCTATAAAACGTGAAAGTAATGTAGGGTTTAGGTTGATTTTGAATGAACACCTAGAGATTTTTTAAATAAAAATCTTGGTATACAAAAGGACAGAGGCTACAAAACAGCTTTGGTGGGAGATCAATTGGTCAGCTTGATGTATTGTGGTAGCATTACAAACCAAAGATCATTTATTCCTTTATTAAAGTAGTTACTCAATTGACTAATAATACTAAGAGAGTAGCAAGGGAAGTGGACAGAAGTCCAACTCGGATGTTGGTAAACTCACAGCAAAAGAAAATTGATTGAATTCTTGAAATTTATCAACAAGACTACACTGTAATATTAAATTTACTTCATTAGCTCAACTATTTACAAGTCCTTTTGATATGTCATTAGAAGAACTATTGATCTTACCAACTTAAGCCATGTGCATGATCATGTAGAAACTTCTGCATTCATTAGATATGGCCAGTGGTAAACCACTGAACTACAAGCAGTTTCTCGCTGGCACTTTTGATTTGACAGCACAAGTCTGTCTGAATTTTGTACTGAGTATTTGACTGGCAATCTCGAGTTTTTTTATTAGGGAAAACGGTAAGCTATTGAGTGTTTATGTTTAGTCTGAGGAAGTTAGTTATTGTTCATTCATGGTTGATTATGTTCCAGTTCAGGTAAGCTGACTTTTGTTTAAGATTTCATACTTACAGTAAAATTTAAAATATTTTGTCATGGGCCAACCCTAGAAGACTATGTGATTTGAAGCAGAGGAACTTATAAGATGGACATTCATTATTATTCTAAAGCAGAAAATGAAATAGTAGGAATTTAGTACTAAGTTTTAGTCCAGTTAAATTGAAAAAAAATAAAATAAAATTACCACAGTTGCCCAGTTTTACTATAATAAAAAACAATTTAAATCATAAGTAAAAAAAATAACTGGGCAATAACTAAACAATATTAGTCCAAATGTTTGAATAGAATTGCATAAATAACCCCTTAGTCCTACAAATAAACCGAATTTACAACTTAAATGATCTTAAGAATATATTTTAACTGAAAATGTTTATCTGATCCAGAAACCCACTCAATAACATTTTTTTTTTTTTTTAAATGAAGCCACTCTTACCATTAGACAAAGAAGAATCAGCAGCTTTGAGAACAGCTTCTAAATTTTCAATAGCTTTCTCAGCTTCCGCTGATGCGCCGCCTGAAACTAATTTATTTGTGACTTTGTCCGTACCAAGACATCCAGAAACATAAACAGTTTGTCCGACCTGTACAGCTTGGCTGAAATTAATAATCGAGGAGCATATTTATTATTCACGTCAAAAATAACACAATTTTAAAATAAATTAAAAATATGTTCTCACCTATAAGGCCCAACAGGTTTAGGGGCATTTGCTGAACTTATAATTCTTCTAATGAGTTTAGACATGTCTATGCAGTGCACTCACTCAATCAAATGAAGTTATCTGATGATTACCTTGAACTATTATACAATATCTTATCTCATGAATATTATCAATATCAATTACTCCAATTTATTTCTTGTTTTTTTCCTATTGTGAAAGTGGAATTATTTATATTTATTTATTCATTATATCATAAACTTAATATGTTAATTTCCATTAAATAAACACTTCATTCAACTCTTCAGTAAGATAAGGATTAGTCAATTATTATTATTTATAAAAAAAAAAAATAAGATTTAATGTTTTTAATATTGTTCAGTTAAAATTCTTAATTGACTAGCAGACCATGTAAATAACCATGCAAAAGTTAAAATTTTGGAATAGTATCCTATAATTGAACATATACTGAATCACGAAAGTCCTAAAATTTATTTCAACAAAATTAAATAATTAATTTTAATCTCAAATCTTCTGGAGGTCAATAAACCTAAATAGATTTCTACATCCACTAACAGGTAGCGCTACTATCAAAAAGATTCTCCATGTGTATGGACATAGAGGAGGTTGCAAATCACAGGTTAAAAACAAATACTCTGTTGGTTCCTCTGAAGATTTAAATTATTTTATTTCATAATACGAAATGGAGAATCCCAATCAAGGAAAACCCCAGTTCGATGTTGCTATGGGTGGAAATGTTGAAATACCCGTTACTATTAATATACAACCCCTTCTAAAGTCAAGAATTGATGAAATAGAGGCTTTAGCCAGCCTCATAGGTAAGTTATAATTATGTTATTAGTATGTGGAATTTGTTACTATTTTTTAATCAAACATTATGAGTGTTTTGTTTTCAGAAACACCCAATAAAACGATTGCATATACAAGAAAATTTCCCATTCACCTGAGAAGAAGAGCAATGAGTCAAAATATTAAGAGACTACCAACCCGATTGAGAGAAGAGAAGTTGAATAAAGTGTGAAACGTTTCATTTCTTATTGACACTGCAATATAATATATATATAGGAATTAATTTTAGTACAGATAATTTATTTTCAGATTTTACAAAAAAACCATTAATAGTTGTCAAATATTGTTTTACAGCTTGTCATATAATGGAATAAAATTATATGAAACTTAGAATAAACTGTAAACAATCGACCCACTCTTATATGCATGGTAATATTAAATGCATTTATTATTAATTACTTCTATAGAGAGTGAATATTTGTCAATGCCTCTAAATGGCTACTACTTTTATTCGATGGGTTGTTTTCCTCTTTTTGAATGCCATAATGGGCATGTTGAACTTCATAATTACTGTTGATACATGGTAATCAGTAATATTATAATTTTTATTATCAAGTCTGATAGAATTGAAACCTGATCCTCTCAGCTGGTCTAGGCCAGCTTACTTCCGATTATGCTAAAGATTTGAGTAATGGGTAACCAGACCAATTAATACTTCCCTCCTAGGCAAATTCAGTAGCCTGAACAAGAAACAGTTTGTTTTACTTATAGGAATAATAGGAATAAGTTAATTTAAAAGGTGTGGCTCACTCTGGAGATATACTTTTTCTTTTTCCTTTAGGCAAATCTTGATACCCAGGTTTGTTCTTGCAGATCAGTTTTTTTTTTTTCTTCTTTCAGTAAAAAGTAATTAAGTTATTGATTTTGAAGATATTATTCTAACTGATCAAGAATAGTAGGGGGTTCCCCTGTCATTTTAGAGACTGTCTCCTAAAATATAGGACTGGTCTCATTTAAAGATCAATTAATTGTAAGTTAGTCCAGAAAAATATACAATTTTCTTTCTAAAAAAGCATATTATTCTGTAACAGGTCTAAAATTCTTAAAAGGTTCCTGTTCCTTTGATGCTACATTACATTGATGTATTTTTAAAAGCATTCAGAGAAAACATACTTTAGAATTTTTGACACTGTATGGATCACTCCAATGGTCCTAATACAGTTTTGAATTCTGTTTCGTTTATTGGGAGCTGTAGTGGAGTCTGAAGTAATTCAGGGTCATGAAGGGAAATAATACTCAGTTGAGTCTGGTCATGGATTTATAGGCATTATAAAAAGATTTATGCTGGAGGACTACGTCATAAATAAACTACCAAGTACTTGAGACATTTTTATATGTTCTAAAGATTGTTTTTATTTTTGTTCTTAGGCTTAGTCATGTAGTTAGCTGCATTGACTGCCTGCCAGACTAATTCGCCATTTTTGACAGTTGATGTGTGTCATCGGTTCATGTCCGTTTTTTCCCAGTCCTCCCTTAACTTAAAAAAATTGGTGGTTTGCTTATTGAAAAATAAAAATAGCAATAATTACTATATATTCTTTGAAAGTGAATAGAAGAATAACTGAAGCTCCTCAGTTTCAGATTAATGAAGTCCTAATGAATAATATAAAAATGTCTGATATTGTTCACATTCTGGTAATTCTACTAAAATTTCATCAGTCAGTTCTGCTCGTTAACATGATAATGCTTGAGCCTATGATAATCAATGTAGATTGAACATAGGTTGTCTAAATTTGAAAAATAAAAAAAAGTAACTTATAAAGAATCTTAAATACCTTAATGATTCATTCATATGGTATTTTAAAGTATTCACTGAATAGGTAATTATAAATTTACAATTGTTTTGGATAAATAAAAATGATTCCTTTTTTTTTAGTGTCCTATGAACTGAAACATATTTTGGCCCAGTTGTTGATCTTTTTGGGCAAAACTCACTTGAATGAGTGTGGTGAATAATAATCTATAATTTTTACTGCTAGTGCAGATATCTGGAGATTCATAAGCAAAGGGAATTCCCAGATAGAATATACAATGACGTGGTATTCTCTTCGATTAAATTTCTGCAAGCATTCTTCTTAAATGTTTGACTATTATTTAATGAGATTTTGGTTCATACATAATTGTAAAGCCTAGAATGAATGCATATAAATAAATCGTATATATTTTGATGAAAGAAGCTAGAAATCCTTTTATCAACACTGTGTTCATTTTTGAAGTCCTCTTAGTTCCTTATATCATAGTTTTGTGCATGTCTTATTCTTTTTAAATTTTCAAAAATATTATATCAGAGTTCATTTTAGGGAGGACTGGCAATTCCAACAAAAAGACCTCGTCGTAAGTATCGCCGAAGGCCTTCGAACCTACTTGAGGATTATAATAGGAGGCAAAAGAAAAATGTATGGCTAGAAACTCATTTATGGCATGCGAAAAGGTTTCACATGATTGAGAAGTGGGGTTATAAATTACCTAATTTTCCTAACGACAAGAGCTTCCGGGCATGCTACAGGGCAACTGCAAAACACTGTCTCATACAAGTAATTTTCTCTAATAGTAATCTACTTTACAATATTTTGCTGTTTACATTTGTTAGGTGTCTTGGAAATTTTATGAAATTAAGAAACATATAATAACAATAATATAGTTTCACATCAAAAGCACTTGCCAGCTGTTCTTGGTCATCAGCTAGTGATGACAGACTATGCTGGGATGTATGACAGCAGTATCATTTATACTGACAGTACTAACCCTTTATTTTATATAATACGGTTTGTTTAGATAACATGCTGTTTTTTTCATCTTATTTGCATATTGACAGTGCAACTACATCTTATTTTTTGAAGATTCATTATTTTTAAATTTAAAAAAAAAATATAGGAATAACTAAAAGTTTGAAATTATTAATAATTGATAAGATAGATTTAACTAATTGGGCTCACTCTATCCAGTTATTTCTAGTGATTTAGGTTTTCTAACTAAAATACCAATTTTCACTGGAAATGATTAATTGCACCACTTGAACCACCATTATGTAGCTTCTTAAGTCGAAAAATTTATTACTTATAGTCCTTAGGATATTTTAGGGGCCAGCAGCAAATTTCATATCTTTGAGACAAAAAATAAATATCTACAATGTTTAAGAATTTTAATGATGTTTTTAGGAAAGTATAAACAATCAGCAAATTATTTACCAATGAGGTATTTTGTTATAAATATCAATAAAATGCAGTGTTTATTCTTTGTGGGATTATCCTACTTTAAGCCATTTATTGACAGTTATTGTTCCTTTTCAATCCATGGAAGATTTTCTGCTGAAGTGTCACTTTAGTAAATCAATTGCTTGTACGATTTCAGTAATTTGTTGGCATGAATTCTAGACATAAATTAAAAAAAAAAAATATATATGAATATTGAAATACTCTAGAAACCAGATGTTTTTGTTACGCCAAACTAATCTTGAATCATATCATTTTATTGACTATTTTTTATATGAGGAAAAAATTGTTTGAATCTACTAGGCTTCCTAGACCCCTGGATATATAGGTCAGTGCTCTGCCAACTATGCTACATTGAGTCACAACTTCTTAAAACATCTATTCTCTTATCTGAACGATGATCTCCTCCAAATTGGATATTTTAGCTTCAGGCATTTGGAGAGGAGACAACTAATTTTAGCAGATTTCCCCTAAGGGATATCATCGACTGAGGTACTTATGAAGCAAATTCTGAAAAATGTTTTCAAATGTCCATTGATCCTACCTAGTAGTAGATGACGAAAATGAGGTCTCAAAATTTTATATGTATACAAGCTCTAGTGGTCGCATTTTTTTTTGTTTGTTACATAACTCTACATATTTTCATTAACAATATGATATTTATATGATATCATATTTATTGCCGGACGAAGATTTCCATCGAAAATTTGCAAACCAACAAACATTCCAAACGCTAGAGCAGATAGCCGAAGTCCTCCCAATGAAAATGCTTCCCAGCGATGCAGCCTCAAAAATAGAACTCTACATTTATGAGCAATTCAAGTAAAACTAAAGATCAAGTACATTAATGGCTGAAATTGGTTTAGGGGAGAGAAAATAGAAAATTCAAAATATCTTTGTTACTGTGAGTCAGAGAGAAAAATCATATATAACTAATTTTGTTGTAAATTTAATTTCCTTGTAATGTTTTTCTATATACTTTATCTCTATCTTGAATATTGATAGAGATTTTGATTTTTTTTTCATTTTTAGCCTTTAGTAACCCCCACTTTTATTAATCACACTTTAGTAATAAATATATCATGAACTGTCTTATTCCAAGCTTAAATATCCAATATTGCTTTCTCCAGATCTTTAATAGATGAGATAAATGCAAATACATTAAGTGATGATGTCATCAATGATGATTTTATTGACCAATTACTTCTACTTATTAGATTTTTATTTGGAAATAGAAATATATGGTGAGGTAAAATGAGTAGTGTGTCATGGCAGCATGTGGGAAATTGCTTAGTTTATACAGACCCTGTGTGATGTTCTGTCTTTAATGTATGCGTCTTGAAGTAGGATACTTCTTAAAACATGCAAAAACTTTATTTTTATTATTGAAATGGCTTGATTTCACTGTAATTAAATATTTATATTTATGAGCAGATTTCCCTTATTTTTTTAACATTTTGTATCTGCCTGGTTATGTACCTGAGCCTCCTAGCTATCTATGCCAGATCTAAGCCTTAGATTTGAATGTCAACTAATTTAAATATTATTCTCTCATCTGTAAGCGTACCTCACCATACTTGTTGCATTGCCATCAGTTGGTCAAAGAAGCGACTATTACTTGTCTGAATTGATATAGCTTAATGAAGGACAATTCTACTATGTACAAACAAAGAGCTAGAATTTTTACTGATGGTGTTTTGACTTCAACCATAAAAATACAGCCTATTTATTTAAGCTCTAATATAATATTTTATTAATAGATTTTTAAACTAATATTCTTTACAAAAACTACTTTTTATTTCATTAATATATGTGTTAATTGGTTTTAGGATATTTCATACAACTGTTGTATTGAGCTTAGTGGTAGTTTTGATGAGCTTACAAAAGGTTTAAGTGTGCATACAAATCAAGAATGTGGACTTACTTTTAGCTCATCTTATATTCAATCAGGAAGTGTCGAAGGTTCAGTTTTCTTTTATTCTGCAAAACAATATCCTAAAGGTGCCATTGGTGAAATCAAATACTTTTGGAAGCCTCCACAACTCGTTTCAATGAAAAGAACTCTTTGGCTATGGTGTCATCCTTCTTTCCATCTAGAAGTTGTTGATGAATTGATCAAAACATTTGCATTAGAAAAAGAAGAATATATGTCTGAAGAGTGCTTAGAAGCAGAATGTGAAGACAATGTAAAAAATATTGAAATTGCCAAGTTAGCGCAAAGGAATGTTCCTTTCACAAAAACGCCTAAATACATATCGAAAAATGGATCTACTACTATGTTTCTTTTGAAAGATACTTTGAATCGATTTCATCTTACAGGACCTCTTTCACAAGCTTTAGTAACTCAAGCATTTACTCCAGTAGATTTGAGTAAAAGGGCTTTAGAAGATTGGTCAACTAAGTATTATAAAGATGGAAAAGAAAATTCCTGTAATCTACAGTTTAAATTTTGGGAAAAAATGAAAAATATTTCTAATCCAGGACAGCTTCCAAGACATCATATTTTTAACTCTATTGTTGTGGATCCTAGATTTACATTACCTGCTCACAGAAAAAAGGCAGAGGATTCAATTACAGGTAACTAATGATATGCAATTTTTAAAGTCATATAAATATAAGAAGTTTAATCCTGATGAATATAGCAATATTTATTTCAACAAAAAATATTACAGAAGTTTTGAGGATATACTTGAGCTGACGAGTGATTATGTAGACAAGTATTTCAAAGAGTCTGTCATGTAAGAGGTGCATTAGCTGCTTCATCTTCAATGTCTTAGTTACTCAAAGTAAAAATACAGTGAGTAGAAGTGGAGGCTCACATAATATATTTGCATTTATCTCACATACCAAAGGTTCATTGAAAACCATATTTGATATTTAAGCTAAGAATAAGATGTTTCATGATTTAACGTATTATCATTAATACTAGCTAAGGTACCCGGCGATGCCCGGGAAATCATTGTTGACTGACTAATGATGGTATTTTTAAATCAAGGCTTAATGTGTACAATTGCACTTCCCTCCACGACGTATTGTTTTTCCGAAATATGTATATAAAATGTGCTCCTAGTCTATCCCTCCACACTTTTTGACTCACCGTTTTTGAATAATTCAAACCATTATGATGAATAGCATTTATTACAATTAAATATCATCTACAATGAACATATTTCCTTTCAAAAACCAATCCGAGCACATATAGTTTAAGCATAGTTTAGCGAGTAAGGTTATATTCGTAATAGTAGATCTCAGTGAAATCACTTCCCGTAATGTCAGCATTAAACAGGAAATCAGTAAACTCAATTAACTTTATTAGCCTCCCATCTATTTCCGCTCTCGCATTAGAGTTATCGACATTCTCCTCCTTAAATTATTGATTCAAAATATTATTGTAATAATTTATCTACCTGATGGAATTAAATAATAGTGTTACCCTAAAAATAATTTCATTTATATTCAAAAAGCTAGTCGAAAGGAAGAGATCGTGGCCGTCCCTGCAACCTAAGTAATACTTTACACAATCATATCCAGTTTAAACGCATATTGTCTTTTGCCATTATGGCATTATCATTAACGTTTAATTGTTATGATAGTACATATTTGTTTCAATAACATGAAGATATCAGAAATAACATAATATATTACCAAAATCAAAGAGTTTGATTCCCTACTACTTCCGCTATCACTCCTTGAGGAAATTCAGCATGAATTTGTTTAAATAATACATCATACAAACTAAATAATGGAAATGTTCTTATAGTTTAAATTTCTATTGGAAATAAGTTACAAAGTTATTTTCTGGGGAAAATAAGTAAATGAGGGGGGGGGGTGGAGATTTATAATCTCACTAATCCTACTTAGAACTAAATAATCAAAATAGATAAGACTAAAGCATAACATCATTTGTCATAATATGCCTATATTAAAAACACTTAAATAAGCACTAATAAAATTGTCGACTCCCGCTATAGATTTAGCGTATATCCCGTATATATCTCATTTTACGACAAAAGTGAATGAAACAATAGTTGCTCTAAATAACAAAGTTAGCCACTTTTGTTATGTGCACGTTTGCCGAAAAACAAATATAAAATGAAATATTGCAAATTTTTACTTCAAGCCTCCCTTATAACTCCCACTCCCGTTCGAACCTAAAAATTTTAATATAGCTTAGAAGAATTAATGCTAATTCACATACCAAATTTTGTTAAGTTCAGTTAGCTCTCGCTTTAGTTTTTAGTGTATATCTCGTTCATTTTTGTTATACGACAAAAGTAAATATAAAAAAAGTTTCTCTAAATAACAAAATAAACAATTTTTGTCATGTGCGTATTTGCAGAAAAACCAATAGATAACGAAATACTGCTATTTTCAAATTCAGGGCTCCCTTACAACCCCCACTCCTGCCCGTCCCTAGAAATTTTAGTATGGATTATTATAAGGAAGGTGTTAGTGCTAATACACATACCGAATTTTATTTAGTTCGGTTGAGACTTTGTGCCAAATAAAATTGTTGACTCCCACTATAATTTTTAGCGTATAACGCCTTTATATTTCGGTATATGAAAAAAGTGTATATAACAAAAGTTACTTAAACAACAAAATAAACAACTTTTGTTATGTACATATTTGCCGAAAAACCAATAGGAAACAAAATATCGCTAATTTTAATTTCTGGCTTCCCTTATAACCCCCACTCCTGATCGTCTCAGAGGATATTAATATAGCCTAAAGTCTAAGTTGGGTTAGTAGTAATATACATACCAAGTTTCATAAAATTCGGTTCAGCCGTTTATGCGTGAAAAGGTAACAAACAAACAGACACCAAAGAAACAAAATGCAGTAATGCAGTTATGGTGTCTATGACATGTGAAACGAAAAAAAATTCCCTTAGGCTATATTAATATCCTCAGAGACGAACAGGAGTGGGGGTTAAAGGGAAGCCAGAAATTAAAAATAGCGATATTTCGTTTCTTATTGGTTTTATGGCAAATATGAACATATCAAAAGTTGTTTATTTTGTTATTCAGAGTAACTTTTGTTATATACACCTTTTCGTATACCGAACTATAAACGAGATATACGCTAAAACCTACAGCGGATGGAACAATTTTACTTGGGACAAAAGACCCACCCAAAATAAATAAAACTCGGTATATGCATTAGCACTAACGCTTTCATTATAACAAGCCATACCGACATTTCTAGGGACGGGCAGGAGTGGGGGTTATGAAAGAAGCCAGAAATTAAAAATAGCGATATTTCGTTTCCTATTGGGTTTTCGGCAAATATGAACATAACAAAAGTTGTTTATTTTGTTATTTAGAGTAACTTTTGTTATATACACTTTTTTCTTATACCGAATTATAAACGAGATATACGCTAAAACCTATAGCGGGAGTCAACTATTTTATTTGGCACAAAGACTCAACCGAACTAAATAAAATTCGGTATGTGTACTTGTGGTATGTGTTACTTAACAAAACTTGGTATGTCAATTAGCATTAATTCTTCCATAATTATAAGTTATATTAAAATGTTTAGGTTAGAACGGGAGTGGGGATTATAAGGGAGGCCTGAAATAAAAATTCTCGATATTTCATTGTCTATTTGTTTTTCGACAAACATGCACATAACAAAAGTTGTTTACTTTGTTATTTAGATTAACTTTTTTTTTTTAATATATTTCTCCAGGAACAATGTGTGGAGCAAGTAATTTGCGTAGAAATATTAATATGCTCAACAATTCATTCCTATTTGAACTATCAGGTACCTCAGTTGGAAAAATTAATTCAAATCAATGTTAATATTTTGCCCTTAATAGCTGAAATCTATGCATAATGCACAGGAGACGGGAAATATGACAAATTGGAGGACAGTGAAGACTTACATAAAAAATTAATTTTATTATTAACAAATGCCAACAACGGGTATTAACCCTAAACACTGGGACGGGTAAATGTCAAAATATTGCGCTAAGTAAAGCCTTGCCAAAAAAATACCATCACCATTCAGCCTCAAATCAATTCCCGGGCAAAGCCGGGTATCTGAGCTAGTATATATTGTATATATATTTGTCTGTTACCACTCTAGCGGTCGCAATTTTTGTTTGATCCTTACCAAACTCGATATTTAGTCGTTTTATGTAAAAAGAAAGATCAAGTTCGTTAATAGCTGAAATCAGACCAATGGGAGAGGGGATTTAGAGGGGAGGATTTTCGAAAACTCGAAATATCTCTGTTACTATACGTCGGATCAAAAAATTGTACAGCATCAATCTTATTACAAATTAAATTTACTATAAATATTGTTATATACATTTATTCTCTATCTTGAATATTAACCATGATATTTGCAATTCTATTAAATCTGGCTGGCTAACGGATGACGTGGCTTTCCCGCCAAAAGCTAGTTCGGCCGTTTCATTAAAAAAAAAAATTTCTCTATTGTAAAACTTCACGTGGGAAATCTGCTTAGTTTACGCAGCCCCGTGACGGACTTTATTACTATTAAAGATCCACATATTTCTGCGTTCTAATACATATTGATTACAGAGAGACTAATATAATCTATACGGACAGCAAAATTAACATAGACCGCATTTACATTAACGAAAACCATAACGAACAGACTGAACAGATCAGAAGACTAATCACACGATGTAGACAGAAGAATGTAATAGTGGCAATAACATGGATAAAGGGACACTCTGGAAATTTAGGAAATGACACAGCAGACCAACTTGCAAATACAGCTTCAAGAGACAAAACGATACCTATTTCATGATCTAAACAGACCATTAAAACTATTTTGATAGACGAATCTTATAAAAAATGGGACGAAAGATGGACAAACACTACTAAAGGACGACAAGTACATAAGTACATACCAACTGTATACCAGAGACAAAAAATAACACTTAGCAATTCTAAACAAATACAATTTATATCAGGACATGGACCTATGAAGAGTTACTTGTACAAATTTGAACTAACAAACACAAATACATGTAAATGCGACGATGAGACTGAAAAGACATGTGACCACCTCTTATATGACTGTACATTACTTGACAGACCAAGAACAAAACTCATCAAGTATATTACCTTACAAAACGGAACTTGGCCGACGGACAAACCGAAACTTCTACTCAAATTCAACAAGGGATTTAATGCATTTATTCAAGATTTGGACACCATTTTGTAGATATACACCTATTGTTGTACACATATGTAATGTAATGTTACATATGTTTTATTTTATTTTTTTTTTTACTTTATTTTTGTTTTTAGCAGATTTCCCTTAAGGGAAATCAGCTATTGAGGTCGTACTCATGACGCGATTTTCGAAAAAATTTCTTCAAATGTCCATCGATCCTACCCAGGAGATGACGAAAATGAGGTCCGTTCAAAACTATATATACATATCTATATATATATATATATATATATATATATATATATATATATATATATATATATATAGACATATATATATATATATATTTGTCTGTTAACACTCTAGCGGTCGCAATTTTTGTTTAATCGTCACCAAACTCGGTATTTAATCGCTTCATGTAAAAAGGAAGATCAAGTTCGTTAACGGCTGAAATTGGACAAGTGGGAGGGGGATTTTCAAAAATTCGAAATATCTCCGTTATTATGCATCGGATCGTAAAATTGTATAGAACCAATCTTATTGCAAATTAAATTTACTATAAATAATGTTATATACATTTATTCTGTATCTTGAATATTAACCGAGATATTTGCATTTGTATTCTGTGTGTGGTCGCTATGTTTGGACTTTCCGCGGAGAGCTCTGGTGGCCATTTCCATAACTATTCGTCCCTCGTGAATAGGTTTAGAGGTTAGGTTAACTGTTTTTTGGGGCTAGAAACTACTGGGTTATTACGCCCTAAATAATGTTTTAGGTTTAGAGGTTTCTTACTAGTACAGTTGTTATTAGGCAGATTTCTCTATTGTAAAACTTCACGTGGGAAATCTGCTTAGTTTACGCAGCCCCTGCGTGACGGACTTTTATTTAATTAATTTATTGTTCTATAATGTTTACAATTATTATATAAGAAATATTATAATGTAATGCTGAAATGTGTGTAGTATCCAATGAATGGAGCACACAACATGAAAATAAATTCCCACGTTAGAGGGATACTCTGCTTGGAAAACAGGACATATTGATCTTGACTAAATAATAATAAACATTTAATGAGTCTAGGTTACAAGTTGTTAATGACCGCAAAAAGACACCCTTGAGTTTAACGAACTAGCATTCAGATTTTCATTCATGAAAAGGTTTCAAAAAGAAAATAATTTCAGGAAACTGTTAGTCTGTATGTTTAAAGACCCAATAGATTTGGGGAGAAACAACTTTTTGGCTGCTAAATAAAATAAAATTTATCCAGACATGACTGGCAAAACGACAGGAAGACTATTTCCAATATGGTTGTTCTAGCTGTTTTGTTTATTTGAAGCTTGTAGCTCAGGGAATTTTGCTCAGAATCTCTCAACATAAAATAAATAAAAAAACCTGTAAATTTAATCATATTGAACAGTTAAATTAAAGAACAGCATTTGAAGACAGTGCTAAACATTAGCACAACACAATTAATAGAAATTTTGTTCCTTAATTACATCACAATATTTAAGAGACACTAGAGAATTTATGGTAATTCAACAATGCTTAAAAATTGCTCATCTATAGAAAACTCTCATCTAGTGCACTGCTTCTGAGATTTTGAGGATCCTTTACTAAAAGGAAAGCTCTGGAGATTCAAATTCAGATCATTCTTGCTAAGAAACCATTTCGATAAAAGCCGACCTTTTTGGAAGATGGGTTAAAATATCTATTACCATTCTGCCCTTATGGTTCAGATTAAGTTTTAAATTTGCAAATGACAAGTTATCCTATAAAATCAATCGAGAACCATTACTATATAAATATATGTTCTTTGCAAAATTAAGTAAATATGAACCTATTTTAGTATTCAATATATTATTATTTTAATTGTATATTTACTAAAGAAAAAAAACATACTTTGGACTTAAACCACCATGAATTCATAATGTGAGGGGAAGTATATGGTATTAATTTCCTTTGATATAAAGGAATTATTAACATTATCATAATATTATTCAATTTTTTCCCCAATCCATTTAATGAAACTCTTAATTTTAGATTTTGAGAGTCAATCCCTTGTTTCTCTGGAGCCAGAGCTCTCTTGGAGTCCTATATGGTCGAGTGAAATTCGAGATAATGTGACTCAACAGAAACTGTCAGCACAGCAACTCAATGAAATAAGATCAGATAAACTTGTTCCAGGATTGGAAATAGAAACATTTGGAAACAACCTTAATAACTTGCCAGCCATTCCTATCTTGTTAATACAAAATCCTGGCGAAGAAAATGATTCTAAACCTCTTGGTAACAATTTTTCTCTTTGCAATTTATGCATGGCTCACCTATTATCTTCGAATTTAGATCTTTATTGGCTGTGCACAGGTCACTTTTTGTACTGAAAAGTTGGATCTGAATGATACCAAGTTGCCTGATAAGAAGTCTTTTTTTCTGTAAATTTAATTTACAATTGGAGCTTTTTGATTGTGATCCATTATCACAAGTTTGCAAAAAGTTCAACACATCCCCAAGATAATAATCCTTTACTGCAGCAAGCTACTTTTGAGACTAGAAAGAATTCTGCAATAATAAAGGACTATTTTGGGAGAAATTCCTTAATCATATTTAAAATTCTATATTTCATTAATTTGGGAACTATTTTATATTATTTCAGCCATTTTTATCACTATATATGTATTCCAACTGTTTTTATTTATTAGTTTACTACATAGTTAAGTTTAATGATTTATAATAGGTGTTATCATAATTTATAATGGCACATGATATATTTGGTATTAATAAAGTGCCTGTTGAAGCCTTATCAGCACTCATTGACTTTATGAAAATTGTATATCCCGATCAATATAGATGAGAAAAAGTATTTTAGAGAGATGAAATAGAAATATTTTACTTAGTCATAGACCAAAAGTAGCTAGTCCATTTTTATCTCGCTATAAATCTGCCCTAAAAAATAAATAATTTTCATGATCAGCATTACAAAATTCTTCATTTACTAAAAGGCTACAAATGTTCCTCAGTTAGTAATGAACTCTCTATATTCTTCAGAAAAGGTAAACGGGGCCAGATATTTTGAAAAGCATATAATGAATGTTAAGTATCTTTTCTCCTCATATATGCTGATACTGAAATATATCAAAGAACATTTTTACTACTTTTTATATAACAGAGAAAAAAATATTTGGGTTAGTTAAGATGATAAATTGAACTCCTTGCATTCTAATCAAATATGCTTCCATCTGTGCCATCAGTTTTCATACAGCCATATTCTAAAACGCAAGGAGTCCAAGCTGACACAACCATTTTTTTCTCTAATATGTAAAGCAATGCTAATTATTCCCATTCAGTAATTATACTTATATTAATATTCCAGACCTACGTTTGCCATTCTGAAATTTGATTCCAAGCTTGATCCACCTTTGCTCAAGCATTATTTTATCATCACTTGTATAAAATTGCATTCCATTTTAAAGAAAACTAATGGCAAAGCTATAGGTTAAAAATGTTTAACCACCTCTTATTAGCAAGTGAGATCTGTTTTTTATTTTGACAGGTTAAGTGGTTTATTTTTGTATTTTAGCTCTTGAAGAAGACATTAAATTTAGTTTTCTTTTTTTCCAACCTTTTTATGACGGGGATTCACATTAAAAATCCCAACCTGTTAATAAATCTTATCAGTGTATTCTACTGACTATAACAAAAATAAAAGCATTATTTCTAAAACTTTATGCAAGAGCATCTGTTTTTTGCTTCTAATTTAAGATTTAATTATCAATTATGGAGTTAATATGTAATGGGTGAATTCATTTCCTTCATTGAAAGAGTCTTTATTTGCTAATGGTTAATCACCACTTTTCCCCAATTTTAAATAATAATCCCCTGATAAATAATCTTATTAAAAAATGTTGTTTCCCAGGTTATGGAAGTGGATGGGATATCATAGTTCCATGCGGTTATGGACATCCTGTATGGCTGGCCCTATCTTTACATGGTGGGCGGGCTGGGGGTTTGAAAGAAACTGCTAGTGTTACTAGAGAAAAAGGAAGACTCGACTTCCCTCCGGATACTCACGCTGGTCAACAAGAAGAACAATTCAAGAGGACTGAGGATACAGAGAAATATTTTTTGTAAGTATTATCCATAGCCAAAGCCATAGCCGTAGTTTAGTTTACCTCTAGATTAGGGAAGGACTAAAAACACAAAAAATTAGCAGGGGTGCACCAATTAAGTAGATTTCCCACGAAGTGTTATATGATGTGCTCATGAGATCAACTACCCATCTTCTCCCTATTTCTCCCGTAATAAGAAGCCCATGCAAATATCAAAATCAGTTGGATATGAAGTAAAAATCGCATGCGTCATTCAGGAACCAACAAAACTGTTGCATCAGTTTCTGTATCTCGCTTCCTCTGTTGAAGTACAGAAGGCACATAGCCTGTGAAGAAGATTATAAAAGGATTTTTTTTAAATATATATTAATTTTTAAATTTCATTTAAATTAATGATCATTGAAAATAACCCGAAATTACTTGGTCTTCTTTCACATGCATATATTTTGAGTACACGCTCCTCAAGTTCTTCTAAGTAAGAATTTATTGAATCATTTAGTAGAAATGGAAACATTTATTTATTTTTTTAAATATTTTTACATTTTTCATACTGTGGATGTGTAAATGCACTTTTCAACTTCACAAAATATTGAATAGTATGTGAATATTGATTTCTGAATGTAAAAGCCTATTTTTTTTTTTATTTTTTTTTGTAGGTTGCCACCAGCAAAACGGACAAATTTTATAAAGCTTGGCATTCCAACACCTTTTTACAGCCCTTGGTCAATATTAACTAAAGATTGGTGTGGAAGTAACACATTCCATGTTCTACGTAATAGGAATAAATTGATTTCATTAAAAACTAAACTCAAAAACATCAAGCATAATCTTGCTCCCTTTGAAAGCATTGACAAGGAGTCTTTAGTTCCAGTTAGACTGACCCTGAAAGATAAAGGTTTGCTTTCTAAAAATTCTCATATCTGCATTCCAAGCACTGAAGACTTCATAAAACTTAATGAGCAAAAATCATTCACAGGGCCATTAGAGCCACAGCATAATGACTATAATGAACCTAAAAGGAAAATAGCTAGATTTGAACATAAATGTGTTCTGAAAAAGTTAGCAAGGAAAAGACGCAAAGATAAACTGAGTGAGAAAAAAGAAACCTCAAATAGTTCAGAAGAAATAGTTTCAAAACAAAAAGAAATAATGAGAGATCTTTGTCTCCCTACTTGTGAAACAGTTAAAAACCATTGCTCCAGGCCAATTATTGGATTTGTTGTTGATGGTGATTTCTCATTTACCAATGCAAGAGCTTGTGGTGTTGGTTATGTATCCTTTCAAGGATTATTAGATTTATTTATGTTACTAGAGCAATCAGGGTGCCGACAGTTTCATTGTCTTGTTAGGAACACAAACACTTCACAATATAGGTTTGCCAGTTTAGATATAATTTGTTAATACCTTAAAGAAAGGTCTCTTATTTTCATCCCATGCCCCCTTCTAAAATAGTAGGTACTACTATGACCATTCACTTCGCAGTGTCTTTCATACTCACATGCTCTCTCTCTCTCTCTCTCTCTATATATATATATATATATATATATATATATATATATATATATATATATATATATATATATATAAACCATTGGCATGCCATAATATTTTAGTAGGCAGGGAAAATCAATTAATTTTGAATACAAGACAATACAAAACATTTTGTATCATGAAATGTATATGTTTCCCCCAAAATAATGTATAATACTTAACAAGCAATCAAATTAAGTTGTATCTATCTAATTATTGATTTAATGGGAGGAAGTGAACTTTTATCATTTTAAAAAAGGTTACTAGCCACCAAAACATTGGATTTCTTATAAGAGGTTGTCATCAGTAACATTATACCTCACTAAGAATTAGAAAGAATTTATAATGTTGAGTGATCAATATTGGAGGATCCAGTAGTTAGGAAAAAGAAAGATGTAGCTTTCCTGCATTAATGTTTATATTATAAGAGATAAGCTCAACAGTTTACATATTTGAGCATCTATGAGACTAGACAACATTTGTCAGTGTGGCTTTACTCACATGACCTCTCGGTATGAAAAAAGGACTCCAAAGCCCCTGCTAAGTATGCTGTGGACAGTGGTCATTCATTCAATCTCACTACATTGGAAATGAGGAGGAAATTTTATGAGGCTGTCCAGATAAGGGATGAGACGTCTTAATGAGGAAAAAGACTGTGAGTATATAAGCCCATGCTATTTTAACATAATTAATAATAATAAAATATATTAAGTATGAGACCGGAATGTATTTTAATGGGACTGTGAGTATGTATTTATTGGTATTGTGTGTGTAAATGTATGTGTAGGTGTGCACAGGTATTTGTCTATGTATAGGGGGGGGGGCACTGTTGTGTTCATGATACATAAGGAAAGTGGAATGTTTATAGAACATACCAAAATTACTCTAAAGCAGCTGTTAGAAGGTACTCTCTCTGTCTTTATCTCAAACTTAATCCCTTCGATGCACCTGCCAGCTCGCTGCACGCCTTCATTCTATAGCCTGATTTCATTCATGCAGTATCTCCAACTCTCCTTCCTGATAGAGAATTTTATATATATGCTTTTTATATTCTGGACATTTATTTTGGCATGTGACTCAATTGCAGTGCTCATACATTGTAAACCATTCAGTTCGTAAGTAGTTTTATACAATAACAACTATACTAAAACATTTACGTAGATATTTATCTTCTTATATATTATAATCAAGCACCAATAACAGTCCATCCCTGTTATTACTATAAATGTAACTTTGCAGGCCTTGACAAAGGTTATAAATTACACCGAAATGTCAGCAGCAAACTGAAGTAGTTTTATTTCAACCTAAGTGATCGACAACCACATCACATATGGTCAAATATAAACATTTAGTGCAGGAAGACTTCTTTCTTTTCCCTAACAATGAGTATATACTACTTAATTATGATATATCAAATTACGAAAATCCTCATATTTTAAACAGAAGAATATATTCAAAGTATAAATTAATATAAAGACTGTCTAGGCTTAAGAATGATGTTAATTAATCAGTTTCCATATTATAAATCACAACCATTGTTACAATTTGTATATATAAATAAAAAAAAGTTTATTGAAGATTTAAATGTTTTAAGCATTTCCTTTGGATTAACTTTTAGTTTTTAATAATTTACTTAGTAATTAATCATTTTATCTCATTGAATTGAACATTTTCCGTAACCCTTTGCAGCTAGTGTGGACTGCTGTAGCAGATGGAAGGGAGGTGCTCTCTCTCTCCTTCTATTCCAGTTAAAACCAGTGAACTGTTTAGGAAAATTAGTTCTAAGGAGACTACTATTATAGTAAGGAGAGTACTATCAAACAAAATTCTAGTTAGTTATTTACTCCCCCTTCACAAGATGGAGAAATAAACAACATCTAGAAGAGTTGCCAAAACTTGTAGAGCTTATTAAAGGAATTAAAAAAAAAAAATTTTTATATTTTGATAGATTCTAGCCATAAAATTGAGAAAAATTTAAATTGCCAGGCATATTTACATTATCACTAATGTATTGTATACATCAAATGATGTTTAGTAAACATATAGTGCTTAATTTCTATTTTCTTTTTTTATATTTTACTCTACTTACCTTTGTCATTAATACTAATAATTCAGAATTAATTACAAATGAATGAAACTGAAACCTTCAACAAACTAAGTGGAAGGAGCAACAGAAATATTTAAGTTTTAAGTTAGAGACAATTTAATATTAAATCTATTTACTGGGCTCTCTCAATCCAACATTTGTTGAAAATGATTTTCAAGACTCATGAATTGGTTCAAACTTAAGATCTGGAAAAAGTAGATCGCTCTTTTCACATCCTCATCTTTATTCAATTATTCTGAAAATATCAACAAAATAATTTTCTGTACTTAGATTTGAGGTGGATTTAAAACCTACTCTGAGACTATTAAAACATCACAAAACCAACTAGTCGAGAGTGAAACTGAGTTTTTGGTGAGTCAGAACAGATTACAACAATGATTATCAATTTTTTATTGTTAGCTACAAATATATACTTAAAATTTATTAATTTATCTATATCAAGGTTCAATGAACTACAAGAGATAAGGCTACTATATAAAGTTATAAATAATAACATCCCGTATTGTCTATATACAATATGTGAAAATAAAAATATAGATTCTTAAAGTTTTACATCTAAAAAATTGAACTTCCTAAATGCCATGCCTAGACAAAATATCGTAAGGCCTAAGCATTCATTGCTTGAATCGAAGGCAACTATGATCAAAGTAATGGAAAGTATTATTGCCTTAATCAGATTAAAAATAAGTCAGAATTAAATTGCTTTATTAGGTTATAAAATGGAAAACTTTAGATCTACTTAATCACTTCACACATCTAACCAATGATTAGACAGGTTAGATATTCAAAAATACTTTTTTTAATCAAACAAGCATGTTTAATATTAAACATAAAGCTATAATCTCATATAAAAACTTAATTTTAAAATGTTTTGTATAAATAAAATTTGGTGGGAATGTTTTGAATTCCAGACTAGAAGGAATAGAAATGCTATGCCCTTTATGCATCTCTTAAAAAGCCCAGCAGTAATGATTCACAGAATCCAATAATATTATGATTTAAAATTCGATAAATATACTTTATTCTAAAGTAAATAATGAGTTAGAAAATCCTAAGGTTTTTAAAAAGTAAATAAGCATATCAAAATCTGCTGAGCAAGAAATACCATAAAACAATGATAAATAAATCACAATTTTTTAAAACTAAGAAATAATTGACAATAAAATGGGAATAACAGCTTAAGAAAGAGAGATTGAGGAGTAAGAACACTTTCAAACCAGTGCTTTCAAGGAGATGAGGAGAGTGAAGTTAAGTAAGAGCTTCAAATGTTTATTTAAAGTGCTGATTCCAATCAATCTTTTCAGGTGAAAGAAGGAATTTGTACTGATCTTGTATATTCAAGTCGATGTTATTCCATCCAGTCTGATATTTATTGAGGAGGCAAAACCTTTTCAACAAATGTTTTTAAGTCAGCCATTTCCTGAAAGCAGAAAATATAAGAATTAATAGATAATACTATATAAACCAATGACCCAATAAGATAGTGAGGAACGTTCATAGTACAGTGGACAACCATTAAATATTAAACCAAAAAAAGGTCTGAATCATAAAATATTTTCATATTATAGTCATCCAACAACTAACGACAATAATTTAGGAGCACATTTGTTATTTATTTATGTCCACTTCGCGCAACTACAGCAAGTTTGGACAGGTTATCTAATGGTTACCACCCTCTTCTAGCCAGGGTGGGACAAGGGATTTTATTTATTGAGTTCATCACTAAATAAATTCCTGCTGCAATAAGAGTTATTATATTGACAGATATTGCAAGTAAACCAATCTCCAGTAAATTAGTGAACCTCATGAAATACCAAGGCTTGCGTGAGTAAAGTTTTTTATTTATCAAAGAACTTTACGGTGAACTCGACTAAAATAATGTTAACAGAGGCAAATTCATTTTATTTAGTGTAATAATTATTTAGTTTGAGGGGCTCAGGTTAGCCATGTGAGTTCCAATTCAAGAATGACATTACTTTGTATACATATCTTATATAGAACAATTTTTAAAATTATAGCATAATGAAAGTCAAGTACTAAAGAATAGAGTAATAAAAACAGTTGAAGAAGAAGCTATATCACACACCTCATCATTAGAGCTGTGCCCAAGGCCTCTGAAACTCCTGAAGTCAACTTTAGAAGCAAACTGTTTCAAGCAAGAAGCTGTCATTTGTCCCCACTTATAGGGAACGAGGGGATCACAGTCACCATGACACTGAATAACTTCAGTATCCTTATTTCCTTTCAGACACTGAAAAAAATAAATAATAAATAATACAAATTTCTAAGTTATTAAAGAATTTTACAAATACAAGCAATAATCTAAACTTTTAATTCAAAATTTGTTTAAAAGAATTATTTTTATAAAACCAAGTGCTGGATTATTTAATAACTCTTTACAAGAAAACATTTTTTAGAACCTCAAACCTAAATTATTTCATAAAGCTTTGCAATAGTGTCACCCCTAACCACACCTGATAATATCAAACTTTCCTTTCCAAAGGGTATTTTTTTTCTTTTTCATCTATCTCTTTTTTATTAGAGTATATGTCAATTAAATTTATTATTTTGACTTTTTGTCCAAGCCCTTGAATCTCAAAAATATAAGATTCATAAACCAAAACCCATAAAAATCCCAAGGGCTTAAACTCAACCTAACAAAAATGTCAAACCAATAAATTTCAATAGGTAATGTATCCCTTAAAAAGATAATTAAATAAAAAAAATGTATCTTGAAAGGAAAAGGGAGTTATGTATAATAAAAAAATAATACTACAATTCATAATGAAAATACCCCTAGTTATGATGAAAACTAATATAGTTTTTTTATACTATTAGGGATAAAATATCTTAAAAGCTTAATGTGTTGAACAAACAATTCTGAGGCCAAAATTTAGTACACCAAAACCCAAAAAATAGAGCAGGTATGAGTCAAATTACCAATGATATTCTATTTAATTGGGCGTGGCATTTTAAAAAAGGTTAAAACTCATATAATTCAAACATACTGAATAAATAAATATATATTCTTACAGCAGGGAACTGCTTGTGAAGTGGAAGCCAGCATGAAAGAGCCATAACACCACCAATTTTCTCGGGGAATGTAAATGCTGAATATAGTGCTAAAGCACCACCTTGAGAAAACCCACCAATCACAATCCTTTCAGAAGGAATACCTAATAAATGAAAATAAATAAATTTCTTAATTTATAATAGTAAACTAACAATTATATTTTAATTTAAAAAATGAGATAGAAAGAAATTATATACACATTCAAAATCATACTGATTGCAACAAATAAATAATGCAATGGATTATCTTTTTAGCAAATTTCCCTGGGTTCGGCCTGTCAATATGATCTTTCAAACAGAATATCCATTTTTCTTGAAAATTAGAATATAATTTTTTTTTTTATGTTAACCTCTTTAATAGTTGTGGGTCTGGTAGAAGGGCCAAAAATAGGAATAAACAAATTTCTCTGCCCTGCCTATTAAAGACACAGAAGATTTGCATAAACTTTAATAAACGCCTAATTAAAACAATACAGGCAAGCTATGATACATTAAGCTGTTTTTGTGAAAAAGAATCATATGAAGTTAATGGTGGTTGTTAAAAAAAAAAATTGCACCATTTTTGGTTAATTCGGAATATTGTTTGTTCTGTAACTGAATGATTTTATTGGTAATTAAGCAGAGGAGCGAAAGTAAAAATGTTTTTGAAAGACATGCTTATTTTCTATTAGAATTATTATATTTTCCCCAGCTGACTTTTGTATATCTGATAATGGCAGAGGTCCCTAATTTAATTATAAAACATTTATATAATAAATGAATAAATAAAACTGCATGATTAAATAACAGAAACTTATAATCACTTCTCAATGTAACTCGAAAAAGAAAAGAGGTGGAGAGCCATATAATTAATAATGTTAGCCATGCATTTAAAATAAAATAAAAAAACACAGGATTTGTACCAGCATTTATTTCAGCATTAATAAGTGCATGAACGCCTTCTGCAGCTTTCTTTATTCCAGGCTCATCTTCTTCTCCTGATGCATCAAGGGACTTCAAGTCAAACCATGAAGGCATTTTTAAACCACTATTTAAAGTCACCTTGATAGTTGGCCTTAAATGGAAAAAACAAAATAAATTAGTTTTTATATATATTTTTTTGGCTTACAAGAAATAATACAAATCTCAATTGGCTTCAATGCAGCAATTAATCTAAAATTTCACCAATAAAACGTAAACCATTTACAAGTTAAGTGGTCCCTCTTATGAGAGGGTCCCAAATGGGACAGGCATGGAGTACTCTATGGAGAGCATTACAACTTAGATTGCCTCAAATCTAGTAGGTCAAAATATTTATGATTGTAGATCACTTATGCCAAGGCCAATTTGTTTTAATATGTTGTACTTAATACTCCAATATAACATTGTGTCATTAGTTCCATTCCCATACAGTCTTGACAATTTATTTGGTGACAGACTCGTTATAAATACCCTAACCCATGTGTGTAAAAAATGGTGTAATCTCAAAGGTAGCTCATTCTGATAAGCCTTTGTCACTGAATGTGGACATTAATTAGATATTAAATTTTACTGTTTCAATTGAAGCAAAAACGCTTAATCGTTAAACGGAAGGAGAAAGGTCTTATGCTTATCCATAACAAACATAAAGAATCTATTTTTATATTTTCCTTTCTAAAGTTGATAAATATTAATACTTGATTTTTCGTGTAATAAAATGTTGAGAGCTTACAATACAACTATTCTGAAATGAACCACACTAGTTATATAGAATGTGTTCAGAACGTATATTTTTTACAAAAAGAAACTCTTTATTCTTATTATTCTCTTCTGCTTGAGTTAGTGGTTAAAATTGCTTCAATTCAATTAAGTGTGCCAATGTTATGTGTGCAAGTGTGGCTCAGATCAAATCTGCCAGGCATTGGCAGTCTTCTTTCATGTTCAGAACAATCATTATATTAAATATTTAGACATATCCACTGGGCAGTATTGGCTCTTTGTGCTTAAAGTACTTTCAAAGTTTGCTGTTAGACCAGGCTTCTACAATTTCTTTCTGTTCACTTTTAGTCAACTTGAAAAAATGACAAAGCAGGGTTACTAGAGAGTTGACAAGTTCTGCGCAGAACCTAACCATACACAGTTTTTGCAATAATGCTTCTATAGCTTGAGGCTGACTTGAGATAACAGTGGTAAAAACTAAAAACCCTCCAAACCCAGCCTAACCAGAATAAGCAAAACACATTGAATCAGGTAAGACTGGCAGAAACAAAATAAATATTTACATTATATTCTGGAAAGCACTAGGAACTTCTTGAAAAGACCTTTAGAGCAACTGCTAGGGCTCAAATAACATCTTCGGTTCATCTATCGACCTGTCACAATCAATGCACCTTCAAAATAACTGACTATATATTCCACAATTTTTGTCGAAACCTATGTTCCATCTTTCCCAAACCATGTCTCCTATAAAATAATCCATTTCCAGTAAAAAAAAAAAAAACAGTATTTTGAGAATGTAACAAATTTAAAGAACAGTCATCTGCCTACCCTTTGAATCAACCATTTCCTTAACGGTACAGAGTAAAACATGCCACATAATGGAGTACCCTTGTTAAAGTCTGCCAGTGAGTAATGAATTCTTACAAAGGAAACCAACGAGCATAAAAGATATAAGGAATACTCGTAATCCTCAAAAAGCAAAATGAGTACAGTATCAGAGGTTATGACAAACTAATGGAATCGTCTAGCAAACCTCATATCAACTTCATTTTTCATAAGACTCAACGTGTAGTGCTTGTTACAGAGAAAGAGCGAAACACTGCAGGCTGACCAGGTAGATGTTATACACAAAAGGAGAAGAGGCAGATCTATAAGAACTGAAGGATGGTTACTTGGTAATTAAAACTGAAGGAACCAATATAGATGAATTTTATGTAAAACATATTGTTGGTGTGGATGTATTCGTGAGTAAACATCCTTCTTAAATATCAGAAAATATTGGCTAAAAGAAATAAGGATATTTCAGAAAAGAATTTGAACAAATATTTCCAAATGAGGTTTAATATTAGAATTTTTTTCACTTCACTGAGTATTCAACAAGCGACAATATATCTAAGACAAATATAGCCAATATACTTATATCTTTTGAGGAATTCCAGGAGACAAAATTAGTTTTAATATGCTTCCATGACTGACAAGCATATCCCGAGATCTGTTTGACCAACTAGATACACAGATGCAATATCAAAATCAGAAAGGAAATATGACCATTTAATCACTCAAACACACCTTTAATAAACAAATGCTTTCAAAGAAGAATTAATTAATTAAGGCTTGGTGAACATCAAATGTAAATAAATTATTGCCTAAAGGTGACAGTAACACATTTCATCATGGAAGACAAGCAATGTTAGACTCAATGACTCACAACTAGACAATACAAAAAGAAATTAAATTTAATAATTTCAGCTCGTTCAGAAAAATTACCAATGAAGGTCTTGCATTTAAATAACAAACATAAATATGTTGTAAGCTAATTAGGCAATAGTTTACATAAACTCTTCTAAGGAAATAGAGTAAGTATTTAATTAACCAACGCCTGACAGTAGATTGAAGCATAATTTCAAATGTGGTAGGAGTTAGTTAAAGAGGACAATACTTAAGGATGAAAAAGCAATACGAATTATTATTCTCTTAACTAACTGAGAGCATAACCCTCCCAACTAGAAAAATAAATGACAATTTAGAAAGGCAGGCACAGAAAGGTTTAAATCTGACATTTTCTTGATAAAATGAGCTTCATTCACGTAATGTTGAACTACAGGATTTTAAGTACTGAACTTATATTTGAACAATGGGTCCTGACTAGACAAATCACTTTTGAGACGGAACTATGAATTTTAAAAAAAATATTGCCCATAATTAATTAGGCCATGAAAGAACAGGCGATGTGTAGAATGTGAATATAAAGATAAAGCAAATTTATAAGACCACAGAATTCAATTTTATCCATTACTTTATACTAAAGTGATCATTTAAATCAGAGTTGGGCAGTAATTAAATACTTTTGTAATTAACTACTTTTTCAACTAATAAATACTAGTTATGTAATTGCAACTACAATTATAAAAATGTAGTTGGTAGTTGCATTTTCTTGGTTTCGCAATTATAGTAATTGTAGTTGGTATTCATAAATAAAACTACTAATTGAAATAAAAAGTAGTTATAAAAATAATTACAATTAGTAGTTGTAATTGTAACTGTTATTGAGTAATAACTACAACTACATATAGGTCAGCTGTTTTTTACGTTCCAAAGAGCAAATATATTTTGATCGCCTTTATATTAATATGTACACTCATGGTGGTGATGAATGGATCATCTGAGACGAGCCATGTTCAATCGGTGCACAAAATATGTCAAACAGAATATGCCAGAAGAACTGAAGGTGGATGTTCCCATCAGCACATTCTCTTGTTCCAGCAATAGGCTTTTGTACTCTCGGGCAGGCCACTCCAGTCTGTTTTCTATATCTGTCAACTGTCCTCAGCAACCAAAAGATTTTTGAAACAAATTACAATGAGTGGCAGTGATAGTGAGGACGAGAAGTCCTTATATTTTGGAGCAGAGCAGTAGAGTAATTATTTTCTTTTGCCGCGATGGCAAACGCACCAAAATCAAATAGCCTGTCTTAAAAAAATTCTGAGTTAAGAGTAATTTTAATGGCTAATTTGTTTACATTTTAAAGTTTAAAAGTATTATTTAATTTCATTCGGCTCCGGAAAATATAAAAGGATTTTAGAAATTATTTTCGTTAGTTTTCATTTATTTGCACTAAAATTATTTTCAGTTATTATAATAATGAAGTATATGTAATATAATTAACTATTGAATATTTAGACATTGGGTGTAGTTATTTCTTAACAGCCTCAACTACTTCAGTCAGTGATTTACATAGTTTTTTAAAGTAACTACCCAAGTTGCAACTACAATTACTAACTGTAGTTGTTTTTTGAACTAGTGATTTTCTCACCTACTAACTGTAGCTGTGAATTTTCAATTACAATTACTTTAGTTGAAAAATGTAGTTGCCCATTACCAATAACTAATTACATTAGTAGTTGTAATTGTAACTATATTTCAACTAATGTAGTTGTAACTTGTAATTGTAATTACAATTTTGACCAACTCTGATTTAAATGATATGATTTGGGAAAAATTATTTTAAATGAATATAGAAAAATATGTGAAAGGCCTTAAATAGGTTCATTTCATTAGTTCTCATAAGTGAACTAGGAAATTCCATTATCAAATTAATATCCAGTAAGATAGTTTTGCACTTGTCATAACTACAAATAGAAACAGTTTGGTCCAAATCACTCCTTTAACATCATTTAATTAAAGCTAGTTAAATTCAGAACAAACACTCATAAGGCAAGTAGATTATCTCATAATCATGACTTTTACCAGTACATTTGGAAAATTTGAATATAAAAAGCATTGCAGTTAATTTGTTGAATAGAATAATGACACTTGCTAAATTGTGTTAAGGGGTTATACAACAACAAATAGGGCTAGCCAATTGTGAGCTTAAATACCAAATAATACCTACTTCTAGCAAATTTTAAACTCTGTTTCAATTAGTTGAAAGCTAGAGATTTTAGTCATTAAATTACATACTATTTTACACCACACATAAATCACATTGATTAATTTAATTATATTAGCACAGGAATATTGTTCATAGGGGAAAAAGTAAAGAATATTGTGAGTGAGACTAAATGCACCTCCGTATTTGTAATTTATTTTTTTAAGAATTCGAAGGGGTTTTACAATTACATCATAACATGAGAAATTGCTACACTTTAAATTCAGTTGTGAAATGAATTGAATTCAATAAGAACACAGTAAGTGTTTTTAAAGTATTAGCAGTAGACTTACGCAGTAGGGCAGATAACTTTAGCAAAAGGTGGTCTGATGGCTGCAATTGCACTAGCCCAACCATGTCTGAAAGGTAACAGAACAAATAATTAGTAAAACACACAAAAATCGATGGTGTTTTAGAATCAAAATGTATATAATAATTCTTATTTCATACCCAGTGTCTCCCAGGCCATGGAGAAAAATAACCTGTCAAATTAAAACAAAGATTAGGATTTAAAGGCAGCCCAATCGAAAAGCAATAAACTTCTCATTAATTCTATCGTTCCGTGAGAACTTTCTTCAATAAATAATGAACTTCTAAAAATAAACTCTCCTACAAAAAGTACAGTAAACCATACTCACTGTAGCTGTATGTTTGGCTGTAGCAGCGACAACAACCGGAGCCACTGACATTGTTATAGTGAAGATAAAGGCCTGGTTTCACGAAATAGACAATTAATTCCGCTGCAGGTTATTTCCAGATGGAAATAAGCCCTCAGCTAATTGGGTAAAACAGTGAAAACAGAGTGGCCGGCAGAAGAGGTTGATAACATGAACAAAAATGGCGACACTAGCCCATATGATTGCAGTCCAAAGCACTTCAGGCACCCCCACTTTCGCATTTCACTCTCTGTATTACGTAATAATCAATTCTAATTTAATTTTAAACTTACTTTCCTTCCAAAATTTCTCCACAACTATTACCAAACAAAGTAGTGTTTAACTGGAAAATTAGTGCCTAGAGATTAAAATAAAATAGTTTTATATAGTTCCCCGAGTAACTTGTTTAATAATTATAAAGTACAAATAAGATAAATTCCTATACTATCTATTGTAAAATCGAACGTATTTTCCTGAGACTTATTCTTATTGTTCACTCTATCTCCACATGAATACAACCAATTAAAAATTTACAACTACAGTGTGAATTGTATAACATTCCTTTCTTTTTAGTTCGCTTGGCCATTCCATTAGTAAAAGCAAAAATTTGTACTAATATTGATCTATAAAATAACGAAGATATTTCGAATTTTCGAAATTCAATCCTTCTAAACCCCCCTCCCCACACCCGATTTCAGCCGTTAACGAACTTGATATTTAGTTTCACATAAAACGCTTACATATCAAGTTCGGTAACGATTAAACAAAAATTCCAACCGCTAGAGTTGTAACAGATATATATATATATATATATATATATATATATATATATATATATATATATATATTTATGGACGGCCCTCAGTTTCATCTATTAGTTAGGATCGATGGACATTTGAGGAACGTTTTCGAAAATCGCGTAATGAGTACAACCTCAATAGCTGATTTTCCCTAAGAGAAATCTGTAAAATAGTTATTAATAAAAATTGTTTTCTAGAAGTTAATTTCTTACAACATCGTCCCAATTAAAATAACTTCAACTAGCTCTTCTTCTATGTGAGGAATCCTTAGTCAGTCTGACTAAATTCTATTATAACCAACAACGAAATAGTTCTAGAAAAAATTATGTTTCTGTTGCAGGTAGTATACTGACCTAAAAGAATATCTTTTGACAGATTTTTATGACAAATGATCATGGAAAACATCTTGTGTGAATGTGTCTAATATATTGATTCAGACCATTCATAACGTAATAAATTCAGAGGGGGAAAAATATTGAACTAAGAACAATAATGTACTATTGTATAACAAAAAAAGTAACAAAAAAAAAAGGAATAATCAACAAATAGAAAATATTAAATTAATAAACAATACATTAAACGAATAAAGAGTCTATAAACTGATAAAGAATAAAGAACCAATTTTAGTCAAAACGGAACAATAAAAAAATTACATGCTCCATAAAATTATGAATTGCTAAACAATTCATTCGAGAAGCGTTTGAAAGAATTAAACAAATAACGAGAATATTTAAATAAACAGCACATAAATTGTGCCAGAGGAGTAGGAATAAAAATAAATAAAAGACCGCATTTTTAAATAAAAATGTATAGCCTTAAGATGTTGGAGTATTGTGTTAATGTATGGTTTTTATTAATTTATTTATTTTTTGGAGCTTCGCAGCTGTGGCGATGAAATAATGTATGGTTTACCTTTCAGTAATTCGTGTTAGTCATTTGATATTTCTAAGCTATTACGCTGATGGCATTCACTGGATATCTTGACTATTAGGTCCCTTGTCATTTTTCATTCTATGAAATATATGTTTGTCCAATCAAGATTAGACCAATTAGACTTATGTGTCTAAAATAGGGCTACACCAACACATATTATAAACCACTTAGATTTCTAGATAATTCCAAAAAGTTAGAAAATATGGCAGTTTTGAGGGATCTCTAACACCTTGTGTTTTTTTTTTGCCTTCTTTTAGCAGATTTCCCTTAAGGTAAATCAGTTATTGGGGTAGTACTCAAGACGCGATTTTCAAAATATTTCTTCAAATGGCCAAGAATCCTACTCTAGAGATGACTAAAATAATGTCAAAATTATGCCTGTGCATGCGCTTGTGTGTATGTTATTTTAAACTCAATCCCTCTCATTGAGGGTTTTTGCATATGCTCTATGACTTTCCAAAATTTAGTCAAAAAAGATCAAATTTAATAATGAACATAATTTTAAAAGGAGGTAATTGGCCAGAACCACCTCATATTTTATTTAATAAATATAATAAAGAACTTTATAAAGTTTATCCGTGTCCCAAATAGCCTGAGTTGCAAAAAGTGGACGTTAATAAATTATAATTATAATAAAAATATAAAGTTTATCAAAAGTATAGATATGGATGTAGCAAAAATACAGTAGATTGTAAAGTTGATTGCGAGGAATAGTTATTTATTATACAAGTGACGAAAGTAGATCATTTTACAACTCGAGTGAAACGTTTACCCACACGAGCGAAGCGAGTGTGGTAATTTCACGAGAGTTGTAAATTCTACTTTCGTCACGTGTGTAATATTAAATTTTTTCTGTAATCGTGTAATACATGATCAGATCTAACCAGAATATGAACAAAATTAGGATGTTGTGAAGATTATGGTATGTTTTTGGTAGGTTATAAGCATGGTTGTGAAAGGTTATAAGCATAATTATAAAACAACTAGTGATGATTGTGAAGTAGTGCAGTTATAAACAAGTGCAGGTTATAAACAAGGAAGGTAATTATTATTATATTTAAATTTTAAAATATATTGATTATTTCCACCAATAATTCATTCAAATTTCAATTTATTTTGTTAAAATAAATTCTTACAATGTTAAGAAACATTTAAAAGCATTTAATTTCCAACTTCAAATTATTTTTTAATTTATACTTATTACTAATTAAGAAGGCAATTCACTTTCTTCACTTGTGAAGAAAGTGATTACTTTCTTCACTCTATTGCAAAATGTTTCACTTTCTTCACTCATTTCAGTTTTGTAATGTTACCATTATTCAACGATTACAGAAAAAGAGAATTATAATTCAATATATTTACCTTACATAGACTCACAAATTAAATATCGGTTGAGTTTAACTTTAAATGTTTCTTTTTGTTTTGTTTTTTTCATTTCATTTATTAATTTTATTTTTAATTATCTTACTTATTTTAATATTTTGTTTTATTTTTATTATTATTATTTTTTTATATTATATTTGATTATGTGTTTGATTAACGCGTATATATTATAAAATAAAAATGTATTTAAACATAATGCATACATGTAATAATGCCATGTGGCAATGGAACATGTATTCAAATAAATAACTCCTCATAGGGTTACTATGAAGAGAAAAAATATCCCTCTACGGTTTAGAAAGGGCTTTATTTCTAGTCTGATTCCTCTCTGTTATAATTTGTTTTGTATTAGTATATTAAATCTTAAAATATTTGCGTTTGTGTAACTGTTTAATACACGCTCACGCAGACACACACCCACAATCATATATATATATAAACTCAACCGCAAAAAAAACCGGACTCTTAGATTTAGTCTTATAATTTTGTTAACTACTTAATATATATGTATATTAATCTTTTTAATTAAAATAATTGGCTAATCTATAGGTTATTTAAACAAAATATGCCAAAAGTGATTAATTTTTAATGATTATTTACAAAAAAAATACAAAATAATAAAAAAGATAAATTAACACATTTTAAAAAAAAAAAATATTCTTCATTTTTATTACAGTGAATGGTAGACTTCCCAACCCCAAGCGTTTCGGCAATGTAACGTAAGCTTCGGCCTTCCATCTAAGTTTGAAGGACCCATTATTCTGGACCGAAATAGAAATAAAACATTAATTAAAGAGAATGCTTGGTTAATAATTAAAGATGTTTAAATGTGTGAAAAACTACTTACAGTTTAGAATAGATCAACTTCACGACAAATAAATCTAATCTGAGTTTTATCTAATTGTTTACTAATCCTGAAGGGATTAGTTCAATGGACTTAGACTCTACATTCCTGTAATAACCCACATAAAGAAACACATTGTTGAAAATTAGCTTTTAATAAGACTGATATGAGGTGTCCGGTTTTTTTTGCGGTTGAATGTATATATATATATATATATATATATATATATATATATATATATATATATATATATATATATAGATATATATATATACAGTAAATGCTTCAATGTTTTACACAAGCTACGTTTATATCGTCTCCTAGGCTGGGTCCATGCACATTTTAAGAATTTTTATTTTTGCATTTTCCTTAAAATCTCAATAGCTGATTTCCCTCAAGTTAATGGTAGTTGACTTGTTATTGGAATATTGGTGCATAACATTTAAGACCAACTAAACTGGTACCACACAAAAAAAAATCGGCTTGTTTTATCTTTTGATATTATCAACTAATAAAAATATGTAATAGTAATTTTCACTAAAATCGATTAGAAGTGGTCAGGTGAATTGTGATAGTGGTTAGAGACGGCGACTGTGATGTCACTCCCCGAAGCATGGGATCCCCACAACCTTCAGATTATCTTGGATCTTTGTAATTACCATAAATTAAAGTTGCTTCCCTCTTTTAAAATGTTAAGGACCTGGCAATAGTCTAATCAAAAACCTGAAGTATTTTCGTTTTTATGAGTACCATGGAATAATGTTATATATTGAATCTTATTACAAAATTAATCTATATATATATAAAATTGTAACCTCTGTCTGTACATTGATTTTTTTCGCGAAATTTCACGATAACTTTTCGTTTCACATGTCATAGACACCATAACTGCATTTTGTTTCTTTCGTGTATGTTTGTTTGTTTGTTACCTTTTCACGCATAAACGGCTGAACCGAATTTTATGAAACTTGGTATGTATATTACTATTAACCCAACTTAGACTTTAGGCTATATTAATATCCTCTGAGACGAACAGAAGTGGGGGTTATAAGGGAAGCCTGAAATTAAAAATAGCGATATTTCGATTCCTATTGGTTTTTCGGCAAATATAAACATAACAAAAGTTGTTTATTTTGTTATTTAGAGTAACTTTTGTTATATACACTTTTTCGTATACTGAATTATAAACGAGATATACGCAAAAACCTATAACGAATGTGAACAATTTTATTTGAGACGAAAGACCCAACCGAAATGAATAAAACTTGGTATGTGTATTAGCACTAACGCTTTCATTATAATAAGCCATACTAACATTTCTAGGGACGGGCAGGAGTGGGGGTTGTAAGGGAGGCCTGAATTTAAAATAGCGGTATTTCGTTTTATATTCGTTTTTCGGCAAATATGAACCTAACAAAAGTTGTTTATTTTGTTATTTAGAGTAACTTTTGTGATATTCATTTTTGACTTTTAACGAAGTATAAACGAGATATATACTATAAACTAAAGCGGGAGTCAACTATTTTATTGGGCGCTAACGATTGAACCGAAATGAATAAAACTTGGTATGTGTATTAGCACTAACGCTTTCATTATTATAAGCCATACTAACATTTTTAGGTTCGAACGGGAGTGGGAGTTATAAGGGAGGCCTGAAGTAAAAATTCACGATATTTCATTTTCTATTTGTTTTTCGGCAAAGGTGCACATAACAAAAGTTGTTTACTTTGTTATTTAGAGCAACTTTTGTTTCATTCACTTATGTCGTAAAATGAAGTAAATACGGGATATAAGCTAAATCTATAGCGGGAGTCGACGATTTTATTAGTACTTATTTAAGTGTTTTTAATATAGGCATATTATGACAAATGATGTTATGTTTTAGCCTTATCTATTTCGATTATTTAGTACTAAATATGATTCGGATTAGTGAGATTATAAATCCCCCTCCCCCTTCGCCTCATTTATTTATTTTCCCTAGAAAATAACTTTATTATTTATTTCCAATAGAAATTTAAACTATAAGAGCATTTCCATTATTTAATTTGTATAATGTATTATTTAAAAAAAAAAAATCGTGCTGAATTTCCTCAAGGAGTGATGGGGGAAGTAGTAGGGAATCAAACTCTTTGATTTTGGTTATATACTATCTTATTTCCGATATCTTCATGTTATTGAAACAAATATGTACTATCATAACAATTAAACGTTAATGTCATTATGACAAAAGACAAAATGCTCTTAAACTCGATATGATTATTTAAAGTATTACTTAGGTTGCAGGGACGGCATTGAATTTTGAATATAATTGAAATTATTTTTAGGGTAACACTATTATTTAATTCCATCAGGTAGATAAATTATTACAATAATATTTTGAATTAATAATTTAAGGAGAAGAGTGTTGATAGCTCTAATGCGAGAGCGGAAATAGACGGAGGCTAATAGAGTTAATTTAGTTTACTAATTTCCTGTGAAATGCTGGGCATTGCGGGAAGTGATTACCACTGAGATCTACGAGGGGTGTACAGAAAGTTCTAAGCCTGATATATATATACAAATATATTTTCAATTTACATATTTGTATTTTTCAATATAGTCCCCCTCAACAGCAACGCACTTATTCCACCGCTTTTCCAACATCTGTAACCCGGTCAAAAAAAATTGTTGTCAAAACCTTCCAAAACAACCTTGACAGCTGAGATCACAGGTGATATCAGGCTTAGAACTTTCTGTACACCCCTCGTACTATTATGAATATAACCTTACGTGCTAAACAATGCTTAAACTATATGTGCTCGGATTGGTTTTTGACAGGAAATAAGTTTCATTATAGACGATATTTAATTGTAATAAATACTATCCATGATTATGGTTTGAAGTATTCAAAAAGGTGAGTTAAAAAGTGGCAAGGGATAGATTAGGAACACACTTTTATTTATTCTTCAAATATAAAATTTCTCATTTATAAGTCGCCTGCCTGACCCTCACAGCAAAACAATGCGCGCCGACGGGAAGTGTAGTTGTAAACATTGAAGCCTTGCCCAAAAAAATACTATTATCATTCAGCCTTAAATGATTTCCCGAGCGAAGCCGGGTACCTTAGCTAGTATATATATATATGTCTGTTATCGCTCTAGCGGTCGCAATTTTTGTTTGATCGTTACCAAACTCAATATTTAGTCGTTTTATGTAAAACGGGGTTTAGAGGGGAGGATTTTCGAAAATTCGAAATATCTCCGTTCCTATACGTCGGATCGAAAAATTGTACAGAAGTAATCTTATTGCAAATTAAATTTACTATTCATATTGTTATATACATTTATTCTCTATCTTGATTATTAACCGAGATATTTGCATATTGGCTAACGGACGGGTGGCTCGCGTCAAAAGCTAGTTCGGCCGTTTCCTTAACTGCTCGACTCTCGTGAAATTTCTCTATTGTAAAAGTTCACGTAGGAAATCTGCTTAGTTTACGCAGCCCCTGCGTAACGGACTTTTTTTTATTGCCATAGGAATATTAATGATAAAAACACGTTTTTTTATAGTAAGGCATCAATATGCACAATTATACTTCCCGTCAGGGCGTATTGTTTTAGCAGATTTCCCTCAAGGGAAATCAGCTATTGAGGTTCTACTCATGACGGAATCTTCGAAATTTTTCTTCAAATGTCCATCGATCCTACCTAGTAGAGGACGAAAATTAGGTCCTTCAAAACTGTATATATATATATATATATATATATATATATATATATATATATATATATATATAGTAGCTAAGGTACCCGGCTTCGCCCGGGAATTCATTTGAGCCAGAATGAAGATGGTATTTTTTGGAAAGGCTTTACTTTCCACAATATTTTGACATTTCCGCGTCACAGTCTTAAGGGTTCATACCCGTCGTTGCTGTGGATTTGTTAATAATAAAATTATTTGTTATTTAAGACTTAACTCTTCTCAATATTTTGATTTCTCCTGTCTCCTGTGCCTGTAGTTTTTTTTTATTTTATAACGTAATGAACAGTATAATTCATAATCGTAGAAAGTATTCTGTCTTCCAAACCATGTAAGAATAAAAGTTCCTTTCCCTTGATGCGGTACAAGGCTTAATGGTGGCGGCTGTTTTAGGTTCGTCATAACCACTATTAAAAATACTCTTTTGTAAGTCAGGATTGTAAACTGTATATTAATATTGGTGTTCAGTGAAGTATATCATACATTAAAGAAGCAGAGTTAATAAATACCAGAAATACCTGGGTGCACCTCCCCAGCGTTCATCCTTTTAAATTATTTACTTATGATAATTAAAGAAATTCACATTCCTGAGAATAACACTACATTGCTATAAGCATCAATTAACATGTAACCATAGACCAATATGAGGTCGGCAGGGAAGCTGCAGAACTGATAGTACGAGTACAAAGGAAGTATTCACCTCCCTAGGCTCAGTGCTGCCGACTCATTTAGGATATTAATCCTGTAATACATTAAATTATATGTACAAATCAGATTACATTTTCTTCAAAATACTAAAACTGTTTTTTCAAATATTTTTCACGTTCTAATTAAATAAAGTGTTAAATACACATAGGGAAAACCGGCGTTTCTCATGAATTAAAGTTTGGGTTAAGAAAAGGAGGGGGGGGGGGCAGTATACTTTACTTGGTGCAATCTGTTGTTGGCGTTAAATAATAAGATAGATTTGAATTATTAAGGACAAAATATTAACATACATTAAAATTAATTTTTCCAGGTGCTGTACCTGGTAGTTCATATTGAAAAGAATTGTTGAGCAAATTTCTCTAAATAACAAAATAAACAACTTTTGTTATGTGCATATTTGCCGAAACCCCAATAAGAAACGAAATATCACTATTATTAATTTCAGGCCTCCCTTATAACCCCCACTCCTGCCCGTCCCTAGAAATGTTAGTATGGCTTATTATAAGAAAGGCGTTAGTGCTAATTGACATACCGAGTTTGGTTTAGTTCGGTTGAGTTTTTTGTGCCAAATAAAATTGTTGACTTCCGCAGTAGTTTTTAACGTATAACTCATTTATACTTAGTTATACGACAAAAGTGTATATATCAAAAGTTACTTCAAATAAAAAAATAAACAACTTTTGTTATGTGTATAATTGTTAAAAATGCAATAGGAAACGAAATACCGCTATTTTTAAATTCAGGCTTCCCTTATAACCCCCCCCCTCCTGCCCGTCGCTAGAAATGTTGGTATGACTTATTATAATGAAAGCGTTAGTGCTAATGTACATACCGAGTTTTATTTATTTCGGTTGGGTCTTTTGTCCCAAATAAAATTGTTCACTTCCGCTATAGGTTTTAGCGTATATCTCGTTTATAATTCGGTATACGGCAAAAAGATATATAACAAAAGTTACTCTAAATAACAAAATAAACAACTTTTGTTATGTTTATATTTGCCGAAAAACCAATAGGAATCGAAATATCGCTATTTTTAATTTCAGGCTTCCCTTATAACCCCCACTTCTGTTCGTCTCAGAGGATATTAATATAGCCTAAAGTCTAAGTTGGGTTAGTAGTAATATACATACCAAGTTTCATAAAATTCGGTTCAGCCGTTTATGCTTGAAAAGGTAACAAACAAACAAATAAACAAACAAACAAACATACAAACAAACAGACACCAAAGAAACAAAATGCAGATATGGTGTCTATGACATGTGAATCGAAAAGTAATCTTGAAATTTCGCGAAAAAAATCAATGTACAGACAGAGGTTACAATTTTATATATATATAGACATATATTTGTCTGTTACCGCTCTAGCGGTCGCAATTTTTGTTTGATCGTTACCAAACTCGATATTTCGTCGTTTTATGTAAAAAGAAAGATCAAGTGCGTTAACGGCTGAAATCGGACCAGTGGGAGGGGGGGGGTTTAGAGGGGAGGATTTTCGAAAATTCGAAATATCTCCGTTACTATACGTCGGATCGAAAAATTGTACAGAATCAATCATATTGCAAATTAAATTTACTATAAATATCGTTATATACATTTTGAATATTAACCGAGATATTTGCATTTATATTCTGCGTGTGGTCGGCAAAGTTGGCTATGTTCGGACTTCCCGCCCGAGAGTTCTGGCCGCCGTTTCCGTAACTATTCGTCCCTCGTGAACAGGTTTAGAGGTTTCTTACTACTTCAGTTGTTATTACGCAGATTTCTCTATTGTAAAACATCACGTGGGAAATCTGCTTAGTTTACGCAGTCCCTGCGTGACGTACTTTTTTGTATGCGTGTGAGTGACGCCCTGGATGGTTTAGATTCACAAATTAGCCCGGCAGATGAGCAGGACTGGGGGTTTTAAGGGAGGCGTAAAATTAAAAATAGCGATACTTCGTTTCGCAAAAATAAACAACTTTTGTTATGTGCATATTTGCCGAAACCCCAATAGGAAATCATTATTATTAATTTCTGGCCTCCCTTAAAACCCCCACTCCCCCCGTCCCTAGAAATGATAGTATAGCTTATTATAATGAAGGCGTTAGTACTAATTCACATACCGTGTACATATATATATATATATATATATATATATATATATACACGTATAGCTTTGAAGTAGCGCCATTTTCGTCATCTCCTGAGTAGGATTGAAGGATATTTGAATAAAATTTTCGAAAACTGCATCGCGACGACATTTATCTTAAGGGAAATCTGCCAATAGGTTGGTGACCGCATAGCTATTATGTATTATCGTCGTTGCAGTTTGAAGGTCAGTCAGCTGTAGCATACTGATAATGCAGGGAGGAAAAGCAGTCTGCCATTGAATGAGGAGAGAGTAGTGTGTGTGTGTCAGCGACCCAAGGCAAGGTCGAGCTGTAGACTAGCCGATCAGCTGTTCATCATCTCAATGGAATCCGGCCTTTCCTAGGTCAATAAGGCAAAGGCGCTGCTTGGCAGGTGTCCTTTTCTAGCAGATTTCCCTTATGGGACATCAGCTGTTGAGGACGTACTCATGACGTGTTTTTCGAAATTTTTCTTCAAATGTCTATCGATCTTACATAGCAGATGACAAAAATGAGGTCCGTTCAAAATTATATAAGTAAACAGATATAATTTTTTTTTTGGCGGGTTTTTGAGTTAGCTAAGTAAACACGACTTGATCATGTAAACACAGCCGCAGGTGAGGTGATTAGTGCTACAATTGCTTTAAGGGAAAACCCCACGAGTAGGAGACAGAGAGCTAACTGAAGATTGAATCTAATGAAATCCACCACGCAGGGGTTGGGTAAGCAAACCAAATTTCCCACGTACTACAAACTACTTGTCTCAATATATTTTGAATTATCGTGTACCACCTTTGAACTGCCCCCTCCCTTTATCCTGGTTAGGTTTTTCCCACTTGAATGGAAAGGTTAAATCGAATATAGTATGGAACCAAATTTTGAGTCAAGTATGTAAAATATTAATTAATGACACTATCACACCCTTATTTGCATGTACCTTATGCAACAAATTCCCATTCAAAATAATATTTGGTATTCAAGCTTCGAATAAGACTTTTCTTAAAATATTGGCTTTTTGTTAATTTTCGATGACTAAAACTGGTGGTTTACTCACGTCTGAAAATATTTTGGTTAATATTCAAGATAGAGAAAACGTATAAATAGAAAATGTATAGAACATAAAATTGTAAACCGACAACGTTTGTAAAATGATTCGATCCCACTCATAATTTTAAATTTTCTATTTCTCTTCCTCCTCATCTATACCCCTACCCCAAAAATATTTCAGCTGTCAACGAAATTGGTCACAGAAATACACTTTTATATAGAGTTTGCTAACGATCACACTAAAATCAACCAATGACAAATATCTATATAATATTAAATGCCTCATTTTCGTCATTTTTAGGTAAGGACGATGGGCATTTGAGGAAATCTCGTCAACAGTTCAATACCATAACTGATTTCCCTGAAAGTAAATTTGCTAAATACGTAAACAAATTGCTTAGCAGGGATTGCGTAAACTAAGCAAATGACCTCCGTGTGGCACTATATCGCGCAGATGATTTCGTTAATAGGAATTAATGTCTGTCGCGTTGGGTCTGCGTAAACTAAGAATATAACCCCTGCATGACAATATAAACATTATTAGTCCGTCATTCAAGGTCTGTACAAACTAAGCAAATAACCTCCGTGTGGCACTATCATGTCGTCAAGGTCTGTACAAACTAAGCATATAACCCCTGCATGACAATATAAACATTATTAGCCCGTCATTCAAGGTCTGTACAAACTAAGCATATAACCCCTGCATGACAATATAAACATTATTAGTCCGTCATTCAAGGTCTGCGCAAACTAAGCATATAACCCCTGCATGACAATATAAACATTATTAGTCCGTCATTCAAGGTCTGTACAAACTAAGCAAATAACCTCCGTCTAGCTCTATGATTCCCAAAGTGGTCTATATCGATCCCCAGGGGTCTATGACTACCTGCGAGGGGTCTACGTCAGCAAAACAAAATTTTGGGGGTCCATGAAATGAAAATAGGGGTCTACGATAGTACCTATTTACTTACATTATACTATCTTATAATATAAAGACATATACATTATTTATAAAATTAGCTATGAAGTAAAAAATGTATTATATATGTTTATAAAATTGTGTAAGTTGTAGTATGTAGGCATTCGCTTTGTGGTCGCAATACATTTTGAACTTGTAAAAACCTGCACATAATGATATACCAGTATCATCTTGCTAGCATACGTGCAAGTCTCAGAGCTTCGCGAACTTGCACTGACTTGTTCAGTTCGTCACAAAATTTTATTTTGAGTAGTTTTAATTTAAATTCAATTAATAAATGTATAAAACTTAACATGTGTTTTTACTTTAAGTTTTTAACACTAAACTTCACTACAGTTAGAAATTTACAAAAAATCGATATCAGGTAAGTAGGGGGTCTACCCAAAACCGAAAAACATGGCAAGGGGTCTACGACACAAAAAAGTTTGGGAACCTCTGGTCTAGCACTATATCACGCAGATGATCTCGTCTCACTTTCTGAACTAAGAGAAGCCTATGCGAATTGGAATTAATATATGTCGTGTAGGGTCTGCGCAAACTAAGCATATAACCCCCGCGTGACAACACAACACGCTGATGATCTTGTCTCACCTTCTTTGTCAAGGATACGTAAATATTAATAGTCCGTCAGTCATGTACAAACTAAGCAAAAGACATCCGTTTGAAATTATACAACGCTGATGATTTGTTTTCACTTTCTAAACTATGAGATGCCTATGCAAATAGGAATTAATGTTTGTCGCGCAAGGTATGCGTAAACTAAGCATATAGCCCTGCGTTGCAATATACAACTATCACGCTGGTGGTCTCTTCTCACCTTCTAAGCCAAGAGAAGCATTTGTCCTTGATCAAGAGAAGCACTTGATTATATAAAATTATTAAAAAAATAAATATAAACGTGATATTAGTAATGTTTACAACACTGTTACTATACAACGGAAGGATCAAAAAGGTCAAACACCTCCACTCTTAATACTTCTTTTATTACAGACAAAGTACTTTCGGGGCGAACCGTCCCATCTTCAGTGCTCTAGAGTTGGTACTTATTGAGCTGACATCTCCGGCGAGACTCCTTCCGTTGATGATGGACCTCCACCAGCCACCCCAAATCCAGACTGTTACTATAATATTATTCATAATTTAACAAAAAAAATTTCATTTACTCGTTGAATATTACCCTTTTAAAGCAACCATCAGTATATAAGCGAGAACGCGATTACCTTCCTTATGCAATAGCCGAACCTTGAGAAGTATTTACCTCCTGATCTCCATGGCACAACATTCCACCTTTCTAAGGCGAATCAATGATGTCACTTGACGAGCCCAGTAGCATATTCAATCCCATTTCTGTGTGGAAGTCACGCCCATGATTAAGAATAAACATGATGAGTGACCATCACACACAATATTTCACTGAGTGTAAACATTAGTAATTAGGATGCTCTGAGAAGACATGTCTAGTGAATCTCAATGGTTAACATTTTTTTTTACTTCTATTCCCTCCTTTTCTCTGTGCTACATTGGCTTAGAACATAGGGGGACGGGCGATCGATCCAATAAAAAATTAAGGGGTGGGGGAGTAACATTCAAACTCCCCCAAGAATTTGATGTACAAAAAAAACTAATTATATATATCATTGAATATTCTTCTTATTCTTGAACGAATATTTTTATATGTTCTTCATATTTTTATGGAAAGGGTTACCAATAAAAAACTTTGTATTCGAGCAATCTTTATTGATAGTGCCCTACATGTTTCGCGGCTTACAGGCGACTTCATCAGGGGCTATCCATTTCTGAAGTGCATGTTTCTCTCTTACGTTGCAACTGCACCACATGACTACTTCTGGTGACTACCAACTACCTCCTAAGTGAGGACAGTTGCAACGAATGTAAGAGGGAAACGAGCACTAGAGATATGGATAGCCTCTGAAGAGGCGGCATGTTAGCCAAGAAACATATAGGGCAGTATCAATAAAGTTTGCGCGAAAATAATATTTTTATTGACAGCCCTTGCCATGAAAATTTGAAGATCATTGAATAAAAAATGTGAGCTAATAACAATTAAAATAATGGGGGAAGGAGTCCAGGGCAAGACTTAGAAGTATTATTAAATTTAGGTATACTCCAATTCCGTAAGTTTAAATCAGCTTGTCTTCCCCTACTATAGTTATTTTTCGCTTTGTAATGTTGATATTCGTTTTGTAATAATAGAATTTTGTTGTAGTAATTCGTTTGAATTTCTCATATCGTAAATAAAAAATAAATTTGTCTGTTTTTAAAGAGACTTTTATATAATTTGAATACATTGTGTGAATTCTCTATTTTATATCTGGTGCATACCCCCTCTCACCCAAACAAAAACGGAACGTCGTGATCTTAAAATGTTAATTTAATAGAACGTAAACTGTTTTCAGGGGCTCAGGTTAGCCATGTGAGTTGAAGAAATGGCTTTAACCTCACATGGGGAACATTGAGTGGCGAGTTTCTCGCCAGGGTAATAGGAATTTATTTAGTGACGAACTAATTAAATAAAATCCTTAGTCTTACTCTGGCTATAAAAGGTCGGTAACCTGTAGATAACGCGCCCGAATTAGCCGTATTAGCAAAACGTGGACGTTAATCAATAATAATAAACTATTTTTATCCCTTGTGTAGTACATAATTCATGTTAGTCAGGCAAGTCTGGAGGTACTTTGTCCCTCAAGTTGCAGTACGTATAGCAGTATCATACAGTATCTGGTTTTGCCAGATTGTGCAATGGATTTCTCCCCAAGCTCCTCGAAGACTTTGTTGGTTCGTCTAGTGCAGAAGTCAATGGGATACCACTGCATTCCTAGACGGCACTCTACCCTTCACGTTTTAGTTTAAAATTAGAGTCTACTTCATTGAGCTTAACACTCAACGCATTCTTAAGTTACTTGAATCATAAAACGAGCAGGCCTCTTTCTAATCAGATAATTGCCTCTAAATGTTTCATCAAATAGAGATATTTTCTTTGGTGCAAACAGAATTATCAGGCACCTGTAAGTATGTGTTAAGGCACGTATATATTTATAGAGTGGGTTAATGGATGAATAATTGAGAGAGAGGCAGTGACTGGAAAACCCAGGGCTCGCGGGTGGTGTGTATATCAGCAACAAATGATAGCAGATATGGGATATATGAAATTTGGCCTTGAGCAGGTGGTAATCCCAGAACACCTGTAGCAATCACAGCAAGTCCTAACATTTCTTCCTCGCTGAGCTATACCTTTCATCTATCATCATCGTGTTTTAATCACGCATTATCACATGCAGGTGCAATATCACTGAGATGTGCCTGCATATTTTTTTTTTTATTTTTGTCGTCAAAGGAAGATCAGTAATTAATTAAAGAAATTATTCAATTTTTATCTTTAACCAAATGTCAAGCTATCATGAAGTCACACACAATCAGGTGTAACTCATCTGAGTGATTTTGGGAAGGACCTTGAAAGTTTTTGAGCTGTATTGAATTATTTCTTTCATATTGCTTAGGCAATGATTTGTCTCGAGAAAAACGTGATTATTTTTTTATAACCCTAGTTTATTATACGATTTTCCCATCGTTTCTAAAGTTCCAAGTAACGATCCAATAAATAAAATCTTTCTCTCTCGCTTTTCTTCCTTGAGACTATTATTTCTTTATTGCTTAATCATAGACTTTTAAAAATTCATTTTGGAGCATGTAATTCGAGAATATTGGTATGCAATTACAAGGATTTTTTTGTTCCTTAAACTTGTTATGTGTTTATTTGAAGAGGTCATTCGTTATTGGTTTATTAACCCGTCACCAAGATTAATGTGAGTTCTAACAAGATTGAGCGCAAGTAATCTAAGAGAAATTATTGTATATACCATTAATATATATATATATATATATATATATATATATATATATATATATATATATATAATCGTAAAGAGAGGACAGGTATTCAAAAGACGGTAAAGTTGAATAAAAAGTTTATTTTGTTGGGAAATTTAAATAAATGCGCACTGGTTTCCGGCTATAAAAAATGAGAGGAGTCCAAAACAAACAATTTCGCAATCGAATGCAATTAAAGAAATTTCCTTCACGCAAGGATTGCATAATCTGAGCTGATGATTTCCAGCCGGCATGAAAAATATAAAGATTATACTACAACTGGAAATTCTGATCTCTACTTTTGTGTTAGTAATTACCTTGTATTAACAAACCTTGAATCTTCTTCTCCTCCACGCCAGCTATCTGCTCCAAAGGTCTTCTCGTCGCGTTTAATGGTTCAAATTTTCGTTAGCTGTACGGCTACCTTCTCCAGGCTATACATCGCCGCTACTGTGCTTCCAGATGGATAGCAGCCCGGGATCTAAATTTATCCGCAGAGATACCTAAAATTGGCACCATGAAGTGTAACGAGAATATCGCTGGAGAAGATAACCGGTGTGGAGAAGAAATAGATACAGCCCAGCGAGGTAATCTAAGAAACTACGAGACTTGAATCATTTGAGTACAAGTTGTCATCTAATGTATGAGTACAAGTTAATATACTAGTCCAAATTAAATATTTAAGAACAGGACTGAGGTTTTATGGAATGCCGAAAAAGAAAAAAAAATAGAAGTAACTCCTTCAGTTTCAGGAAGAGATATCTAACCGAACTCATTGTACTTTACTTTGTCACCAAGATTGCCTGTACAAAAACTTTTTCTATCAGACGTTTAAAATTTACATTTTCTTCTTCCAGTCTGATTTTTTCCATAAACGATTTCCATCTCTAGTTTTATATGAAACGTCTAAAAGCTGACTTCGATAGCCATCAAATAAAAGTTGAGGCTCCAAATAAGTAGGTATATAGTAGATTAGCAAATAAAATTTAAAAAAAAAAAAAAATAAAATAAAAAATCCATCACGCAGGAGCTGGGTAAAAGTAGACAATTCCCCTCATTCTGGACACGCTAATGATCTGTCACTATCAATTTGCCATTTCCCTGTAATAAGAATCCTATTTAAACGAATATGAAATTTAATCTGGCCCTGAAAGATTCATTGCCTATGGTTGTCGAAGTGAAAGTTGAAATCTAATAAATATATCTCCGTTAATATTCATGTTTCAGGTAAAGCTGTAGAAAATTCCTAAATTTACAAGCTTCATTACGTAACATTTATTCATTCGAATCATAATAACAGATATCTTTTGGACCGAACAGATATATTTGTACTCTAACCACGTCTTGTTTTAGCGGATGTGACTTATTGGTTTTTTGGCTTATGTGAAATGAGTCGGAGTGTTTACAGCAGGGTGAGAACTAAAAAATGCTAATATCTCTGGATTACTAATAGAGTTTATTTGTTTATAAGCACTGGCCTCGTGTGAGTTATTTCGTCAAGAGTCCATATTCTTTTCTTCAAAAGCTCTTCTTTTAGGAGGTATCCTTCACTTTGTTCAAAAAGTTCTATCATTCTCACTTCTGTTGCTCCTCTTTTCTCTCTTTTTTTCCTTTCCCTGATCTATTTCTGATCGTGTGACAAATAGAAACCCCCTCCCCCCCAAAAAAAACAAGCAGTCTCTTTGTTTCGTAATTCGATTTATCTCATTGACTAGTGTGCCCATATGTTGAAGCCCTATTTTTATTACTTTATTTACTATTTTTATTTTTTATTACCGTATTTAATTAAAAGTCACATAGATTTTTATAGTCATTATCATCCCATAGTATTTTACACAGAACTTCCTGCGTATCAAAGGACTTTTTTATGTCATTATAACTTCTACACACTGCAAAAATGTGTGCAACTATGCCACAATCAATGCAGGTTGGAGGTTCTTCCTTTTTCATGAGGTTCTGTTGTGAGGCCAATTCTTAGGTGCCATATCATCATTTCATCTCTCAAAATAATAGTTAGAGAAAAAAAAATTGTTAAACAACAACCGTAGGTGTTTAAATGTGAAATAAGATTGGCCACGTAACATTTTTCGACCTGTTTCATAATAAAGAAATATTTCGAATTTTAGTTGCATCCCCAATAAACCTCCCTTTTTCAAAGTCCGATTTCAGACGTTAATGAACTTGATCGTTCTTTTTACATGAGACGCTTTAATAGAGAGATAGGTAATGATCAAACAAAATTTACGACCCCTAGAGCAGTAACAAACCTCACTTTCCTCATCTCGATGCTCGTTTTCGAAGTAATTTCATTTGCCTAAAAGGAGAACTACTAAAACGCAATAATAATATTATCACTTTGAGAGGGAGAGTTAAGTAGGAGGAGAATGGTCTATTATAGGGTACTCACCTTAGAAGTGGCGTTCCGCTGCTGTTTCCAGTGTTTACAGAATTATAATAAAATAACAAAATGCATGCCCCTTCCCTTATTTCTGTAAACAAACTGGATATTCCATGCACTGCACCATAAATGATGGTATGGCGTAGAAAGATGGCTATGGATTGAAGTTGGTTGGTGATATTTTAGCTCATGAAATGAGGTGAGAATAGGGGTAAGTAAAAATGAAAGTATGGGAGAGAAGAGGAAATGAAGGAAGGGTTAACAGCAAAAGCTCTTGCAACACGGTTCCGGCAACTGTACGCTGCATCTGCGAAGGAAACGCATATATTACCTTTCTCCTCCGCGACCTGAATTCGCAAGTTGGTGTAGTGCGGGAAGCGATCTCTTCTTATTTGTGATTCATTCTAAGTTAGCTGCTTCTATGACTCACCCCTTCTCCTTCGATGATAACAACATCAAGTCTTATTCTATTTGGAGATTCCCAACTCCAAAGCGTTGTTACACAGCTTCACCCAAGCTCTCTTTTCCTCCTTCTTTGGAACCTGTTCCTTCCGTCTAGCATTACTGAAAGTTGTGTCATCTCAATTAATTTACTAACTTGCTCCACAGGAAGATCTCTCTCTAATAAAATCATTAGACTCCGGTGTGCTCATATAAAGGAACAAACAAATATTGCATCATGAGTATAACCATTGCCGAAATGAGCAATTAAAACACATATTAGTACGAAAGAAAAACATTATAATAAATTTGTCTTACCTCTGCACTGTTTACACTCAGGGTTGGCTTTGAAAAGTGAGAGAAAGGAAGAAAGTTGAAGGAAAATGCTCATAAGGAAATTTTGAATCTCGCCTCTCTCCGATGACAGGCAGCTTAGGTAAGCACTGGACAATTTCAACTTCTGGCGTTAGGGGGGAACGTATTCCCACAGAGAAGGAGATAATGCCTCTGCCAGCAACGGCTACAAGGACGGGAGGCATGAAGAACTGAGAAAGACAGTAAAACTGACCTACCTGACCTATAGTCTGAAGGCATGCCTGCTGCTGACGGTGGCAAGTAGCTGATGGATTCAGAAATCTATATATGCGCCAAGTTCGTTTACATTGAAATCATACGACGCGTAACTAGGAATACCTTTGATAGCCTCTTACTATGAATTATCCTACCGATGGATACAAGTAAAAAAATATTTTAATTACGTAAAAATAAAGCCCGCAGTTTCAAGGATTCTGAAGTCTTCATAGATCTTAACGCTTGAGAAACGGAGGAAAAAGGGCGAATTGCTCTAGTTATTCCATGCTCCATTTCTGGAAGCAAGTTGTTGATAACGGCAACTGTTGCTGCTAGACGTTTGATTCATTACACTTTTGAGATAGACCCCCTAGACTCAAGATGTTATAGGTTAGGGTTTGCTACTATGAACGTCGTCTATTCTTGATTCAGTTCTCATCACATCTCTTTTGAACCTAACTTCTCCGCCCCTTACGTCGTGCTTTAAAGTGTTTGTTCTTCAATCATAGCAAAGAGGCTTGAAACCATTTCCTATCATTTTTCTTCATTTATACCTCTATAATTCCTCTCGCTTCCTCGATTTTCGAAATACGTCTTCTAATTTACATCGATCCTTCGTCGACGGAAATAGGGCCCGTTCGAATTTATGCAAATAAGCTAAAGGCTCTGAAGTTATGACTCACTCATCTGGTAGGAAGAGTTGATGTAACTTTTTACAGCTTTGTTGTGAATCAGTCGACATTCTTATGAGATTTTTTCTCAGTGGGATCGTGGTAGGCAGGGGGAGGGAGATAAATTAAGAGAAAGAGAGAGAGAGAGAGAGAGAGAGAGAGAGAGAGAGAGAGAGAGAGAGAGAGAGAGAGAGAGAGAGGAGAGACATGGTAGGGGAGTGAGAGACATGACCAAACAGAATAAAATACATGGGAGATTCAAGATTGAATTTTTCCAATGCAAAATAAAACATACCACTTTTCAAATCTTGATTTTTATTAAACTTGAGTTATGCGCTTAATTTCCCTATAATAGATTCCTCAGATGTGGCCAAATCAATTTGGGATCCATACTTAAGAAGTATTTTCTGCGCACAAGTTGTAAAGGATTTATTAAACAAGGATGTTCAATGCTTAGAACTAGTTAACGTTAAAAAAAAAGTAGTGGATTTGTCACCCAAGTGTCTCAATTAGTTGAAATTTTCAAATATGATATATTTGAAATGATCATGTGAAATAGTTCATGTATTTGCTATTTGTATATAAAAGTCGCTCTAATATATTTAGATGTGCTCTAATTATATCATTGAGCCAGGAAGCTAAGGTGGTAAAAAAAAAACAACTAAAATTTGGGCTTGGCCTTCTTTATGTTAGAAGCAAATGAAATATGATGTATTCTGTTTTTGGCTTTGAGGTTTGTATACATTTACACACGGTTGGACACGTAGGCTTCTAAATAAAAAAAACACAAAAAAAACCCTTACGTAGGAATGGCGTAAACTAAGCAGATTGGCATGTTTAGTAATGATTCTCGAAACAGGTTGTCAGTCTGGCTCCAATTAACTCATAATTTCTAACTGTTTAAATAAAATTTATCTTATCAGCTGTTTGTGGATCAGCTGTTAACGAGTCCGCCGTATACATGCGTCTTTTCCATTATAAAAATTATATGTTTTACATTTGATAATCGGAATACACGCCTGATTTCATTTCACACAACGTTTTCACATTTCTTATCAAACCAATTGTTCTTTTCAATCCCTTCCTTTTCATCAATACTTTAAGAATCATATTTCTGATTGAATTTCTATGCTCCCACCCCTCAATTTTCTACTACACAAAAGTATTCCTTGTTATATTATTAATAAAGGTACTAATTGTTGGGACGAAAGGGAGGGCCCTTTTACATTTTAAATTGAATGATCTGTATTTTCGTCATCTAGCTTGGGTTTGTTCCCTTTTGATGAACGATTTCCAAAATAGTAAAATCTGAAAAAATCGGAGAATCTAATAAATAATGATAGTAATAAATAATTATATATAATATAATGAATAAATTATCTCGTTGCTTTCTATGGTACATTTATTGATAATTGAGGTCTTTAAGTGTGACCGTAACTTGACATCTTTATCAACTATTCCACCTTAGTTAGTACCCTACTTCCTACAATAAGATTAGGTGTACTAAGTTTCCTGAGAAATGGAGTGTTATTTATGTTTCTAATGTTCATATAAGATAGAAACTATAGATGGATATCTCTCATAAGTTAATTTCGTTCTTATAGCACATTTCGTTGCTCGTAATAAGATGGCGTAATAAGCTATGGTGACAGGGAATAACAAAGAGATCCTGAAAATAATTCATCTATTATTTTTCCTGTGTAAAGCATATTAATTAAAATCTGTAGTTACAATGTAATTTTACAGTTATTTACGACAATATTGATAATCCTGTTCCCAAACAGTCTGATAATGATAACATATCTGATTATGATTGAGAATCCATGTAGATTTGATTGATAAAAATGTAGTTTTATCGAGACCGAATCGTTGTAACTTGAGGGTTATGGCAAGGAACCCATCATCCTCCGTGCTCTTCAACCTAGACCTGGAAACAACTGTGAAGGTATAACAATGAACACCTGTACCCAGATGAGGACTGTTTTCATGTAACAGCACGAACTCCCCAGCGTCCACGAAGATTGAGCAATTTGTAAAGGGAGAAAATACTTTAGTATTGAAAACCAAAATCAAGGACAAACACAGTTCTTCATAAGAAAAAACGGATATGTTTCTTAAGATTGCACCACATTGTTTTGTGTATATTGGGGCATTTTTCCATCCTTTTATTCCCTTGTTATTTCTTTGAAGAATTCCGCCACCAATTTCGATGTAATAACAATTCATCGTCACATAAAAGAAGACACTTAAGCATGAAATATCACCCCACCCCCTGTCTGCTTACAGAGAGCTGCATCAAAGGGAGTTGATTATTTGATTAATTAATAACGAATTTAAATATTTCATATAATTATTATTATTATTATAAATATAATATTCAACTCTAAATTAGATTAAGAGACATTATCACTTCATGAACAATTAAGGAAAGTATTTAAATGGTACGGAATCTCTTATGACATCATTATTTCAAGACTTACTCATTTCGGGATTTTCCAGATTGATTCCCAGTAATCATCCTATTGGTTTCAAGCATTATATCGTCTCAAATAAATTTTCTTGTACCTAGGCACATTTAAGTACAATTAATAATACCCCCTCTACTACTTGAAAGCAGTATGGGATGCTTAATGGCTTATTAACCGAAATATGTTTGTATTTTAAGTTAGTTAGATTAGGGGGGAAAACTTTTGTAAGTTTGAACAAGACCAACCCTAGGAAGTTCCTTAAAATCTGTTGTGTCAATTATAGACAAAAAGACTCGTCTATAAATGATTAAATGGACAATAACAAATATTTGTTTTTTATATTATTTTATTTAGAATATTACAGCCTGTATTTAAACGCATTTGGTAATGAGTGATATGTACAATAAAATAGTGCCTCCTTCACTCTTGACAGAAACCTATTCGCCACAATGAGAAGAGCAGCCTCTCCCTGCCTGGCAAGGAAGTCAAGAGCTAAGGAGGAACGGCACATGATAAGAAAATAGACATTGCTATCACTTCACTTTACACTTATAGAAGAGCTTTGGGCCATTGCCTCTTGAGGCGCCGTGGAGGAGAATAAGGAAGAGTGGCACTAGAAAGGGCCAGGACTTCTAGATAATTAGGATGATTGGATAGCCTGCTGTGGAATTTTCTGAATCTTGAGGGAATTAGGTCCTTTACAAATTGGATATTAAGATCTTTATGGAGTGTGTGGTTTGAAACATAATATGGAGCATCTACTACGGTGCGCAGGACTTTGGATTGGAAAGTCTTGATGTGTCTGAAGGTTTTGCTGTACCCCACACTCCTATTCCGTATGTCCATATTGGTTTTGGTAGTAGCTTGTATCTTGTTAGTTTGTTTTCGATAGACAAGTGAGATCTTCTGTTTAGCAGTCCGTAAAGTTGTCCGAATCGTCTATTTAATTCCTGTCTTTTAATTATTTTGTAGGATTTCCAAGTAAGTCTGGGATAGCGGATAATTTTTTTTTAATAGCAGAAAAATAAAAAGTTTTCGCCTGTCCCTAAGCATTTTTCATTTCTTTCTGTAATGTTCGACTAGTCATAGCTTCTAAACTGATAGTTAATAGATACATTAATCATAAGCAATAGATTCTAACTTTAACCAAAAATTAAAAAAAAAAATACCGTCACGCATGGGATTTGTGAACTAAGCAGACTCCTACGGATTGGTATGGCACACTATTGATCTCTTCTCCCCATATATATAATTTTGAACGAACCTCATTTTCGTTATCTCCTAGGTAGGATCGATGGGCATATTAGGAATCTTTTCGAAAATCGCGCCTTGGCTACAACCTGAGTGGTTCTAGGAATGACTAACAAGCCTCCTTTTCGGTGAAAGAAAAGGATATGTCTCGACTATTAGATTATTTCCTGTATTAATGACAGGATCTGCCGAATCAGACTATTGGAAAGAATCTTCCAGATGTCAAATAGGTATTAGGCAATCTCAATGCCAAATAAGCTTGGAAGAGCACTATAGAATATCAAACGGGCAACATAGGAATAATGAGTTGATTAAGGAGAATGGCGAACGAAACTCTTTAAAGAGTGTGCATATGGAAGTCATGACCACTACGTTCACACTCACGCGGACACTCAATGGATAACCCCGGATTACCATCTAGGAACATAATACACCATTTCGCCGAACATGCCTATCGTATTTCTGACGAACAAAGCCAACGAAGAGTTGACTGTAGCAAGACCGATTTGGAAGTTTCCGGACGAAGCATTAATGAATATTTGCAGGAACTGACGCCAATATTCGTACAAGCATATTTTCAGGCACGAACAGGCTGGAAAACTTGTAAAGGCGTTTAACGTCTAAGCTTAAGATTCATTAAGCGAGTTAAATACTGTCTGGGCAAGCATTGAACTTACACAAAAATAATGATAGACATAACCAGTATAATGAATGACCACTAAATTTCCTTAAAGTACTGGTTTTTACCATTCTGATGGAACAATTCGTTGATGTGGTCATGGAGTTACGCAATAAGATGGAGACCGAGGAAATTTTATCATCCCTGATAAATAACTAGGTGCCAGGATCTGATAAAACATACTCTGATTGACTGGGCTATGTAGGAGATGACGATATTTGAAACAAGGTTTATCACTTGATATATAACACTGGTCTACAAAAATTAACTTTTTTTCTTTCACAAGAATTAAAATAATAGATTCTAAAAGTATTTTTCGTGCTGAATTCAAATATAATTACAGTTTGTCCGCATCGGGCAGGAGTTTTGTGTGATATTCATTTGAATTTTTATAATATTCTAAAAAATCGGTAACTAGCTATCTAACTCAAAATTATAACTACTGATTCTGACTTACCTAGAAAGTGGTAGATAGTGATTTTCGGGTATATTTTGCATCTGGAACGTCTCTCTTTTTAGTCCAACAGTAGTCAGCCAGCATATTGGAACTCCACTTGCCTTGGTACCTCTTCTCTATCGTAGAAATTTGCTGATGAAAACGCTCACCGTGTTCATCGCTGACAGCTCCAAGGTTTTCGGGGAAGAAGTCCAAGTGAGAGTCCAAGAAGTGAATTTTTAAAGACATGTTGCATCCCATAGCTTTATAAGAATGCAGAAGATCAGCCACTATGTCACGATAGTTTTCTGCTTTATGGTTTCCAAGAAAATTGCAACATAAACTTTTGAAAGACTGCCAGGCTGCTCTCTCCAGTGGATTTAACAGTCCCTCGAAATGTTCATCAGCCATTAATGATCGGATTTTTCAAAACTCCTCCTTTCAATTTAGCATCACTGACTTTGGGGAATTTTGATTTTAAGTACAAGAATCCATCAGAAAGTTTATCCATAGCTTTGACGAAATTTTTCATAACTCCTAACTTAATATGCAATGGAGGTAAAAATATTTTTTCAGGATTCACTAAAGGGACACATGCCACATTTTTCTGGCCAGGGATAAGAGATTCACGTTTTGGCCATGACTTTCTAACGTAGTGAGACTTCTTATCTCTGCTGTCCCACTCGCACAAAAAACAGCAAAATTTGGTGAACCCAAGTTGCAAACCAAGCAATAAAGCAATGACCTTTAAATCACCACAGATATTCCATTCATATTTTCCATATTGTATTTTCTCTAAAATTAGTTTCATATTTTGATATGTCTCTTTCATAGCGGCATGCGCTACCGGTATTGATGGAAGTTCATTGCCAATATGTAGCAGCACAGCCTTCAAACTTACTTTAGAGGAGTCTATGAACAATCGCCACTCACCTGGTCGGTGTTGATGCCCAAGAGTTTCCATAACTGAACAAATATTATTACAAAACACAACACCACATTCTTCAGAGAAGTATTCTTTGAAAACACTATGGCGGCTACGATAACTACTTATTCTTACATCTTTTTGGAGTAAATTCCACCCTTTGAGTCTGGAAGTTAAAACTTCAGCTTGTAGTTTAGACAGATTTAAATCCCGAATCAGGTCATTAAGGTCTTGCTGATTGGGAAAGTATGGTTCTGATGAACAGCTACTGGCTTCATATGTAAGATCATTTTTATTTTCATCTGAATCATTTTGTGTTTCACTTAGGTCACAATCAGAGTTATCACTTAAGGTTGTATCTACATATACTGGTACGGGGAACTCTTCACTGTGTAAGACAGGTCTCAATGCAGATTGCAAATTCGGATACTTAACTGTATATTTTGTTTTAGATGTGATTCCTTTAATATTTGTCAAACAAAAATAACAGTCAGTTGAATGATCCTTCGGTTCCCTCCAAATCATGGGAATTGCAAATGGCATATGATGTGTACCATTTTTCCACCCAGTCAGCAGTCTAACACACGAAGCACAGCATGTATTTGGGGCCCAGCTCTTATCAAAATCACCAACTTGACAGCCAAAGTAAAGTTGATAACACTTCTTTACAAGTGGGGTCATATTTCGCCTCTGAGACTTGAAGGTCAGCTCACCACAAATATAGCAGAAATTATCTGCATGATTTACACACTTTCTTGGCATGATGAAAAAATTAAGCACTGAAATACAACATGCACAACATACACAATACACTTCTAAACAGAAAGGAAGGAAATATTTCACTAGTGAACAGTGTCACAGTCAGCTCAATACTGACACATCACAATGTGAGACAGGTCTGAGCATGTCTAAACATGAATGAACCTGCACAGTCTTGTTTTCAGGTGCTTCCGCGTGAAATTACAAATAATTTCAATAAATACGGCTTGAGTAAAATAGCTACATATGAGGTAAAGGTTCCTATGACAGGTCAAAGAAAACGCTAAAATCATATTTTGAAAAGTAGCTTTCACAGAAAAACTATGCCTGATGGGAAAATTCTGACTACATATCTGAATTCAGGATGAAAAAATGCACTAGATTCACTATTCAGATTTCTTGTGAAAAAAAATGCAGGTATCTGAAAATCGTAGGAAAATAAATGGTAACGTAGTTTAATCACATCGATTTTAGCAGGAACCATATAAACAAAACAGATACTTCTATGCTCTTTAGTAGGCTCTCTGATTCAAGAAACTTTCTCGGATAGCAAAGCTAATTATATAAAAATGACGATTATGTGAATACACATAGTTAATATTTATTAATTTTCTAATTTTTTTTTCACGTATTTATTTTTATTATATTTATTGGTTTATTGATGTCTATAGTTTTATTTTGCTTTGGAAATATCCTCTTCTGATAATCCGTTCTCCAATGCCCTTGCGCTTTGAAATAGAATATTGATTTGAATTTGGCAGTGATCAGAATTATAGACGTAATTTATTCTGTTTCATTGGAGATGATGCGATATTGACTCTCGACAAATGATGGGGAAACTATTTTTTATTCTAATGGATTAGGTTTCACGAGCAAATGAAAATGAGGTGAAAAGTATATGCATTTTCTTAATGTATTGGACTTGGAGATGGTTCCTACATTTCCAAACTACTATTATGGGTACATTCGTGGCCTCTAAATTATTTGGGTATCCATTTAGGCTATAGTTTTTTATTTAGGTCTAGTAGAATTGAGGATGTATTTAATAGTTTTATTAATATTATTTATTATAGTTTTGAAACGGAAATTTGATATGGGAAATTCTCATGCCATTCACGATTTGTGTTTGTTAAATATAACTCATAATAACGATTTTCACTTGACACTGGTGAGCACAGAGAGCAATGAATTAAATAAAGGTATGACGATATGGCTCAGCTCAAAGCACTGAGAGACATATGCAACAAAGAATGCGGAAGTGAGGAATTGGGAGCTATCTCACCAGTCTTGGTCCATAGCAGCTTTAGCGTGTAGTAGCTATTGCATGGAATATTCAATTATGTCCTCTAACGTGGGGTGTAGATGGACTCCAACCACAGATGGTCCTCATCTCCAAAACGCCTTGGAAAGCGCGGTGGCCGATATGAAAAGGGTACAACACTGTGCTCGGGAGTTACATACATACAATCTCGTAACGTAAATGGAGATAGAATCTCACCAATTCACAGAAAGAAGCTATACGAGCTTACAACTATCGCTATACGCCCAAGACGCCATGCCGGAACTCAGAAGCCCAAAATAAGAACGTAGCACCTTTCAGTAATGGGCCAGAATCTGGCGTGAGGCTGGTAGGTGCGACATCTGGGAGTGAACAGTATACACGGCTAGGTGAATCGAAATAAGGAACGAATTTAACTATAGGGTCGGCAACTAAGCGAATTACGCGGAGATTATTATTATTCATAGCACTCTCATTAAGCGAGTTACATTTGATCGCTGCACAGAAATGCCACCCTCTATTGGGTTTCAAAATGTATCCCAATTCAAGGCTCAAAAAAAAGACAAATTAAAAATTTACTTTATTTTGATTTGGGAAGAGTTTAAGCCGCGGAGAATTAGAAAAGAAGTATGGGATAGAAGAGGAATCTGAGAGGGGTGTGTGGATGGGATTCATGCAGGAGAGGAGGGGTAGAGAAGACTCTTGGGAATGGAGGGTTTAGGGAGCTATCGGCTTGCCATATCTGTTCTGGCAAGTGCACTGCTGCCATTTCTACAATGAACAGATCTGTCAAATAGCATTTAACTTGTATTGTTATTAATAGTAGTCCGTTACACAGGTGTTGCATTAACTAAACAAACTTTTAACATACTGCAATACGACTCTCACAACAACATTCTACATGCTAGTTTAGTCTTTCAGACTCTCAGAATAATAAACCTATGCGAAATGAGCTTCATTTAAGCAGAACATAAGATGTTAATTGATTAAGTTGCTTGAATTGAAAATAGAATTAGTAGAAGTGAAGAAAAATTAGGGTTGAAAAATAATAATTAAAGTCATGTCGGTGTAGGTGGTATATTCGATTTAGAGAAACAATTCATCGAACAACTAATGCAGCTCATTTTACATTTCCATCAAGATTGAATAAAATAACGAAGAACATAGAATTTTTTAGTTTTCCTTCTCCCCCCTATCTCTGATGGTCTTCATGATGAGAGGGAGTCATCATGAAGACAATTTGTCATAGTTATGCTTGAAATAAGACGGTTCTTGATATATTCTCTCCCCAGGTGGCAGGACACACCTTGTCCAGTTCCGGCGATGAACCCAATACAGCTGACAAGTCTAAACACCTTATCACGGCTCAGCCAGAGCTCATCAGTCCCTGGCACCCTGGGTCTCCTCAGCTCAGCCCCAGACTACGGGAGGGATGGACGCTCGACAACTGGAGCTCAATATTCCCAAAGATAAACAGGATCATGGATAGGCACAACACCATTTCCTCCTAACACCTCCTGCACCACCACTCTCTGGTCTCTTTTCCACTTTTCCTTAAGCCTACCATAGCGGGTCGTGCCCACCTCTCCCCCCTCCACCACACAATGAACAGGTGTAGCCCCAGTCATCAGCGCCCCGCCGCCTGGGAAGCAGGAGGATCCCCACCAACCAAATAAGCCTTAACGCATTCAGCCAGTGAGGATCCCACAACGAAGCCACCCCTGCCAAGCCAAACAACAGCAGGATTAATGGCGACTGAGATTTGGATAGCTCCGCTCTCTGTCGTCCACCCTCAGCGATCAAAAATGCTCCAGCCGCAACACTAACTCTCCCCGCAAACTCTCTATCAAGGCTCTGTAGTCATGGGTACCAATTACTCCCCTTACCGAGTCAGCAGAACTCCCAGGTAGCTAAGACTCGGTTGACGGATCCCTGGTATCCATTAGCCTTAACTTCCAACTCATCTGAAGCCAAGATACTCATCTCCTCCGGGAACCATTTCTTATTGACCATCTCTTCACCAATACCTCTATTGTACCCCAACACACAGGTCGTTGAAAACGTTATTTCTTAACAGTGGCACCGATGAAGAAGATTGCCACTATCCATAATTGGGCAAGGATACTTTTCTACGAAAGGCACTTAATAAAGCAGGGCAATCAACACTCCGAATGCTGTGATAATGATGTAGGCCAGATGCTTTACAAGCGGCACACTTAGCAAAGTTGTCCTTATTAGGACAATCCCCCGAAGACATGCCCCGACTCTGGACATTGTAAGCAAACCGAAACCTTCTCCGAGACCGTACACACCTTGCTTTTGGCTACATGACCATATTAGTTAAAGCGCAACAGCGTAAAACCCTCACGTATTCATCCACCTTATAGGAGTTTCACTCTGTGAAATGTCTTCGCTTCGCATGCTAACGATCCCTGAAGGAAGGCTTTACCTTAATTACTACATTGGTCCGCTCCCTGCCCTTAGGACCCTTTCTATGAGATACCTTCCACTTTTTATGCACAAATCCATTAACCTCAAAAACGTTTTGGCCCTCGATGGCTTTCAATATGCTAGAGTTGTCAAGCCCATACGGAACATTATAAACTATGACCTGTGGCAGGTGTCCGCGAATACTGGGCCATTATATTTCAGCCTCTCAAAGACTTCAGCCAATCGTTCACACGTAGACACACTTTTCACACCTCAGCCTCGAGCACTGCATTCCGTCTCTCGAATCGTATGCAAGTGGCAGTCATAGCCATGACTATATCAACCATTCGCTCGACACTGGGACATCAAATATACGAGTTTATTGTACTCCTACGACAAAGTAAAGCGCACAAGGGGGAGACAGAGCATCCTGCCCGAGCTAACATAATTGGAGGATTATGTCAGAGTTTTAATGAGAGTAACACCCTATGACGAGTAGACGAGACCCATTTGAGAGTAGACGTGTGGACAATCCGATGAAGACAGGGTACAACTCCCCTTCCAGCCTCGTCTATAACTGTCACTCTTTATCTATTCAAAATTAATTAGCTAATTTCCCTTAATCCTGTAATAACAATGCCCATTGAACATTTTCACATGTTGGCAATGGTAAAAACGGATAGACATGCAAAAAGCCCAATCAAAAAAGTTCCAAAATGATGACAACGCTCAACGACTTCTAGCCGAAGTGAACACTACGAAATCTTTGGAGCAACTATATATATATATATATATATATATATATATATATATATATATATATATGGGTGGGTGTGTGTGTGTGTGTACACGTACCACACACGTGTGAAGGGAAAAGCAACTTTCAGATTGATTGATCTAGCCGCCTATTATTGAGTCACCAATTACTGTAAATAGCTGACGTTATTTAATCAGGTGGCGTCCTGCTGATTAAATAACATTAATATCTCCATGCTTCCCTCCCAGAGTTAAAAATAATAATATTTTGCTATTTTGCTTTGTTAGCAAACCTTGTTTTTTTCATTAATAATAATAGTGTTAAAAACTGGAAGAACAAAGTATGATTGTTTTATTCTTCAATACATTTATTAAGACGGATTGCACATTTCGACCACCAGTTCCATCTTCAGTGCCTGTTGACAAAAATTAAAAAAAAAACCTTGAATGTCAAACGACAACCATAATTCAATTAATCATAATTGATGGAACACAGTATAACATTAGATTAAAATACAATATAAAATTGAAATTAAAATACAAAATAAAATTTAGATTAAAACGTAATTACTGACAGATAAAGAAGAGCGTCCCGCAGGAAATGCTGACGCTAAGCAGATTTCTCACGCACTATGACACACTAATGATCTCATCTCACTTTATTCTCAGTTCTAAATAAAAATCCGTGGAGTAGAAGAGCGGTGTTATTGAATACTGAAAACAAGAAAGTACAATTAAATCATTTAATAGTTAAGTTAGAAAAAATGTATAATACGACCATTGACAGAGCACGAATAGTTTAACAAGATTGGTTCTATAACATTATTCAACCCGACAATTAATAGCAATAACATTTTGAATTTTCAAGATTGGTTAAAAAATTCAGACCGCTGGAGCAGTAACTGACTCGTATACTTATGTTATATATGTTTATAATTTTGAACGGACTTTATTTTCGTTTACTACTAGCTAGGATCGATGGACATTTGGAACTTTTTCGAAAATCATAACCTCAATAGCTGATTTCCCTTGAGGCTAGTCAACAAAAAAAATAGTTACTACTTTACACTTAAATAACTGAATGTATACATCTAAAAAAGTCGTAAAATACTAAAAATATGCTCCAATGTTCAAATTAAATTGGCTAATTTTAAAACCTTAAAGTAGATACACAATAAAAAAAACTATTATATATAAAAAATATCGTAACAGAATTGTGGGCGATATTCATAAAACACAATCCCACTTTTTTTTGGGCGGGGGGGGCGACATAATAACAACTGATAATGTGAATTCTTTAAACCAGATAAACAATTAAAAGAATCAGAATCCTCTAGTAAATAAACAATGTTGGGTAGGTAAAAAAATAATTGCTAATTTATAAAAATGTATTAGGCTCATTTTCCTTGACAAAAACGGCACTGATTCTTGAGAGAAAGGAAAGAGAAGTAAAACGTCCGTCACGCAGGGGCTGCGTAAACTAAGCAGATTTCCCTTGTGAAGTTTTAGAATAGAGAAATTTCAGAATAGAGAGCTGTACAGTTACGCGAACGATCCGAACTAGACGGAAACTCACGAGTGGACCCGAAGTTAGCCGATCTCGTCTCGGAAGCTGAAAACAGAAAAATGCAAATATCTCGGTTAATATTCAAGATAGAGAATAAATGTATATACCACTATTTATAGTAAATTTAATTTGCAATAAGATTGATTCTATATAATTTTTCGATCCGACGTATAGTAACGGAGATATTTTGAATTTTCGAAAATCCTCCCTCTAAACCCCCCCCCTCCCACTGGTCCGATTTCAGCCATTAACGAACTTGATCTGTCTTTTTACATAAAAGGTTTAAATATCGAGTTTGGTAACGATCAAACGAAAAATGCGACCGCTAGAGCGTTAACAGACAAATATATATATATATATATATATATATATATATATATATATATATATATATATATATAATTTTGAACGGACCTCATTTTCGTCATCTCCTGGGTAGGATCGATGGACATTTGAAAATTTTTTTCGAAACTCGCGTCATGAGTACGACCTCAATAGCTGATTTCCCTTAAGGGAAATCTGCTAAAAGGACCAAATTTAAAGTAAATGAAGGTGTCCTCGCCGTTCGTAGGACTGGATAAACTACAGGAGTAACCGACCACAGATGACCCAGAGCGTATTGCACTAAAAAAAGTCTGCTTTAACGTCAAGGAACACGGATTCTCACAGCGGAGAAGAGAAGGTGGGTCTGATGCAGCCGAACACGGAACTACGGCGATAAACCGGATCATACTTCCCTTACAACAGTCCAAAGTGGAATGAGACAGTCGCGAGACCTGCGAGGAGTCTAATGGTTCCTAAATCGGGAACCCAAGCCTAATTCAAATTATAACAGGGAATACTGACTGCCTCTTTCTAATTGTTCTTCTACCTATGGATAATAATAAAAAATATTTTAATTAGGAAAATATAACAAACAAGAATAAAATACAAGAATACCATAGGAACTGTCCAAGGGAGAATTAAAATAACAGGGGAAAAGAGGAAGAACGTATATAGAGGAAATGAGTATTGATACTTAACTGTAAAGAGCTCCTATGAGTAAACAGTACTTTGAGCCACTACAGCTGGGCAACGATATAGAAGTTTGGAGAGGGCGCTACATGTCACAGCCTACTCACCTCTTCCTAGTTAGCAGATTTCCTGCTTTGGGAAATCAGCTATTGAGGTTGTTCTCTTGACCAAATTTTTAAGAATTTCTTCAGATGTCCTATCGTTCCTACCCGGGAGATGACGGAAGATCTATATATATATATATATATATCTAGATATATATATATATATGCGCGCGTGTGTGTGTATCATATATTAGCATATTCGGTTCTATATATATATATATATATATATATATATATATATATATATAATGATGTCACTTGTACGTACCCAAATCGCATAACTCAAAATGACATGTTGAAATTTCATATTTAAGTTTGTTGCTACGTCTAGCTGTGCACTTCCCCTTTTGGTGGAATGGACGAAGGAGGACAGGGGGGGGTGGTTAAATGACGACAATCATAAAAATTTGAAAATTACTTATTACAGATACAAAAGATTTGAATTATATCTTTTTTTTGGAAACAATAAAAGATCTATTAATTTTGTACAATGATATTTTTCGTTCAGATGCATTTGGAAACCAGATATTAGCAGATTTCCCTTATCTTATATGACATTGTAATGAAATAATTGTAAATGGGGTGGAGGAAAACCTTTTGTTTATATAATTGAGATCATTTTAATACATTTTAGAGGCTTCAGTAAATCCCAACCCTAGACTTACCACCCTCATAACCAATATGTCAATATCTCATAAAAGTCTTATCTAACGATATCATAGACGTGCTGCTTACATCACTCAAGGAGGGGGGGGGTGGAGTTTTAAAGAAGGTTGAAATACAAATATTAGAATTATCTACATTCACATGAATGATAGTATTTTATAAAATAATACTCTACAAATGTTTCCTATAACTCGTTTATTACCTGAGTTAATTGTATTTTTTATTTAACAAGAGTCCGGTTAACGCCAATTGCTACACATGCCCTGCAGTATACATACCGTCTCCAGCGTACATTTGGCATCATTTTTTTAAATTTGCATGTTATTACTGGGTAAATAGAGAGTGGATTATGGGACGTTGCCAACACCGTGGATGCTAAAATATGTGGGAAATCTGCTTAGCAAACACAGACCCCCCCGCCCATGGCTGAATTTTCGCAGCGTTAATTCATTTTATCTACGTCAAAATTCGAAGTTTGATTAGTGAGCTGGCAGTGAATTCGTTCAGGTTATTAATACCCCCAGCTACTATTGTAATGATAAGTGTCATATAGTGTATGACTCACATCACAGGGCACCACAGAAGTCAAGAGATGACCAGTCAATGAAAACAGCAGCCATTAACAAGAGCTTATAAATCATCCTTCGTCTCTTTCAAACCTCCGTCACGCAGCAACTGTGTAAACGAAGTAGATTTACCTCCAGATATAGGTGCTGGTAATGCACACTAATGATCTCCCTATATATTCCCTATTTCTACATAAAACTCCGACGAGCAGAAGTGGTGTTTACTGAGGACTGGCCCGTCTCATTTAAACCGCAGAGGTCTATGAAGCTCCGTCACGCAGCGGCTGCGTAAAATAAGCAGATTTTCCTCGACAGACATGTTCTGATATGGCACAATACTGAGGTCATCTAACTGTATATTCCCTATTTCTACATAAAACTCCGATGAGTAGAAGTGTGGTTTACTGAGAACTGGCTCCGGCTCATTTAAACCGCAGAGGTCAATGAAGCTCCGTCACGCAGCGGCTGTGTAAAATAAGCAGATTTCCCCCGACAGACATGTTCTGATATGGCACAATACTGAGGTCATCTCATTGTATATTCCCTATTTCTACATAAAACTCCGACGAGCAGAAGTGGTGTTTACTGAGGACTGGCCCGTCTCATTTAAACCGCAGAAGTCATTGAAGGTCCGTCACGCAGCGGCTGCGTAAAATAAGCAGATTTCCCTCGACAGACATGTTCTGATATGGCACAATACTGAGGTCATCTCACTGTATATTCCCTATTTCTACATAAAACTCCGACGAGCAGAAGTGGTGTTTACTGAGGACTGGCCCGTCTCATTTAAACCGCAGAAGTCATTGAAGCTCCGTCACGCAGGGGCTGCGTGAAATAAGCAGAGTTCCCTCGACAGACATGTTCTGATATGGCACAATACTGAGGTCATCTCATTGTATATTCCCTATTTCTACATAAAACTCCGACGAGCAGAAGTGGTGTTTACTGAGGACTGGCCCGTCTCATTTAAACCGCAGAAGTCATTGAAGGTCCGTCACGCAGCGGCTGCGTAAAATAAGCAGATTTCCCTCGACAGACATGTTCTGATATGGCACAATACTGAGGTCATCTCACTGTATATTCCCTATTTCTACATAAAACTCCGACGAGCAGAAGTGGTGTTTACTGAGGACTGGCCCGTCTCATTTAAACCGCAGAAGTCATTGAAGCTCCGTCACGCAGGGGCTGCGTGAAATAAGCAGAGTTCCCTCGACAGACATGTTCTGATATGGCACAATACTGAGGTCATCTCACTGTATATTCCCTATTTCTACATAAAACTCCGACGAGCAGAAGTGGTGTTTACTGAGGACTGGCCCGTCTCATTTAAACCGCAGAAGTCATTGAAGCTCCGTCACGCAGGGGCTGCGTGAAATAAGCAGAGTTCCCTCGACAGACATGTTCTGATATGGCACAATACTGAGGTCATCTCACTGTATATTCCCTATTTCTACATAAAACTCCGACGAGCAGAAGTGGTGTTTACTGAGGACTGGCCCGTCTCATTTAAACCGCAGAAGTCTATGAAGCTCCGTCACGCAGCGGATGCGTAAAATAAGCAGATTTTCCTCGACAGACATGTTCTGGTATGGCACTGTACTGATCTCATCTCATTATATTTTCCCTATTTCAACTTAAACCTTCGACTAGTAGAAGTGGGGTTTACCGAGGACTGGCTCCGTCTCATTTAAATCGAACAGCTAATTCAAAGCTCCGCCTCAAAGCGGCTGCGTAAAATAAGCAGATTTCTGTCGACACATATGTTCTGGTATGGTAAACTTAGGATCTCATCTCACGGTATATTCCCTGTTTCGACATAAAAATCCGATGTCCAAAAATGTGGGATTATAGGTTGAAAATAAATATAAAAAATGCAATAAAAGCTCAGTTAATTTTCATGATAGAGAAAAATGTATACAACTAAATTTCAAGAAAATTAAATATGCAACGAGATTTGTTAGACACAAGGTTTCGACAAGGCATTGCGGAACTCATTTAAATAAATAAAAAAAAAAGATAATGACGATCCAGCGAGGAAATTATTTATTTATTTAGTTTATTTAGGTTTGTCGCAATTTAAGCGATTCAAACATTTTCTTGTTATGATTCTAAAATAGTAAAGGTAAAGCCACCTTATAAAAACCAATAAAAAATCTACAGAGGTAGGTAAAAATACTGTAATTTATTTTTTCTCCAGTGGATATTATTGCAGTCTATTTATTATTATTATATTATTTAATGTTATATCTGGTTGTAAATGTGTGTGTCTTTGAGGTGTTTCATGAATTTTGTAATGTATGGGCTGTCGTCGTGTAGTAGTTCAGATAGGTTGGTAAGTTTTTGTCAGTTATTAGTCTGCAGTCTGTAAGTAAGTGTTTGATATGTTGTCAGTTGTGTATTGCAGAGCGAACATAATAGTGATTCAGTCCTAGTCAAGAGGTGTCCGTGTGTTATCCGTGAATGGCCGTGCCTCAAACGAGCAAGGACCCAAAGAGCTAGATAAATTGTTTAATTTTGTGAAAATTACGAATTTATACAAAGAAATTTAAATCACAAGTTTTTTGTATCCTCGTTTATATTGTTAAAATGGCGATGTGCATGAGGATGCCAAAACGTGAGTAATAGATACTACAGGGCGATGATAACCAAGTAGTTTTTGTCCTAAAACATTACGAAACAAACAAACAAAACCTCATGCCAAAACACGAATTCAACAGTATTCAAGGAATTATTAGTTTTATGAAAATGAATAAAACATAGGTTAAGTAAAAAGCCCAAACTTACACTTAGTTGAAGAATCGGTTGGAATTATTATATTACTCGCACTAGGCTTTCTATAAATCTTAAAAGAATAGCTGCCCCTTATTCGGAACGAATGACTATCTTCTTATATGGAGATCAAATAATTTCAAACACCCCCTCCTTTTCAATTTCTACAGTGAACTTTATAGATCCATGGCGTCTATTGATATTGCTTAAAAGACCATAAGCGTCATCCCCCTAGCTAAACAAAATTAGGAATATATCATCCACATTACGAACGTAAAAATGAATTTTATCTTACAATGATTTACGGAATGACATAATATATTTAGCCTCCAGGAATTCCATAGAAAGATTGGCCGCAAAGAGAGATACCGCAGACCCCATGACCAACCCTGCGGTTAATATGTAATATTTATTTTGAAATTTAAAATAGTTTTGACTTCAGCAAAGCGATAATAAATTAAAAATTCCGGAGCTGATTAATTCCAGCTGAATCTTGTCACCACACGCAATCTTTATACAGGAGTTTATCAATATTCCCCAGTCAGAATAGAATTCCTGCTAGGAATTATCGTACATTAAGTACTTGGCACTCCCAAATGGTTACATAGTGAGTTGGTGGATAAACTTATAGAAAAGCGGGTTAAGAGAAAAACTGAGAGAGCTTCTAACACATGGGATGTACGGGGCTAATACACGCCCCCTAAAGAAAGAGTGAAAAGCCAATGTGTCCCATTAGCATTCCGTTTACAAACGTTCTAACCGAAGCAAGGAGCCGCTCAAAAGTCATTTGCCCAGGGCCAAAGATCGGATTCCACCACCGGTGAGGTCAGGACTTTACCGGATACACTGTCCTTTTATTTGAATAAACAAACGTAGGGCAGTTGGATCGGAAGGTTAAATCCGTCTCAAAGAGCATCTCACTACAAAGGCCAGTGAAATGTAGAAGCACCGGATGAATGGAAAACAATGATCAAAGTCCTTTGCAGGGCGAGGTTTTTAAAATGGACGGTGTTGAGTTCATAGAAATAAAAATGAACCTCTTAACATCGATGTGGAATATAAATATCAAAGGAGATGTTTGCCCGAGTTCAAGAGGTGGAGTCAGGTTCTTGCCAGCAGCCTGTCTACCTCAGCTGACTAGCAAGTATAGCCAGTCTGACCACAGGGCCCTTAAAGTCAACATCTAGGACGTTAGGTAGCAGTTCTCACTCCCTCTCTTGTACTTCTTTATTATTACCTATCATATGATTTAAAATCATATATTTTAGCAGATTTCCCTTAAGGGAAATCAGCTATTGAGGTCGTACTCATGACGTGGTTTTCGAAAAATTTCTTCAAATGTCCATCGATCCTACCTAGTAGATGACGAAAATGAGGCCCATTAAATTGTATATATATATATATATATATATATATATATATATATATTTGTCTGTTACCGCTCTAGCGGTCGTAATTTTTGTTTAATCCTTACCAAACTTCATCTTTAAGCGTTTTATGTAAAAAGAAAGATCAAGTTCGTTAACGGCTGAAATCGGACCAGTGGGAGGGGGGGGTTTAGAAGGGAGGATTTTCGAAAATTTGAAATATCTCCGTTACTATACGTCGGATCGAAATATTATACAAAATCAATCTTATTACAAATTAAATTTACTATAAATATTGTTATATACATTTATTCTCTATCTTGAATATTAACCGAGATATTTGCATTTTTCAGTTTTCACCAAACCGCCAGTTTACACAATACTCTGCTACATAATAAATCACATTATTGGAAGTTTAAATACCAAAAATTGTATTCAAGAAACCTTTATTATACGAGATACATGCAAATATGCACTGGTGACTCCCCCCCCCCCATCTTAAAGTTTTGGACTTCTAAAATTTTATTGATTGAGATAACAATTATTCTGACTCATTATTAATTACAGTACTAGATATAGTGAATAGTTCTCAATAAAATTAATATGTTATATTCTGATATATTTCAGTAATTGTTTTTCATTCGGGTGTGAGGCGGGACCCGTTTGTTTACATTTCTAACCTAACGCTTCCTGTCGGCAGGCAATTGAAATTGGATGAAACATTTCTTATTTCCGTTTGTATTTATTCACGGTGTTGTGTTAGCAGTATGTATATTTATCTATTACTAAACTTCACGAGGGAAATCTGCTTAGTTTACGCAGCCCCTGCGTGACTGACTTTTTATAGCTGAAACGACTGAACATATCGAATTTAATTACAAAGACAATGGTAGGTTAATACAATATTTAAATTTAAATGGGATATCTCATTTACATCAATCAACCAACAAGGAGCTAATGTTAAGGTGTCATCGCATTATTTACTGTACATGTTTTGTTCTGATAATTATCACATAAGTTATTCATTAAAAATGTAATTCACCTAATGAATGAAAACGCCACTCACTACAGTGTAAACATCCGTAAATGAATCACTGCGTCACACTCCATGTTACTTCACATTGATGAATTATCAATCGTTTCCTCTTGAGCGTATTAACAGCGGAAGGATAACAAGGTCAAAAATAGTCACTTAATTAACAGCCAATTAATTCGTAATTCAATTTTAAACCAAATAAACAAGGATTTCAACTCAAGATACGAATCGCCGGCAAAGCGACTAATGACTAATTACTCCAAAACACTGATTTCATTGATGAAATGGGCAGAGTGCACTACATTTTACTACAATAATTATTTTTTTATGCGTGAGAAATGTTAAGGAATCCGCTAAACCTCGAACCTTGACATCTTAGTCTATCTATATCTAAGCATTCATCTGAACCTTCTCAAGGGTCAACTAATAGTTTAGGACGCTACCCACTCTCATGAACATAAAAGTCCGTGAACCAAAGATATTTCCCGAGTGCTCGAATTACACCTGATGCTATCATCTCATCATATAAGCTCTATTTCTTCCGAAAATTTACCCTGGTCATCAGATGAGGCATAAACTTCAGATTGAAAATCACATGACTGAAAGTGGGGGGTTAACTGAATACCAAAAATAAGCATAAAAACTCAGAAAATTTCGAATAGAAAAAAATTTGTGGGATAGGAATAGCTAATTGAACACATTGACATATTTAATGTTGTCAGCGTAGTGAGTAGGAAGATGACTGGGTATTCATAATTTATCATCTGAGGGAATGTTTAAATGAAGTTCATTGCGTAAGAATATGACCAATAATTCACCTCTTTAAATCTGCTACACTTTTCCTCAATTGAATACAATAACCACTGACTCAATCCACTCATCAACACTGTTATATCGGCTCCGTAATGTACTTCCTAAAGATACTCTCTTATCGTATTTCTTGTTTATCTTAAAGAAATCACCTACTAAGGTACCTATCAAGCTGCGATTTCTAAAACCTTTCTTACCTAACAGATGGCGAATATAAGCACAAATTAAAGTATGTGTGTGTGTGTGTGTATGTGTGTGTGTGTGTCTGTGTGTTTGTGCGTGTGCTTGTCTGTTTCTTTATATATATATATAATTCAACTGTACGTGTGTATGTCACTGAACTCCTAAACGGCTGGACCGATATGTATGATTTTTTTTTGTATGCGTGTGAGTGACGCCCTGGATGGTTTAGATTCACAAATTAGCCCGGCAGATGGAGCAGGAGTGGGGGTTGTAAGGGAGGCCTAAAATTAAAAATAGCGATATTTCGTTTCCTATGGGGTTTTCGGCAAATATGCATAAAATAAAAGTTGTTTATTTTCTTATTTAGAGTAAATTTTGTCATATTCACTTTTGTCGTTTAACAAAATATAAACGAGATATACACTAACAAATTATTGGTAGCCAACAATTTATTGGGCACTACCGATTGAACTTAATAAAACTCTATATGTAAATTAGCATTAATTCTTCCATGATTATAAGCTATATATTGAATTTGAATTATTGAGGCCTGAATAAAAAAGTGATGATATTTCATTTTCTATTTGTTTTTAGGCAAACGTACACATAACAAAAGTTGTTTTTTTGTGCTATTAAAAGTAGCTTATGTTTTAAAGATAATATTATTAAATTTAATATCCTAATCACTTGAAATATCATGCAGGACAACGTCTGTCGGATCCGCTAGTATACATATATTTTTCTTTAAATGTTAGCAGTATATTTATGAGAAGCGAATGAATATATTGTATATGCAGTATTTATAGGCTACACCTGGTGATTGATTTTGTGAACAGGTAAACCTTATTTTCAAGGGAATAAGAGGGTCACAAGGACATGCAGTGGTTTCCCATTGCCTTCTTCATTAGACCATCCGGCAATAAAGGCATCATGGGAAATTTTCATTCACAGGCATGAGAGGAGAAAATTCGATTCAAGGCCAGAGTTGATAGCTAGCCATCCCTCGGTAGTCTGTACCCTGCATCAGCTGACTAATGATAGACTATTACCCAGTATGAGTATGCAGACTACAACTTTAATCTACCCTCCCAATCTTTCCCCACTGACATATTGTAATTGAGTATTTACAGGGAGTGGAAGCATATATATATATATATATATATATATATATATATATATATATATATATATATATATCACAGTAGAAGACCTCTCTCCTTCAAAGTTGGGTATGGTTAGTACTTGAACTGATGGCCGCCGAGAAAGTAAGCACACCTGTACTGTCACTGCGCTACTGGAGTAGCGGGAGTTATAGAGGCGTTGTGTGGTTCTATCACGTCCTGTCAGGTCGGTGTTCTTCGACTTTCCAATGTGCCAAGAGGATGCGAAAATTTCTAAGACTTATCCAGCAACCTGGAGGTTGCAGATTTGAGAGTAGGTCTTTCAAACAACTGTGTTGAATGGATCACCCGTCCATGACTTTTTAAACAACTGGTGTTCAGTACGTTAACAGAGAAATATGATTGGAGAGCCACCATTAAATACTTTGGCATACAAACAAAAACACTGGTCCAGATACTTGACCAAAAATTTGAGTAATCAATATACGATGGGTCACTTTATCGTGGCAGCATATTTAAATAATGTATTCGGTTCTTATATAATAAGGCCATGAATTGTCTTTATCTTTTGAAATTTAACAAAAAAAAAATGTCAATAATATTAACCAAAGACGTATAATATACAATAGAATAGCTTTTTTTTAGGCATAGAAATAATATGAAACCAATAAACTATTATTGAATTCAATAAAGTTTTAGGACATTGCTAAGGCAGTTTGATTAATTATTATTAAAGCCACTCTTTAAATTGTCAGAGGAATTTAATTTTCAATGAGACTAACTGCTCTAATGCGATCACCCTAAATCAATATCAGGATACCAAAAATAAATATAAAAAATAGTTTAGAAAAACTATTCCTGCAATTTATACAAAAATAAAAACTGGACTTTTAAATATTCTATTCAAATCTGAGTTATTCAAATTTGAGTAGAATTCAAATAAAGGGTTAGAACAGCCAGTATAAATGATACTGTTAACATACCTGTCGGTGGAGACCATCGTCACTGGCTGATGATCGAGTACAGCTGGCAAGCGCTTTCGATGCGATGGCACCATCTTCAAACCCGTCAAAAGTTGTTCTCAGTACAGTGACGGTCTGCCATCGCATCGAAAACGCTTGCCAGCTGTACTCGATCATCAGCCAGTGACGACGGTCTTCACCGACAGGTATGACAACTGTTGAACAGAATTGCTTAAGGAAGTTTAATGGAATTAAAACCGGTTTATTTTATTTCCACTCTTTCCAGGAGTAATATTTTAGTAACACAAATTCCGGACTTCCTTAATCTACCTCATAAAGAGTATATTAAAATGGCGAATCCTTTGTAATTAGTCGATATATTTGAAGGTATATATACATGGAAGAATGTTCAATAAATACCGCCGAGTAAAATTACATGCATTTTAATGCTTTGTACTTTACTGGGGCGTACAATTTTAAATGACTAATCATTTAGTATGTACACTTGAAACGATGAACGGAAGTAACCGCTATCCTTAAATAAATAACCTATATCTTGAATTGAACTGAAAAGTACTATATGTCTTCAATGAAATATGCACCTAAATACAATCAATAGTTTCGCTTGCAGTCTAAAGATATACACGAAAGCAAACGGGACGAAATTCTGAACGGTCGTTTGGTTCATATGATTACATAAAATATAAATTTGATTATTCAATTTACCAACCAAATAATTTTTAAATACTTTTCTAAACGTGGAAGGAAAAAAAAATATTGCATTGTTGCAGTATGAAGTTCTTGATTTACATGCTGATATTAGTTTTGAAATATAATGGTTTTCCCCGAGACACCTGTCGACTTTCAGCTGTGGATGTAATTCCTGCGGAGGTTTCTATGGCGACAGAATCACCAAATAAAATCCTTAGTCCAATCTCAAGTTTATGTGTGAGAAGTGAACCGCATTTATGGGCCTTAGAACCATGCGTGAATGCTAATTTTATAAGTGACTAATATTTCGAATAACGAAAATGTTATCTGCGGTTAAGAGGCTAAAGAAACTTAATAATTTATTTTTAAATCATCGTCATAACTCATTTTTACGAAGTGAGAGCTTTCTATTCTTATACATAAAAATAGAATTTGGGCAATTTTCCCTGTATATTGACAAAATGATTTCGTCCACCCATTTCATAAAGTGTTTTTGCTCAATTCCTCTGAAAGTAACAGAAAAAAGTATTACTCTGTAAATGTTAGCAAAAGAAATATGGTAAGCAGAACTAAAAAGAAATTTGTTTGCAAATATGGTATAAAAATTATAATTATTTATTGATGACCACTTATTACTACTTCGGCTAATTAAAGGTAGTTATTTACACTTAAAAGTTTCCGACCATTTAAACATAGAGGTGTAATCATAGTAAAAATATGGGCGAGCTAGCTATCAATTGGAGGTGGTTGAAAAATAAAGTTTTATATCAAATTCTCCCTAGTTAAATAGTTAACATAAATTAAAATAGGTTTACTTCAACATACCTCTGATTCTTCCAAATAAATTATGACAACTTTATCGGTTGTTTGGGCTAATAAGGGTTATGTCAACCAAGCCGGCAATTTTTTAAGTAGTTTAGAATTTTAAAATTCAAAACCATATATTTCATAAAGCTTTGTAATCGTAAAATTTTTTAGAGCTCCTCTCCACCATATTTTTGATCCAGCAATTATTAGGCAAGTCAAATTATGTGAAATTCGCTACAAATAACGATCGATAATTACAATCTACAGATGTTGATATTGAACTGCTAACACATAGAATTTTAAATTTATTTAGAAATATACAATTTACAGTTGTATCATAACTCAGCTGTAGAAAAGAAATAAATTACCATATAATCCACGGTACTGCAATGAAAACAATAGAATTTTAATATCAGAAAATGTTTAGATCCTCGTTCAGGTTTTAGCAGACTTCCCTTAAAGGAAATCAGCTATTGAGGCAGCACTCACGACGTGATTTTCGAAAAATTTCCTCAAATGTCCATCGATCCTACCCAGGAGATATGGAATGAGATCCGTTCAAAACTATATATATATATTTGTCTGTTGTATGACGTTCCAAATTTGTTTGATCTCTATGGTTACCAAACTTGATATATAAGCGTTCTATGTAAAGATCACGTTCGTTAATGGCTGAAATCCGACCAGTGGGAGGGGGGAGGGTATTTCGAAATTTCTTAATATCTCCAGTATTATGTGTCGGATCAAAAAATTGAATAAAACCAACCCTTTTGCAAATGTAATGTTCTATAAATGTTGTTAAGTGCGTTTTTTTCACTATCTTGATTATTAACCGAGATAATTGCATTTTTTAAATTTTCGGTCGTCAGTAAACCCCCACTCCTACTCATTTCGCATTAACAACAAGCTGTTTATGAAGCACAATATTTGAAGCCTAAATACCAAATATTGTTCTCAATGAACTTTTAAGAGCTGAATGACACTTGAAAACCTCGTTTTGAAATGAATGCAAATACGGGACACACGTGGGAAATCTGCTTAGATAACGCATCCCCCGCGTGACGGACTCTTTAGACTAATAATAGCTTGGGAGACGATGGATAACTAGAGGGTTCGATAATACAGTAAATTGTATGAATTATCCGCAGGAAATGTTTTTATAGAAACAGTTCCTCTCAACCATGTCTATGGAACTAGGGTTAACTAAATCCGTTTCTTTAAGAAGCCAATGAATTTACTAAAGGTTGAGCCGGGTCCATAATGACTGATATAAGTCCAAATATAGTTAGACATTTTAATGAGGCTCTTGTGGGTCATCTAATTTAGTAGAGAGATCCAACACTGAGCGCCATCATTTTCTATAGAAGATATGTTCGAATCATGTGTAAGGCCACACGCGAGCACAAACACAGTTGGAATGCAATTATTGAACACCGGGAATCAGTAATTAACAAATATCGAACTAACAAATATTGAATGTTTAATAGTTCTACGAAACATTGAACTCGATTTTGCATTGGTTATTTATTGTTGAAATAAATAATTATCAAATTATAAGGAATAAAAGAAGCAAAGTGGTCATTTGTGACAATTAACCCTAGAACTACCAAGGGGGGGGCTCCTTGAGCCCACAACTTTTTGTTTTTGTTCCCTATCACCCAATTTTAATGGGATATTTTTGATATTTTATGTATTCCTCAGAAAAAACATCCTAGAGTGAGGGCATAACAATAAAATTAAATAAAAAAATTTCTATGTTGAGAAAAAAATTTTTTTTTGACGTATGGGCTCGAGGAGCCCCCCCCCCCTTGGTAATGCAAGGGGTAGTTATACACTTAAGTACCAAGGGGGGGGCTCCTCGAGCCCACTGATATTTAATACTACTTTTAACTAGTAATTCAAGTGTTATTAATTATATTGCTCAAATAATAATTACTTTGATGTAATTTTAACATACACAAACCTTCTCAAGTTTTTTTTTTCTCAAAAAAAAATATATATATTCTCCCCATATAATTTTTTTTCATATAAAAATATATTACTGAGATGGTTATAATTATTGCTCCTGATAGGTACTTTTTTAGAAAAGAGAAGATTTTCTAGGTTGTTCCCAACTAGGGGAACAGTTAGTCCATGCTGCATCCTGGATAAACACTCGGAAAAAAAATTATTGTGCAAAAGCACCGATAATTGCATTACGAATCTGATAATTATATTTTCTTAAATTATTATTCTATTATAATGTTACAATAACTTAGATATAGATAACTTTTTTATTCTAACAATGTTTAGATATGTTCCTCCAGTAGAATAAAATTACATTTAATTTAAAGTCATCCTTTTTTCCCCATCCGAACGTTTTTTTTTTTTTAATTTATTTTTATTTTTGTATTTATTTTTTTTTTAAATTTTTTTTTTTCACAGGTGTCATAAGAAACGTTCATTAAACATAATCCAATAGAAATAAAAATTTTACAAAAATTATAGACCCAAAATAAAAGGTTTTTAAGGTTGTGGGCTCGAGGAGCCCCCCCCTTGGTAATCCATGCGACCTGGGAGAGGTCGGTAATACTAGGGTTAACGCAATTTACTGAAATAGCTGCCTTTAACTGTGATGTATGTGTAGGGCATTTTTGAATAATAAAAAAACACCGATGAACAATCATGAATAATTGTTCTGAATGTTAAATTGCTTGACATATGTGCTCATAGTTGTGGAGTCAGGTGTAAAACATTGCAGGCCTACAAGCCAGTGATTCGTGTAAGGAGCTAACGAATCGTTCTCGGGTACGTCAGTGAAGTAGTTTCCTCATTGGATGGTATCCCCCTCCACCTCTCCTCGGCGGGTTCATAAATGGACGGGTTCCCCACCGATACATCTCAATTCGCAACGCCCACCGGACAAGCATGTTCTATCTTAGTGCCATTATTGCAGCCTCAGTATTAGCAGGTTGTTGGGGGAGACCGGCAACCAACCACCTGTTCTCCGACTCGGACGTTATGTGCGCCTACAGGTTCTCGCCGGAAGACACGGAGCACTGGCGAAAGATTATTTTCGTTGATAACTGCGATTGCCCCGGATATCCAAGAGAGGTTGCCGCAGTCGACTCCTCAGGAAGTATTGATGTAGCCAAGATCTTTTGCTACATGGAGAAGTCATCGCCTGCAACAGCCGGTGGCCGAGCTATATACGCAACAGAAGTCGCCTAAATATTTTATTTATGGTATGGCTAAAATGATCTCTATTATTTATTTTTGTCGATATATACATTTATTTTTATCAAGACTAAAGTCTAACTTATCATTTGTACGGTATACGATTCTATTCCTACATCTTGTTCTATACATATCAATATTAGAAAATAATTGTCAGCCAGTTTTTAGACTATTAATTAATTATAAGTTGTTGTTATAGAAAGAATGCAAACTTCTTTAAATGATGTACCTAATTAACTGTGATATTAATTTATATGCATTCTCATCAAATAGTAAATCTGTGTGTGAGTCATAAAAGTTTGAACATTTTAACTTCTACTCATATCAATATTATATGACTGACGTACTACAAATAATCATTGCCACCAGATACATAGCCTACTCAAATAAGAGAGAGATTTTATTGATAAGTTTTTCTTATTTGCTCTCTCCTGTTTTCTTATTCACTTTTATTGTAAAACCCATTGCTACCTCTCAATGTTCAAATCGAATGTGAAATAAATCTTCTGATTTCACTATTGCGATATGTTGAGTATTATAAATAAGGGCATATTACTATTACATCATCATGTACTGATTTAATTTAAATGTTATTTATTTTATTTATTTTTAATGTATTTTTTATAATGTTATTTATTTATTTATCACTGCTAAGTGTACCTTTTACTTCGAATTTTACCATATGTGTGTGATATACTTCATAATTTTATATTTATTTATATGTGTAAATGCTAATATGACTGTAAACAATTTATTGTATATACTTAAAAATATGAAACCTCAGTAGAACGTAATTTTTAGTGATAATAAATTTTAATAAATTTTCTATTCTATTTAAACTTTATTTCTGTATTATTCAACCCTTGGCATCTCCATATTGGCAAATATGACCACCATTGATATACAAACTGCATAAAATTGCTTGACAAAATTTATATCAAATTTAAGAGTTTCTTCGATTAAATATTTTATTAAATTATCGTTTAGAAACAGGAATTATACAGGTGTGCGACTAAAAAACTGTAAAGAATTTTGTAACATTTTCTTATATATTTTGACCTCTCCAAAACAGGTTTATAATGATTCCATACTTAATTTATCTCCAATTATTATAAAATGACGAAAGCTTAATAAAATTCTAATGCTTGAATAGACTAAGCAGCCAAGCCCTCCGAATGCATGCCTTCCTCACTTACTTTACAATCAATAAATATTTTGAAGTTTTTACTAATTAAAATCGAAATTTAAAAAAAAAATTAACGCTCACTTTATTCATCTGAGACTAGCCGGGACGGGTTATTTACAGGTTACACCATCTTAGTCCAACTAGGTTGGGAGAGGGGTTTTACATCCCCTATCCCATTTTTGATTTTTTTTTTTGTCTTTCACTTTCAAAGATTTAGAAACAAATACTCTGCATTTTTTAGTACAAAAACCAGGATGCTCTTGCAATGGCAATAGATTTACAAAAAATAAGCAGAAAATTATTTATTTGATGAAATAAATTTAAATAAAGAGAAAAGGTCTGGATAATGGTAATTTGGAATACTTGATAATATTTTAGTTGAATTAAAGGAGTAAATATACTTACAATAGGAGTTTATTATTTACTTAAGTAATTAATTATTTGGGAATGATGAACTATACAATTTCAGAAAGTGTTATATATAAAGTGGACAATACAAACTATCACCACTATGTACTAATAATCAAGCAAAAACCTAGCAATTACTGAGGCACTCAAAACACTGCACGACATTTCAAGTGACCAGTATAATCTATACGGACAATAAAATTAACATAGACCGCATTTACAATAACGAAAACCATAACGAACAGACTGAACAGATCAGAAGACTACTCACATTATGTGGACAGAAAAATGTAATAGTGGCAAGCAATAGCAGGGATAAAGGACACTAGGGAAATTTAAGGAATGACACAGCAGGCCACCTTTCAAATACAGCTTCAAGAGACGAATCAATACTCTAAACTGACTAAACAGACCATTTAAACTCTTTTGAGGAACGAATCTTATAACAAATGGGACGAAAGATGGACAAACACACCTAAAAGACGACAATTACATAATTACGTACCAACCATATACCACAATAAATACTACTTACCAATTCCAAGCTAATACAATTTATATCTGGCCATGGACCTACAAAAGCTACTTATGCAAATTTAAACTAACAAGCACAAATACATGTAAATGTGACAATGAGACTAAACAGGCATGTGACCAGGTATATGACTGTATATTACTTGACGGACCAAGAACAAAACTCATCAAGCACATTACCTTACAAGGCGGATTTGGCCGACGGACAAACCGAAACTATTACTAAGAAGTCCGTCACGCAGGGGCTGCGTAAACTAAGAAGATTTCCCTCGTGTAGTTTAGTAATAGATACATCTACATACTGGTAACACAACACCACCGAGAATAAATACAAACGGTAATAAGAAATGTTTCATCCAATTTCAATAACCTGCCGACAGGAAACGTTAGGTTAGAAATGTAAATAAACAGGTCTGCCCGCCTCATACGGAAGAAAAACAATTACTGAAATATATCAGAATATAAAATATTAATTTTATTGAGAACTATTTACAATATCTAGTACTGTAATTAATAATAAGTCAGAATAATTGTTATCTCCATCAATCAAATTTTAGTAGTCCAAGACCTTAAGACGGGGGGGGGGGGAATGGAGGGTCACCAGGACATATTTGCATGTATCTCATATAATAAAAGTCTCTTAAATACAATTTTTGGTATTTAAACTTCGAATAATGTGATTTATTGTGTAGCAGAGTATTGTAAATGTAACTTGAGTAGAAGTGGCGGTTTGCTGATGGCTGAAAACTGAAAAATGCAAATATCTCGGTTAATATTCAAGATAGTGAAGAAATGTATATAACAATATTTATAGTAAATTTAATTTGCAATAGGATTGGTTCTATACAATTTTTCGATTCAACCTATGGTAACGGAGATATTTCGAATTTTCGAAAATCCTCCCCTCTAACCCCCCCCTCCCTCTGGCCCGATTTCAGCCGTTAACGAACTTAATCTTTCTTTTTACATAAATCGACTAAATATCGATTTTGGTAACGAGTAAACAATAATTGCGACCGCCAGAACACACACACACACATATATATATATATATATATATATATATATATATATATATATATATATATATATATAGATCCTCCTGGGTAGGATCAATGGACATTTGAAGAAAAATTTAGAAATTCGCGTCATGAGTACAACCTCAATAGCTGATTTCCCCTTCTAAAAACATTTAATTCATTTATACAAGAATTGGACACAATTTTGAAGACACATACAGATTGGACACCTACGGATCAGACACATGCGTAATGTTTACATGTTTGTTTTGTTCATTTTTATCACTTTTATAATTCTTGTGTACAAATTATTATATGTATTCATTGAAATGTGTGTAGTATCCAAAGGATGGAGCAGACAGCACTTAAATAATCTTGCACGTTAGAGAGATACTCTGCGTGGAAAACAGGGAAGGAGCACCATGGGATCACTAGAATTCCCCACGCAAGCATTGGGACACGAGTAATGCTGCCGGCGATGTCATTCTCACCAGATCAGGATAATCGATAGTTCCTAATATCGATAGTTTAAATTGCATAAACCTCTACTGGAGATAGGATGACAGCAGCAGAAAAGCTATCCATTATGCTCTAAGTTGGTTTTCTGACACCTAGAAGTGAGCCCACAAAAAGCATTAAGATTTTCTTGTGGAAGTTTAGGAATTTTACTCAACCCGTTGTATTATGGATTGTCCCCATTATGGATTTTCCCCATATTTTCCTCCTAAAATACATTTTTCCAAGGAGTATTAAAAGTACGACTCCATCCCCTTAGAAAGATCGGTTTTGAAGATAATTACTATTTTCTAGAGGTGTGGCCTTTTCTAGTAATACTCTTCAAATATTGGCCTATTTGTGACAAATATTCAAATAGTGACAAATATGTCTCACCTCACGTTTACATCATTTGCTATTTAGAGAAATATGCAATCGGATGAATCAAAACTCATGAGCAAATACAGCTGTTTCGAATCAATGTGCTACGTTCAAATTAATTACATAATTTCGTCTCTCTAGACGTCATCTTCGGTAAATAATTGATAGAATTCGAAGTTGGACACATCCGAAGTCCTTCTAGTGTTTAACACAATCTTATTTAATAAAGAATAAAGCTTGCACTATAGGAGCTGTACTTTTAACTACAGACGATTCCCTTAATCAAGTAATTTCATCTTAGATTACCTATATACATAATTACTTATAATTAATTATTTTATCGATATTAATTATAATTTCTTATTATCTTTACGGATTTTGGGTGTTTTTGGTATGAGGAGAAAAGGTTCCTTAATAGAATACATGTCTCTTAGTTCAGTCAGTTCTAAGTGTAGAGTAGAGGTCCCCCAAACTTATTTCCCTCATAGACTTCTTGCCATGTTTTATGGAATTGAGTAGACCCCTTCTTAGCTAATAATGCATTTTTGGAAATTCATCACTTTGTAATGTGTTTTGACTGATGTCTAACTGTAGTGAGGTAGAGAAGAAAAAAAAAACAATAAAAGCACACATTAATATTTATAATAGATAAATAAAAGTAAGCACTTATCAATAAAAGTAAGCACTTATCAATAAAAGTAAGCACTTATGTATTATATAAAATAAATAAGTAAAAATAAACGCTTTTTATTGGGAGGGATGATTTACTCATATGCACCCCTTGTAAATCGTCAACGACCCCTAGGAGCCGATTTAGACCACTTTGAGCATCACTGATAAAGATTGTCGCATTTCTCTTTTACCACTTCAGTGGCGGTGGTAAGCAACTTAACTATGTTAGAAGCTCTTAAGACGACGACCATATCATGTCTTTGAAAGTGCCATGTGCTAAAGTACTACGTCTGAGGGATATTTCATTTTCGTTAACATTCATGATGATGCCTATTTCATTGCCTGCACTATTAGCATATTGTTGTAACATCAGTGTACAACCTCGCTTTTGATCGAAATCCGCTGAAAATATAAGGCGAAAAACAATTTCAAATTATTCCGCACCAATTAGAGATACAGAGATATCATAACCTTCGAATGAAAAAGCTTTAAATGAAGTGCAGTAATAAATTTAGTTAATGCATAGTAATACATTTTGTTATTGCAGTAATACAATTAGTTCAATAGTGGTCCAAGGATATCAATTGGTGTCCACATCATATTTTGCTTCTAGTTAAAAAGTATTAAAAGGCCAAAGTTAGTTGTAAACTTTGAAACATCATTGTTAAGACTGTAATTTAAAGATTCACTGAATCTTAAATATTTATAAGTGGTAACTGTCACAATTAAGAGCAAAATAACATTTTTATATCATATTCAACCTATCAACTAAGGAAAATATATTTCCCATTGCCAGGGCCAGGTAAAAAGTATAGCAAACAATAAAGTTTAAACAGTAAATTTATAACTAAACTCAATATAAAATACTGTAAATGTGATTTATTAAATTATAAATAACATTGTAAAAACCAAATCCTGTCAAGAAACAAAATAAACTTGTTGAAATAACATACCAGTATTAATTCAATAGTAACTATAAAGTCAGGGAAGATGGAAAATAATAGATGAAAGTAAAACAAAAAATAATATAACCCTATTAAAAAGACAAATTTAATTATTTCAGTCCAAAAGTAAATTAGATGATTGTATAACTTATTTTTATACGGAAACACAGAGCTCTTAAGGTTTTCTCCACTCTGCTCCACCAAATTTTTTCCTCAAATCCTGTTGCCAACATCAGGCATTAGATTTGGTTTTATTAGTGAAACTTTTTCAGTTTTTTCGATGAAGGATTGGAATAATATTTTTGCTGGCTCATTATTTGTCCTCTAACAGCATAACTTTTTACGATTGTAACTAGGACTTTGTCGCTTAATTACAAAAACGATCCATGGATAACCTAATCGCACATTTGGGCTTTTTAGGACTTATTCATATATATACTCCCACAAACATTTTAACTACTTATTGAAGAACTTAATACTAAATAAGTTTGGAGTCTACCAATAAATCCGAATCCCTATGATTTTTAGATCACTGAATAATATTCAATGACTTACGACAGAAATACAAAAGTTAGAAAAATTAGCAAACTAGACAGCAGCTGTAGTAATGAACTAGTTTATGGACTTTTATAAATACTGATTCCAATAAAAGAACAGTCATCATAAACTTTGAAACTTTACTAGCAAATTTCTTTCTTATTTAAAAGTAGAAACTTTTGTACTTTGTAATAGAACAAAAGGGGCTCAGGTTAGCTATGCGTGTTAAAGCGTTGATCTTTATCTCACATGGTAAACCTAGAGTGGCGAGCTCGATTCTTGCCTGGGCAAAGGAAATTATTTAGTGACGAAATTCATTAAATAACGTCCTAAAATCCCACCCTGGCTAGAAAAGGGTGGTAACTTGTAGATAACCCGTCCCGATTAGCCTAAGTTGCAAAAAGTGGACGTAAATAAATAAAAAAAATAATAGAACAAAAATATGATACATATTTGACAGGTAATGGAATTTGCTCTTGATCGTAACACCCAGGAATTTAACATATGTCACTTATACTTGATCATAGCACTAAGACGTGTTACATTGAGTACTTTTAAAATATCTAAATCTGCCGGCTAGAGATGGTACCATAACAATTTTGCTAACTGTAATTAAATATTAGTCATCAAGGAAAATTCATTTCTTAAAGGTTTTTAATTGTAATTAAGGAGGCACATACGTTTATTACAAATAACAACTTTAATAAATGCTTTATTTTTAACAATGATTAAAAATTATACTTTATAGGACTATACAATTCTTAATTAATAGACTAACAATTAGATCATTTCTTAAGTCAGCACCATGATAAGTCAAATATTTCAATTTTCCAAAGCGTGTAATAGTATTAGTAAAACTCGCATCTCTAATTAAAAGTTATCTTTTACATTTAAGAAATATCGAATATTCTGAACAGCCTAAAACAGTACAGGCTGTTAATTTCCAAAAAAGCAAGATAGGTTAATAAATAACAATGAAATCAAAAACAAATAAATGAATAAAGTGAACATTGAAATATGTATAGGCATTCTTCCATGATAATTTTCATAATTAGATTTAATAAAGGAAAACTTAATAAATTACAAAGACAATGTTAATACATAATAAATTCATTCTCTAAACATATGGCCTTGGCAAACTCTACCTAATTAATACAAAATATCAAAAAACAGATATTACAGACTATACTCTCATAAATAAAAGTGATTTCTTTCAGAAAGTTTAACAGCATCTGGCATACGTTTATCAGATCATGGAAAAAAATCACTTGATAATAAATACTGTCATTACATTAAATATAAATTAATTTTAGGGTATAGTAAAACCCATATAAAAATATATTGTTAATTTTTATGCATATTCTTGCTGAGAACTGAGTGATTATTCAACTTCATAAAACTCTATTAATATTAGAAATATACATGATGGTAATCATTTAAAAAAAAAATATTATATTAAATCTGAATGAAGTTACTACTAATAGTTAGCTTAAACTATAAACTTAAAGGGCAAAAAGTTAAATTAACTCGCATATTGCACAATTCAAGTAATTGTTTAGTTCTTTTATTGCTTTTTTAAAGCCGAGTTGACTTTTTTACATTTTTAGACATTTAGTTGTTAGTAACAGCATAAGACTATCTAAATTTAACTGAATAAATGAGTTAGTAATAATATCATTGGAATATAAATAACACTAAATATCATTGAACTTTGTTTTTAGAGTCATTTCATAATATTCTGTAAGGGAGTTATGTGACATCCAACTTTACACAATTATTTACCAGTTTAATAAACAAAAGTTCCCTGCCATCGTGAGTGACTTATTACAGTTATTATTAATAAGGGCCTGGGATTCCTTGTATGTTTACATTCTAATATATTCATGTGACTTTACTTAAGCGCATCTAATGTCATTTCTCAAAAGTCGATTCATGTATATAACCTCAACACCTGACTTCGGAATATATATATATATATATATACTTGAACAAAACACAACAATTATCACTCAATTAATCAATAAGCAAACCTTTGCAATTATCGCTCCTGCTAATGAAACCAATAAATGGTGGTTACTGCTATTTTTTAAATAAATATATTAGAAACAATATTTTACTAATTATATCATAAATATTATTTCACATATAATTAATAGTTTCATGCTCAAAAGAATGTGAAGTACTTTTTGGTCCAATTGGATTCTAAACCAACCTACATGATACATATAAATATTCAGTGTGAAAAGGCCATTAGGATTTTGCATTTTTTGTTTTATGTTATGAAAGAAATACAGTGTTAAGTACAATTGATAAAAAACTTATTTACTGCTTAAAAATTAGGCCAGTCTTATTCTATGCATGTCCAATTTGGTGTGTGACATGCGAATGGAAATAGAGAAAATTACAGACGACTCTAAAAAATAAATTCAACCTTTATTGGATATCCATGAAGTCCTTGACATCTCCAAAATCAGTAAGTACAAAAATAAAGTTACTGGACAGTCTTTCAAAGCTTCTCAAAATAGTAAATATGAGCATATATTGTTGATATAGTTAATTATATTTAAGCAATTTACATTACAAGCAACAATAAGAAACTAAAGCATATACTTTTTTTGCGTTTTGGAACTTAGGGTTTTCTTTTGTTTTCCCGTTTTTATTTTTTTTTTGTCGTTAAGTACAGCTGTAGACATTTTAGAAAAAGCGCTATGGCATGAAAACTTTTCACACCAATAGTAAATATTTATTTGCCAATATTAAAAATGAATATCACGTATTAAGCCAGACCTATATTTCTTCATGTCCATACCTTGAAAGAGACCAGAAAATTAATACTTAATCGACAATGGTGTATTTCCAGATCCTTCCGGGGGTTGGAGAATGCTCCTTATACTTGGTGCAGGCCAGGCGTTTTAGAACCAGAGTTTCGAATTCGTCGACAGTCCAAATGTGTGAAGGATAATCCCAGCAAGTACGGCATTCCAAAGCCGGGTAAAACTGAATATAGGCAATTTCTTCTTCTTCTTCGTCGGTTATGTATACGCATTTTTCTTTAATCAAAAACTTACTTTTTGCACAGGGTAAGACCACCAGAGTGGTAAGAAACAGTAAGAGTGCCTGCATCTGACTGGGAAATGCGTTCGCGGCGCGGGGGACTCCCATCTTTATACAGGACACACAGGTTAGGGTAGGGGTGGGGAGGCAAACATTCTACAACCTGATTACTCACTTTGAGCAATTCTTACCACTCCACCTTTATCTTTGCGCCATCCACTCACATAAATTTGGCACTTCGGGAAAACTTCTAAAAATTCCAGTTCAAAAAAAAAGAGATAGAAACGGAACGGCAATTATTTCTGCCACCTTAAAAGACTGTTCTGTGTCCCCACGCATGATAAACTTGGCCCTGATAATTTGAAACATAACGCACTTATTAAATTCTAACGATTAAAGAAATTCAGTCAAAATCAAATGGTTAAAGAAAAGCCACCTTGTTTATTAACCAAAATGAAACGTTCCTGTCATATAATTTGACTTGAACATGCCTAAGAGAAGCACATTAATGACTTATACATGACGGGTTGAATGGAAAATTCATAGAATGAAACAATACGAATTATTAATTAACTCTGATAAGAGTAAAAGATACATTTTTCAAAATTATGAACGGTTCTGAGAGTAATACAAATATAATATAAATATAATTCTGGGTTGTTATTTAATTATTGAGTTCAGTTCTGAATATCGGATGACTAACCAGGACAATTTTAGCCATAACACTTGTACTTTTTGCACAAACTTTCTCTCTAAAATATATTTTAGTACTTCCATAAATTTAATTTAATAAAATAATTTTTTCCCTAAATGTTCTATTTATAGTTAGCCATCAAATTTATTTTCGTAAGTAATTAAATCTTTTATCTAGGGGCTTGGGTTGGCCGTGCGAGTTAGGGCGTTGGTCCTAATTTCGCATGGTAGACCTAGAGTGGCGGGTTCCATTCCCCCCCCCCCTGGGCAGTGGAAATTTATTTAGTGAATGACTCATTAAATAATCTCCTTAGTCTCACCCTGGCTAGAAAAGGATGGTGACCTGTAGATAACCCGTCCCGATTAGCCTAGTAGCATAAAGCGGATGTAAATAATAATAAACAAACAAATCTTTTATCTTGTTCATTTATAATTCAAATAAATTTTGTGTCGTGTGGCAGTTTCCCAGTACGGTTTTACTGTCAGCGGTACGTTAGTGAACTTATGATGCCTACCGTCAATACGGTTTTGTTCTTTTTTCTTGGGTGGTACAGTACTACTTCTTCATACCAGATCAAAGTTTAGGCAGATGCCGTTGGTTTATGGTGTTCTTCGTTTCCCAAAGCGTCTACTCGACCATGTTAATCCCATATTTTTGAAAATTATATCTTTTTCTTCAAAGAACCTAGTACTAGGTTGTTACAAAAGTCCTTGTGCATATCAAGTTGTTTACATTGAGGTCTCTAATTTAATCCTTATTTCATCTCTGACGAATACAATTCTTATGTCAATGTTTAAATTAACTAATCCTCTAATTATTTATGTACGCGCAACTGTCCCTGCCTTTCATTCAGTTTATTAAATTTCACTAGAAATGTCGGAAGAAAAATTTGTCATCCGCGGCCTTCTTAGGCATTATTGGAAAAAAGGTTTTAGTGCAAAGGCCTCAGCAGATTTGTGCAGTGGAAGGGGGAAGTGTGGTGCATCGAAACACGGCCGCATTTTGGTTCAGGCGGTTTAATTCTGGGAATACAAGCCTTGAAGATGAACCTAGATCAGGTTGTCCTTCAGTCGTAAATTTTCCAGTGCTACTTGAGCCTGTTGGTCGGAATCAACATGTCACAACTCGAGGATTAGCCGAAGAAATGGGAGTTTCAAATGCTACAATAAGCCGGCATTTCAAAAAGCTTGGCGTCCAAAAAACAAGGACTTTTGTAACAACCTAGTAATAATAAGATGTCCAGTTATAAATGAGAAATCGAATAGCAGTACCATAGTTGGCTTTAATGCAATTACTAATTGGCTAAAACGTTTGTATTAAATATATCTACCCCACTAGATAATATTTAAAATTAAATCAAATAATTGTTTCTAAGAAATTGTTTAGTTATTTTGTGTTTCTTTCAAACCATTAATTTGCATTATTCATCCTGCTTCATCAATACATTGAAGGTGTCGATAATGAATAATTTGTTTGAAATCTCAATTTTTATATCAAGAGGGTAAAAACTTTCAGACGAGCAAATTCAAACTCCTTGAACTTATTTATATGCTTTTTATAAAAAACATAGCTGGACATGGCTTATTGAAATTCCATTTGAATGTAATATACAAATACTTATATGTAAAATATTTCCTGTTCCAATGAATGCATTAGATAAAAAAAATTCAAATTAAACATTAGGTTCTGAGAAACTGAGAAATTCGCATTTTTTTTTTTATTTTTGCCCTTCTTTAACCCGCCCTCTCCCATTGTCAATCAAAACGGAAGGTGCACATCAAGAATTAGCAATAGTCCAAAATATAAACATTACAATCCTAGTGTTTTTTTTATTTACACGAGACACGTATTTACTACTAACTAGTCTAGATAGATCATATCGGATAATCTGTAAAAATCTGAGAAGCAAACTTTTTCGGGATTACAATACTTCTTACGAAAGAAGTTAAAAGAATATAATATAAGTCATAAACCCGAAGAGCTAAGCTATCTTTTTATGAAAAGGTTACAACCTCTTTATTGGATCAACTCATATCAACTTTATTGGAATATCAGCTCATTTTTGTTTGTTTAATAATAAGGAAATTATTCGTAGTGTCAGATCTACATTTTTGTAAAGATCTACTTACCCAACTAAAATTTTTATCTCTGAAGAGGTGTCATAGAAGACACAAACAAGTAGGGCATAACTAAGAAATAAAAAATGAGTTTCCTTTCTCTTAATAAAGCTGATTGATAAATAAAAGTAAGCAAATTTAATAGCAGGAAATAAATAAGAAATAACGTTCCTACTAACGAAGAGAAACAATATTTATTATACAACGCTGGCCATTTTCTTAAACTCTGCCTTCAGTCGATCTAATTGGGAGCAGTAAACATCACTAGTGCTGGTTTGGTTTCGTGGAAGCAACTCAATGTGTATTGGCGTCTTCCAGTCCCACTAAATACACAGCATAATCTTCCTTGCGTTGCTAGCGGTGCTGCTCCAGGCAATCCCCATGATTTTTTCCGGCTAGTGTTTACGTACGGAATCCATTATTTTCCAGTCACTATTCGTTTCGAAAAGGAATCCCCATTTCTTTTAAGTAAGGCATCACAAGTGGAAATTCGTTCCGTAAGGTTCCTTTCGCTGAGCTCATGGGGAACTCAAACATCTCACTGCCAGGCGTGCCCAGCCTTCCTCAGATGTTACAAAACGGTCGATTTGGAAAAATTTAATTCCGCGCCTATCTTCCGGAAATAAATGCGTAGATTGATTGCAAAAACAGCCGTGATATCCTTAATATCGATCGTTGAACTTCGGCCAGCCCTGGGGTGGTCTTCATCATACCTGATACACGATAGCCACTTCGGAACAGTGCTGCCATCATCTTAATCTTCACCATACACAGCACGGATCCTATTTGCAGTTTGGACTGCATTTTTTCCTTTTTTTAAAAAAGCATGATGTGTCGTAAATGTACTTTATCGTTGCTCACTCGACATACTAGCCTTTGATAAAAATAAATTAATGAATGTGAACACAGTTAATACATTGAGGATTATGTGTATAAACAAAAATAGGGGGCCTGGTTAGCCATGTGAGTTATATAGCGTTGTCCTTAATCTCACGTGTAAACCTAGAGTGTCGAGTTCGATTCCCGCTTGGGCGATTGGAATTTATTTAGTGACGAAATCATTAAGTAAAATCCTTCGTCCCACTCTGGCTAGAAAAGGGTGGTAACCTGTAGATAACCCGTCCCAACTAGCCATAGTAGCAAAAAATGTGTGGTATTAAATGATGATAACCATAATAAACGAAATTAACAATTGTATTCATTATGAGTTGAAAGAATTAAGATAAAACCTAATTTTCAAAATTTCTGTAAACTTTCCGCAAAAGCCAATAAATTGGCGTATGGAACGCGCATAGATTTGGAATGAGCTTTTGAATCTATTTTACAAACTAAATTATAGGATAAACTGAAGCTAGCTAGAAAATTGCCTGTACCCGTATTAGTTTGGTTTGAAAGTAGTTAGTTATATGATATAATATTACTTCAATATGCAGTCGAATTAATCTTACGGTGGCGATACTTTTGAAGTCTTAAAAATAAAACCAACGATACCTGAGAACCCCTCTCGAGAAAACTCAAACAGTCGACTCCTAATATTTAAAGATTCTATGAATGGAAAGGGGAGTCCTTCGAGAAACATATATTTATGGTGGCCTGGAAATAGACAAAGTAAACCATTATGTATATTTGATGTCCTCTTTTCTATTTCAGCTAGTTTCAATGAGACTACAAATTAAGATTTTTCAAATTGAGCTCAACAAACAGGAAACCATTTCAAAATGATCACCTGTTTTAAAAGTTAAAATTAAGAAACTTCAGAAGGTTTCATCAAACCACAACGACGTCCATAATTCTTAGCTATATTTCTCTGGATTGATGCTCGAGATATATAAATATTCGACAATAAGCCAAAATTATCTTCAAAAATTCCATCTGCTCATCAAAACAACCATGATCTACATGGCGCTGGTAATGGGTAATTTCTGGTCCCATTATCTTAGGTTATATTGTTATAATCCAAACTACTAGTAGCATGAGTAATGATTGTTTCCCGTATTTGAATGAGCAGTCTTAGTCACCTCTTAAGTTTTCTTTCCATGCATATTTCCTACTAAATAGCGTTTAATTTAAAATCAGCAGTACATAAATACTTTTTCGACAGAATTATAATACAAGTTCTATATTTATTCAAAACCAAGTAAACACATTGTGTTTAGAAGCCGAAAATTTGTATAAACCTCATCTTATATTGTACTAGATAATTAAAATATCAAACGTACTAAAATAGATAGTCAAGACAGCTCTAGAACTCTAGAAATAAAATACGATGATGCTACAAGACAAACCAATATGTCAATGTTATAATGAGCCTCTGACAGTTAAACATATACTAACCGACTGAAGACAAATCACGTGCTTAAAGATACCACAGGATTTATATGAATTATTAACAAAGGGAAGTCCATACTTAGAAACTATTCTCGAACATTAAAAGACTATGCCCTTCTATTCAGAAATTTGAATATTTGATATCATATTTCTAATTTAGGTTTTACATTTTTATTTTTGCATCGTTTTTTGGAAATGTATATTCTTACAAAAAAGTGTTTAATTTACGCATAATAATTTTAATTCGTTATTTTTATTGTATTTTTTTATTATATTGTTGTAGTACATCTGCTTATTTGTTTTAATATTTTTAGTTAGTTCCCTATTGCATTTAATTGGTAATATTTTAAATTTATTATAACCTATTATATTATTTATTTGTAAATCATTTTTATATATTGTTACGTTTCATTTTTTTTTTTTGGTATTTGGTTTATTTTGGTTTTGTGTTATTTTTTTTAAAGTATCTTCGTTGATTTCTATTTTGGGATTTTGGGATAATCCAAGAGTGGCGAGTTCGATTCTCGTCTGGGCAAAGGAAATTATTTAGTGTGGGATTTCATTAAATAACATCTTAAGTCCCATCCTGGCTAGAAAAGGATGGTAACCTGTAGATAACCCGTCCCAATTAGCCTTAGTTGCAAAAAGCGGACGTTAATAAACAATAAATAATAATATTTTGGGATTTGTTATTTTTTGTTGGTTCCTATTTTGTGTTTTATTCTATTTTATCGATTTCTTTATGTGTTTTATTTTTCTTTGTTGTTTTCTATTTTTGGTTGCATTTCTATTCTAGAAGTTATTTTCTATTTTTATTTTACGTTTAAGATATTATGTTTTTGTTGTTTTTTGTTTCGAGCAATGTCGCCTTTATTCAGAGCCCCGTAAATATATAAATAAATGAAATATTTTATATTAAAAAATAAAATCTCTGTGTGGCAATAGAGGTTCCCAAGTCCCAAGCATTTCTTCTCAGAATAGGCCACTTCATATTAACTCATGTGTACTTGAGAGCAAATGTAGATATAACAGACGCTGATATGAGTTATGTAAAACACAGCACAAGATAAAATAAATATAAAAAAGAGCGTACATTTGTTATTATAATCCAAGCATTTAAACTATCCTTATTATTTCTATTATTATTCCATAGACAGGGCATCAAAACTTTTTAACACCATTTTTTCTTTACACACGTGTAAATATCCTAATCCCTATGGATGCGAAGTATCATTTTGGCTAAAAAAAGAAAGAAAAGGCAATTAAAAGTGTCATTGATGGCCTTTTTTAAGCATTGCTTGATTTTTCATTGCTTTGGGAACCCTAAATCCATTCTCTTTAGTCGATCGTGTGTTAGCGGCCTCATATATTTCAATGAAAAAACATTTGTACGCCTGAATGAAATGCTTCCACTTCTTAGTCACGTATTACAAATCCTCAAAACCGGATATCCTAATCGAACGATAGAGAAGACAGATGAAGAGGAGTGTATATGTGACTGAGAACTAATCATGGCCAGATAATAACGTCAAAATGACATCATGTGTAGTAGAAGAAATGAATGGCATAACCTGATTTTCCCTGTTTTGAATAAGCAGGAAGGATTATGAATGAAACTACGTCACGATATAAGCCCCCAGACGATATAGAGACCAGGTTAACAGTTCCGTTCTGACTCTACACTTTTTCCTCCATGACCATCCCAAGATGTTAACCACGTAAGCAGAAGTTCGGGAGTGACTGTTGAGTCAAACCTTGAAGTATTGCGGGTTTCGCATAGTCCAGCGCCGGTTTAAGAGTCTCATTACAACTGTATTGTTTGTTTGAACGTTACAAAACACCACATTTAAACGTTCTATGTAAAAATAAAGATCTAGTTCGTTAATAGCTGAAAACGGGCCAGTGACCCGCCACCCACTGGAGGTCAGGGGAAGTTTCTAAAATTCGAAATATCTCCGTTGTTATGCGTCGGATCGAAATATTGTATAGAATCAATCTTATTGCAAATGTAATGTTCCGTAAATGTTGTTTTATATATATGTATATATTTTTACTTGTTTATTTGGGTTTTAAATACATTTCACAAAATAGAATAATAAAATACTAATAACAACAACATAATTCACCTAACCTATAACACTTTATAAAATACACAATTAATAAGGGGGTCCATAACCCCTTAGATGTCCCTAAAGGACATTATAAAAAAGGTACTTGCACCCCAAAAAAAAATAGTTCTTTGACTTAACCTAACACGTATCTCTAACAAAAAAAATATAAAGAAAATAAATAAAACAAAAGAGAACAACAAAAAAAAAGCCTCAGACATAGCTGTTTAAAAATAATACATCATGACCATACGTATACTCATAAAAATAAAAAAAAATATAAAAAAAAGACAAAACATTACTCCTAGAAATACAACCTACTTAAAACTAAAACTACCAACAGAAAAATATAAAACATATAGAAATATAATATATATAAAAAAATCTTAATAATAAAATAAAAGAAAACAACAAACACATACTTAAATAATTAACTAACAATCAATGATTTCTATGCCGAAGCGTCGCTCCAAAGTTCGTCGTGAAATGAGCACACCATAGATTTGGGACACTTCCATCATACTTGCCGAGCCTATCCTACACCTTCTCTTGGTCTGCCAGCTGCTCTGAAGCCCCGAGGAAAGATACTGAACTTGGCCCACGCGAACCAGGTTCCACTGAACACTTTGATGGTGATCCACTCCAGTGTAGCTTGACTCACACCCAGCTCTCGCAGCCCATCTGCACTCTTCTTGCACCAGACGTCTTTGTAAGACAGGGTTACCGGCAGAACCCTCACCAAGCCTGGCTCCACATCAGCGACCTTGGCAACAGCCATCTTCAGCTCCAGCTGATCATATTTGCTTTTCTTCCTAAAGAAGCTGTCTTCCAAGGGTCCCGCCGCGGTGACCACGTGCACATCAATAATAGCGGCCTTGCCACTATATTCCACGACCATGTCCGGCCTAAAATTACTCTGTGGGTAATAAAAACATTTTCATGCCACGTGTGCCACCCTCTCATGACGAAACCTCGCCTTACAAATCTTAATATCTCGTCGTGCCAGTATATCCTTAGCCTGCGAGTATATGGGCAGATGCTCATGATGTGGGCCATCGTCTCCAGGAGTCACAACCAGCTAATATATATATGTTTTTTCTATATTGAATATTAACTGGGATATTTCTATATTTTAGTTTTCGGCTTTCAGTAAACCCCTGCTCCGAGTAATGTCATATTTACAATAAGCTGTTATATCATGAATTACTTCACGCCATGGCTACCAATACCAAATATTATTTTCATTGAACTTTTACTTTGTGAGATACACGCAAATACGTTAGGTGTTGACATCAACAATTAAGAATTTTCGTTCTTTACTCGAAAATCTTTATTTGATTTATACCATACTCGATATTTTACCGTTTCATTCAGCACTAATGATCGTATTTGTTATTGGCTGAAATCGGATATGGAATTAGGACATTCAAAATATCTACGTTATTATGAGTCGGGTCATAAAATGTTATAGAACCAATCTTGTTAAACTATTGACTTTCTATAATTATTATTCTATGCGTCTTTTTGTAACTGAAGTATTAAGCGAAAATTTGTACTTTCTGGCTTTCTGCCCAATAACCCTCCCACCTTCATTCATCAGATTTTTTTTTAGAAATAAATAGAGAATTTGTGGTAAGATGATATCAGTAGTGTGGTATAGCAGAGCTTGGAAAATCTTCTTATTTTGAGCATCCACTGCGTGATGGACTTTTAATTTCTTATAAATCATTGTTACTGTTGTTATGACGTTTCAAGATAGGTAACACCATGAATAGAAGATGCCGACATGTTTTTATGCTGAACGGGGACTCCTGTATGAAGCTGAAGAATAATCCAAAACCGATCTAAGGCTGGTAGTAGCAAGTGAATCCGCAAGTACAGATTGGACTATCTTTAGCCACCATTTCCAGCCCTTTCCACTTCGGTCTATCCCTGGCGATGGCTTTCTAGTTACCACGTGGGACTCTTTCATATATATATATATATATATATATATATATATATATATATATATATATATATAAAATTCTAACCTCTGTCTGTACATTGATTTGTTTCGCGAAATTTTACGATAACTTTTCGTTTCACATGTCATAGACACCATAACTGCATTTTGTTTCTTTCGTGTATGTTTGTTTGTTTGTTACCTTTTCACGCATAAACGGCTGAATCGAATTTTATGAAACTTGGTATGTATATTACTACTAACCAAACTTAGACTTTATGCTAAGTTAATATTCTCTGAGACGAACTAGAGTGGGGGTTATAAGGGAGGCCTGAAATTAAAAATAGCAATATTTCGTTTCCTATTGCATTTTCGGCAATTATGTACATAACAAAAGTTGTTTAATTTGTTATTTAGAGTAACTTTTGTTATAAACACTTTTGTCGTATACCTAAGTATAAAGGCTATTATACGCTAAAAATGATAACGAAAGTCAACAATTTTATTTGGCAGAAAAGACTCAACCGAACTAAACCAAACTCGGTATGTGAATTAGCACTAACGTCTTCCGTTCCACTAACATTTCTAGGGACGGGCAGGAGTGGGGATTATAAGAGAGGCCTGAAATTAAAAATAGTGATATTTCGTTTCCTATTGGGGTTTCGGCAAATATGCACATAACAAAGTTGTTTATTTTATTATTAAGAGAAATTTTCTCAACAATTCAACAACTACCAGGTACCTCACCGGGAAAACTTAATTCAAATGTATGTTAATATTTCGTGCTTAATAATTCAAATCTACACATAATGCATAGGAAACGGGAAATATGACAATATGGAGGACAGTGAAGTCTTACATAAAAAAATAATTTTATTATTAACAAATCCACAGAAACGACGGGTATTTAAACTAAACAGTGGGACGGGTAAATGTCAAAATATTGTGCAAAGTAAAGCCTTGCCAAAAAAATACAATCACCATTCAGACTCAAATGAATTCCCGAGCGAAGCCGGGTATCTGAGCTAGTATATATATATATATATATATATATATATATATATATATATATATATATATATATATATATATATTATCATATATATGTGGTTAACAATTGTTGTATTAAGCAACAATTTATTAATACAGTAGAAACATTTCTGCCACCCTCTGTGGCAATGATTACAACGCTAGGTCAAATTATGATTTTATGAAAATTGATGTCTTTAGTCATAGTACCATATATACTTTGATCAAGTAGTTATTTTAACGAAGGAGTCTTCCCTTCGAAAACTATTCTCTTGAATATTTGTCATATAAATGAGCTCATTAATACAATTAAACACTACTAAAATCAACAATTATAGACCTAATTTTATTCGGGTAGATAATTAACAACTTTTTTATTTAAATCTAATTTATAACAACTTTTTTTGGGGGGGTTATTTCATCAATTTCCTTGTTGACTCATTCACTAGCCGTCACGTTTTCGTTTGGCCTAATTATAGGCTTTAGTTGAGAAATAAACTTCATTATTATTTTTTGTTGGTACATCGACTTACTGGATTACCGGGATTCTTCGAATTCAGGTGTGTTGTGTTCGTAAACACTGTAACTGGAAATATATGTGGGACTCGGGTTAGCCATGTGAGCTAAAGCGTTGCCTTTAATCTCACACGGTAAACCTAGAGTGGCGAGTTCGATTCCCGCCTGGAGAAAGGAATTTATTTAGTGACGGAATTCACTAAATAAAATCCTGTGTGCCACCCTGGCTAGAAGAGGGTGGTAACCTGTAGATAACCCGTGTCCCAATTAGCCTAAGTTGCAAAAAGTCCGTCACGCCGGGGCTGCGTAAACTAAGCAGATTTCCCTCGTGAAGTTTAGTAATAGATAAATCTACATACTGGTAACACCACCGTGAATAAATACAAACGGAAATAAGAAATGTTTCATCCAATTTCAATAACCTGCCGACAGGAAGCGTTAGGTTAGAAATGTGAACAAACGGTTCTGCCCACCTCTCACCGGAAAGAAAAACAATTACTGAAATATATTAGAATATAACATATTAATTTTATTGAGAACTATTCACTATATCTAGTACTGTAGTTAATAATGAGTCAAAATAATAGTTATCTCAATCAATCAAATTTTTGTAGTCGAAAGCCTTAAGACGGGGGGGGGGAGTCACGAGGACATATTTGCATGTATCTCGTATAATAAACGTCTCTTGAATACAATTCTTGGTATTTAAACTTCGAATAATGTGATTTATCATGTAACGGAGTATTGTAAATGAAACATGAGTAGAAGTGGCGGTTTGCTCATGGCTGAAAACTGAAAAATGCAAATATCTCGGTTAATATTCAAGATAGAGAATTAATGTATATAACAATATTTATAGTAAGTTTAATTTGCAATATGATTGGTTCTATACAAGTTTTCGATTCGACCGATAGTAACGGAGATATTTCGAATTTTCGAAAATCCTCCCCTCTAAACCCCCCTCCGGCCCGATTTCAGCCATTAACATACTTGATCTTTCTTTTTACGTAAAACGACTAAATATCGAGTTTGGTAACGATTAAACAAAAATTGCGACCGCTAGAGCGGTAACAGACATACATATATACAGTTTTGAACGGACCTCATTTTCGTCATCTCCTGGGGAGGATCGATGGACATTTGAAGAAAAAATTCGAAAATTGCGTCATGAGTACAACCTCAATAGCTGATTTCCCTTAAGGGGAACTATTATATATCAAGTTTGGTAACGATAAGACAAAAATTGCGACCGCTAAAGTGGTAACAGACAAATATATATATATATATATATATATATATATATATATATATATATATATATATATATATATCCGTCCGTCCGTCCGTTTTGAACGGACCTCATTTTCGTCATCTCCTGGGTAGGATCGATCGAGAAAAATTTGGAAAATCGCGTCATGAGTACAACCTCAATAGCTAATTTCCCTTGAGGGAAATCTTCTAAAAACGTTGATATCCTTATAACGCCTTACCCATATATTGGTCAAATCAAAAATGGGAAATCTGCTAAAATAAAAGATAAAGAGGAGGAGATATCGTCTTTACCCTTGAGAATCATGTTATTCGCCTCTTCTTTTCTCGGCAAACTGACGGAAGTCCGATTTGGGTCATTCTCACGCATGGCTGCCTCATCTTTTAGTTTTCTAAGGAGTCACCTGCACAAAACACATTTCTATTGTTAATCAAAAAAAAATAAAACAGTATTTGAATAGATTATCAACATTTTGTTGTTGTGACTTCATAATTTTCTTTTGATTAAAGTCACTTTGGATTAAGGTAGGAGAAACGACTATTTTTTTAGGGGATTTCTCTGGAAAAAAAATCAGCTATGGCGGTACTCATGGCGCGATTTTCGAATTTTTTCGTCAAATGTTCATCGATCCTACCCAGGAGATGACGTAAATGAGGTCCGTTAAAACTGTTTATATATATATATATATATATATAATCGATGTTTTGAGTTTTCGGGATGGATTGCAAAAATCTCATTCCCTCCCCTTGCTTTTACAATATAACTTAAATCATTTTTCACCATACTACGATGTAATCACCTGTTTTACAAACGTAATTTGCGGTCCGAAAGCTACACTTCGCCGCCCTAGGGCCGAAAATGAATATTTCGCCCTAGGGCCGCAAAATCAGCTGTTTATATTGCCAAATGTAAAACCTTTATAAACAACCAAAATTGTACTTTTAACATTTCTATAAATCAAAAATAAACGAACTAACTTTTTTTAGCATTTTGAAATATATCAGTTGTAGTAAATGAAACACACATATGTTCATCTCTTTTTATAAACTTACATAGTAACATAACGTAAAACAATCCATACATTAAACATTCATCATGTCCCCATAACCACAAGATAACCTTCTAACAAAGAGGTACACTTAACCAAATGAAAATCTTGTTTTTGATTAATGTTATATCGTATTAATATTTATTGTAGTATGGTGAAAAATAGCGTTCGTGCCTCGGGCCAAAGTGCTTTTGCCGGCCCTCGAACTTTTCATGACCTCGACTACGTCTCGGTCAAAAAATATCTCGGGCCGGCAAACGCCCACTTTCGGCACTTGGTACGAAATATACTATTTAGGGTGCCACTGTTATTTATTTACACCAGATATACAAATTACTAAAACTTTCGAACTTATTCATTTTTTGAATAAATAATTAAAGTAAAGCAATGCTGATAACAAGCGGGAGCGGACGTTGTCGGGGGCTATATAAATTAATGACTTTTCCATTAGTATATAAAAATTTCCATTTTCCATAATATTAGTAAACTTTTAAAGAAAACGAAAATGTTTGACGCATCCTATTATGTTATGATTGCATTTAATGGAAATAAAAATATTTCATTTCATGTTTAACTGGCCGTTCAAAGCCCTATGGGCTCAATTTGTTGTCTTTCCTCACAATAGTATTGAAGGAGATAAAATAAAGTCTTTCACGATCTCGAAGAACATAAAAATTATTGGATGGTTTCATTTTCTTGAAGAGCTAGATCGTAGTATCCACGGTTTTTGATGGAATCTTCGGCCCAAGTGGGTCAATTTCCCTGAATGTTTTTGAAGCAATTACTAATTTAATTAGGCTGTTGATGTGACCAAGATTCCACTGATAATGATAATAATAAATTATTGTGCTTTCGCCCTTTTTTGGGTATCATCTGGCCCACAGAGTTGGGCATCACTGCAGACGTTTTGTCTAAAGAACTTAGTAAATACGATGTAGTTTAATTTTCTAAAACAATTTCCGGAGCATTAGACACTGATCTATATAATAATTATTATTAAGCATCATATTTCTAAAAAAAAAGACAATTTCATAGGAGTTTTCAACAAAGAGTTAAGGAATTATATTTAGAAAAGCCTCGCCTAGAACTTTCGATAGGTTAATTCAAACTATAATTTCCAACAACGAAAATTTCTTTTGGTAATGCTCCTACTATTATTTATTAATGGCATTATTATAGGCATAAATGACAATTAATCACTACTTACCTGGAAATGAAATGTTAAGTCCTCTATTGCCAAATGAAAAACTATTCCTCAAAGGTGTGATGGCGTGAATTCATCATTCAGTAGTTTACCAAATATTCATAATGTATTGAATTGTGTACAGAAATTAATATTAAGACATTATAAAGGAACCATAAGTACTAATATATTGTGGTATATTTCACATTTTATTATTTCTTTTTTTCCATCATTTCAAGTGTCTGTAATAAATTCACTAAGATATGCTAAAAGTTTTCCAAACAAAGCTTTTAATTTAATTTATTTTTAAATTTTAGGATATTTGAAAATGTGCAGTAGGTTATTTGAAAATGTGCCTGAAAGCTGATATGTGCCAAATTGTTCTTTAGCAGGTTGAAACTAAACAGAACAAATCATCAAAATTGTTTTCGTACCAACCTAGTAGAAATAAAGATACATGTGATAGATAATAGCAGAAGACGTAACAGTGTACCGGAAAAATGAAGAACCTTGAGACATGACGGCTACTTATGTAATTTATAAGATAACTATATGATTAATAACTACCTCCAACCACCTGAGTTACTTATTGTCTGCAACTCTTGGAGGGCGAATTTTCAAGCACTGCAAGCAGAAAAAAATAAAACGATTACTCGGTTATTTAAACAACTTACTGAGTCATTAAAGAGTGAATAATGAATGTGCAAGATATTTGCCAGAACGGATCACAATAGGCAATGTATTTTAGCGATCTCACTAAAGGAATTGCACTATTTTTTGATAACTTTGATGTCTGACAAATCCGCCGTCAATGATAAATCTGTGTGTTAAAATGATATAAATCATTACTAAGGAACAGACTTAGATACACTTTCTCAATGTTAGCAGATTACTAACCGAGCAAAGAGGAGAACTTGAAGAAAAGGTTTAAGATTTGATAATTGGCCTGTCGAGGAAGGAGGGTCTTTCATATAAATGCAATAAGCTATTGAAAAAGTATGCTGAACTTTGTACAAATTATATGGGAAACATAATAATGCATTTTTGTTAATTTAATCATTTCGAAATACTCTATTCTTCAATCTTACCTACTTTTATTTTTTTTGAAAATATTTTTCCATATGTGATTTGATTAATTTTATTTCTTTGTAATTTATAAAATTAAAAACAAAGAAAAGGGTGTACGGGACATAAATTCCCTCCATTTAAGGTTACTCCATGAAGGAAATAAATGTTAAATGCGTGTGTGTGTGTGTGTGTGTGTGTGTGTGTGTGTGTGTAGCTGTGTCATATGAAACCAAACAGATTGTGGAATTTTCCAATAAATATAAATTGGCGCTAGAAGCAGATAGGCAGAATTCATGGCATATCCAAAGGAATGTTAATTTATACTGAACTCATTAAATTAATTAATAAGAATATTAATTAGAATAGAAACCCTATACGACAGAATTAAAACATTCAAGAGCGTAGAAACAAGACTAAAAGAGTGTATACTAGTATAGATTAGAGAATGAAGCCGGACGAAAAAGGTACCATGGTTCTCCTACTTCTACTCTAACCCACGCACCTTCAAAAAAGGCTATGAGAACTTAACTATATACCTTATAATTATACATTAGAGTTTTAATTGCAATCGGATACAAAGAAGCACAACAACAAGCACCGTGCTCATGAACGTCCTTACTTTGATGTTGAAAACCAATCACAAGGGAGAAATTAGTTGCCCGGAAAGTCCGAAAGGATTTTGAGAACCTGAAAGACAGAATTTGAGCATGCTTAAGACAGCTAAAGACCTTTACTGCAATTAAAAAACAACTGGAAAAAACGTATTATATTTTGTTAGATTTTATGTAAATTGAAAAAAACAGTGATGAGTTAGTTCGGTGCAGAGTAGCTGATTTTCTTTTTCAGGCAGAATATTATTCTCTGGACCAGAGAAAAAAATTTAAAGTATTCTATAACCTCAGATTTTTTGAGAAACTCCTATTTAAATCTATGCTTTGTAAAATTTAATCCAATTATTGTATTATTCTTGTTGAGGAAACTAAACCCAGTAGTCATTTATTATATTAGTTTTTATAATTCTCAAATGTGGACTGAAGTTGAGAAAAAATAGAAAAGATTTGGTAGGCTGTGGAACCTAGATGATTATGTCCCTAAATTGTATTTTATTAGACAATGTGAGAAATCCCACAAGTCCAGCAGCCATTCAGAAATAATTATGAAAGAACTTGCTGTCAGATTTGTTCATCTTTCACCATGCTGAATAGCTTCAGGATTGAATTTATAACTTGAATAAACTGTGCAAATATCTTTCATTCAGTCCCGACTGTCTGCTTGGTATGTGTTATTGCTTCAAACATTTCTGTGACTTCTAATACAGCACTGCATATTTTTTCTTGGTTACAATGAAGAAAATTTCGACATATATGATTACACAAAACCCTATTTTTAAAAAATTAAACTGAATTTGTGATATTTGCAAAGAAGAAAAAAAATCCTATGCGATGGAGATAATTTGGATAAAGCTACCTGAATATCCAGTATAGCTAAAAAAAAAACCAAAAAAAAAAAACACTTCTTTGTATGCTTGAGTAAATTAAAATATATACATATTGATCGGAAGAGGAGGACCAGTTTTCCACTTTACTCAGAAAATTAATGAAAATCCTTTTCCATCATCTCCTTAGAAATTCAACATCCAAATTATTTCTTCAGTTAGATCTAACGAGTTTTTTTTTAACTTTTCTATGAAACTATTAGTGTTTTATAGAAGAGGTTATTTTTTTCAGTTTTAAATACGGCTTCCACATTTCTGAACCATTTATTTATTAACTTATTGAATAGTTGTTAGAATAGTATTGAATTCAGTGATATTTCCCTTCTATCTGTTACATTAGAATAGAAAAAATAAAAATTTCCCGTTTCTTAACACCCGTTTTGAATTCAAGCACACGCAATCTCCTTTTCCCCCAACATCTATTTAATTTCAAGTAGTAGTAGGATTACCAATAATATCCATGACAAATATTGCAGAAAAGTTTTAAAACAACACGTTTATTCAGTACAGATACTTAAAAGTCTGACGTTCTTAAGACTACAACCTTTTATTATGACGTGGGATAAATATTAAGACTATAATTACAAGTAAAAAGTAACTAGATTTATTGTTGAAAAATAAATTCAAAACAAATAATGGGAGATAATTATTTGATTGACGATTCTTTGAGTTTTTCTTTTGATTAGCAAAAGCGATACAAATTTCGGTGTTTAAATAGGTGTCTTTGGAATGTCAAACATTTAGTTTCATAGACCGCTAGAAAGGCACTCTGGTGTATCTTGTCACGCTCTCCAATTGTCTTGATTGGATGTCAAGAATTTCATGGCGGATATCTCTCTTCTGCTTCCTAACAGACTACTGTCATTAGTTTGCATTTTACATTTGAGGCATCCATTAGAAGGAATCTGATGCGGATAACACATGACTTCCTTGTACGCTAATTAAAATAAACGTACAAAATGTTTTCCGGCACTTATTTAAAATTATTTCGTCCGAAAGTGATGCAATATCTCCGTTCCAATGGTTCGGATCAAAAAATGTCATAGATCGCAATTCATAGATCTTTTTATGGAAAACAAAAAAGGTTCTATACAAAACATCTATGCCTCAGATAAGTACAGAGAAATCTGCATTTTTCAAATATTTACCTAAATACGAAATATCAAAAAGCTAAGGTTAATCGTTTTTGCGGTCCACACGGTATTCACATACGTGCAAACGACACGGTCAAAACAAAACATTTCTAGAAAATTTGAAATTTTTAGACTGCAATAATTCATTCACAACGTACAAGTGAGTAAAAATATATTAGGGTATTAACACGACTGCATCAAATTCATTGGCTATTACCATAACTTTGAGAACTACAGCTTTTATAAGTTACGCTTATAATACTTAACGTGCAAGTTAATATTTTGACTTAAAACACTGTAATGCAATTTCCATTGTGAATTTTATAAAATGAGCATTGAATCTTGTTTTTTCACGCACTCATATTAAAAGTTTTAGAAATACTTCAAGAGGTTTAAAATCTATAGATTAAAATGAAAATTTGTGAAAGTTATATGGTCCACCCGAGTATTGTCACCACATAATCGCTTATGTATAGCCACACCTTTTTCAAATTATGTCAGAAATAATAGCTCATTCCCATTGAACATATGACTAAAATATATATATATATATTATGACAAGACAGTAAGAGCGGGTTATGACATTGGTTGAGTTGGACAAGACGTCCGAATTCATAGAAGTCATGGTTTTCGCGTCTTGGATGGATCCACATAGACGGAACCATCTCGTTGTGAGATCTTATTCAGAATGGATTTGCTGGTGTGGTGGCTTGCTGGGCAGAGATCATTCCAGAATTCAATCAAAGGATCCGTCTTAATTGCAGAAAAGCTAATACTCAATGAAAGTGTAACGTGACAGTTTCGCCTAAACGCATTGTATCCCCCTAGCCATTTAGTAATTTCTTTCATATTTTTCGTTCGCAATCATTACCGACAGACAAACTCATGTTAGTGAACGTTTAATCAAAGCTGGGGATAAGGGAGAATGACAAGGAAGCTTTATAGTATACAAACCAAGATGAAACTTCTGACAACGTAAAATAAATAGCCAGTACATTAAATCCAGATACCGAAAAATCATTTAGAATAACACGTTATAATAATAATAATAATAATAATAATGAGTATTTTAATGAATTAGAAATAGCAAGAACGTTGATGGTCCAACAATGTCAATAAAAAATCCCTTTTTCCCTCCGATACTACTTACTATCTTATAACACATCAAAAGAGAAAAGATAGTCTAGTCTGCCTGAGGTCCTCTATGATTAATTTTAAGTTGCGCGAGCTAACATCTATTTGTAAGTTAATTTATTGTAATAATGAATAAGCTATATTTTTTCGTTATCTGATGTGATAAAGTGACATGACATAAACGTCATTCTAATGTCGAGGCAATACCAAAGGAACATTTAGGCTCATGAGTTTGTGTGGAAAACAGTGGTTGCCTCAGTACACGAGAACAGTAGAAATATACACAGGTACCGCAGGACTTAACATAGTTGTGAATTAAAGACTGTCTCTACACAGAGAAAAGTCATACGCAACTTTCTGAGATATGGACTAGTGGAACGTAAATACGACACTACATACCCCTTGAAAATGAAATATTCTGAAATACCTGTTCTGTGGCTGTGACAAAGGAAGGCACTTCTGTGACAGGACAAAAAAAAAATCAAGTGTAGCTAACGTCCATGAGAGGTGGTAGAGGGGCGGTGCCTCCCCCTCCCCCGCTCGTTGGAGGGATGATGGTAGGGGGCGTGTCCCGCTCTCCCCTCCCACCTTCCCGGAATCCTCCAGATATAGGCTGGGCTTCTATAGCCCTCCTGTCAATGTCTTGAGCCTCCTTCAAGTATGCTCCTTGCTTTCTTGTTTCTACTCCACAGAGTGGCTTCCATGCCTAGGCTACCTCTCCAGGAGGCGGCCGAGAAGACCTTATGCCCCTTCAAGTACAGGAAGGATATCTTAGAAACTAGAGTCCCTCGCCTCATACACAAAGTGGAGTGTCTGGGCAAAGCAGAGAGTTTACAGGTACTATATTATATATACACACAGATTAACACAAGCTGCATCACAGGACGAGTTCAAACCTATAGCTTAATTCCAAGGATTAAGCATAACTATAAAATCCTATAATACGTTTTTAGAATGTTCTTATAAGGCTCTACAAGTAGAGCACCACCATATCCACCACAGCTCTAGTGGAGTTAAAGATCCTTGTCTTACTTTAATATTGCCTTGTTTTGAACTTCTAAATTCAATGCAGTGTTATTTCTGAAACAAGGGTTCTACATTGAAATGATATTAATTTATATGTTACATTCATTTTAACTTAATATGTAATAATACAACTCCAAATTGCCTGTGTCCTACTTTTAATTTAGGAAAAATATGTAATGCACTTCAATAACTAATATAATATAGTTATTTTTCTTTTATGTGAAAATATTGATGAATTTTAGTATATAAATGATTGATTCTTCAGTAAGTGGAATTCAATGTACAGTGTGAAATTTTATAATACGAAATATTTGCCTGCTAAAAAAATAAAAAGTTTTTTTTTTTTTTTTTAACCCAATGCTGTTTGATACTATGCCCTTGAGTCATATATCTTGAAAATTTTATTTCTCTTGAAACCACGAGTTAGAAAACTTCAGGCCTGAAAATTTGCACTCATTGTAAAAAGATATCTTTCCGCTCCCTGGAACACAAAATTATTCCCAAAGTCAAGTATTCTCAACTACTTGAAGCACCAATTAATAAAAATTAGGTCAACGTCATCTCCTATAAAAGAAATTTAGTGCTGACAATAACACGCATTAGTAGTAATTAATATAATGTGGCCCGTTATGTCTTAAAAAACGTTAACACTTCACCTACTCAATGATAACTCTATCATTTAAACAACATAAATAAATATAAATGAAAAACTTGAGGTAATAGTAACTTTTATTAATTATATTTTATTTTTTGATCAAAATGACCCTCCGCCCAAGAGCGCTTCATGGCTCGCTATCGCACACTGTAATCATTGATGGTCTCCAACCCTCGTCACTGAACCAAAGCCGAAAAAGACCATGATAAAATCTTGTGTTCTGGCTAATATTTTTGCATGAATTAGTCAAATCATTGTTAAAACTACATTAAAATAGTTGACATTATGTGTCAGCTATAAGAAAGTGATCTTGCACCAGAGCATGCCAAAATAATGTCATAACAATGTTGGAGAAGAAATCGGGAGATCCTTTTGTTTTGATTAAAACCAGTATATAGAACTGTAACTGTCAACTCAGTTAAAAATTGAATTGACTTAGTTTTATAAAAGGTATTTTTTTTAAATAATTGAAGTGCAAATTTAGAACTTATCACTATATAAGTTTGGAAGGAAACCTCCAAATTAAGCACGCGGGGTTATTCACGTGTGAATCTTCATTTCCTAAATTTAATGTTTTCATTTTAAATCAAAGAACTCTATAAAGATTGGAACTCTAAAATAAACATTGAGCTGTGTAGAGATGACTTTTGAAAACAAAGCTACAGAAACATGTTGCACCAAGTCGATACGATTATAGGAAAAAATAAAAATATGAAAGCTCTAGGTATAAATATACCTAAATTTCATCTGCTTATAAACCCAAAACAATGTAATCAGTAAAATAATGTCATGAAGATAACCCAAATTGTATAGTACAACTGTTAGTGTTTTTCACTGTGTATAACAAAAATAATAATAATAATGTAGAAGCTTTTTCCGTTTATATTTTGACCCACTTTCAGTGGAAAAAATAATATGCATTATTAACGTCCACATAAGGCCAGTATGCATTGTGGAGTGTGGTGATCTCCAGGTTACAAATATTTGCAAGTGGTAAATAAATTTTTGAGTGCGTAAAAAATTAAGAAATTGAAAGTAAGATTTTGAAGACAGCTATAAAAAATATATTTTCTAATTGTCTAATATTAATCATGAATCTAATAATAGATATGGTACTTATGGCTTAGATTATGTACCAAATTAGACTTTGAGAGTTTTAATTTTTATTAATTTCAAACATCGGTTATAAGTTTCTTTATTCTATGATTGCAGGAAGTGACCTACGTGGACACAAGTGGACATTTCAACAGATCTTGCACTTGCACCGAAATATATTCCAGCTTGTTGGTTACATACTCGCACCCTAGCGGCCGACATACGACGGAGCTCACCTATCCCATTGGATGTGCCTGCGTCAACCCTACAAGCCAGCCTCTACGCAGGATATTCCCAGATATCGTTCACAGGTGATAAGGAAAAATATGTCGTCCAGGAATACATAAAATTTGTACGTCCTCAGGTCTTGCGGGTTTTTTTTTAGACAGATGGTGAAATATTCAACTTTTTATAATGAACATGAAACAAAATCCATAGGTACTCAACGAAATCCAGCAGAAATAGATTTTATGGCATTATAATTACGCGACACAGTAAATATATATGGGCTTCATCATTCCACTAGAATAAGTAAGCATCATTAAATCATTGCTTGACTTCATCATTGCTTTTAAGCTATTTAAAAGTCATGAAGTCTTCAACATGCCGAATATTTATTTTCATAATCCCTTTAATATGTGTTAATGCATTAAAGGAGATTTATTACGCACCACCTGTTAATGAAAGTAATTTTGATATTTTAGAAAAATATTTTGGATTATCTAATAAAAACATTTGTATATAAATAAGTACAAAAATCTCATTATGCACAAACGAGAAATTAATGTACGTTTTAGGATAGGCATAAGAATTCATGATTCTCAAGGAATTACAATATTCTCTCATTTTAAAAGTTAATTATATTTCACTGACACCTCTTGTGGTTTGTTATACGGGTTCCTAGTTGTAAACCTTGCGTTATTTTATTAATTTTACACAGACCAAAGATACACTAGATAAAAACAAGTTATTCATTTATGTCAAAATGAGCTTTATAATGTTTACGAAAATGTAAGGTTAGTGATTTAAGGTAGGTATGTAGATTATCTCTATGTAAAGTATGGCATATCTGTGATATAGTTACTTCATGTATATTTATAATTATAAAAAATGACTGTCATATTATATCATTACAAGTGATGACTAAATTGATAAAATTCTAATTGTTTATGTGCATGTGTCTGAATAAGAACGACGTATCCTATGAATGAATTTAGATACAAATATGTGATAATTTTTATCTTCTTCGTAGCACAAACTAAAACGGGTAATTAAATACTCCGACAGAACCTAACGACACTAAATCATAACAAACACTCATTCTTATCTTGCTCTTTGCTCTGCTGATTTGTTTCTTATGAGATTATTTGTAACATATTTCGTCCATTTTTCTATTAACATTCTATTCGAATGTTATCGAATGACTTCATATATTCACCTACGGTAGAGTTCACAAGCTAGTCTCTAAATTGTTATAACCCTGTGTGGTAATCCTAAAAAAGTATGGGAATTCTGAATCAATTGCTAAAAATTAAGTTACTAAATGCCACTATTTAAAGTACATACACCTTTTTATGTTTCATACATAAAATTTAGATCATAATTATGTATTAGTTCAAATAATTAGTCCAAAGCTTGCGGGAATAATGTCGCTTCACACTTATCGAAAACATTTCTATCGGCTACTTCAAATTAATCCTTTTATTAAACATGTATTTTATTTATAGTATTTCGTAATATGATACAGAGCAAAAAGCACAAGACCAATACTTTTTTGTTTATAATTTTTAAATGTGATAATGTGTAATGATTTTTTGACTTTTGATAAAAAGATCTGTAAATAGTTTTCTATTTATTAAAACGTGTAAATTTGTTCCATACACACAATAAATATTTATTTTTTAACACTCCTTTATTTTAACCTTATTCCATTTGTGTCTATTATTATCCTATCCGGCCACGTGACAGCAATAGTGAAAATAATTATAATTTTCCTACACATTTCCAGGTAAAAATATATAGCCATTAATGCCATTTGTTAATAAGGAAATAAAATTATTTTCTTAAAAAGTCATTTATTTCCCCAAGAATCGTTTAGGACTCTTCTTAACCCAATAAACAAAAAATAAAAAACTGAAATATAAATCTGACAGAGGTAGATAATTTTCCATTAAAAATATAGGTAAGTAGGTATATTATTTTTATAAAATTTATTTGCATGTGATTTTATTAGCATCCTCTTATTATTTTGAGGTTGTACTCATGAGACAAGATAGGGAAAAGTAAACAAACGTCCATCGATCCTATCTAGAAAATTTTGAAAGTGAGATCAGTCCAGAATAGTGCATAAACTAGCCTGTTAACGCTCTAGTAGCTCTATAACAACCCTTAACCTAACCCCTACTAGCTGCCAAGTGGTCTCAGTGACAGTGTTGCCAGAAACTATTTAACCTAATACAATTTATCTAACTTTTAAGTGTGTACACTGCGAGCAACCTCATAATAACCAGTCAGTTAGTGTGAAAAATATAGCGTGCCCTCGCAGTTGTGTTTATTAGTGTTTGTTGTGTTTTTGTGAACTCTGCTTCGAACCATTGGTTGTTATTTATTCAAAGACCGATTGTTATTGTATTTTGTGTCTCCATCCTTCTATTTTTCGACCAGTTGTAATTTTTTTTTTTTTTTTTTAAATTATAGTGGACTTATACCTTTCAAGTGTTATTATTGTTGTTATGAAAAACCATTAAAACGCTTTAGCGGTCACAATTTTAGTTTGATTGTTAGGAAACTCGATTTACTATAATTGGACGTGGTTAAGAGGGTATAGAAGGAGGACAGAAGAGTTCCAAACAGTCTAAGGGAAAAATAATATATATTTCAATAAATGCAACTGCTTATTCGCACTAAAAAAGAAGAAATTTCCTTTTATAACTAGTGGTTAATATTGTTTAAATACTACTACCAACATTGATGGATTACAATGTTATCTGCGAGCAAGTTAAAAGCCAAGATCGATGGTTAATAATATCATCCGCATGCAAGTTACAAGCTAAGATTCATGGATTATAATATGCTGTGCCATTTTTGTTTTCTATTTCTGTTTTGCGTTCCATTTCTGTTTTTGTTTTTCCATTTCTGTTTTTATGTTTCATTTCTGTTTTTGTTTCCCATTGTGGTTTTGTGTTCCACTTCTGTTTTTGTTCTATTTCTGTTTTTGTTTTCCATTTCTTCTTTTTTTGTTTCCCATTTTAGTTTTATATTCCATTTCTGTATTTTGTTTTTGTGTTCCATTTCTGGTTTTTGTTTTCCATTTTGTTTTTGATTTCCATATCTGTGTTTTGTTTTTCCATTTGGTACTGTGATCCATTCCAGCCCTGTTTTTCGTATCAGTTCTGTTTGTCTGTTTCTGTTCTTTGTTCCATTCCTGTTTTTGTGTTCCATTTCTGTTTCGTGTTACTTTTCTATTTTTCATGTTATGTTTCTGTTATGTTATTTTATGTTCGTTTAAATTAATTTTGTTGCGTTTCGTTTTTTTTATACAGGTTTTTTTCCCGAGCAACATCGCCAAAGCTGCGAAGCTCCAAATAAATAAATAAATAATATGCTGTGGTAGCAGGCTACAACTCAAGATTGATGGTTTATAATGTGTATCTTTAAGCATGTTACAAACCAACATTGATGGATTACAATGTTATCTGCGAGCAAGTTAAAAGCCAAGATAGATGGTTAATAATATCGTCGTCATGCAAGTTAAAAGCCAAGATCGATGGTTAATAATATCATCCGCATGCAAGTTACAAGCCAAGATTCATGGATTATTATAATATGCTGTGGTAGCAGGCTACAACTCAAGATTGATGGTTTATAATGTGTATCTTTAAGCATGTTACAAACCAACATTGATGGATTACAATGTTATCTGCGAGCAAGTTAAAAGCCAAGATAGATGGTTAATAATATCGTCTGCATGCAAGTTACTAGCTAAGATTCATGGAGTATAATATGGTCTCGTAGGAGGCTACAACTCAAGATTGATGGTTTATAATGTGTATCTATAAGCATGTTACAAACCAACATTGATGGATTACAATGTTATCTGCAAGCATGTTAAAAGCCAAGATTGATTGTTAATAATATCGTCTGCATGCAAGTTACTAGCTAAGATTCATGGATTATAATATACTCTCGTAGCAGGCTACAAGTCCAGATTGATGGTTTATAATGTGTATCTATAAGCATGTTACAAACCAACATTGATGGATTACAATGTTATCTGCGAACAAGTTAAAAGCCAAGATAGATGGTTAATAATATCGTCTGCATGCAAGTTACTAGCTAAGATTCATGGATTATAATATGGTCTCGTAGCAGACTACAGCTAAAGATTGATGGTTTATAATGTGTATCTTTAAGCATGTTACAAACCAATATTGATGGATTACAATGTTATCTGCGAGCAAGTTAAAAGCCAAGATAGATGGTTAATAATATCGTCGTCATGCAAGTTAAAAGCCAAGATCGATGGTTAATAATATCATCCGCATGCAAGTTACAAGCCAAGATTCATGGATTATTATAATATGCTGTGGTAGCAGGCTACAACTCAAGATTGATGGTTTATAATGTGTATCTTTAAGCATGTTACAAACCAACATTGATGGATTACAATGTTATCTGCGAGCAAGTTAAAAGCCAAGATAGATGGTTAATAATATCGTCTGCATGCAAGTTACTAGCTAAGGTTCATGGATTATAATATGGTCTCGTAGGAGGCTACAACTCAAGATTGATGGTTTATAATGTGTATCTATAAGCATGTTACAAACCAACATTGATGGATTACAATGTTATCTGCGAGCAAGTTAATAGCCAAGAATGATTGTTAATAATATCGTCTGCATGCAAGTTACTAGCTAAGATTCATGGAGTATAATATGGTCTCGTAGGAGGCTACAACTCAAGATTGATGGTTTATAATGTTGTCTATAAGCATGTTACAAACAAACATTGGTGGATTATATTGTTATCTACGAGCAGGTTACGAGCCAAGATAGATGGTTAATAATATCGTCTGCATGCAAGTTACTAGCTAAGATTCATGGATTATAATATGGTCTCGTAGCAGACTACAGCTAAAGATTGATGGTTTATAATGTGTATCTATAAGCATGTTAAAAACCAACATTGATGGATTACAATTTTATCTGCGAGCAAGTTAATAGCCAAGATTGATTGTTAATAATATTGTCTGCAAGCAATTTTATAATCCATAAATGTTGGCAAATTTTTGGATGGACTATTATGTCTGCAGCCATGATCGTGGCGTTGATGGAATAATGAAATGTTATGTATTAGTGTCAGATAATAGAAAGGGTAAAACATGTATTTGGTAGTACATAAAGACCTCATTAAATGTTATCATAACATAATAGGATACGTCAAATAGATTTATTTGTTTTGTAATATTTTTTACAAATTACGGAAGTACATTTATACTTATATTATACATTCGTTAAAAATTTGGTCAAATTCTAGGAATACATAGTTTAAAATTCATCAATTTAAATAATTATTTACAATAAATTAGTTTCATTAATAATAATAATAATACAACTCTAAATATGTATAATTTTTTTTTACAACTCTGTAACATACATTTTTTTATTTGGTGACATGCAAATGTATTAAAGGATGACAAGCTTTATAAATGGTGAGAAACTTGTCCCACCTTATAGAGACAATGTACCTTGCCACAAATAATTTTATACCGGTATTTATGACAAATATTTAGCAGTATTATTTAATAAATAATTGAACATTTTTGAAAGTATTCCTCATGTATATATAAACATCCACCACACATAATGTCGTTTAATTTTTTTTTAAACAAATATATTTTTTTTAATAATTTGATACATTCGGGCAGAGCGTTAAAGAGTTTTATTCCTGAAAATGATACGCTTTTCTCAAAATATTTATGCCTGTGGTTTGGGGCTTGAAGCATATGTATCTTGTTTTATGATTATGTGTTATACTATTTATGTAAAACAAGGTTTCACAAACAATATTGTTTGGTATACATATATTGAGGGAAAAGTCATCATTTTTGATTCCTTAAAAAGTGGACAACAGGAGTCTCGCTCCTTTCTATTGTGTATAAACCTTATTGAAGGGGATTTCGCAATTTCCTAACGCCCATTGATTTCGATCAAAAGGGAAGGTGCTAAAGTAGACCTTATAACAGTCGAAAATACGAATTTTGTTTCTGAGACTAATCATTTTTGTGTTATGTATGATACACTAAAACGTACAAACTCCACTCCAAAATGGGTTCAGGGAGTGTCAAAATGGATTTTGTTTAAATCTTAAAATCTAAATTTTTCCTCATTACAATCCTTCGTACAAGGAATTAAAAAGATCCTATTGAAATATATAGGAGCGCAAGATTAATAGATGTAAAGAAATTTGAATTTAAGAAGTCCCTTATAGGAAGGAAGAAAATGAGGTGAGTGCAAATATATATCTATATATATATATATATATATATATATATATATATATATATATTGAACATTCGAGAAAATCGATAGAAAAACATCCGTAAGGACAGATAGTTTAATAAGATTGGTTCTTTAACATTTTTCAAGAGATATTTTGAATTTCTAATTCTCCCCTCTATCCACCCCCTGTTCCGGGACCAACTTAAGCCATTAACGAATATACTCTTTAGACAAATGAACATTTTCCAGCCATGGGCATAAAATATTACTTTATGGTGTCATCATGTTTGTAGATATATCACATAAACACATAAAATTGAACACAATATTTGATACTGGCACTCAGCGCTGGGCTGCTCTATACACCCTACCCCTGGCAGCTCTATACACCCTACCCCCCCCCCCTAGCGGAATGTTTGATACCAAGCATAATACAAATACCTTTTTATTTAGTAACAAATATATATATATATATATATATATATATATATATATATATATATATATACATCATAACTTTACAAGCATGAATTTAGTAAGAATATTTTTAATTGAAATTAAGAAAGTAAAAAAAAAACCCTGTTAAAATAGCATAGAGTGCAAAATAAAATCATAACATTTACTACGAGAAATATGTATCAGCACCTTATCTTAAGTCAAAAACAGCGTCCTATCTTAATTAAAAAACAGTGCTTTACCTTAAGTCAAAGGCAGCGCCCCTTCTCAAGCGGCTTTTCCACTATTGCACTCAGTATCAATACTTTCCAGGCACTTAAACGTGCTGCAACTAGGAAACGAAAACTCTCTCAGTTTGACAGAACCATGACAATCCCCGGTTCGAATAGTAGTTCACATAAACTTGGTCCTTTAGGCACTTAGTCTTGTGAATTGAATTCGAACTCTTTCAGAACGACAACTAATGCTGTGATATTTCTAGCAGTCATCAATACATCGTCAGCATACCTCATGATCTAAGCCAGCTTTATGTATGGCTATCACTAATGTTTCGGTTAAAAAGTAAAGGTGATTATGGATCTCCTTGTCTTAATCAATTGGCAACCTTAATGCCACCAAAGCCGCAGACTCCAATTTTGATCTTATTTGCAAGTCCCATACTCATTGGAAATTTCTAGTATTTATTTAATGTTTATTGTCAGAGTTGGTATGTAGTCGACTTTCTAGGCGAAGTCCGTTTTAATACACTGCCAATATCCTCCAAAATCCACTATAAACCTCCACCAAAAATCCTAAAGACGTGGGAAGAGCGCTTACTATACTCCTATTATTTCTCTACTGGGCCTTATAATGTATATAACTTTCAAACCGGCCCAAATTCTCCAAATACTAAAGATAGAAAAAAATTGTCAATTTACGGCTCCCCTCAGTAATTTATCAGCATTTTATTTATTTTTTAATGGATACGCTCCCTGTATTCTGACAGAAGAAAATATTCGGAGGGTACTTATCTAGTTGAAAATTTCTCCTGGCACCACCCCAAACACTGTGATAAGTAGGAAGTTCGTTAGAAGAGGAGACGATTGCCTCAATTTTATTATGGCCGCCCGCTAACAATTAAAATATTTACTCATAGATGGTATATCTGACTTTTCCCCCTAACCACCCCTTTCAAAGCCACGTTAAAATTAAAACTTGTAATTGTTTTAATTTTAACGTGGCTTTATAAAATCGCACTAATGTTCAGCAGGAATTAATACGCGTGTACCCAAATTGATGGCAGAGTTGGTTAGGGCCCTCGCTAGAAATGTCAGACCATGGGTTTGAAATCAGGCTTTTAAATCATTTTAGTTTATTTCCCTTTAAGGAAGTAAGCTGTCACCGTTGGTTTTAACGTAATAACCAGGCCGTGAGGCCTACATGTCTTCTCATTTGATTCCTCTAAATGACAAAATAACTCTTTGAGTATTTTAAATTATTTTGAATTCCTCCCAAAATGCAGGACGGTAGAGGAATAAATTGATCAGGATCAATAAAAAGGCCTTGTCCTCTACTAGCGGTTTAATTTAAGCAGAGCGCACTTTCAGAGTCAGCGCTCCATCATCAGTGCCTGATTAGAGAAGTGTTGCCTGGACCAAAACCAGCGGGCGTGGTCCATGCTACACTTCTATAAGCAGGCACTGATGACGGAGCGCTGACTCTGAAAGTGCACTTTGTTAAATTAAGACACTACTAGAGAACAAGGCCTTTTTATTGATCCTGATTTTGAATTCCCCTCCATAATCAAAAGCTCTGCTGCCCTGGATCTGCTAAAACTGCCCAGGCGCTGCACTACATTTCCTAAACTGTCCGCACCCTTGAGTAGCTTCGTTCATCCTAAACATGGGAGAAATTGTTTTCTTGTGAGTAAATATTGTGGTCGTGACTGAATTCTGCAATACTCATTCTTATAGGTCTGTAGGCTACTTCTTAGCCTACCTGAGAATCGAGACAAACCGTAAAAGTTTGGCGTTTTACTTCAGTATTTTATCTGAATACCATGCTAAGAAAGGCATAAAGGGCCCCTTCTCCTCTTCGTACAGAACATCAAAAGCATGCGGACTGATAAACGATATATTGATGAATTCTCCGTTCAATCTGTTTCTACAGATTTTGTCGTCCTAGAAGACCTTTCATTATCTCGAAGTCGGATGATATATTCATATTTGTCAAACTGGGTCAAATCCTTCTCCATGGGATCCCTTTCAGAGCCAGGACATGTAATATTGCACCAACCCAAGTAATAATGTGCTAACTGCTGGTTACGTATATACCCAATACTCTGTATTTTCTTGTTGTTTGTCTGATTCTTAAACGTGAGTCCTTGCTAAAAATACCTCGTGTTGGCTGGGACCTCCTGTATCCAAATGGTTCTGTATCCTGAGGAAACAATATTAATTAATAAATATCACCATCGCTCATGATTCTCTGGTATTCTGACTTTCCAGCTATGGATCACACTAAATGTTTCACCATAACCGTAGTGTAGCCTTCAGCAGGTGTCTATCTTTTTTTACAATACTTTTGTTCATTCACTTTTTTTACTTTTAAATGTGGAACTCATTTTAAAGGTACATTGCGCAGATAATAATATTCTAATCGTCAATATCTGCCGAGCGTATTCTTTAAATGAGTAAGTTTATTTATGTTCACTAACATTTTGTAAATCTTATTAAGAGTCGAGGTAATGAGACTCAATTTCGATATGTATCCCATACTTGTTTAATCTTCATTAAGCATTCAACTGGCTATTGAGTATGAACTGGTGAAGTAATGATAAACATTTAAAGGGATTATGTATAACATAATGTGACTTTCGAAAGTGAAATATAATAAAACTTCCATATTGACTGGCTGAGTTAGACGAGAGGTGTGTGTGTGATTCGTGCTGACGTCAGCGCGCGACAAGGCCGGGGAGATACAAGGAAGATATGGTTAATTTTCTCAGACTGTCCTTATCAGGAGGAAACACCTTTTCACAGTTGGTGAACTCGGAAAGAAACGATGCCCAGGAGATTGCACTTTCACCGTTAAAGCACCTTTTCCCACGCAACAGGTGCAAATGCAACTCACAACAACTTCGAGCCTCTCTATCTTCCGCATTGCCAATGATTATGCTATAATTCCAAGTCGTATTGGCTTTACGAAGAGAGACGTTCATTGACGTGCTTACACAACGTGTGATGTAAATGAGTCTGGGTTACAATAGGAGCTATAATAGTTTATGAACGTATGAATAAAGTGAATTCTACACTCTATAATAATCTTCTTCACTTACTTCATTATGCATAAAACAAAAACTACAGAGGGGCTCAGGTAAGCCATGCGATTTAAAGCGTTGTCCTTAATCTTACATCGAAAACCTAGAGTGGCGAGTTCGACTCCCTCCTGAGCAGAAGAATTTATTTAGTGGCGGAATGCATTAAATAAAATCCTTAGTCCCACCCTGGCTAAAAAAGCGTGGCAACCGGTTGATATCCCTTACCAATTAGTCTTAGTTACAAAAAGTGGACGTTAATAAATAATTTAAATTTTAAGAAGTTCAGGTATTCAGAAAGAAAGTAGTAATTTGGCTGTCAGTATGTGTATAATTCTACGACCATCGGTTTATTGTTCAAATACTTGGCTATCGAACACTGGGTGGTTCCTGTTTAGTTTGCGGTAGATCTCCGATGACCGGACCTACTTAAAACAAATTAATTATTAAGAAAAATCAGGCATAATTCATAGGTTTTCTATAAAATCTTGAGAATAAAGTAGAAACTTGAATAATACCAAACCAATAACCAATTAATATCTATGTTAGATGTATTCCGTGAACAAAGGTTTAAAAAATGCGACCTATTAAACTTGTTTGGCAGCATATGTTTATACTGTTGTACTTTTTTAAAAATGATTTCTTTTTCCTGGATGCACATAGAGATTAAGAGGATTTGTGTTTTGTACTAGTTCCTATTAAATATTTGTGCTATGTAACATTATAGGCAAACCCATGCAGAAGTAGTCCAGTGTCAGGTACACGGCAGAAAAACTAGACTACTAATAAAGAAGTCATATTCCGTAAGTAAGGTATTCAAAGTTACTTTTTAAACTCTTAAAACTCAGGAAATTGTTGGTCTTGACCTTGAAAGCTATGGCGTTCTCATTGCATGTGTGTTGGTGAATTTGGGTGGGGGTGATCATTTTAGTCAGTTATTCGTTTTGATCGATGGATAAAAGAAGCTAGTTTTGGAAAATCAAGCCTAGAAACAACCTTTCAGGAGATCCATTTTTGAGAGGCAGATTTCTGTAATATGTGTAAGGTAATGAGGCCTTCTTCGTGTATTCATACATGAGTTTCAGAAGATCTTCAGAAAATAAAATTCTACTATACAGAAGCCCAGGCAGAGACTGCACCATGCGGCTTTTGTGGGAGCATATGTGACCGTCGTCTTTTCCTCTGCCTTTATTTTCGCGTTCCTAAGCAAACTTCGCTAAGAAGCGTATGTAAATATTATGTGAATTGAAATTTAATATTGGCAAGAGTTGGGATTCAATAGTTCAAAGCGAAAATCTCTTTGTGAGGGTTTACTGAGGGCTAAATACAAACAGAGATACGAATAACTATGTTTTTATTCGTTAGATAAAAATGTAAATCGAATCACTTTATTGTACAAAGTTATATACAGTTTGTGGGGCTGATCAATTACATTGAGATACTGAAGCACACAACAACTGAAATCAATCTCTAGGACAATAACACTACTAAGTAAACAGCACATATTATATCTAGTCAGATGAATTAACTAACTAATTATTTTAACACGGTTAACAACTTAAATGGTGTATGTCACTAGATATAAATTAAAAACTCTATTAATAGAATAACATCATCCAATCTATAATAAGATCACTGGTCAAAGTTAAAGTTAAAATATATGGTGGGAAATAATCCCTAAATTATCAAAAATGATACTCTCGACCAAGGTTTGAAGAACCTTCTTGTCTATTCCCACTTCGTCGAGAAATTTCTGGGTAAGTTTAGGGACCGTTCCTCGGGCACCGATAGTATATTTCTTTTATGAGAATCTCTACACCCCACTCATTGGTGAGATCCAACCTTGCTGAAATTGATCTTTAGTTTTACATAAAGATACACATTTTGTATACTGAGTTTGGTAATAAGGAAACAAATACTGCGGCCACAAGAGTGTTCACTGTCACATATACATTTGGGATTTGTAAAATTTAAACATGCATTTATGTAGAGAAAAATATAAATTTTGAAAAATTTCTTCTACCTAGAAGAAGACGAAAGAAATTTATGTATATAAAAATTTAAGCGAATGTAATTTTCATTATCTTCTATGTAGGATGGACGTATATTATAAGATATTTTTCGAATATGCCATCAAATATATGCACTCTCTAAAAGTGCACTCTGCTTGTATTAAAGAACTTGCAGGGGGCAAGGCGTTTTTATTGATTCTGTTCATAATCTTATTAGTATGTAATAAGTGATCTGCCGATTAATAGTTACTTTAAAGATAAATCAATTATAGCTTCAATATGCTTTCATTTTGAACCTCATTTTCTTGATATTCAATTTTGATAAAATTCCATAAACTCACGAGACTCCAGAAATTGGTAACTTTCAAAATGAAATGATTAAAGTAGTAACTATCCATTGGATACCAGGGCATTCAAACATCAAGAAAAATATTTTGGATGAAAAATATTCAAAATTAGCGACTGAACTTGACGTTTTTTCATACAGATCACACAACAGCATACGATGCCATCAAACTTATTAAAAAAAAGGCTAACATAAAAAAGAGAGCGGAATGTCTTCACACCCACACAAAACTGCGAGAAATATCACTCGGAAAAGGCTGTCAAAGTAATCATTAATTAATTTAATAGCGTCCACTACATGCAACTATGGCTAATTGGGTCGGGTTATCTACAGGTTACCACCCTTTTCTAGTCAGGGTGGGACTAAGGATATTATTTAATGAGTCCGTCAATAAATAAATTCCTATTTGCCCAGACGGGAATCGAACTCGCCACTCTAAGTTTACCTTGGGAGATTAAAAACCAACGCTTTAACTCACATGGCTAACCTGAGCCCAGGTAGATTTTAGTAATCAGAATGCTATAAGAGAAAAAGTAGTTCTTGTTCGTTTGAGACGTGGTCTTCACGGTTAACACTCGACCCCCTCACGACTAGGAGTTTCCCACTACTACCTTCATTGTGTAATACACAATTAACTATGAAACAGTTATTTACAGGTTGCAGACTAATAACTGACAAGAACTTACCTACTAACCTTTCAGAAATAGTGCACCACAGCAGCCCATACATGGACTCAATAATGAAACACCTCAGAGAAACACACATTTTCAATAAAATTTGCTTTCTGCTTCTGTTATTCTATTGGTGAAATATAACCGGGGTTTTATTTTTTCTATGGCTGTAGATATTTCTTAGCATCTAAAGCTTTTGATACGGTTTGGAAAAAGGCTATTATCTCAAAACTCATAGAATGAAATATTCAAGGAAAGATTCTCATCTTCGTCAAGAACTATCTTTCGACTAATCATTCGAAGTTAAACTGTTTTATTGAAGAAATACAGATAAAAATAACCTAGTCTGAATAAATAGGTAAATTGCATTTATAAACACATGATTGGTTGATTATTGATAGAAATTTCACACATCCCACGATTTTATTTATTTGTCTGATGAATCTCCTAGATTGGTGAGGAGAGGTGGTGATGACTAGTACCTAGGACCTAGGATTATTTTTTTTAGATTTTACCATATGGTCTAATAGGTATAACAGGTTAACAGTTAATGTGTACATGTTGTAAATAAGGTTTGGTATTATTCTTGTGATACAGACAGTTCAATGGCAACATTGCTTGTTGTTCAGTTTTACCTATATCATAGTGTCTTTTTTGCAAACGGAGGGTCCAATTGAAAGCCCATACTAATTATAAAATCAATTGGCCTATTAACAGCTTCATTACATGAATCATATAAATATATATTCAATGATTCAGTGTCCATATTAACTTGTCTTGAATAGCAACCATCCTGCGAGATGTTTCAACATGCAATCCACCATAGCTACACGATGTGTTAGAAGCAACACCGTGTGCATAATCTTCCTTGATATAGACGTCACTGCCTGCAGTTTTTATTTCCTTGTTCGAAGTAATGAAAGTAATCGCGAAAAATTTCGGTTTTCTGGTGTCAACTGAATTATCTGCTTTTGACCCTTACTGAACCTATTTTGACTCGATTCGGTGGACGGCACTTATGTACGTTTGTTTATCATGAGGAAATAGTTTGCCTTAGAATGTTGACATTTCATTTTCAGGTTTATTGTAATTGCAGATGCCTCTTTTGATGGAAATTATGTTTATTTAAATTCTAAGGAGAACACGGAAGTAAAGTGGTGCCCTATGCAGAATTTTATTTCATGCAATGGTTATAATGTCTAGAAATTTTTTTTAATTGCAGTAGCTTTTTTACTTGAGTATTGACCTGTGAGATGTGAATGACATCGCCGTTCCGGTCTTTTTAATCAATTAAATTAAAAATATTCAATTCATATTTTTTTTTTATGGAAGAGCAGCTCAAAACCTTTTTTTTATACCTCTTCATAGGTATTCAATATGCCTACTTTAGGTGCACGGCATTCGTCAATGCAGTATTCAAATTGGTTCCACGCTGTGCTCCATCTAATGTGATGGACATTCGTGGACCGCCCTGCAATTCACCTCTTATGCTCTGTGTTGTAGGAGGATACATACTTCGAAAGTACGCAGAGCACCAAAAGCTTTGCAGATAGCGTAAAACGTAGAACACAAAAACTTTCATCTGTCCAGAAGCCATTTTTGCTAAAACTAAAGTGGGCGTTCGCTTCAGCACACTAATTCTGCCTAGCGGTGAAATTCGATAGATTACTCTTTCCAAAATTATTTTACTGAAGCACATGTCCCAAATAACAGTATATAATAACGTTCTGCTCCATTTTTTTTAAAAAAATATTTATACTTTTTTGGAACTGGGTGATCCTTTTTCGATAAGCAGTGTATATTTCAAGATCAGGGTCTGATCATTTAACAGTATAAAATGAATAAGTGAGAGCTAAGATTGCTTAAGTATTAATTACATTAACATTATTGAAGAATTCATATATTTGTTCGATTCTACTAATCGAGTTATTAGCAGGCTACTGCTCCTATGCAGTTTTAAACAGAGCTGATTTACCTAGAAAGTTAAGTGTCGAAACAATTATTCGGTCTTCAGGTGCTGTTGGAAGGTTACGGATGAAATAAAAAGACCTCAGAGTCACAAGGAAATCGTGACTGGGTCACTCAAAGAGGGCGTTGAGGATGGAACGTGTGCACTGAAAGTACTCCACCGAAATCAATCATTCTCAGGTGTTAGAGCCTCCTTTTGTGGTTGGACAATTTTTATTGTCACCAAGAATTCCCTTGAGTGAGGCTCCTCGTTTATAACATGCGCTATTCTAAGTCTTCCCAAGATGGCATATATTTTTCTTTTTTGATTCCTTCTTTAGTATATAGAGGTTGTTTAGGGAATTTGCTTCCCATGGGATGTTTAAGTATTTTTCCGTATTCAGCTGAATAAAATTTCATTTTTTAATGAATATACTTGTTGACCGCTATTGGATCTATCCTTTTACTGAGAGTAAAATTAACTACTTCAGTTTTTATAATTTATTGCCGTTTTCAAGGTAAAGTGATTATTGATGTTAAGTCAAAATTAAATTAAGTAAATATAAATTTTAAGCAAACAGTCAGCATTAATATTCAATGTAGTCAAAATGCTTAAAAAAAAGATCTAAAAAGCCATTTGGGAAAAGAGACGGAGGAAGTACAGCTACCGAAATAAGACTGTAGAATGTTCATTTTTTAGTGTCTTATGGTGTCAGTTCATTAAACTCTTAAATACCAGTATTATGTTATAATCGAAAAATTCAATATTTTTAAAATTGAAAAAATATCCATTGAAGTATTTAAATACGCCACCCTGTACCGAAAATATTAGCATTTTCCAAGGCTAAATTCAATTTCAAAGATGTCAGATTTTTTTTCTAACCTATTCCTGTGGGTCGGTTTTTATATTCAACACGATTTCTATTATCTAATAAGATTACGATCTATCACATTTTCCTCATTCCAATTAGAAACCACATCCTTTTTAAGAGCTTCGAAAATGGACTAACTTAATACTAAACTGAACTGAAGTTGATGTAATTACCTCCTAGGGAGGTGCCTCTATTTTAATTTACACACCATGGTTCTTCTATTGCAAGTTTAATGAATCTTCCAAATAATATATTATTATTACCATCTATCAATAAAAAATGGTTAACTTCATAACTATGTGAGAATCGTATCAGTCATACTCAAATTACTGATGCACTTGATTTCATGGAGTCCATAAATTCAATTTTTCAAGAGGTCTGAGCAAATCAATTACTTTGTGCAACTTTGTAAACATCTTACACAAGTTGTTACGTTGCTAAAAGACCGTTAATTACTATATATTTCATAAGCAATTAAGAAAGTAATGTTTTATATGCTAAGTATGTTTTATAATTCTGGAAGCCACGAAAATCGTAGATGATTTCAAGAATTTGTTTAATCACCTTCTTGTAGGTGGCTTAACAAGTTTGGCATCTACGTTTCGCCTTTACTTTTCTTTAAAAATACATACAGATTTAATTAGATGTTATTAAAGATAAATAAATATTGTTTTCTATTGGTGGTTTAGATCTCAAGACTTCCGATTCTGGACATTTATCATAAAAAAAGTGTTTAGTTCTCCCAAAGAGACCTCTTCGAAATAAATTGGATGCCTTATTACTATATATCATATCAATCCATTTTGTGCCATGAATTTAAATTAAATAGCTAAACCACTAATTTTGGTTCAAACAAAATTAAAAAGTAGTAAAGGAAGATCAAGAGCCAGTTTATATATCTGCAATGAACGCGAACATTTGTAGTGTATTTTGTAAAATCCCATGAAAATCGCAATAGCTGATTTCCCTCATGAGAATCTGCTAAACACATCTTCTCCCCATCATTATTACTTGCTCTAAAACCAACATCATATACTCAAATACTTCGTTGATGTGGAAGGAAGTAGCTGTAGAATAGGTGGATAACCTTGACATTGGAATCCAGCGTGATGCAAGGTGGCATGAGTCACACCAGTTGTAAATCACATTCATTCCTCTATGGCTAACGGACCTAATTTACATTGCCAAAGGACTTTACCACATTTCTCCTAGGTTGCTGGGCAGTAGAGAAATAAGTTAAGAGGACCGGTAAAAAGGCATTATCATAAAAAAATACTTTAATGTGCAAAATGGGCTTTCGCTGACCAAGCCAGTGGCTGATGGTTTGGCCTACACGACATAGTTCGGGCTAGACGACTCCAACCAGCAGGGACTGATGATGAAGTTCGGTCTCTGGAAGTGCACTTTGCATATTAACTTGTGCACTTGAAGAGGACGAGTCCTTTTTCTAGGTACCGATTATACTACATTTGTACTTGTTTTTTTTTTTTTGTTTTTTATATATTTTTTGCCCTCAGCTTGCAGTTGTATATGTTGTAATGAACATCTGTTTTCAGAGAAACATTTACCTCATATATGACTTTAAATATTAAACTGTTTGAAAAACTAAAAGAAAGTAACTGTTTCATAACTATTTTATTCCGTATATTGTAATAAGATCGGGGTGGAAAAATATTGAATTCAATGTTAACGTTTTTCAAAAATAAGCCATCCACAAAATTTGAACATTTTACAAAATTAATTTAACTACTGCATAAAATAAAGATTGATAGATACTATTATTATTATTTATTAACGTCCACTTTTTACTACTATGGCTAATTGGGACTGCTTATCTACAAGATTCCCCTCCTTGTCTAAATTATCACTTGTCAGTTGGTCAAGACTGGAGGGTAGATAAAAGTTGTAGAGTGCATACTCATATTGGCTAATGCTCATCAGTAGTCAGCTCATGCAGGCTACAGGCTACCGAGGCATGGCTATCTAACTACTCTGGCATTGAATAGAATTTTCTTCACGCATGCCTTTACTGGTGAAAATGGAATTTTCCTCATGATGCCTTTATTGCTGGATAGTTCGATGCAGAAGACAATGGGAAACCACTAAATGCCCTTGTAACACTCTTATTCCCTTGTTCGGGCCCGTAAAAATCAGGTATACCTGTTCACAAAACCAATTACCAGGTGTAGCCTGTAAATACTAAATTCATCTACAGGTTAGCACCATGTTCTAGCCTTTTAGGGTGGGACTAAGGATTTTATTTAATAAGTTCGTCATTCAAATGGAATAAACGTAAGCTATTGTAGTAAGTGTATTCTCTTTTAGATAAGTAAGACAATGACAGAACCACCTCTTTATCTTCAGGAAGCAGTTTCAAAACTTCGGGACACGCTCCACTTTAACAAGTTCCAAAAATGGTCCAAGGAAAGAAACTCAGATATTTTCTTTCTTAGGACGAATAACCACAGTTAATGTGCCGGGGTTTGTTTACGGTTCTTTATGTACTTGGTTGAATACAGTGATACCCAAAGTGGTCTATATGGACCTCAGGAATCGATGACGACCTACTAGTCTTCCATCTGAGCGAAAAAAGAATTGGGGCCTGTGGGATATAAACGGAGGTCCATGATAGCCGAGCGCATTTAAGTAAGTCGCCAATTTAATTTTTAATATTTAATTTCATTTTTGCGCATTGCTTAAATAATTATAACTATACATTTTATTTTAACTTAAATATGATTTTTTTTAAATTAAATAAATGCACCCCTGATTGTAGAATTTCTTTTTGCAATTTTATAATATTAGTAGTAACTATCTTTAGTAGTTATAATATTAGTAGTTACTATCTTTAGTATCAACGGAGATATTTGCAGTTTTCGAAAGCAGTGTTTTTAAAACGAATCTGTTATGCAACTATTGTGCATGTAAATCTTTGTATAACTTTTAAAATAGCCTTTGATTGTGATGCCATGTAGTTTTGTTAGATTTTGCATGACTGTTATAATGCCATGTTAAAACGAATCTGTTATGCAACTATTGTGCATGTAAATCTTTGTATAACATTTCAGCCTGTCTTATTAAAATGGATGTATAAAGGTGATCAGGGAGTCCATTATGTTTGTACACGAAATGGTTAAATATCAAAAATGGAATACATAAGATAAACTTTTTCCAGTAAAGAACGAAAACATCTATTTGCATATACAGTTCTATTAACTAGGCATATATTGACTGTAGTAAAGGAAAAGACAATGTGGTATGTGCAAACATGTGTGTTCAATATTGTTATTGAACACACATGTTTGCACACACCACATTGTCTTTTCCTTTACTACAGTCAATATATGCCTAGTTAATAGAACTGTATATGCTAATAGATGTTTTCGTTCTTTACTGAAAAAGGTTTATCTTATGTATTCCATTTTTGATATTTAACCATTTCGGTAAACATTAAAAATCGTATTACACATTTACGTTTACATTGACAAATCTCTAGAAATACTCCATTTTAGGTAAGGATGTGTGTACCACATGCTTCATGAATGCGGGATAAAGCCTTGTATCTCTCCATTCAGTCGAGTAAATCCGAACTAATGCAATGCATTAAATTATTTCAAATAAAAAAATGATCAATACGGTTGATTATACAAACTATATACACATACACACACACACACACACACAGACAGATATATATATATATAAAAGAGTGCGCGGTGTGTATTTTGTGTGTGTTAGTCCCAGAACATTCGGGCCCAGTGTATTCGCTAGTACTAGAGTAAATAAGGAAATAAACCTACTATAATTACGTCAGATAACATTTTTCAGAATCAATTGCGGAAAAGATTTCTGACAATCAACGCTTTGTAAACAATTTTTATAACACTTTTCGCGAATATTTTAGTCGTATGTTGATAACGATTCAAGTTGGAAAGATTACTTGTTAAGCAAAATTACTGAACAGGGAAAAACCATCCAAAAGGTGGAAACACGTAAAATGTCGTAATAACTATGTTAATCCAGCAGCCACGTCACATGGGTGTTTATTTAGATAATGATTTCCGATTCCTTTAAAATTACAAACGATTAGTTCACTTGTATAAAAAAAAGTACGTACTCCCGCTAGAGCTGCGGTTAACTGTCGCCGATATGACATAATGCTATTCTTGGTTAGCTGAGCTTGTGAAACCCATTTCTCGGTTTCAGGTCTTCTACTGGAGATCGTCATCAATAAAAATGGCGTACTTACTTTACAATGTATTGTCATTTCCTCATAGCGGTAACTACGGCCAATCCCATAAATCAAATAAAGGATCGGTGTCTTCCATTAAGAATTTATTTTTCGAGAAACTTCTTATTAGCAGATTTCCCTCGAGGGAAATCAGCTATTGAAGTCGTACTCATGACAGAATTTTCGACATTTTTCTTAAAATGTCCATCGATCCTACCTAGTAGATGACGAAAATGAGGTCCGTTCAAAACTATATATATATATATATATATATATATATATATATATATATATATATATATATATATATATATAGATATATATATATATATATATATACTCGAATGTTATATTCGAAATATTTCCGTTACTATACGTCTGATCGAAAAATTGTACAGAATCAATCTTATTGCAAATTAAATTTACTATAAATATTGTTATATACATTTATTCTCTATCTTGAATATTAACTGAGATATTTGCCTTTTTATTAAATCTGGGCGGCTAACGGACGAGAGTGACTTACCCGCCAAAAGCTAGTTTGGCGTTTTCTTGACTTCTCGGCTCTCGTGAAATTCCTCTATTGTAAAACTTCACGTGGGAAATCTGCTTAGTTTACGCAGCCCCTGCGTGACGGACTTTTTCCCTTTTGGGGAAATCAGTCATTGAGGTTGTGCTCATGATGACATTTTCGAAAACTTTCTTCAAATGTCCATGATGTCAAAAAATGATGTTATAGGTTATTTATTTATCACTTAACGCTCTAGCGGTCGCAAATTTTGTCTGATCGTTACCAAACTAGATCTCTAAATGTTTCGTGTAAAAATGAAGATCAAGTTCGTTAACGGCTAAATCGGACCAGTGAGTGGGGGGATAAAAGTGAAATATTTCACTTTCACATTTCAAATATCTCGGTTGTTATCCATCGAATTGAAAATGTTCATATAATTAATCTTATTGCAAATTAGTGGTGCTATAAATATTGTTATATACATTTATTCTCTATCTTGAATATTAACCGAGATATTTTCATTTTTCAGCATTCAGCAAACCCCCACTCCTACTAATGTTACATAAACAATTCTCTGTTATATAATGAATCACAGGGGAAATCTGCTTAGTTTACGCAGCCCCTGCGTGACATTGCGTACCCATATCGAGGAGTGGCTAAAATGTAGAAGGCACCTAGCCGCGAGGCCTTAATCCTCCTACACCAATCCAACAACCTCATGGTGACTGAGGATTCGCTACGATGGTCAGAAGCGAATCCTATGGAAGGGACAGTCTCCTACTGCCCAGCTCCCACACGAGAGAAGAACTCCCACACATGTACCAGTTTACCTGGCCTGTATGTCCTCGTGCTTTGAACACACGACCACTACGTCTATGACCGGCAGTGAAGGCAAGCCTCCACTCCGGACACCACCCAGCCCGTAGTTCACATTGAGTAAGCCGCTAGAACTTACCCCATTAGAGTGATCCCCTGCCCGGAACAGCAAAGCCGACTAAGGACCTACTGTTCCTACGGTTCCCCTACCCAGCAGCTACACAGCGGGGGCTTACTACTGCCACTGGGAAGAGCCGGCCCCGTGCCGGGAGCCCCTGCGTGACAGACTTTTTTACATATAAATTGAGAGTACGTGGTAATATGAGACCGCAATACTTATGTCAACACTTGGGAAATCTGCTTAGTTTACGCAGCCCCTGGGTAACAGACTTTACTTTTCTTGGTGTCTTACAAGGGTACCACAATTTTCTGCTAAGAACATACATGCACAATTTTCTGCTAATATACATACAAACTCAAATTAAAAACCTATCTGGATGTTAACTTTCGTATATGTCAGTGGCTCTTTCTCTTTCCGCTTGAGCCTACACGAAAGCTGGATCCTTTTAGCAGATTTCTCTCAAGGGAAAACAGGTATTAAAGTTGTACTCTTGGCGCGACTTTCTCATAACATGTCTTCAAATGTCCTTCAATCTTACCTAGGAGTTGACGTAATGAGATACGTTAAAAATTATAGATAGTTAATAATTTATTGACATAAATACATTACATTGCCATGGGGCCAGTCCATTTGTTGTTAATTTGCTAGTCCTACAGTCTATCGTAAACACTTCAGTAGAAAATTAGGATAAGCAAATAAAGGACAATAAGCACAATAATTTTAGAAAGCATAAGGCGTAAACAGCAAGATACTAATGACAGAATTATTTTAAATGCTCATAATAAATTACTTTTCAAAAAAATTATACATGTTTAACCTTTCAACGCTCTTAATATTTGAAATATATTCTAGAAAGACATGAAAGAAAAGAAAAGAAAAATTTCATCTTTGTTTCTAACTAAATATGCTTGTAGGTGTTGTTTCTCAGTTTGAAGAATAAACAATGGATTTGTGTAGAACTCCGAACTTTGTGTCAAAAATACATTTTTTTTTTTTTTTTTGGCATATTTCTTCTAACTTGATGGTCTTAGGCATATTCTTCTGAAATATATTTAGTCAATCAGTAACAGAAAAATAAGAAGTATTAATCAAGCAGGTACTCTTATTTTATGAACCACAATTTTACGTATTTATGTTAGCATTAGCTCAGATACCCGGCTTCGCTCGGGAATTTACTTGAGGCTGTATGGTGGCGGTATTTTTTTTGGCAAGGCTTTATTTTGCTCACTATTTTGACATTTACCCATCCCAGTGTTTAGGGTTTATACCCGTTGTTGGCATTTGTTGATAATAAAATTAATTTTTTATGTAAGACTTCACTGTCCTCCATATTGTCATATTTCCCGTCTCCTGTGCATTACGCATAGATTTCAGTTATTAAAGACAAAATACTAACGCAAATTTGAATTAATTTTTCCAGGTGAGGTACCTGATAGTTCAATTTGGAATGAATTGTTGAGCATATCAATATTTCTACGCAAATTACTTGCACCACACATTGTTCCTGGAGAAATGTATAAAACAAAAGTTAATCTAAATAACAAAGTAAACAACTTTTGTTATGTGCATGTTTGTCGTTAAACAAATAGACTATGAAATATTGCGAATTTTTATTTGAGGCCTCCCTTATAACCCCCACTCCCGTTCTAACCTAAAAATTTTAATATAGCTTATAATCATGGAAGAATTAATGCTAATTCACATCCCGAGATTTGTTCGGTTCAATCGTTAGCGCCCAATAAAATAGTTGACTCCCGCTTTAGTTTATAGTGCATATCTCGTTTATACTTTGTTAAAAGACAAAAATGAATATCACAAAAGTTACTCTAAATAACAAAATAAACAACTTTTGTTATGTTCATATTTGCCGAAAAAAAACAATAGGAAACGAAATACCGCTATTTTTAATTTCAGGCTTCCCTTATAACCCCCACTCCTATTCGTCTCAGAGGATATTAATATAACCTAAAGTCTAAGTTGGATTAGTAGTAATATACATACCAAGTTTCATAAAATTCGGTTCAGCCGTTTATGCGTGAAAAGGTAACAAACAAACACACACCAAAGAAACAAAATGCAGTTATGGTGTCTATGACATGTGAAACGAAAAGTTATCGTAAAAATTAAAAATTAAAAAAAAAATCAATGTACAGACAGAGGTTACAATTATATATATATATATATATATATATATATATATATATATATATATATATATATATATATAGATATATTTATTCTCTACTTATGCCTTAGTTTCCATTCCCATACAACTTATGAAAACAGACTATTATAACAGCTAACATGCCATCCATTATAAACAGCTAAGGTGTTGGTTAACTCCTGTAGCAGTCTTCTTCCCCAAATAAACATTACCTCGAATCACATGGTATCATATAGACGCCACTATCCTGCAAAAATTGGGTGTATTTCGGGCATTTTATTAGTATTATTATTTATTAACGCCCACTATTTGCTACTATGGCTAATTGGGACGGGTTATCTACAGGTTAACACCCTTTTCTAGCCAGGGTAGGACCAAGAATTTTTTTTTTTTATGAGTTCGTCACTAAATAAATTCCTGTTTGCCCAAGAGAGAATTAAACTCGCTAATCTGGGGCTCAGGTTAGCCATGCCAGTTAAAGCTTGACCTTTATCTCACATGGTAAACCCAGAGTGGCGAGTTCGATTCTCACCTGGGCAAAGGAAATTATTTAGTGACGAAATTCATTAAATAACGTCCTAAAATCCCACCCTGGATAGAAAAGGTTGGTAACCTGTAGATAACCCGTCCCGATTAGCCTAAGTTGCAAAAAGTGGACGTTAATAAATAAATTATATATATAATCTGGGTTTACCATGTGAGATTAAAGCCAACGCTATATCTCACATTGGATTTATTTATTTTGGGAATTTTAAATATTTATTAAGTATTTTGCGAGATTCGAATACTGTCCATAAATTAAATTTACGGAGTTCTGTTGTAGTGGTTGCAATGTTTGTTTAATCGTTACCAAACTCCATATTTGATCGTTTAATGTAAATCTATAGCCTTTTCCTAACACCTCAGTTACACTTAATATTAAATAAAAAATAATTTATTAACGTCCACTTTTTGCAACTTAAGCTAATTGGGATTGGCTATCTACAGGTCACCACCCTTTTCTAGCCAGGGTGCGACTGAAGATATTATTTAATTAATTCTCTCACTAAATAAATTCCTTTGGACAGGCGGGAATCGAACTCGTCACTCTAGGTTTACTATATGAGTTAATCAACGCTTTAACTCACATGGCTAACCTGAGCCCAATACTAAATAATTACTAGTAAAAAAAACAACACTTATTATACGACCTAGAATGACGAGTTCTATTGGAATAATAAACGTGTTATTTGTATTACTTTGCACTTCGCACTACTTTGCATGGATTTTTTTCTTTTCAGTAATTGTATCAATAATCAACTCATTTTCAACTTAGATTTGAATTTGTGGTTATATAGGCTCCATTATTAGTTGAGAAGTAGAAAATAGAGAAATGATTTTAGAAGCTCATGTAATCCAAAAAATGTGGGTCGATATCAGCATAGCATTCCAGTCCTTGGGAAGTGTGCTTAGTTTACGCAGCACCTCCGTGACTTACTTAATTACAAAAATAAAGCTAAGATGACTCTTTACATAAGAGATGTCTCTGTTAAGAATGTCATCTGTGGCGTCTACCACCAATTACATGCCAAGACTGATGTAAAGTTTAAGCTGAACTGAGACGGTGGCTAACGTTATCTAGACACACCTGTTGGGTATTTCAAATGTCATATGCAGGCGGATGTATGCTTTGCAAGGTGTGAGTGGTGGAGACGTTTGATCTGCCAGTAGCCAGGCCCACTTTCAAGTGAAGTAACCAAAGGGTGGAGGAACTCCTGATCAGGTTGGGCTTGGATGGAAATGATTCGTGCCCTGGCACCAGGAACCAACGGTGGGCTAACAAACTCTTTAGCTCTAATGATGGCGTTGAGTCAACTAAATGTAGAGCTTCAACATTCTGTTTCATAGGTTATTCCCCTGAAGAGTATGGACGTCTGCACGGCCAGTACGTCTGCACTCGCATTAATGCTCTGCCCACTGATTTGAGGGCTTCTAACAAGGAACGAATAGTGGGATGCCATATAACTGAAGTGGATGTCAAAGTGCTGTTCATGTCGCTCAAAATTCTTACGGTGGACAGGCATTGACACATTAAGTAGTACGAGTATTGTTGACTAGGGCCTTTCTCCGAGGTCCATGGTCAACAGTGTAAAAACAGCCACAAAAAAATAAAAAACATACGTGTACAGGATAAAAACCAATAGAGAATTAGTCAACCAATGAAAATAAAAATCATAAGCTTCAACTTCAAAAGATAAAAAGTTAAAAACCTATAAACTATCTAAATTAAAAACAAACAATTTACTAGGTTTAAAACAAAAACAAAAAACATATTGACTTATACAATATACAATGGAGCGAACATCCCCCTGAATGCTACCACCACAGGAACTATCAACTAAAAATAAATAAAAAAAACAATTTTTTTAAATTTTCTATTGTTTTTTAGCAGATTTCCCCTAAGGGAAATCAGCTTTTGAGGTTCTACTCATGACGGAATTTTCGAAATTTTTCTTCAAATGTTCATCGATCCTACCTAGTAGATGACGAAAATGAGGTCCGTTCAATACTGTATATATGTATGTATGTATATATATATATATATATATATATATATATATATATATATTTGTCTGTTACTGCTCTAGCGGTCGCAATTTTTGTTTAATCGTTACCAAACTCAATATTTAGTCGTTTTATGTAAAAAGGAAGATCAAGTTCGTTAACGGCTGAAATCGAACCAGTGGGAGGGGAGGGGTTTATAGGGGAGGATTTTAGAAAATTCGAAACATCTCCGTTACTATACGTCGGATTGAAAAATTGTACAGAACCAAACTTATTACAAAATAAATTTACTATAAATATTGTCATATACATTTTTATGAATGTGAACCGAGATATTTGCATTTTTATTAAATTGGGGCGCCTAACGGACGAGAGTTACTTTCCCACCAAAAGCTAGTTCGGCCGTTTCCTTCACTTGCTTGGCTCTCGTGAAATTTCTCTATTGTAAAACTTCACGTGGAAAATCTGCTTAGTTTACCCTGCCCCTGCGTGACGGACGTTTACTGCCTTGACACTGTTGGCCATGCTGTGCTTTTTATTTTGTATTGAGGATTTAGTTTGTCAGTAGGCACTGATAATGGGGCTCTGACTCCGAAAGTGCACATTGCATAAATTAAAGCACTAGTTCAGAGAAGGTTGTCTTTTAGCAGATTTCCCTTAAGGGAAATCAGCTATTGAGGTCGTACTCATGACGGGATTTTCGAAAATTTTCTTCAAATGTCCATCGATCCTGCCCAGGAGATGACGAAAATGAGGTCTTTTCAAAATTATATATATATATATATATATATATATATATATATATATATATATATATATATATATTTGTCTGTTAACGCTCTAGCGGTCGCAATTTTTGTTTGATCGTTACCAAACTCGGAATTTAATCGTTTCATGTAAAAAGGAAGATCAAGTTCGTTAATGGCTGAAATCGGACCAGTGGGAGGGGGGGGTTTAGAGGGGGGATTTTCGAAAATTCGAAATATCTCCATTACCATACGTCGGATAAAAAATTGTATGGAACCAATCTTATTGCCAATTAAATTTACTATAAATATTGTGTTATACATTTATTCTGTATCTTTAATATTAACCGAGATATTTGCATTTGTATTGTGAGTGTGGTCGGCTATGTTCGGGAGTTTCCGCCGAGCGCTAGTGTGGCCGTTTCACTAACTATTCGTCCTCGTGAGAATAGGTTACTACTACTGTTATTATTAGGCAGATTTCTCTATTGTAAAACTTCACGTGGGAAATCTGCTTAGTTTACGCAGCCCCTGCGTGACGGACTTTTTATTGATTCTGATGAGAATGGTGGACTACTGTGAATTTTAGGAAGCTTTTATGCATGCAAATATATATATAAAGAAGATAACTATGGTGTTTTACTTATTTTTTTTATTTCTGTTACTTAAAAAGAATATTGTTACAAATAAAAGAAAATTGAAGCTCATTGTAATATGTTAGCTATTGATTTACCTAATTTTTGTATAAATAACTTGTATTTATTGTTTGTTAGTGAAAATATATAGCCTATTGTACTACTTATACAAATGGTTTCGACCTTGAAACCCATTCCGTTTCATTCATTCGTACCTGACCTAATTTCTTCCCGATTCAAGGAAAGGGTCTAGTTAAGAAAGAAGAAAGGAAATGGGGCTAATTGGAGATGTTTTACTGAATGAAATGGACTAGTGAAAGGAGACAGTTCAAAAGAAATGATAGAGTAAAAGATAAGAAGGTTAGAAAGCTTGGGGATACCCCCAGGGTCACTGCATAACCTTAGTGAGATTGTAACCTCAGGGTCATTCCCACACGTACTACTTACTCATAACTCGTACACGTCCAAGTTCCCGTTTAGTCTGCGAGCGATTCGCTAAATTTTGGCACAATTTTAACAGTTTGGCAAATGGGGCCAACGAGCGAAACAACTTTTAATTGTCCGATTTGGGCCAAGGATTTATTTTATTCTAATTGTCAACATATGTTCAAGCATTCTCATTGAGAGAGGAACATTTTAGCAGATTTCTCGGTATTTATGGATTATCGGGAGGCCATCCGTTTTAAAGACGATTATTATATCATTAAAAAATATATATATATATTTCAAATAACACCTCTAGAATTTATTTGAATAGCAAAATGTAATTATAAATTAGAGTTAGCCCAAGACTGAACGACGTCCCGGAGTAGCTGCATAAAGCAGTCGTCCCCGGCCGTTGTCTGCCACATGACCTCTGCAAGGTGCAATATCCAAGTGGTGTAATAATAAACGTTCATCAAATGGTGATGATAAACACCAAATGGTATATAATAAACCATCACTCATTTTCTGATAACAAAATAATTAGAATGCCTAAGATAACCTGTCAAGTATGAACAGCCTGAAGGGATAGCAATGACACCGAATCGTGATACAGGGTTCTGAACCAGTAAATATTTTATCTGTAAATAATCACTAGCTTCCCGTTAGCCATATATAGAAATTATAAATTCTAGAAGTGTTATTTGATTTATATTTATTAGTTAAATAATAATGTAATTTTCTTTTAATTATGGTTTAATACTCGCCTTTATATAGGGCGTCGTACTAGAATGTAAAAACGTTGTTATTTCAGATATGATTTAATTGTTTATTGTTAAACAGGTGTGTTATAGATCCCTCTTCATCCTATATACTTTTTTCTATTTGCATATCATTAAATGTTTTTCTTTGCGACAATGTTCCGTTCCACCACGAGAAATACAAATTATTAAAGTATTTTTTGTTTATTTTAGGCATATACTTTCGGTCTCTTGAAATATGTAAATGGAGATAGTCCCAACAATGGAAACTAATTTCTTTTAAATTGAAAAATGAAGTAAATTAAGCTTTAGTTTCTAATGATGTAAAAAGCTAGCAAAAATACTGTATGTCTCGAGGTTAGTTTTATTTGTGTAATTAGAATTTTTTTGATTTACACACCACACTTGTAGGAAGCGAAAATAGTTTAGCAATAAAGTAATTATAAATCATCGCAAACTTCATCTGGATCTTCTGCATTTATTAAATATGATATTAATTTCGATAATCACGCTAAGCCAACCAATTCTCTTGCTGAACTCTCTACCAAGTTGAAAACACATGTGAGAATGTATAATTCCAGAAATAAATTGTCAAAGAGAAAATGAGTGAATCAGTAGTTAAAATATCCTGAAAACAGGTTTAAAAGTGATCACAGCGTTTCAAGTCATAGTTATTCTCCCAGACACATTATTTAAATGACCTAATTTCAACTTAGCTTTAGTTTAATATTGCCTTTATGAAGTATATAGTCCAATAGAACGCTTTATATTGTTTTTAAGACTAATAATTGAACTATTTATCCATATGAATATTTTATTTTCGAAAACTTATGTTCAAGTTTGTATTTTACATTAATCTGAGTTTAATATAAGAGTGGTTGTGTGACTGATACCTTAAAAGATATGTGGTTCTTGATAATCAAGCATTACACTGAATATCCTGATAGATTATTACTACTAAGAAAGCAGATAACGTATAAACAAATGTACCTTTTTGAAAAAAACATGTTTATTTAAAAATTGAGTGTAACTCGCTACAAGAGAGTATTTGCCTTCAAGGTGACACAGTTCCTAGCTCTGGCTAGATAACCTCTGTCAATTACCATAAATACTGGATTATCGTCCATCCACGGCTGTAATAAGAGCAATTATCTTGAAATGACGCAAAATTAAATTAATACGTCTCAATCGTCATACTCACGTTATGTTCACGTCTCATTTAACCTTTTTTTAGGATTTTAATTTTTTTTTTTTTTTTTCAGTCGTCCTTGTTAAATGAAGAGACAGTAATAGAATACTTCAGATAAATGGTTGCTTGACGTATATGCCCTAGATGCAAGTTTTAGAATGAAGATTTTTGAAAACAAATGTACAAATTATAATCACCATAGCGTTTATAAGAGCATTAGCATATTTAGAATTCAGAGTAAAGATAACTGTTCATTATTACTTTTAGAGGAGATCACGCAGGGTGTGCGTAAACTTAGCAGATATTTTGTGGGCAGCAGTGGCCAAAGCTTGAATGCAAATACTAGCAGAAATTATATCTCTATTTCTTCCTTAGTAAGAACACATTGTAAAAAAAGACCTGAGGTGTAGTAAGCTGGAAATGAGCTTATAGTTTTATAATAGCTTAACGTTCGGGTTAACTAAAGGCTGAATAACAAATACAAATAATTCCGTTAATATTACAGTTGGAGAAAAATTGATATAGCAATTAAAGAATTGTTCTTAAGCACAAAAAAAGGTTTAGAATGTTTAATCAGAATGTGTGTGTTTATTCTTAATCTCATGACTGCCAAAAACAAAAAACTGTCTATTGAATCTACAAAACATATGTTTTTACACCTAACCTATATTTTACAATTACAACGAGATATAAATATGACCATCTTTCATTATAATATTCACTCCCTAACAAGAATATTACTCAGGATTAATGACATATATTTTCTTCTTCATCAGAGAAATCAGCTATATAGCGATTTATAATAACTTTCTTCAAATGCGTTTCGATCCTTGCTAGCATATGACGAAAATTATATTTCAATCAAAGTGAAAAATAAAAATTATTGGATAAAAATTATAGAAAAGTCTTTCAGCAATAACACTGGTGATATAATATATTTTCAATAAAGAAAATATAACTGCGTTATTCACGATTTTGAATGAGACCTTTCTCCGAACACGCACTCAACCAAGAAGGGTTTCGGTCATCAACGTAATTGATTTCTTCTTGATGCGGGTTCGAATTCACCTACTGGGATGCCCTAATTATCGTAAGAGACGGTCAGAGCTATCTGGTTGGAGAGAGGTACAGGTTATCCTCCAGTGTTAATAGCAGTTGTAGAACCACATTCGCTACCAGTTCCGTGCCTCGAGAACAGAAGGGTTGCGTGTACGACTAAGCCTTCAAACCTGTATAAAATTCTCCGTAATCTCCCGAGCGAGCACATTTGCACGATTACAATAAAATAATAGCGATAGGCAAAAATACATATATTCCCAAGAGTGGGGACAATTCGGATTTGAGGAGAGAGGTCAAACCAACTCCAAGTATTGCATAGTATTAGAAATTAGAAAATAAGAATCGAAAAAGAAGAAGAAAAAAAGTCCGTCACGCAGGGGCTGCGTAAACTTAAGCTGATTTCCCATGTGAAGTTTTACAATAGAGAAATCTGCATACTGGTAACACAACACCACCGTGATTAAATACAAACGGTAATGAGAAATCTTTCAGTTAATTAAAATAAATTCCCAACTGAAACGGCTTCTGAATTGTAAGAATAATTTATATTTTAATAACTCAAATTTTAGTAGTCCAAGAATTAATGAAGGGGGGGGGGGAGGTGGATGAACAGAACGTATTTGCATAAATCTCACAAAGTAAGGAAGGTATGGTAAGGTTAGAAACGACATGTAAGGTTAGAAGAAGCTTCCACCTGTGCCGATTAGTTACGGAAACGGCAGACCTAATCCGAACTATACCTGACCACATGTCCCACAGACTTCATAAAAATGCAAATATCTCGGTTAATTTTCAAGATAGAGAATAATTGTATATAACAATATTATATAGTAAATTTAATTTGCAATAAGATTGGTTCTATACAATTTTTCAATCCGGTGCATAATAACGGAGATATTTCGAATTGTCGAAAATCCCCCCCCACCCTCTAGTCCGATTTCAGCCATTAACGAACTTGATCTGTCTTTTTCAATAAAACGGTTAAATATAGAGTTTCGTTTGAATTTTGATCGGACCTCATTTTCGTCATCTCCTGGGTAGGATCGATGAACATTTGAAGATTTTTTTCGAAAATCGCGTCATGAGTAAGACCTCAATAGCTGATTTCCCTTAAGGGAAATCTGCTAAAAATACTCGAACTCAATATCAGAACCCGGTAGAGGATATTACAGCCAGTAACGAGCAGAACTTTGGAGACTTCGCTGATCATGTTGATGTAATGAACCTATTGAAGGTCCGCTGTTGGGAAAATACGTAGTCCTGTGTAAGGTGATTAAGACTATAGGAATCGGGATTATTATCAGGCTTTGGCGTGTGCTATTGTACCAACGATAATATCTACAAAATCAAACTAAACATTGTGCAATATATCGTTCATCGTTGCGCATACCTCTTGTGTGCTGAAAAGAAAAAACAATTCTTCAATGCCTCTTTGTAATACCATAATATGACGTCAAACTGCTATTAGGGTATTTCAAAGCCCAACTATTCGCCCCGTTTACGATTTCCTATGAAAACTACTGAATAATTATCGTTCAAACCATTCAGAAAGCCCTAAATTTTATTCAATTACCTAGTTGGGATTATGCTCTTTCCCTAGGAGCCCATTCAGCATCGGGAGTCAACTTGAGGTCTTTGGTATTAAAAAAAAAATAACTTTCCACGCCTAATTATATATTATTTTTTTACATTTTAGTTAAAAGACTTCAGAATAAATTAACACATTTTACATGACATTTCGCAGTTTCATGACTATTTTGTCATAGTCTGCTGAGGTGGGCACAATAGACACGTTCGAAAAGAAAAAGAAGAACAAGTTAGTTAAAACGTTAGACCCTTAACATTGAGTTGCGAATTCCATAGCTTCGAATTTGTCTGTTGAAGTAAAACTCATCAAAATCTCATTCTGCCTGGAAAACCGTCTTCATCCGAAGATAACCCGTTTAGCTTTAGCAGCGTAAAACGGTAGTGAAGAGCGATAATTTATTGACTTTATGACACTGTCTATTTAAATATATGGTTGGCAACTCGCCAGTAACAATATAACATTTATAGCATTTAAAATTACTTGGTTAACACATGTATTGTAAGCTGAAAATATGTCAGCCTGGAGTAATATAACCATCAAATATTGCAGCAGTAATACTAGATAATATGGGTCAATCATTACAGGTTGTAATGGAGGCCAGAAAAAAAAATCGGATGTGCCTTATTCCATGAAAACAAAAATTGTTACAGAATACAATTTAAAGATAGCTAAGGCAACCAAAAAACAGTTTATTCTACTTGTAGTATGTACGGAGAAATTTTCTATTTTTTATTTCCTACCCCTCTACCCCCCCCCTATAAAGATTTCGACACAGTCCGAATTAAAAACTAAAAGCTATAAAAAATAAAAGCTTGTATTCTACGATTCAAGCATAATGGCCATTGCTTTTAGCAGGTGACACTTTAACGGATACACAGTGCACTCAGATAGAAATAACCGCTAAAGAATAAATATCCTACTACGTTACTAGTCGCTTATCATTCCATTACTTTACTGACACACATCCTCGTAACGGTACTTTATCATTTTCATTTTATATTAATTTAAAATAATAATCCTGGTGATGATATTTTGATTTAATTCTTGAAACATTTTCTAACTTATTTTCGTCTTTTAATTTTTATTGCAATCGCATTTATTAGTTTTACTCACTACGATCATTTTTAAGTCTACTACTGTATATTAAATACATTAGTTTTGAAGAAGTGTACCTGAGTAACAACTCTGGGAGACGATGTATTCAAAGTCCTTCCTTTTTTTTAAAAACATTAAACAAACGTGATCTACTTCCTCATTCACATTGCTTTACAATTTTTGACGTACGACGCAAGTAGGCACTAGCAAAACGGATGAAAGTACATTAAGTAACACACACGCGCAGTTATCATCAGCCATGATACGTAACTGGGACAACTTGTGTTAATCACTGCGCTCTCCCAATAACCTAAGGCCTTCCCTGTAGAAATGGAATGACTGACTACTATGCACTACAGTCCATCTAGGACCTGGACCTCTGCCACCTTATTTGATAACTCAAAGCCATCTGCTGCTAAGATTCCCAAGTCAGTAAGTTTTCCCATTAGGTTATCACGGACGATGAAAAACAAAATACTTTTATGGAAAAAAAAAGTACACGGAACATCCTACTAGCTTCATTCAAGTAAGGAACTACGTCAAGGAAGAAAGATTGAAAATTATTGTAATTAGTTGTTGTCAAATGAGAGGCTATTATGTAATTTTGACTTTATCCAGATTGCTCGATTTGAAGAATGTTTTACAGGTAGCAGAGTCCTAAGATGGAGACTGTTGACAAACACCAATTAACACCTAGAGTAATTTGTTGATGTAATTTGTAACTTACTTCACTCCTTCACTCCTCAAACCTCCGAGGAGCACATCCTTCCACGGCACATTAACCATGTTGTATCAAAATTAACGAAATAAAAGTAGAATATTTTATTTTGAGGAAACACACAAAAAAACATAGCCACAAAAAAAAAAAACCGTTAGTCACATTTTCCCTGGCCTTGGTAAGTGGGGAATACTTCATATTTCAGACTATGCGTATTATGCGACAGGTGATTATAAGTTTATATTTAAATAGAAGTTTTAACTATGAGCACAATTCTACGCAAATGTTTATGATTATATCGTTAATTAGCATTTCCACTCAATGGAATTTTCTTTCGCTTGGAGCTCTTGTCATGAATGCAGTAGCATATTAAGCACCTTCTTACTTGAATAAATGTTTGTTACCGAAAAGTTAAATATAATATATATATTATTTACTAATTGCTTTCTTCCACTATGAGAGTGAGAGAGCTCTTTGAATAAGTTGTTGCGTAATAGTGTAATACGAGGCCATGGTAAATGAATTGTTGCCTATATGATAGATAAATAGTCAATAGTAGTAGTTAAGATGACATAGAAAGAAATGGTCTAATAATAGATGTAGCCTTGTCATTTTGCTATAAATAGGTGGTTAACATTGTCACCAATGGAGCGTACTTCCCACATCTCAGGAGGAGAAGCGGTATCGATAATGAATGTTTACAACACACGGGAGAATGGACACAAACTCCCAAACCGGCCGTCTAACGTAGTCACTCCTAACGTAGTTAGAACTTCCCAGTTCAGTAAGACAGGTCAGTGCTACGTTCCGATTCGTCAGCGAGAGTAATACGACAAGTGGACTATAAATAGACGAAGAAATTGAGCCCGAGCACTTTCCTTGATACGTCAGAGTGAAGGAAGGGCATGGTCCGGAGAGGCCGGTGACTGATCCACTTAATGGCCAGATCAGGAAAGGCTCCGACTTGGCTGCTGTCAGACAGTTTGGCGTGCTCTTCGTATTTCCTTGTGAGGATACACCACGAGAGACGGTCTGGTAGTTCCCGGCGCAGCGTCATGGCGCAACTATGGAGTACTGGGGGCTCGGAGGGATTCCCAGCTCGTCTTTTGTGGGCCAATTTGATCCCCGCCTAGGGATTCCGGCACACTCGACTAACCACCTCAACAGCTGCAATAGTTTTTTCCAAACCAGCCAAGGATCTCCTCTTCGACGAGGAAAAGAGACACGTATTTAAATTGTCCTCATTAACATACCAAAGGGAGCAGGTTGATAATCGCCTGGGTTTTACCTGCCTGTATGCAATTACACCTATTCCATATCCGAAATCACCATGGGAAAACCAACTTTCATAATATTAACTGTAGATTCTGTATAATAAGTGATAATTTGATTACTTTGGGAATTGGTTTCACTGGCCATTATTAAGTTACAAAATAGGGGCTCATTTGTACCATTAAGGCGAAAAGTTAATTGAGACTTCTCACATAAAATCTTCATACCGATTCCCCACAGTATTTAAACCATAATTTATAGCATTTTGGAATTGGTTTACTTAGGTAGCTCTGTTGTTGCTACAGGACGTCTAGTGTGGCAACAACGGAGCTACCTAAATTGAATCTTGCTTGAGTTCTGTTAGTCGCCAAACCACTGCATCGCATAACCCAGGGATGAGCAACACGCAGCCCGCGGGCCGCTTGCGGCCCACCAAGCATTTCTAAAATTGAATTTATTTTATTGACTTTCTCCCATCAATATATTGTTATAAAAATAATTATAATTTAATGGTAGTACATACTAAGCATAAACAATTTTTTGTGACGATTTATTCACTTGTCGGCGACTTGTTCAAACATGCAGTACGAGTGCACGGCGCCTATTCTTGTTGGTGTTTGCTTCTGTCACACAATCAGACTGGTAAGCTGTTAACTAGCAATTCTTGTGTTTCTTGTGCACTATTAATGTCACAAAGGTAATATTAGAGTTTTTTTAATTAAAATTAAGTTTTCCTCAACGGTATATAGTTCCCGAAGAGTTTCAAATGGAAGTGATTGAGTTGCAGAATAATACCGATTTAAAAAATGCATTTTTCTCAGTAAACATCGAACAATTTTATAAATCGTATGTGGCCCTGAGAAATTTCCGCTTGTGACGAAAAATGCAATTCAAATGATCTCTCTTTTAGGAAGTACGTTAGTTTACAATTATTTTCGACAATGACATTAATCAAAAATGACCACGATCAAGACTGATTGATGCACGACTAGAAAGTTGCGTACCTGAAGCTACTTCATCAATTCCGGCAGTCATTGATCAGCTTGTATCGAAAAAAAACAGTCAAATGTCTGATTAAAATCTTCAAGTAAAGTCGTTTTTCTGTTCTTCTTTGGTTTGTTTTAATTTAACATTAAAATTTTTATATGAAATCTTTACTTTTTTGAATTTTATATTTTTCTATTCTAATGTTTATTATAAATAAAGCTTTGTAAATTATTAATAAGTGCTACTTTATGTTCGGCCCGCCAACAATTTTTAAAATTTAAATTGGCCCTTTGATTAAAAAGGTTGCCCACCCCTGGCCTAACCCACTTATTTTAACCCCAACTTATACCTAATTTTGCGTTTCCTACACTAAGCAACTTATTTATTAACTACGAAAAAATTAATAATTGAGTTGAATGGTATATATCAGACCTTATTAGAAGATTTTTGAAATTTACTGTTTTATACTTTTGAAATTTACGTTTTTAATGAGTACCCACTTCTTAAATCTTACAAATAATGCCTATTGGACAAAATCTATAGTATCACAATAAGAATTGGTTGAAAACATTCCAATGTAAACTTCCTATAAAAGTCATAATTAAAAAGATAAACAGATTTCAAGATCCACTCCGTCGTTACTTCCCCGTTTACACGAACAAAAGTCCGTCACGCAGGCGCTATTACTCAAAAGAATTACCACTTGCAGGAATGTCATGTTGGAGATCTCATCTCAGTACCTGTTCTCTATTTCTCTCGAAGTAAGAACCCTATTTAAAAGGGAAGCGGTTTAAGATGGACAAAAAAATAGTAGTAACACAGAGGGGGATATAATAAAGGTTGAAAAAAAATACAAATAACTCGCTTAATATTGGAAAAGGGGCTCACGTTAGCCATGCGAGTTAAAGCGTTGACCTTTATCTCACATGGTAAGCCTAGAGTGGCGAGTTCAATTCTTGCCTGGGCAAAGGAAATTATTTAGTGACGAAATTCATTAAATAACGTCCTAAAATCCCACCCTGGCTGGAAAAGGGTGGTAACCTGTAGATAACCCGTCCCAATTAGACTCAGAAAAAAAAAATCTCTATAGAACTACATTTTTAGAAAATTAAATATATTAATACAATATTTCTACATCATTCTTTCAACCTATACTTAATAACATAGCTATTTGGAATTTTTAATTTCCCACACCCCTCGCCTACTCCGATTCCAGATATTAATGAACTTGATACTTAGGTTTACAAAAATAGTTAAATATCAAATTTGGCATGAAACGATCAAGCATTGCAACACAAACAGTGCTGTCTACCTATTTATATATATACATATATAGTTTTTGATAGGACCACATTTTCGTCACCTCCCACATGCCTTGATGAACGTTTGAAGAAATGTTTTGTAAATCCCATCTTAATTACAACCGCAATTGATGATTTCCCTTGGGGGTGGGGGGGGGGGAATTTGATAAAATACAAGATAGCCTAAAACAATAATTTTTACAGACAGTTTTAGTTGTCATGAATGAATTTTAGAGAGTAATAGTAGAAATATTATTCATTCCTTTTCTAAACCCATTAGGAGTGAACATCATTTCAATGGTTTTCCAATGTAAATTCTACACTCGCATCTTAAGTATTATTACTATTATTAACACTTAATGGTATACACAATTTATAATTATGAAAATACACTTTAAAACTATTTGGGAAACCTTGTGTTTTCCAAACTTGTCTAACACATTTCTGTCTAAATAGTAAATAAGCTATTGAATAGGGAAATCAGGAATTGGGTAGTACACATTTGACTGTTGTCTGTTGTCGCTCTAGTCATCACAACATTTGTATAATGGTTACTAAACAAGATATTTAAACGTTTCAAGAAGAAATAAAGACCTACTTTGCGCATCTGACCAAGAAGAGTACGAGCTAAGAACTTGGCAAAAATTACAATTGGAAATATCTCCCGCTAGAGGAGATATCCGGCAGCGGAAAATCAACTATTGGGGTTCGAACTCATGAAAATTTTCTTCAAATGACCATCGATCGTTCGTAAAAGAATAATAATAATAATAATAATACAATAACTTTGGAATTTTCAATGGGATGCCACACTTTTTACGAGGGATTCGTGTTGAAAATCAAATTCTAAAACCAATTTATATCGTATTAGTTCAATTTTGACCATCGGTTTATCATATTTAGGCAAGTATGCTCTTTTCTGTAAATATTTTCAGTATTGTCCTACATTATAATTTTTTTTTTAAATGTTATGTTTCAAGTAGTATAATATAAGGTCTATAATCTGGGTCATGTAGTAATTCAGTCAAAGTGTATGTTAGGTCTATGTGAGCCCTTAGGTAGCAGTCAGTTAGTATATGTTTTATAGTAAGTCTACATTTAGTGTTGGCAGTAGGGTAAGAGCTTCTCCAGTAAGTAGGTAAGTGTAAGTCGTGGATGGCCAACTCTTATCTTTTTTTTAATTTGACGTAAATATCAAATGTAATTTTTATTTTTTTATTTTTTTTTTTTATCTGAGACCCAGCTTTTCATGTTGTTTTGTAGTAAGATAGTGTGACCTACCGAGGGTGAGAAGCGATAGTTCCCCTTCTCCTGAGCTACGTTCCATTATAAGGGAGGTGGTAATGATAACTCGATAAGGGTAGGTGACCCGGTAGCTGGTGATACCGGGTGGGTTGTAATAGGATAGGAAGAAAGTCCGTCACGCAGGGGCTGCGTAAACTAAGCAGATTTCCCACGTGAAGTTTTACAATAGAGAAATTTTACGAGAGCCAAGCCAGTCAAGGAAACGGCCGAACTAGCTTTTGGCGGGAAAGTAACTCTCGTCCGTTAGGCTCCGAGATTAAATTAAAAACAATTCAATCTCAAAAAAACAACAAGAACACAAAAGATGGACTTACCTTTAATGATAGCAGCACTCTGAACACTTATTACACCAACACTAAATAGTACCGCAGAATATCTATTATTTGTAAGACTTAATACTGCTGTGAATATTAAGTAAACAAATAAAGGGCAAGTCAAATGGTAAGAACCTTCCTGATAGCAAACAGTCTGAGTTGTAAACAATCAGGTTAGCCAGCTTTTACCGGAAATAAAAGCAATTACGGAAATATATTTGAATATAAGTTATAAAGTTTATTCATAACTATTTATTATATCTAGTACTGTAATTAATAATAAACCAGAACAATTTTAATCACAACCATTCCAAATTTAGGAATCCGGGAAGAAAATAGAAAGAGGGGTGGGGGGGCAAAATACGATTCAGACGGTTATGATTTTTACATGATTAAGGAACAAGCAGGTTAGCCAGCGAAGGTTTACAATAGATAAATATACATACAGGTAACACTTCCGTGAATATTAGTGAATAATTACAAACGGCAATGAGAAATCTTTCAGTGAATTTACAGTATAAGTTAATAGTCCCTACAACGTAATACGGCTGGATTGTAAACAAACAGGTTAGCCAACCTTGTAGCGCAGTATCGATAGATAGACAGGAAAAACCAACAATAAAGAAATATCTCTGAATATAAAATATTAATTTTATTTACTATAGTTAGTGGAGTAATTTGAAATGTATCAAAATACTTTCTATCTCAATCACTCAGATTATTGTAGTCCAAGAAAAAAAGGGGGGGGGGGGTCAACAGAACGTATTTGTTTGTACCTCGTAAAATAAAGCTTTGTTGAAAACAATATTTTGTATTTAACCTAATAACGAGATGGTTCATGAGATATCAGCTTACTATTAATATGTCCCTAGTAGGAGTGGGCGTTCACTGAAAGCGGAACATGGAGTCATTACAAAAAATGCAAATATCTCGGTTAATATTCAAGATGCAGAATAAATGTATAGAACAATATTTATAGTAAATTTAAATTTCAATAAGATTGATTTCATATAATTTTTCGATCCGACGCATAATAACGTAGATATTTCGAATTTTCAAAAATCCCCCCTCTAAACCCCCCTCCCACTTATCCGATTTCCGTCATTAACGAACTTGATCTTCCTTTTTACATACAACGATTAAATTCGAGTTTGGTAACGATCAAACAAAAATTACGACCACTAGAGCGTTAACAGACAAATATATATATATATATATATATATATATATATATATATATATATATATATATATATATATATATATATATAGATATAGATATATATATATATATATATATATATATATATATAGATATATATATATACAGTTTTGAACGGACCTCATTTTCGTCATCTCCTGGGTAGGATCGATGGACATTTGAAGAAATTTTTCGAAAATTCCGTCATGAGTACGACCTCAATAGCTGATTTCCCTTAAGGGAAATCTGCTAAAAAGGGGAGGGAGTCAACAGAACGTATTTGTGTGTATCTCGTATAATAAAGGTTTCTTGAATACAATTTTTGGTATTTAACCTAATAATGAGATTTATTATGTAGCAGAGTATTGTTTATGTAGCATGAGTAGGAGTGGTAGTTTGATGATGGCTAAAAACTGAAAAATACAAATATCTCGGTTAATATTCAAGATAGAGAATAAATGTATATAACAGTATTTATAGTAAATGTAATTAGTAATAAGATTGATTCTGTACAATTTTTCGATTCGACGTATAGTAACGGAGATATTTCGAATTTGCGAAAATCCTCCCCTCTAAACCCCCCCTCCCAGTGGTCCGATTTCAGCCATTAACGAACTTGATCTTTCTTTTTACATAAAACGTTTAAATATCGAGTTTGGTAACGATCAAACAAAAATTGCGACCGCTAGAGCGGTAACAGACAAATATATAGATGGATAGATATATATATATATATATATATATATATATATATATATATATATATAGATATACAGTTTTGAACGGACCTCATTTTCGTCATCTACTAGGTAGGATCGATGGACATTTGAAGAAAAATGTCGAAAATTCCGTCATGAGTACAACCTCAATAGCTGATTTCCCTTAAGGGAAATCTGCTAAAACACAAATGTTTAAAGACATTAGCAAAGAGAATATAAGGAGCTACTGTACAACCAATAGCTTGGAAGAGTATAATAACATTCAGGAAATTAGTAGTGTGGAAGGCTCAAGAAACAGGAAAAAAGGAATTGGAATAAGAGAGGACATTACAACTACCAGGAAGTCATTAAAATAATATTGTTCCACGGTGAACATTTCTGGATCGGTAACACAACGTGTTATACCCGTACATTTAAAATGGAATGTAAAGAGAGCAGATATAGTAATACATTTAAATTATAACTTAATAATTATTAATTACAAGACATGCAAGTCCAAGATTAACAGATTGAGTAAAAGAATTTAAAACATGTTAGGAATCCATCAAGGTATCAAGGATCATACATCAAGGACTAAGTATCACACTTGTTAGGAGATTTCCCTTAAGGGGAATCAGCTATTGGAGTTGCACTCATGAAGCGATATTCGAAAACTTTTTGTCTTATTGTTATCAAACTCGATATATAAGTAAACACCCAATCCCGGCCAAAATTTTAAGTTAATCACATTTTTTTTTCCATCGAACCTTTACTATGAGGGATACAATAGTAAATTAGGAACGTCACGTCAATATTATATAATTTAGAGGTCTTAACTATTCTTTGATCATTACCGTTACAAAAATTTAAATATTTCATATAAAAACTATCCATGTAAGATTGCGCCAATTCATATTGAATCAAACCTGGACGAAAGGGGAGGGGGGGGGGTTGCAAAGAAGACAAACAAACACCCATTTTAGCAGATTTCCCTTAAGGGAAATCAGCTATTGAGGTTGTACTCATGACGGAATTTTCGACATTTTTCTTGAAATGTCCATCGATCCTACCTAGTAGATGACGAAAATGAGGTCCGTTCAAAACTGTATATATATATATATATATATATATATATATATATATATATATATATATATATATATATATATATTTGTCTGTTACCGCTCTAGCGGTCGCAATTTTTGTTTGATCCTTACCAAACTTCATATTTAAGCGTTTTATGTAAAAAGAAAGATCAAGTTCGTTAACGGCTGAAATCGGACCAGTGGAAGGGGGGGTTTAGAGGGGAGGATTTTCGAAAATTCGAAATATCTCCGTTACTATACGTCGGATCAATAGATTGTATAGAACCAATCTTATTGCAAATTAAATTTACTATAAATAATGTTCTATACATTAAATCTCTATCTTGAATATTAACCGAGATATTTGCATTTGTATTCTGCGTGTGGTCAACAATAGGCAATGTTCGGAGTTTCCGACGAGAGCTCTGGCGGCCGTTTCCATAACTATCGTCCCTCGTGAATAGGTTTAGAGGTTAGGTTAACTGTTTTTTGGGCTAGAAACTACTGGGTTATTACGCCCTAAATAATGTTTTTTAGGTTTAGAGGTTTCTTACTACTACAGTTGTTATTAGGCAGATTTCTCTATTGTAAAACTTCACGTGGGAAATCTGCTTAGTTTACGCAGCCCCTGCGTGACGGACTTTTTGACATTGTAATATCACCTTTATAATGAGTGGGGTGATACAGCGTTATATGAATAAACCAAAGCAAAATTATTTTTTTTACAACTTTCCGTATATACAGTTTTTCATTATTATTTATGAACGACTTATTCATATTCTTAATGGAAGTCAGGTTTTGGGTCGTACTCGTGACGCGAGAAAAGTCTTCAAATGTTCATCGATCTTAACCAGAAGATAACGAAAATGAGGTTCGCCCAAAATGTTATACCCACACACAAATATATATATTAATGCTCTAGCGGTTGGAATTTTTGTTTGATCGTTAAGAAACTTATTAGCAAATTTCACTACAGGGATTAACAAATATTCAATGTTATTTTAAAATATTACAGTGTTATGAGTTGGGTAGAATATTTTATATAACTAATCTTGATAGACTACTGATGCTCTACAATTGTTGTTCTATAGTTCTTGTAACTCAAATATTAAACGAGTTATTCGATCATTGAGTTATAATACTCATTGGATTTCAATTCAGAAATGGAATATATGGTGAGATGAAATTACTAGTGGGCCATTCCAGCCCCTGCGTGACGGACTTATTGTTCAGTTTTCATTTAACCACTTCACTTTTGCGGTCTTTGCTTAAAACAAGCTTATATTTCCAGGTCTGTTTGTAAACATATATTTCTTTTTATGGGGGAAGTCGGGAATGAAATTTGGATTACGTCATGAGCGTGGCATTGCTGGAGGTGGGGAATTTGATTAGATTATACAGCTTCTACGTGATGGACTTTTTTGGTGCAGCTTTTCCCGTTTTCTATGTAACTCACTTATGAAGTCGTTTTTCCTTCTTATCAATTTTCTAGAATGCAGCCATGGGATAATGTGTTTACTTAGCCCAGAATTTCCTTTTTGGTGAAAATGTTTCTCTTTAGGTTTCTATTTGTTGCCCGTAACTTTTTAGTAAATTTGACATCTTTCTCCACCAGCCCATTACTTATTACCATTTATGCTACTGCTAATATGGCTAATTGAGGTCTATAGGTTTCCACCATTTCAAGCCAGATCGGGACGTATGATATTATTTAACGAGTTCATTACTCCCTGCCCCCGACAGTTTAGTTTGTTCTCAGCTGTCTTCAAGTGCTCACAGTGCGTTCAGTGCAACAGTGCGACTTAGTGCAGTGCGCTAAAGAGTTTTTATGTAAAGAACAGTGTTGTGCCGTGACTCTTTAAGTAACTGTATAGTGCCGTGTTTAAGACAGTGCAGTGCCACCTATTGTGAACTTCAGTGAATTATTGGACTGTGTAATAACAATAACAGTGAAGCAATCAGTGCATACTGTGAGTAGTAGTTAAGAATAATTAACCAAGTTTGTAGTGTGTTGTTAAATAAATTGTACAGTGATAAAAAACTGTGACGCTTGTTTGTGTTTAATTTTCCAATCCAAAAGAACTCTTATAAACAACGTTTATTACTGATTTTTGTAATAAAACGAAACAATATAAACGGGAGGTACTAACCCTTTATTCCTTCCAGTTTAACTATTTATAGTTTTTCTCTTAGTTATTTTATGGTTTTATTTTTATTTTGATTTTTTTCCCTCATGTTGTAAATATACTAACAATTTATATTTAGTTTTGTCCATTCCATTTATTTTGTACATTTGTAAAATTTAGCTATGTAAAAATTTTAATATTTATTTAATTTTATAAAACTATATTCTAACATGTTAAAAGACGAATCGCCATTCATTGTAGCGGCGTGGTTCCATTCATTTTAAACATTTGTAGCATTTAGCTTTGTGAACATTTTAATATTTATTTAATTTTGTAAAATTATATTCTAGCACGTTAAAAGATGAATCGCCATTGCAGTGGCGTCTCAAATAAATAATAATATATTAACCCTTTATTGGATATATTACATCATTGTAATAAGCTTCGGACTGGCCAGGTCGGCAGGTCAGCAAATGCCGAGGGCCCAATGGCCTCAAATGAAAAAAGTCCGTCACGCAGGGGCTGCGTAAACTAAGCAGATTTCCCACGTGAAGTTTTACAATAGAGAAATCTGCTTAATAACAACTGTAGTAGTAAGAAACCTCTAAACCTAAAAAACATTATTTAGGGCGTAATAACCCAGTAGTTCTAACAGTTAACCTAACCTCTAAACCTATTCACGAGGGACGATAGTTATGGAAACGGCCGCCAGAGCTCTCGTCGGAAAATCCGAACATAGCCTATTGGTGACACGCAGAATACAAATGCAAATATCTCGGTTAATATTCAAGATAGAGAATTAATGTATAGAACAATATTTATAGTAAATTTTAATGTTCAATAATATTGGTTCTATACAATCTTTTGATCCTACTTATAGTAACTGAGATATTTAGAATTTTCGAAAATCATCCCCTCTAAACCCCCCCCTCCCTCTGGTCCGATTTCAGCCGTTAACGAACTTGATCTTTCTTTTTACATAAGCTTAAATATGAAGTTTGGTAAGGATCAAACAAAACGACCGCTAGAGCGGTAACAGACAAATATATAGATAGATATATATATATATAGATATATATATACTGTTTTGAACGGACCTCATTTTCGTCATCTACTAGGTAGGATCGATGGACATTTGAAGAAAAATGTCGAAAATTCCGTCATGAGTACAACCTCAATAGCTGATTTCCCTAAAGGGAAATCTGCTAAAAAGAAAAAAAAGCTAAATTTAAAAATGCATTAATTTTGTTATTAATTAACACCCCAAATATTATTTATTTACAATTGTAAATACAGTGCTGATACATATTTCTATTATCAAATATTATGATTGTATTTTGCACTTTATGCTATTCTTACAGGTTTTTGTTTTAAAACATTGGTAACGTTTTGAAAGGATCTATCGTTTTGTTATGTCCTGAATTATCATTACAGGTAAACCTAGATTTATTAATTTTTGTTATATACTACAATCCTACAATAAATATTTGTTTGAATTATATATCCGCATTTTATAACCTCAAAGTCATCAGATACTTATTTTAGTATTTTCAATTAAAAGTATTCTTATTAAAATCATTATATATATATATATATATATATATATATATATATATATATATATACATTTGTCACTAAATAAAAAATAGTTTGTATTGTAATTGGTATCAAACATTCCGCTGAGGGGGGGGGGGGGCACTGCTAATTTTCCTGAGCTGCCGGCACTGACTGTAATCTCCGTATTTTGTATGAATTTTCTTTTAGAGAAATACAGTCTTAGGCCACTTTTTCTCAGCCATCGATATATGGATTAAAATCGTAGTGAATGCTTAGAATATCCAGAGAGAGGTAATTATTCCAATGATCGCGTACAGCTCCTGCTGCTCATTTACCCTAAAAGCTATTTCCTTTAACTCGTTTGAACCGGATCAGAACCAGATGTCAAGAACTTTAATAACACTGTTTAAAGTCCATTATCGCATTTATAATCGACCACTCAGGCATAATAGTTCAATATTAGGACAGCTCCAACCATCCCTAATAAGTATTTCCGAATAATAAATGAGGCATTGAGAAGTACCTTTGTAACCAGTTATAACCAAATCTCACAGCGTACGTATACAGAGCTCGATAACCTCTTGATGTAGTCTAGGTCTCTCTTTAGTCAAATATGAATATTTATACTTCATTTTCTACAGATACGCAATAAGTATTTTTAAAAATCCCAATAGTTCCTCAAATTAGGGAGGCGGTAAACGTGCGGAAGTGTGCGTCTCATTATTGGTAAGCTATCAAAACCCACCTGGTTATGGGGAGTTAGGGAATTTGTGATCTGTAAGGCGTGATCCTCTGTAGCCACCACAATAATTTTGAAACAGTGGTTCTAGATTTTACAGTGAACTTTTCAAGGATATTGTTTAACTTCAGTTTCCATGATGAAACCAATTAGAAAGGCGAGTGCTTTAGACATGATACTCCCCAGACAGCTGTACTGTGAACCAGATCATATTTCGAATTTTAGACCCCCCCCCCACGTTCGATTTCACCCATTAATGAACTTGGACTTTTACATAAAATGTTTAAATGTAAAACTGTGGAAAGAAGATATGGAGCCATAAGTTATAGCCTGGAGTTGGAAAAAATTCTGGCAAAGTTAAGCATGTTAGAAAGTGAAAGTGTGCAGTAAGATTGTTGAGAAAAAAAATTGTCAAAAAAAAAAAAAAGGGTAAAATCAAGACTATTGTTATATTATTTATATCCACATTGTGCTACTAAGAATAAGGTAAATTGGGACAGATTATCTACAAGTTACCACCTCAAACCTATAGTTAATAGGATTTTATTTAGTTTGTCACTAAATAAAGTCCTATGGCACCCTGAGAATCAAACTAACTCTGGGTTTATGAGTGGGATTAAAACTAACTCACATCACATGGCTAACCAGAGCCCTCATAAGACTATTGCCGGAAATAAAGAAGAAACTAAGCACCATAAAATAATAGAGATGGGCTGGTAAACTCTTGTGACCAAAATGAATTAATGCGTAAAATTTTGTTACAAATAAAGAATAAAATATTAAAACCAACGACTCACCTGCGGGGGAGGGGGGCTGAGGTACATCAAATGAAGCTGGCGAAGAAGGAATTAGGTTGTGAAAGAGGGAAAACACTAACCTCCAAGACCAGCTTGAACTGGAAATAATACATACCTGAAAAGAAATTTGTGAATGGCCTTACTGGATTAATTTTCTTTCAATATCTCCTTTTCAATTCTATCAAAAGCCCCCCTTTTGCTTAATAAGTGAGCATTATAAACTATCATTCCATATTAGTTTTATTATCATGAGCTGTGCATAATTTTCTCCTTCCCTATGGATTTACTAATATATATATTTATTAATGCTTTAGCAGCATCTATGTTAAGTTCTTTAATGGCTATATTCAGACCAGGAGTAGTGGGGACATAGAGATAGTATAATTTATACGACAAATCACATTCGGGAGTAACATTTTACAATTATTTTTTTCCCTATCATGTGATATATCAAGTGATTGTATAGATAAAATATTCTGAAATCCTGTTTAGACCAACACATACTATAAGAGAAATAGAGAAGATTTCTATTTGATATCATTAATTATTTCAGTCACTTAGTGCTCTAACAGCCACAACACTATTAGAAAAAATTTAAGGTTTGTTAAATCCAAAATTAAATCAGAATGAAAGTGAATTTAGAGAATGGGGATATATAATCCCAAATAGATGATTTTGATTCTTTGGATCAAAAATTGTGCAAACTAGAGTTTAATGGAATTGAATTGAAAACGTGATATTGAAAGAGAATTAATCCAGTAAGGCCAAAGAGAAATTTCTTTTCTGCTAGGTATTCAAGGGGCTGGTCTTGGAGGTTAGTGGTTTCCCTCTTTCTCAACCCAATTCTTTCACATCGCCACCTTTTTTTTTATGTACATCAGACCCCCACAGGTTTTCATATTTTATCCTTTATTTTAACAAAATTCTACTAATTAATTATTTTTGCTCATTTTGTTCATGGAGCGGCTTTCTACAATTATTATTCTATGCATTTTGCTATGTATCCTAGTCATGCAATTGTCACTTGAAGTTATTATGTCACTACATATATAGGTCTGCATTGAGTTCTTAATAAGGTAGAAATAGAGAATAGAACATGAAATGATGTCACTTGTGAGCCATTATAACATGTGGGAAATCTGTTTAGCTGACCCAGCTTGTGTACTCCATTGGCAGTTAACAGTTAGGAAAAAACACCTCCTAAAATAGAGTTCAAGAAAGAAAAGCTGAAATGCAAACATAAATCTCTAAAATTTCTCACATAAAACACCAGTCAAATGCTAATTAGTGATTGACATTTATAATTAACAGATTAATAGATATTCTTATTTGTTTAATACTACACTATAAGAGTATTAAACATATAAGTTAAACAAGTAGACATTCTTATATGTTTAAAACTCTACCGCCATGTGAATTAAAGTGTTGTCTTTAATCTCACATAATAAACCTAGAGTGGGAAGTTTGATTCCTGCCTGGATAATAGGAATTTATTTACTGATGAACTACGAAAATAAAATAATAATAGTCCCACCCTGACTAGAAAAGGGTGGTAACCAGTACATAACTCACCCCAATTAGCCATAGTAGCAAAAAGTGGACGTTAATAAATAATAATAATATTCTACTACATTTTCTCTCGCATCCTTATTAATCAGCACCATTTATCATTTACTTTCATATAGTTATTTATGTTTTCCTTCAATGAAATTTAAATAGTTTACAATAGTCTGAAATGCTTATGCTTCATGTTTTTCTGTGTAATATGTCGACAGGAAACTTTAAATTTCTGATAAACATAATATCATATGTACCTATAAAGATTTTATTTTGTGAAAGAAACCTTTTAGCAGGGCCTTCATGTATAAGGATAATGTATGTGAATGTGTATTAGTATGTATATAAATACACACACACGCACATGCATGCAAACACACGTGTATAGTATACACTAGGAACCTGTTACTGCTTACCACAATAAAAGTTATTGCTGATTCAGTTCAAAATGGTTTTCCACTGAATTCATCTATCACCAGTGAATCGATGGGTGTATATAGCATACAAAATTTAATAACTCTACTCTATTTACTTTTCATTCGTCTAAGAGTTTCCAATGTCTTAATTGGCCCCATCAATTATTTCATCAAGTACACACCATTAAGTACAACTATCACAATCTGCCTTACTAACATGACATTAGAAAGAGAGCATTTTGAGGATCCTTCTGAAAGGAAACACTTCTAGCTATGCTGATATAACTTTCCAAAAATGCCTTCAAGTATTATCCATCGATTTGATAAGAATACCAGAAAGATGTCAATCCCTCTGGCTTTTTCATGTTTACATTCTAAATTTCCAGTTGGAAGTCAATGAAGAGGTCATCAAATTCACATGTGTTTTTTTTTCTAAATTTATTGAGAAGAGTTGAATTATTGTTTATCAATTAGGGTGGAATCCAGACGCTGGTAATCTCCAAAAACCTTTCACTCTTCTTCTTGTGCATCAACAAAAAACAGGGAAAATAAATGAGAAATAAACAAAAATAAAATAGGAAGCATATTATATTATTAATTGTTATTATTATTATTAGATACCTTATTTGTGTCGTGTTATAGTATACCTATGCTCTTGAAGTTGTAGAAGCTTGAATTCATCACTTAGTATCCCTGAACTTACTGTCACCCACACTTTTACAACTGACAAAACTTATAGAGAGGAGCAATAATAGTGTCTCTCCATTCAGATTTCAAGGTATTGTTAATTCAACATAGCATCTACAGAATTTATAATAAACATAATGAAGAATTACAATTGTTTGATTTTTTGTCATCTGCCTTGCTAATCTTTTTTAATTTTGTCAAACAAAATAAATGGAATGGACTATTACTTATGAAAAATATTGATTTTATTTTTAATATAGATTTTTAAAATATCGGTAATTATAGCTTGGGTTAGTTTCCTAATTCTTATTCTAAACGATCTGGTTATAAACATAATTTCAAGTTGAATACATTTTAAGTAATTTAAAATGGTAATTTTATTTAATCAACTGTGATTTATTTATATCTGCAAGTTCTGGTAGCAATATTAATTTTTCTATTTTGGCAGACTGAACACTTATGTCACCAACTGGAAATATTGTATATATATATATATATAGTGCATGCCATTAAATTATGCTTCAAAAATTACCAGATTATTCATTTTATCTTTAATGTAAACCACAAATACCCTAGAACATTATACTATTAGGAAAATATTATTCTATCAGTGACAATTAATTCTATTTATGTAACTGCAACTATTCTTATTTTATCTTATATCTTTAGTAAGTCATAAGTTATATATGTTGTTCTAGTAGTTAACTATTTAAAACCAATTTAATTACAATGTTCTTTATTTTATTATTAAGACTGTTAATTGTTTCAATTTTTCGATATTTTTGATTAATTCGTCTTCAATTGAATTGTTTTTACTATTTATGCCACTTTTATACTGAACAAATTTATTGTATTTATTTATATAAATTATTATCTCATTAATATGTGAATCAAATTCTTATACTAATTCAAACTTAACATTCAGTATAAATATTATATATTAAATTATTCACTTCAGCCACATTATTAGTTATTTTAGAATCTATCAATAATAATATCATTTTATGAATTAGATATTTAAAGAAAATAATAAATAGAAACAGATGTTCAGACTTGTAAATCAGAGTAATTTATATCAGTTATATCATTCATAAATTAGTCTTAACATACAATATATTGCCCATTCATTATAAGACATCTGTTATCTACTCAGTGCCCAGAACATCACAGGATAATGATACCTTCAATGTAAAGCACAGAATTATAAATGCAATTAAACAAGACTAGGTTCTATCTAATAAAAGCAAACCATAAAATAATTAAAATACAAGCTGAATATTTTATGGGTAACATAATTTATGTATGTACGTACATATATATGAATATACCTATGACCTTATGTATAAATGTATATGTATATATTTCTACGTGTGTGTATTTGCCAAAATTAGAATAGTAGGACAGGAATTTGAAAGAAAAGATCAAAATTTCTGGAATTAAGCGATTCGTAAAACCATCTTCAGAAACAGGTTAATTATAGTTTTCTTTATTGAGCCATCAGTAAACCCAAAATCCTTTCATTGTGATTTTCACTTGTAGCTATTATATTATGAAGAATTTCATTTAAGCTGTAATATCAAGTCCGTGTTTGTATAGAGATCTTACCAGGAGAGAATTAGAGAATATAATGTGAGATAATACCACCCAATTGTTGTTCCGTCATGTAGAAAATCGTTTCAGTTTATTCAGCACTCCATGACAGACTTTTTTTAAATTTAAACCTTCTTTAGGAGATAGAATAAGAAAATACGCCTACTAAAAATTATTTAACAAAATGAGTAAAATACAAAAGGATTTCGTGAATTTTGATCCACTCTCTCATAGAGATAGCTTAAGTATTGTTGAGTCTCAGTTATTTAATCAACTATTATAAATCAGCACAAATTTTATAAAATCGCATCAATTTTGTTCTTTCATCTTACACCATTAACAAGTCTAGCGTATTCGTAAATATATTTGTAATCATTGCTAACTATTACAAAAGTCCAGATTTTTTAACTGCTGTCAATTGTATACACCTTATTCCCTCATGCCATCGAATGTCAACTATAAATGTTAATTATTAACACCCACTTTATGATACTAAGGCTAACTGCAATGGGTTATCTACAGGTTACCACCCTATTCTAGCCTAGGATGGGACTAAGGATTTTATTTAATGAGTTCGTAACTAAATAAATTCCTTTGCCCAGGTGAGAATCAAATTCGGTTTACTAAGTGACATTATCTCACATGACCAACCTGAGCACGCTTGTCAACAAATATTTATACTATATATACTTATAGTTTTGTACAAGATAGTGGAATGTGTCACTTAAAAAAAATGTTCAATGAAATAGAAGTATTTCCAAACTTTCTGAGGACTTTCCGTGAGGAAAATTGAATAATAAAGAAGAGCATTCCTATTCCTGTACAAGAAGGTTATTCTATCTAAAAGTTATTCTGACATTTTAAAATCTAGTGCTGATAGTTCAGCTGAAACACAGAATTATATAATACCTGAAAATGAGCCAACCCGACTCTAAGAAATGAAGAAAAAAAATTACAATCTTAATCAATTCAAAAGAAATGTTATTTTTTAAATTTATTAAGATAAAATGCATTCAAAAATTTTTTAAGATAAGAATTCACTACTCAAAAGGACCCAATCAAAAAATGCCTCAATTCATTGATAAAAAAAATGGCAGGGTGAAATAAATGTAGAAAACATTTTAGAAACATTGTTGAGTCAAAGTTAAAAAAAAAAGAAAATGTTTGGACCTGATGATATAAAAGTTACAAAAAAATCAGGGTTTCATTAAAATACTTCAAATGAAAATATTAATTTAAATTAGGCCTACACAATACAAGAGCGACTTCTAGAAAAAACTAATAAAGTTACTTTATAATGTGTCCCATTCTCAGGGTTACTTAGTGATATCGAAAATGTTCTATATTTCATATTGCTGTTGTCAGTTCAAATTGGTCCCGCTTCAAGCACGAAGCCATACCAGAATTCCATTACTCTCTTAACCAGGGATTAAGGGAAATCAGCTATTGAGGTTGTACTCATGACAGCATTTTCGAAATTTTTCTTCAAATGTACATCGATCCTACCTAGTAGATGACGAAAATGAGGTCCGTTCAAAACTGTATATATATGTGTATATATATATATATTTATTTATTTATTTGTCTGTTACCACTCTAGTGGTCGCTTTTTTTTGTTTGAACGGTACCAAACTCGATATTTAGTCGTTTTATGTAAAAAGAAAGACCAAGTTCGGATTTAACGGCTGAAATCGGATCAGTAGGAGGGGGAGTTTAGAGGGGAGGATTTTCGAAATATCTCCGTTACTATATGTCGGATCGAAAAATTGTACAGAATCAATCTTATTGCAAATTAAATTTACTATAAATATTGTTATATACATTTATTCGCTATCTTGAATATTAACCGAGATATTTGCATTTTGATTATATCTGGGCGGATAACGGATGAGAGTGAGTTTCCAGCCAAAAGCTAGGTCGGCCGTTTCCTTAACTGTTCGGCTCTCGTGAAATTTGTCTATTGTAAAACTTCATGTTGGAAATCTGCTTAGTTTACGCAGCCCCTGCGTGACGGACTTTTTTGTACCTAGAGGTGAATTATTTTCTAATTCATCTGCCTTTTAAAATAAATATTTGACTATAAAATGAATAATAATCCTTTGTTAAAAACAAGCATTTTTATTTTTATGACAAAACTTTCAATTTATATTGTATGAATCAATAATAATTATTTTTTAGTACATATAAAATGAAAATCTTTTACTCAGCATAAAGGGTCAGAGCCTGCCGTGGGGCATGGATGAGTGGGTTAAGTGGTCAGGTTGACACATTCTCAGCGTAATATGGTAGATTTAAAACACACCATTCGTTTTTAAAATTGCTACTCAATTGCTCCATGATGTGGAGAGGCAATTTTCTGTTATTTTGTGTAAGTTACATAGATTTGTTCTCACTGTGAATTACTAGGAATTTTTTTTCCAAATTCCAAAATAATATCTCGATTTTAATTTTTTTTTTTAAAAATGCTCCTTAAATTTCCTTTTAAAGAAAATTTGATAATGGTCAAGTTATGAACTATTATGAAGTTTGAAAGTGAGAGGATGTTGGGTTCAGTAACTCCATAATTACAAAGGTAGTATTTATCAAAATTCACTAAATCATAGAAAGAATTCTTGTGTTGTGGATGGCTGGCCAATATCAGGCCCAGTCTTATGTTACAATATTCAGTCTTTGATAATGTTTTCATTTTATTTTTATTTTTTCTACAAACTAGTTAAGTTTACATTTGAAATCATGACTTCATTTAAAATTGAGACTCATATATGGTAAAGTGATAGCAAAAATAATATTCTTCAAATTCTTACTGAAACCACTCAAATAGATTATGTATCTCTTAAATTTCAAAGAGCCATTGAATGCATTTGTTCTGTAAATTAAATTTTTGAAAAGTTTAAGTCCAGGATTAGAATATGAATTCAGAGTATAATAATGCCAAAGATAAAGTTGGGAGCAATTGACATTTATGGGTAAAATTAACTTACATACCTAAGAATATTTAGACTTGGGCAATGTTGCACTAATAATGAAGATGAAAACAAATAGCTCTAATACAAGCCACAGAACACATATTAACCAAAATGGCTAGAAATTGTGCAGTTACTTGTGGACAGCCGAATTAGTTTATAAGCAATTATTATTAACTACAAGCATGCCTCATTAGAGACTAAATCAAACTCCAACTAACTTATATGCACTATAGTCCTCACAGGGCCTGGACCTCTCCCATCTTAAGCCCTTCACTGTGGAGTAAAGGGATCCTACTATTCGAGATCCCAGGGAGAGTAACTCCCTCAAATGACCTTTGTGTAGCCACGACTACCATTTTCTGGGCAGCCTGTAGGGCTCCATTGTCTCATCATGCCCTGAACAGCACAATCTGCCCTTCTAAATAGCACTGATTATATTAAGCTTACTGAGTGGCCAAAGAACCAACAACAAATTGATGAATGATAGTTTCTTTTCCACCAATTTGGTGTTACTTCTGATCTACCATCTGTATTGCTATTTCACAGCTCATAATCTTTCTCAGGTCATTGCTCTCTGAACATTCCACTTTTCTCAGTGAGGATTCCGTAAGACTGTATTATATATTTTCATTAGCAAATGAAACTTAAAGCATGGAGCTTTTTGAGACATACAAATTTTTAATACCTCCGACCTTTCTGGCTTTTGTATCTCCTTCAACAGAATTCCCCTCCGTAAATAATCCCGCCCCCCCAAATTCACTGCAGTTAGGAAAAATAAACTGCTCAATTCAACTGGACCACCAATTTCCGTAGTGAGTCTCAAGGGTCTTATGTACTTGGTCCGATACATACTTATGTTACATCCTAGATCTTACACTGCTTAGGAGAACATTTCTACAGAATCAGTGAGTAAAATCTCCTCTCACAACCTGACTTTCTTGTCAGAACCCCCACTCCTTTCTGGGTCATAGCATGAAGATAACTCCATTAGCTTAAGTTGCATAAAAAGGACGCAAAAGAATAACACAATAACTTTACTTATAGCACCAACCAATACTGGAATATTTCTATCTGTATTGAGCCCATCACTTACAAACACCTTGTTGTAAAATGAAATGACTCTGGAAGAGACTTTTGCAAGGTCAAAACTGGAGTTGGTTGTCTCTGATGGCTTACAGGTAACCAATGGCTTAATAAAAGGAGGTTTGTTACCGATATTGCTTAACTTGACTGTGGAAGTAGGACACCAAAAAATATAGACAAACATTAGTAGTATGACAAACTAATAAAACTGAACATGGTGAATAATGGTTAGCAATTGAATTATATTTCCAATGGAGCAAAGCTTAGAGTTAAATAAATTATGAGATGAAAGTGCTGTGAGCATATAATGTAGTGTTGGTGTTAATAACACTAATATAGAACTAAGTGCCTACATTTTTATAATGTAGTGTTAGTGATATTACAACTAATTCATAAAAAAAAAAATTAATAATAATAATAAAATCTAGTGCCCAAATAGAATATATCCATATTTATATATTTTTGTTTTGATCGCTTTTTTATGTTATTTTAATGAAATATTGAGTTAAATTTTGAATGTAAAAACTGTTGCGGATCATCACCCAACAGTATATAAATATAATAATGAATATAAATCGTTTATTACTAAAAGCAAATACATGTAAAACACTCTCTTAAGTATAAAACAAATAGACTCAATAAATGTTGTTTTTGTAGACTACAGAGAAGAAAATTATTTGTTTATGTATACGTATATGTGCCTGATAATGCTCTAGGAGTCACAATTTTTTTATTCTTTTATGGTTACCAAACTCCATTTTTAAATGTTTCATTCAAAGGCCTAAAAGTTGAGCTGAATAAAAATGTCTCTTATCAATTAATGTAAAGATGCAAGCAAAGCGTGTAGACAATTGTTTATTTTATTGATGAGATGTATGAAATACACACTCTGTAAGTATTATTTTATACAATTTTATTTTTGGTTTACTTCTGGGATGTTATTTTCTTTTATAAGCACCATATATATTCTTTGACAAAGTCGCATGTAAAAGATTTTCGAATAAAATAAAATTACTCTAAAATAGCGTATAACAAAAAAAAGTTTAAAGATTTTTCAATTAGAAATGGACGGGTTGCCTACAAAATGGTAATCAATAGTTTTGAACATTTACAAAGTAGGTGCCATAATACAAAAAATAATAGTGATAATTAATGTGTGACATACCATAAAGGAAGATATAGGACCACTCTGGTAGGGACTGGCATTAATGCTTGGCAGAGAAAATAGGTTGGAGTAGCCCTGAACTTTGGTTTTCAATGAAACCAAAATGGTAAAATGTTATCCCACAAGAGGAAAGCCTTTTTGAAGATGTTACATACAACAAACTGAATATTAATTTTATCACTAAGTTGTTGTATACTAAGAGTAATTTCAGTATTATTAAATTCAAAAATATTTCTAAATATATGAATAATTATTGTCAATATACCAGCCATTGTTATTAATCTTATATGAAGACTCTCAATATTATATATATATATATATATATATATATATATATATAAAATATTTTAATAAAAGCTATTTTATTTCACTTTAGATATGAGTTAAGGATTTAAATGTTTAGTGTCTTAAATACAAGTTTTAGATTGTGTAATACACTTGCTGGTATCAAAGTGTTCTCTGTTGAACAGCCAGCCCATTTATTTATTATTAAACTAAGAATTTTAAAATGCCATTAATGCACACGGTTGGCAGTGTGAGTTAAGGCGTTAGTCTTAATCTCATATGGTAGGCCTAGAGTGGCGGGTTCGATTACCACCCAGTGCAGTAAAAACTTATTTGGTGACGGAATCATTAAATAAATTCCTTAGTCCCACCCTGACTAGAAAAGGGTGGTTTCCTTTGGATAACTCATCCCAATTAGTCAAAGTAGCATAAAGTAAATAAATACCATTGACTTAGGGGCTCCAAATTATAGAAAAGGAGAAACAAAATAAGAAGTAGGTGTGTCCAAAAAATAAAAACAAGCTCACAAGATAAAAGAATATCATATATACAAATATAATACTAATGACTCATATCACATTCCAGTAGATGATGCTTCCCAGAAAGCTTTACTCAATTGAAAGGACCCGTGTATTTTAGGATCGATGACATTATCCCTTAAGCTTGTATTTAAATTTGCCTAATAAAGAGCTTAATATTCTATTCTATTTATATCAGGATATTATAATATGTGAAAGAATGTGGAGCGAAAAGAGGGGAGGGGGGGGGGGTGTAGGAGTCTAACGACTGAGAAGGTGCGCACTTGTTCCATTTTACATTCAAGTGCTATGTTCGAATTGACGTCAACTGTCTTTTGACGTAAAACTGTGACGTTATTCTCGCCCATAAATCCCTTTGTAAGTATATTTAACCAATTTTCCAGATGGAACAGCGAAGACAAATAATTTTTGTCCAGAAGCCATGGCAGGTGGCATTGAACGGCGCATAGCTGAATTAAGTGGGGGCAAAAGGAGCGAAAATATATACTCTATGAAAACTGTTAATACTAATCAGAGAATAAAATCGGGATGGTGAATACAAGGCTGCCTACAGCTTCCTTTGACGTCATTGGATCTTATCATGGTGGCAGAGAGGTATCTCTACCAGCGCACGGCTTCCTCCCTTCCAATTAGACTTATATGACAACTACCTTTATTCAAGATCAATTTGCATTGTTAACAGTATTTATTTTTTATTTTATATGTATTTCATTACTTCCTAATGGTTCCGTGAATCAGTCCTTGTCAGGCGGTCAACACCCTAATAATAAACACGAAGGCAAATGAATTTACTGGCTTGGAAGGTTGATGCCGTCACTAGATAGTCCTTAACAGTGAGCAATTATTACCTCACTGCTCTAGAATAATTGAATTAAATCATGTTATATTACCTAAATAATTGTGGCTCATCTCCTGGATTCAAAATAACAGGCTATTTAATTCATGTTAATGGAAAATAATAATAGAAGCAATATTAACACCCACATATCTACACAGCCTACACCAAATGTGGGCAACAACCCGCCAGCTGTAAGATTTGATCCGGTCCGTGAGACATTTTGAAAACCCCAATTAAACAAAAATATTACACTACTTCACATGAGGAAGATGAGGAGAGATTTATGCGCTTGGCAGTACTTATAAAAGTGAACAGTTCTTTTCAATAATGAAAGTTAATAATTCAAAACATCGTATAAGGCTGACTAACGATAATTTGGAATTCTTTACGTTTTTGTATGTGAATTAATCTTAACATGGATGGATTAGTTTCCCAAATTTAAGCTCAACTGTCTCATTGATTTCGTTGTCGCAATTTAACTTTCGTTGATTGTAATAATTCCAAATTTTACGATTTAATTATAATGTTATACCTAATTTTTTCATTTAGTCTTGTTATTTTAATGCATTGTATTACAATTACATTGTCGTATAATTTCCTGTCTGATATCTATTGTTAAACATTATGAACACTACTTTATAAAATGGACTAATTTTAAAAGCGGCCCGCGAACGTATTTGCACATTAAAGTTTGGCCCACAACTTACCGAAGGTTGACCATACCTGGTCTAAATAATTCTGGCTCCTCAAATATCCTGGATTCAAAATAATAGGCTGTTTAATACACGTTAATGGAAAATATTAATAGAGGCAATATTAACTCGCACATATCTACACAATCTACACTATTATATGATAACCATGATGTAGCTACCTGGACATTCAGACATAAAACAGTACCGACTGCTAAATTAGCAGTCAGGAAAAGAACTGTGGACACCAACAGGCTGAGCACACAACACGTGTAATAAAAACACATGTACTCAATGACTGGACAGCCGACTAGTTACAAACTGACAACAAACGCCCAGAAATCCTGTACAAACCAAACAGAGGAAAATCTTACCAGACGAGATCAAATGGTGTTGACCTAGAACCGGACCTCATAAACCGAAAAGATCGACCTACATGCACCCACCGTAACCCGGTACTAACCATGAAACATCTACTGACTGATTGCAGACAACATGAGCATTTCAGCTTACCGAGCGACACCTACAAGAAACTTAAAACTAAACCTACGCCATTCACTTCTCCCTCTACTTTTTAAATCTCAAATTACGTTACTAATTCGTGTGAGTGTTTGTGTGAACATTAGTGTATAATAAATTTGTAAACTTGTGCTTTAGATTTCCATTATTCTCATACCAGGATTTATCGCAAAATGTATAGCTTTACATAGATTTAATTTAACGCTTCCTCTATTTTATTCCGCTATGTTTTATACTTTGTTTTGATAATTTAAAAAAAATAATTGTTTCTTTATTTTAACATTTTAATGTAGGGAATTGAAAGTAAATGACGCTGAGCGACATCGCCTAGTTGCATCTAATAAATAAATAAATTAAAATTGATTAATAACACACAAGCAATCATTTGCCGTAAATTAATTCTTATAAAGGTACTTGTGTATTATATCCACCACATTTTACTTCCACTAGTTCCACGCTAGAATGCGCTACTGTTTTAGGTAGTACGATTCATTGCCCGCAAGGGAGGTTATACTTGCCTTATAACCTTCTACGGAATTATAATGATAAATAAAAGAAAAAACAATTTTTAAAAATAAAACATTTTATTAACATTTAGGAGGGAAATGTTTGGAAATACAATTTAAAATAGACTGAATGAATTCTACCAAATATGATTCCAGGTGATGCCTGGTTGCCCCACGATGTTTTTTATTTCGCCACTTTGCACTTCCCCACATTCTCTCCACTGTCTGAGTATGTGCTTCAGTGTTGGGCTCAGTAAAATTATATTTATGAATGACTTTCGCATGTTTGAATCCTTGTGTTTCTAATATATTCGTTTGGTAGCCTTTCCAGCAAGCAGAATATATTGTGCTACCATCTGCTATATTCTGAATTATTTTCTCTAGAAGAGTAGAGGCATTTCTGTCAGGAACTGTCACGATAAACGAATCTTTTGTCTCTCGACAAATTCCTCTGAACACCCACTGTTGGGGTAAAATTCGTCCACAATTAGTTTTTCTTCTAGTAAATAGACTCTCATCTATTTCGACAATGCAGTTTGGTCCACCTATCTTCTTTTGAGGTTGGCTTTCCATATCTAAGAGACACAACTCCCTCATGTAACTATTCCAATCAAAAGCAGTCTTATTTGAAATTTTGAGTTCTTTTTTGCAGAAATTGACAGATGTCAATTCTTCGCACCAGCAGTACATGAACTTCAATGAATTACAAAATGTAATTTTACTTCCTTCGAACCAAGTGCCAATGCGAACGCCGACTTGCTCACCACACTTTCTTACATTACACTTCCAAAAAATACTTTTTTTTCCAATATAAAGTTTCATACAATGATAATTAGAACACTTTCTTCTGATTGCCAAAATATTCCTCTCCTGTAAATATTTCACAGCGTCTTCTTCAGTCGTTGGCAAATCTCAAAGAGGCATTTTTAAAGGACTAACAAACACTAAACAGCAAACTCAAATAAACAGCAAACGCAACTATAACAAAAGATAACCTCATTAGCCTGGGAGAGCTAGCGTCGCACTTCAGTAGCGCACTCTAGCGTGGAACTAGTGGAAGTAAAATGTGGTGGATATAATACACAAGTACCCTTATAAATCATTATATTTTCATTTTAACCGTGAAATGGTAATGTTTATGTATGCCGAGTATTGTCTCAGCTGAATAAATATTTTATCGCCAGTAATCATCCCACTCCATAACTACTGTTACTTCCTTCAGTTCGTCCTTGATCACAGTTAGGGACCTTGCGATACTGGATTCGATCCGATATCTGATATCGATACCACACTGGTATACAAGTATCGATACTACGATAATATTGCATTAAAAGTATCGATACCAAAGTTATCGGTATCGAAACACCTCTGATTATTAAATCAGGTTTTTTAGAAAAAAAATTGTGATTTATTACTGTTATAAAACGTCAGTTTTATCTCTTTAAAAACGTTTTCTTGTTTCTTAAAATAAAAAAAATAATTTTTTTTATTTTGTTTCATTATGGAAATATATGAAGAACATAGGTGATCCTCAATTGGCGGTTATCCTTTATCCCCTGCTTTTGAAATATCGTACTACGACATAATTTGATTTATTACTCATTATCATGTATTTTATTTACTTTAAATTCGAAATTTTTATTAATTTACTTTTAATGTAATTAGTTGATATTAAATTATCAAACGTTCAATACCGATACTCATTTTTTTTTTTTTGCGATACCGTTGAAATATCGGAAGCAAAGTATCGATACCAATACTCCTAGTATCGAAACTAAAGTATCGATACCTACCCATATCGGTAGTATCGCAACGACCCTAATCACAGTCAAGTGTAGGTCAGTTACTTCCTCCATTAAAACAACATAATGATTTTCATTATATGCACGTAAATTATATGTAGGTACTAATACTACCAACCGAAAATGTCTTGTCAAATTTACACAGTGCTCCAACAATTGTCAATTATTACTATTACTTACTCAGTTCATATAACAACCTACATCTTTCATATTCGTGTTAGAATGTCTCCGACGTTTTAACAAAGTTTGCCTGAGGGAAATGAATTATTCATGCGATTTTTGAAAAATTCCCTCAAATGTACATCAATCTTACCTAGATGATGAAAATTAAATCACTCAAAATTATATATATTTATTTGTCTGTTACCGCCCTAGCTGTCGCAATTTTGTTTGATCGTCACCAAACTTGATATTTAAATGTTTTATACAAAACTAAATATGGAGTTCTTTAATGGCTTATATTGGACCGGTGAGAGAAGGGAATTTCGAAAATTCAAAATATCTCCGTTATTATAGGTCTGATCATAAGTATTCTTTTTAGTTTACACATAAAAATGTTTATTCGTTGTTATCATATGTTTATTATGCTGTAGTAATACATCTGCTTATTGGTTCATTTTGAGCTCCGTTAATCCCCACTCACTCGTACGAGTTTCGCGCGAAGTCTGTCAGATGGCGAATCACATTATAGCCGGCTTTTAGCAGATTTCCCTTAAGGGAAATCAGCTATTGAGGTTGTACTCATGACGGAATTTTCGAAATTTTTCTTCAAATGTCCATCGATTATACCTAGTAGATGACGAAAAAGAAGTCCGTTCAAAACTGTATATATATATATATATACTAGCTCAGATACCCGGCTTCGCTCGGGAATTCATTTAAGGCTGAATGTTGATGGTATTTTTTACAATTTTTGATGGCAAGGCTTTTACCCGTCCCAGTGTTTAGGGTTAATACCCGTCGTTTCTGTGGATTTGTTAATAATAAAATTAATTTTTTATGTAAGACTTCACTGTACTCCATATTTCCCGTTTCCTGTGCATTATGCATAGATTTGAATTATTAAGGTGAAAATATTGACATACATTTGAATTAATTTTTTCTATATATATATATATATTTGTCTGTCACCGCTCTAGCGATCGCAATTTTTGTTTGATCGGTACCAAATCCGATATTTAGTCGTTTTATGTAAAAAGAAAGATCAAGTTCGTTAACGGCTGAAATCGGACCAGTGGGAGGGCGGGTTTAGAGGGGAGGATTTTCGAAAATTCGAAATATCTCCGTTACTATACGTCGGATCGAAACATTGTACAGAATCAATCTTATTGCAAATTAAATGTACTATAAATATTGTTATATACATTTATTCTCTATTATCTTGAATATTAACCGAGATATTTGCATTTTTATGAAGTCTGTGGTCGGGTATAGTTCGGATTAGATCGGCCATTTCCGTCAGTATTCGGCTTTGGTGGAAGCTTCTTCTAACCTTACCTGTCGTTTCTAACCTTACCTTACCTTCATTACTTTGTGATATTTATGCAAATACGTTCTGTTCATTCGCCCCCCCCCTTCTTTAGTTCTTGGACTACTAAAATTTGAGTTATTAAAATATAAATTATTCTTAAAATTCTGAAGCCGTTTCAGTGGGAATTTATTTTAATTAACTGAAAGAATTCTCATTACCGTTTGTATTTAATCACGGTTGTTTCTGCTACCAGTCAGTATGCAGATTTCTCTATTGTAAAACTTCACATGGGAAATCTGCTTAGTTTACGCAGCCCCTGCGTGAGGGACTTTTTCAATAGCTCTTTACTTAGAGTTCTAAGTAAGGGAGATTTTATGATCATCTAGATTAAAAGCTTGTAGTTGGATCCATTGGGTACTTTCAGGCTCTACTCTTTTCATATCACTATAGCCTCTGAAATTAATGAGAAGACCGAAATCCTTGACAAATTCAGAAAAATATCCTCCAATGTCTATCGATCCTAGATAGGAGATGACGGAAATGAGGTCCACTCATAACTGTTTTAGCAGATTTCCCTCTAGGGAAATCAGCTATTGAGGTCGTACTCATGACGCGAGTTTCGAAAAATTTCTTCAAATGTCCATCAATCCTATCTAGTAGATGAAGTCCGTTCAAAATTATATATATATATATATATATATATATATATATATATATTTGTCTGTTAACGCTCTAGCGGTCGCAATTTTCGTTTTATCGTTACCAAACTCAATATTTAAACGCTTTATGCAAAAATAAAGATCAAGTTCATTAATGGCTGAAATCGGACCAGTGGGAGGGGGGGGGTTTAGAGGGGAGGATTTTCGAAAATTCGAAATATCACCGTTACTATTTGTCGGATCGAAAAATTATATAGAATCAATCATATTGCAAATTACATTTACAATAAATGATGTTATATACATTTATTCTCTATCTTGAATATTAACCGAGATATTTGCATTTTTCTGTTTTCAGCTTCTGAGATGAGATCGGCTACCTTCGGGTCTAGTCGTGAGTTTCCGTCAAGAGCTAGTTCGGGCCGTTCCCGTAACTGTTTGACTCTCTATTCTGAAATTTCTCTATTGTAAAAATTCACGTGGGAAATCTGCTTAGTTTACGCAGCCCCTGCGTGACGGACTTTTTATATATCTTTATAGACATATATATAAATTTGTGTGTCAAAGCTTTAGGGGTCGCAGTTTTTGTTTGACCGTTGCCAAACTCGATATTTAAACGTTTTATTTACAACTAAAGATCACGTTCGTTAATGGCTGAAATCGGACAAGGTGGAGGGGGGCATTTCTCCGTTATAATGCGTTAGATCGAAAGAAATGTATTGAAGCAATCTTATTGCAAATGCAATATTCTATAAATGTTGTTATGAAAGTTTTTCACTATCTTGATTATTAATCGAGGTATTTGCATTTTAGCAGATTTCCCTTGAGGGAAATCAGCTATTGAGGTCGTACTCATGACGCGAGTTTTGAAAAATGTCCTCAAATGTCCATCGATCCTACCCAGGAGATGACGAAAATGAGGTCCGTTCAAAATTATATATATATATATATATATATATATATATATATATATATATATATATATATATATATTTTTGTCTGTTAACGCTCTAGCGGTCGCAATTTTTGTTTGATCGTTACCAAACTTCATATTTAAGCGTTTTACGTAAAAAGAGAGATCAAGTTCGTTAATGGCTGAAATCGGACCAGTGGGAGGGGGGGTTTAGAGGGGGGATTTTTGAAAATTCAAAATATCTCCGTTATTATGCGTCGGATCGAAAAATTGTATAGAATCAATCTTATTGTAAATTAAATTTACTATAAATATTGTTATATACATTTATTCTGTATCTTGAATATTAACCGAGATATTTGCATTTGTATTGTGTGTGTGGTCGACGGAACCCCGCCATGTTCCGGACTCTCTGCCGAGAGCTCTGGTGGCCGTTTCCAGAACTATTCGTCCCTCGTGAATAGGTTTAGAGATCCCTTCCTACTACAGCTGTTATTAGGCGGATTTCTCTATTGTAAAACTTCACGTGGGAAATCTGCTTAGTTTACGCAGCCCCTGCGTGACGGACTTTTTTAGATTTCGATCTTCAGTACACCCCCACTCCTTAAGAGTATTTATAAGAAGCTGTTTTAATATGAATCGCTTTATTTGAAGCCTAAAACGAAGTATTGTTCTCATTGAAATTTTAGGTTTTGAAATAAATGTAAATACGTGGCTTGTATGGGCAATTTGCTTAGTTGACACAGCCTCCGTATGACGGACTATTTAGTGAGTTAACACAATAAATAAATAGAGATTATGGGACCATGTGTTCTGCGTGATATTGCACCATGTGGGAAACCTATTTAATTTTCACTATACATCCATAGACGAGAATTGGCTAAACAGAGTGTCCCAAGTTCCCGAGCCATTCCCCTTAAAATCGCCAATTGTATTAATAAAAGGCTGAGACTTGGTGTGCCATAATTGTGACCCCTGAAGAATCTTTTCAGTCCATATTCAACCTCGTAACCTTCTCCAGTACTTCTTCAGCGACCATAACTTTGGAGTTTCCAATGGAATGCCATATTTTTTATGGCGGATTCTGGTAGAAAACCAAATTCTTAAACGAGTTTATATAGGTGATTTTTTGGATTTGACGCATCCTTTAGCTGTAAAATGCATAAATCTTTATCTCAGAAGCTGCACGTATTATTGAAAAATGCTGCAACATAAAAGTTGTAGCCAACAAAATTATCTTTGAAACAAGTCTACGGGTAAAACATGGATTCTGAAATAAAAAAAAATAAGTACTGGAATAGGTTCATATGGACTGAAAAGATTCTTCAGGGGTCACAATTATTGCACACCAAGTCTCATCCTTTTATTAACACAATTTTCGATTTTAAGGGGGTGACATGGAACTTGGGACACCCTGGATTTAGTTGGTGGGAAGGTTTCTTTCGTGAGAATTACTTTAATTAATTAAAACCATTACACATCTCATGGACAAAAGAGGCACTTGGATATAATGTAAAATATTTAAATTAAATTAAAATTATTTATTAACGTCCACTTTATACAACTATGGCTAATTGGGACGTGTTATCTACAGGTTACTACCCTTATCTAGCCAGGGTGGGACTAAGGATTTTATTTAATGAATTCCGTCACTAAATAAATTCCATTGCCCAGGCGGGAATTGAACTCGCAAGGCGCTCTTTGAAAGAAAATTTTCAGTGAATTGAACTGGACAGAGTTAGGCCTAGTGATCAACAGTAGCTTCCTCAACAACCTCCACTTCGCAGATGACTTGTGCCTGATTGCGGATAATATAACAGACCTACTAAAAATGCTCACAGAACTTATGAAGGTTAGCACAAAATATGGGCTGAGAGTTAACCACCAAAAAACCTGTATTATGACAAACGCAGAAAAACTATCAGTTGTAATTGAAGGGAAGGAATTTGAGTATGTAAAGGAATACATTTACCTCTGACAGTGTGTGTCTTTTAAAGGAAAACGAGCTTCAGAGAAGAATCAAAATAGGATGGTCTAAGTACTGGTCACTCAAGAAGATCTTCAAAGGTTCGCTCAGTGACAAGTTCCAAGCTGAACTCGGCACATATGGCTATGTTCAGGAGTATACTAAGAGTTAAAAAGAGGGACAGGAAGAGGAATGTGGACATTTTAAAAAGAGTGCCGGTGAAGAACCTCAGTGTTGAAGCACGCCGATTGAAGTGGGGCTGGGCAGGTCATCTGGCTAGAATGAATGACAAGCGATGGGCGAAGGTCTGCACAGAATGGATCCCAAGGGACATGGTCAGGAATAGAGGAAGACAGTGCCTGAGATGGAGGGACGAGCTTACTGCAGTCGTTGGCAACAATTGGTGGAGAGTGGCGAGAGATCGAGAATGGTGGAAGAGGACGATCAGAAAACTTTGACAATTAGGATGGACTCCTTATTATACCTCCTAATGGGAGAGGCTTTTATCCTGGAGAAGGATGCCAATAAAGCTATTATTATTAGGTTTGAAAGAGGGTGAGGGTGAATTATTTCATCCATTAAAGATGTATTTATTGTTAGCAGAACCTCTTAGTAAAAATGTTTGTTTTATTTTATGAAGAATATTACAGTAGGCATTTAAATGCATTTGGTAATGTGAATAAACAATCCAATCGTCCTCCATCACTCGACAGAAGCTACACCACAATGAGAGGAGCAGCCTCTCTCTCCCTGGCAAGGAGGTCAAGAGCTAAGGAGGAATGGCACTTGATAAGAAAATAGCCACTGCTATCACTTCACTTTACACTTCTATAGGAGATCTCTGGGCCATTGTCTCTTGAGGCGCCGTGGAGGGTAATATGGATGAGTGGTACTGGAAAGGGCTAGGACTTCAGGATTAGTACGATTGAATAGCCTGCTGTGGAATTTTCTGAATCTTAAGGGAGTTAGGTCCTTTACAAATGGGATATTAAGACCTTTATGGAGGTTGTAGTTTGTAACATAATAAGGATCATCTACTATGGTGCGCAGGACTTTGGATTGGAAAGTCTTGATGTGTCTGATGTTCCAAGGTTTTACTGTACCCCAAACTTCTATTGTGTATGTTCATATTGGTTTAAGTAGTAACTTGTATATCGTTCGTTTGTTTTTGGTAGACTAGTGAGATCTTCTATTTAGCAGTCCGTAAAGTTGTCCGAATCGTCTGTTAGGTTTAGTAAAAATCGGCTTTTAATGCTGTAGTCAGGATTCAATTTTTGAGAACATTCTTCAAATGGGTCTGATCCTAATGGTAATAGATAACGATAAGGTTTTTTCAGGAGATACGAGAGAGCTTCTCAAGAAGTGAACGGAGCAAGTCAAGCCATTAACAGGACAAGTTGCGCACGTTCTGCTCGTAGTGAAAGCGAAGATTCGGTTCATGTGTGAATCAGTCATGTGTTAAATATCAGGCAAAAGCAAACTTCGCCAGCACCACGAAAACCAAAACCCGTACCGTGGTTTTGAATATTTCTTACGCCCTCAACAAAATATATTGAGCTAGGAAATGAGCGGCTTAACATCATTTAGTGAGAGTCTGTTAGAATTAGGTCAAGAGACTAGGGCCAAAGCCTTAACTCGCATGGCTAACCATCGCCAAGTGCTGAAGAAGTGTTTGTACGAGATTTGTGCTCTTGTCGAACTCGGAGAGGTACCGTTTTCTAGTCGTAGTACTTACAAATACCTGTAAGGGATAGTGTCGGAGAACAATAGTGATGAAGCAGATATAGATGACATAATGGTCGCTGGGACCAAATACATCTAAGGCCTGCAAAACCTCTCCTTTTTAAGAGTGTCTCCAGGAACTGTCCAAATATACAAAACTGTCATCTGACCGCCAGTGTATGTGAGCATCACCGAAAAAAAAAATGGAAAATCCCTCCAGGTCTGGAGGAGAAATGTCACGAGAAAGATATTTTAGAGCGAATGGTGAATCAGAAGGAACGCTGAACTGGTATTAGCTAGTATGCGACTCTGATATCTATGCTATGAAGAAGGTTAGTAGATTGGACTGCGTAAACTAAGCAGATTTCCCACGTGCTGATATACCACACTTGTGATCTCGTCTCATCGCATATTCTCTATTTCTATTTATAAAAAAAAATAAATTAAAAAAATAGACGATGAGTAGAAGGTGGATCCGGAGGCTGAGGCTGAAAACAAGAAATCTCGAGTAACTCCCTCAACACTTGAATTACGAAAAAATGTATAGAACAACAATTATAGGATATCAAGAGCTTATCAAGATTGAGTATATATCATTTTACGATCCAAATTATAATAACGGAAATATTTTAAATTTTCGATTCCCCCTTCTCTATACGTTTACTATTCCGCCCCCGATTTTAGCCAATAGCAAATAAGATCTTCAGTGTTGACTCAAACTTTTAAATATGGAGAATGGCATAGATAAAAGAAACATTTTCCAGTAAAGAATGAAAACTCATAATTGATGACGTCATCACAACATATTTGCATATATCTCACGAAGTAAAAGTTCAATGAATACCATATTCGGTATTTAACCTTGGAATGAAGTGGTTCGTAATATAACAGCTTATTGTTAAAATGACATGAGTTGAGAAGCGGATGAGAGAAAGCCAAAAATTAAAAATTCCATATATCCCGATTAATATTCATGATACAGAAAATATAGTATACTATAATATACATTATATTAAATATAATATACATTTAAACCTAAATTTCAATAAGATTATTTTTTTGTTTTATTTATTTACGTCCACTTTATGCTACTAGGCTAATTGGGACGGGTTATCTGGTGGTTGCCACCCTTTTCCAGCCAGCTGGGAAAATAATAACGGAGATAATAATAAAATAGCGGAGATATTTCGAAATACTCCCCCCTATAAACGCCCCCTCCCACTGGTTCTATTTCAGACGTTAACGAACTTGATATTTCTATTTACATAAAACGATTATATATCGAGTTTGGTAACGATAAGACAAACATTTCGACCGCTAGAGCGTTAACAAATATATATATGGTTTTGACCGGATTTCACTTTCGTTATCTACTAGGTAGGATCGATGGATATTTGAAGGAATTTTTCATGAGTACAACCTCAATAGCTGATTTCCCCTGATCAAGAATGAGCCCAGGCAGAGGGTACTGGATGAGGAATATGCTAATGTATTTAAAGAAATGCTTTAATATGTGTAAGACCTGTAAGGACTCTGTCATCCAGCAGTTAGTCCATCAAATATATATGCGCATTACTTAAAATAATTCTCGTTTCTCATTAGCCATACTTTATTGTGATATTATAGTGATAAGCCTGAGTAGCTTGATTTCCTTTTGATGAATTCTGACAAGAAAAAAAAATGATTTTTGAAGTAAAAAAGTATTTCATTAAGAAATCAATTGGAAGCATACCAAACTCAAAGTTTTTTTTTCTTGTAGTCAGATTTTAGGTCTCGGTAAAATTATTTTATATTAGGAAGAGAGAATAATTAGGAGCGTTTGTATTGCAGGTGGTTTCGCCTCGGTTCCTACCTACGTCAGCACTGTCGTCATCGGCCCGTACATAATTAGACAACAAATTACAGAATGTGACAGGAGCATTGTTGATACTCCCATCTTCTTTGCTTCAATAACCCCACCCACTTCAAGCACTCAGACAAGTGGATTTGCCGTGCTTTCGATATGAAAGCTGTCCAATTATCTGTGATTTTCATCTCCTCTTTGTAAGGTAGGATGCCCTTATTATATTGGTAAAATTATTAAATTTTCTAAAGGCCTTTTAAATTATTTTTGCCAATGATAACTATAATTTAGCAGTACCATTTAGCCTTTTATATTGCGAAATAACGCAGACTAATGAAATAGATGTGTGCTGGCTTGTTCAATATGAGTTATGTGTTTTAGGTGTGTGGGTACGTCCCATTTGAATTTTTAAAATATAATTTCCTTTATAATATCTTAATCAAAATCGAATATAAACGATAGGGGAAATTTTTCCAGGTTGAACTCTAGAGCGATGTTAACTATGCCATACGTCATTTGACAACTATTAACTCAACAAAATACGTATTACGGGTGTGTGTGACCTGTTTTGGGCAGTATATTTAGTTTTGTATGCCATGAAGCACTTGAGCTCATCTATCACGCTCTTAGATTTCCCTGGAGCCGATGTACAAGATACTAAAGGTCTGTACTAGGTTTTTGAATTTGTGCAGCACAATATAAACGTAGAGTTCGTCTTTTATAATCTCTCTCCTTCGTTTTTAGTAATATTGAGTATTATTAATTGTCACTTTAACATTCTTATTTTAATTAGACCCCCTTATCCGTGGCTAAGAGCTAAACAAATTTTGCGAGGTAGTGTTCTATTATACCATAAAATTGTTTCTTCATTCCCTGCGAACTGATAAATAGCTTTTTTTATGACGAAATCTGGCAGGATCAATTCCTCCATCCAGGAAATTTAATAGGGCAGGAGAAAACTGAAATATTCAAAGTGTTCTGTATTGCAAATAATAATTGGAAATTTCCATGGAAACTTTTCATTTTTCCTCCATCCTTTAGAAAACAACATCTTTAAATGGATTTTTTTAGCAGATTTTCCTTAGGGGAAAGCAGCTATTGAGGTTGTACCCATGATGGAATTTTCGAAAAGTTTCTTCAAATGTCCATCCATCCTTCCCATGAGATAACGAAAATGTGGTCCGTTCAAAGTTATGCATATATATATTGTTAACGCTCTAGAGGTCTCAATTTTTTCTGATCGTTACCAAACTCGATATTTAAACTTTTTTATGTAAAAATAAAATCAAGTTCGTTAACGGCCAGTTGAAGTTATGTGCCAATCAGTGGAGTTGTTTTGATTTATTGCCATTCGTTCTTCTAAAAATAAATAAGAAAAATATAAACCCTGCAGTATTGGAGTTAAGTGAGCTTTTAGAATAACTCTTAATCTAATTTTAAAAGAGGCTATACAACCACAAATTTAAATTAAGGGAAAAAGAAATTTTACGGGAGCTCTAGTTTCCAATTTTTATTAGCAGATTTCCCTTAAGTGGAAAAACGAAATAAAATATATTAGGGAGAAATAAACAGGCGTTAGAGAAACGTGCATAAAAACGAGGTAAATGGTAAAAAATAAAGTTCAACTGCTGTCTTTCAATCTCTTCCCTTTCAAATCTTTCTGAAGCATAGTTCTGGTTTTACAATAATATATGTGAAATCAAACAATATTGATTAGGTAAATTTTCAATGATGAATGTTATTTATTCACGTCCACTTTGTACTAGAGCATATTGGGATTGGTTATCTGCAGGTTACCACCCTTTTCTAGCCAGGTGGGACTAAGAATTTTATTTAATGAGTGCGTTCAAATTTGAAGTTATAAACATTACTTAGATAAACGTGGTTTGATTCCGTCATGAACAATAGAAATTTATTTAACGACGAACTCACTAAATAAAATCCTTAGTTCGAACCTGGCTAGGTAAAATTCGCAAACTACAAATCATATCAATATTATTTTATATTTAATGTCATATAAATTGTTATATACAGTTTTTCTTCAATATTAACGGACTTACTTGTATTTTTTAATTTTCAGCGTTCTGTAAATCCTCGCTCCTACTCATGTCATATTAACAATAAGTTGTTATGTCATGAACCACTTTATTCGAAGATTAAGTACCTAAGTTTCATTCAACTTTTATTCTGTCATGACCTCATCAATTCAGATTTCACGCTCTTAACACAAAAATGTACATTTGTTCTGTTCATACTTAATATTTAACCGTTTCAAGCAACACTTAAGTTCATATTCGTTAATGGCTGGAATCGAACTATGAATAAGGAGGAATTTACATGTTTTTTGCAACTCAAATATTTAGCGAGCAAACAAAATGAATATGCGTCAAATGGGAACGTGGCATTTCTTGAATTGATTTTTGCACTATCATTCTGTGGAGATCATGGGTTCCTTTTATTAACATTTATTGCACTGCTCCATCACATTAATTATGTATTTGTATTGTTGTTAAAAACGTTTTATGATAGCAAAACGTATTCTAAACACACTTTACATATTTATTTATTAATGTTTTTCTATAAAGAGAATATGATCGAAGATATTGACGATTGCATGTTTCCACTTTGAAGTCTCATTCCTGTTACTGTTAGTAAAGTAAAATATATTAGGGATGAGCAAAGATAGTAGAAAATCATCTTCATGAAGTTGTTAAAATGACCTGTAATTTTCCATTTAAAGAAAATAGCTGTCTAGATTCCCCCCCCCCCAAGGGAATTCAGCTATTGAGGTTGTAATTATTACGAAATTTTTGAACTATTTCTTCTAATGTCCTATCCTAACCAGGAGATGAGGTCCATTCAAAACTTTATGTATATATTCTGTCAACGCTCTCTGGCAATTTTTGTTCCATCGTTAACAAACTCGATATTTAAATGTTTTATGTAAAACTAAAGATCAAGTTTGTTAACGGCTGAAATCGGGCCAACCGGAGTGAGGAAATTTCGAAAATTCAAAATATCTCCATTATTATGAGTTGGATTAAAAAAATGTATAGATCCAATCTTGTTGAAAATGTATTATCCTCAAATGTCCTTCGATCCTACCTAGGAGATGAAAATTTTTATCTACCTAAGATATTTTGAATTTTCGAATTCCACCTCCCTCTAAGCCCCCTTCCCTAATCCTGGTCTGATTTCAGTGATTAACGAATATTATTTTTAGTGTTCAATGAAACACCTAGTGGGGCCCTTGGGAAAATTTTGAAAATTCAAAATATCTCTGTTGTTATAGGTCCGATTCTTAAAAGGTTAACAGAATAAATCTTATTGAAAATTAAATTTTCTATATACATGAATTATACATATTTTCCCTATTAAGAATACTAACCGAGATATTCGGATGTTTTAGTTTTCAGCGTTCAGTAAACCCGAAATTCGAAAATTCAAAATATCTTCGTTATAATGAATCAATCGTAAAATGTTAAAGAACCAATCTTCTTAAACTATGGACGGTCTACAACTGTTGTTCTATACATTTTTTCATAAGTCAAGTAAGCTAGTTTTCGAAATTTCCGAAACAATCCTTTTCTATGGTGGGACTAAGGATTTTATTTAATGAATTCCATCACTAAATAAATCCCTGTATATAAGTTCCAAGCGAAAATCGAACTCGCCACTCTAGGTTTACTATGTGAGATTAAGGCCAACGCTTTCACTAAATCACAAGATATCTAAGTAATGTTTATTACTTCAAATTTGAAGGCACTCATTAAATAAAATTCTTAGTCGCACCTTGCTAGAAAAAGGTGGTAACCTGTAGATAATCCGTCCCAATAAGCCGTAGTACAAAGTCGACGTGAATAAATAATGCATGGCTAACCTGAGCCCCTTTATACGTAAATATTTGGCTGTTATAACTCTAGCGGTTGCAATTTTTGTCTTATCATTACCAAACTTGATATATAATCGTTGTATACAGAATTTATTCAGAAACTTGATAAAATCTTAAAAGAACAAAATCAAACATTTTTTAATTACTTTAACCTAAATTGTTACAGTTCAAGTTTAATCTATTCGGTCGGCACTGTGGGAAAGACAGTGCTCTCTATCCCTTGCAGCCTCGCGTGGAGCTTCCTGTGTGCGCATGCGCACAACAGCCAAACACCTCGCCGCTGGAACTGTGAAGCGTACAGTATCATACAAAGATTTTTGTATCTTTTTTTCATAAACTGGGGGATAGTTACTGCATTAAGCTTAAGGATTATATATTATACGAGTATAAAGAAAGAATTAAAGAAAAAAGGCTCATTACATTAAATGTTATAGATAATATCAAGTGAAACTTGGGGTACTGCAGTTCCTCAGTGCCTATACGCGAGCCGCCACTGCTCAAGAGTGATATCAGACAAACACATACATACACGCATGCATACACTCTAAAATACATTATTTATTTGAATATACCTACCTCATTTTTCGTCATCCACAAGGTCCAATCGGATATTATTTGAGAGAATATATTAAGACCACGTAAAGCTCATTACTTCTTTTACCTTAAGCATAATCTACCCAAACTGGGGGTTATATCTAAGAAGTAGGGCCATTTAGTGTTTAATGTGGAGTATAAATTTTTCTGTTCATTTAATACGAAAGATTCATTTTTGGGGCTCAGGTTAGCTAGTTAAAACCGAGTTGACCTTTGTCTCACATGGCAAACCTAGAGTGGCGAGTTCGATTCTTGCCTGGGCAAAGGAAATTATTTAGTGACGAAATTCATTAAATAACGTCCTAAAATCCCACCCTGGCTAGAAAAGAGTGGTAACCTGTAGATAACCCGTCCCGATTAGCCTAAGTTGCAAAAAGTGGACGTTAATAAATAATAATAATACGAAAGAAGCTATGTCCTGAACTAAGTACATAGCACATATAACTTTTAGAGGTTTATAAATATACATAGGGCATAACAGCTTACAGTAGTATTGCCTTTAAATTATAAACCCTTCACCACTTTAGTTTTGATGGTACATTAACCTAAAAAGATAAATCATTTCGATTTATAGTTGTCCTTCCTTTATCAGAAGCTCTTATCAAAACCGGTGGGAGGTTGTTGCGTGGAGGCTGGAGAAGGTTACAGTTATGGCATCAAAGATCTGTGAAGAGTTTGACAAATGTGTTTTATTTAATGGATATGCGTCGCTCTTGAAGAATTATTTTTAAATATAGTGTTCCTTTAGGTATAATTTATTTTTAATTGTGTTCCTAGTTCCTGCAATTTACCTTAGGCCATTCACCCACTATGTAAGAATGTTATTTTACACTTTTGTTTCTTCTTTCTTGATATTTACAAACTTGACACATTGCATTTATGTTTTCATTTTTGGTCCTGTAGGTTCTTCATTAAACTACTTATAGTTTTGTACATTCCACTCATATATTGTAAAGTTGATTACTATGAGCTCCTAGGGGTTGATAAGACCGCTACAAATCAAGAGATAAGAAGAGCATTTAAAAAACTAGCAGTTACTCTACACCCAGACAAAAATCAGGTATGTTGAACATTTTATACTCACAGACTCAAGGCATGAAAATTCACTTAAAACTTTGAAACATTGATCTGTCAAACTTGATTTATTGCCATAACTTAAGTTTTTGTTACGTACTTTATTATTTTTTTAAATACATTCTTTTTCTTTTACAATACTTTTTAAAGTCTTGGCTTTTAAAGTTTAAGAGCTTTTAAATTGTGAAACATTTTTTAAACATAGCAGCTGAGTGATATTTTGACAGGTTTGTAAAACTACGAATTTTACCTAAATTAATTTGGATGCTTTCATTATTAAAGTTCATTCAGAAAAGGTTTCAAAATAAGAGTATAATCTATTTAGATAGTTAAAATCATTGTCCAGTTATTGTTTTTTATATTCGTTAAATATCTCTGTCATAATTAATAGGTGTTTGTATAAAGGATAATTCCAATAATCACAAAAGCAATGAAATAATTCTAAATGTGCTTTTATTTAATATTTTGAGGGTATTGTTATTGTTATGTTCTTATATAATAAGAATGTTCTTATTATTATTATATATAAAATCTCATTTAAAAAAAAAATTATGATGTGTATAACATTTAAAATTCTCTAAAGTGAAACCTGAACATATATTCTGTTCAAATGCAAATATTTTTACAGAGAACTTAAGGATAATTTTGAGAACATGTATTACTTACTTACTATATGGTAGCATTGGTGCTAATACTTGTCCATCATATTTTTAAGACTACTTTTGCAGGAGTAACTGTAGTCTATGATCACTTATAGTGAGACACTAAATTTTGGGTCCACGTTAATTCAAAGTCAAGTGAAAATAAAAAAATTATCAAGCATTGAATGATAATTCTCTGAACATAGAAGGATATAATCCACTGATTTTCAACATGCGCAAAGAGAAAAATATATATTCCTGACATTTCACTCTACTTATGAGTAGATTGAGTAGATAACTATGGAAAAGAAGTTGAGACTGGCAATACAAAACTTTAATGGGATTTGTAAATAGCTCAAAAGTGGAATACTTAAATACTCCGTGTGTCATCAACTATTAACATCTACGCTTTTCAGAGGTTGTCCACACTAAGTACGTTTCAAAAGAATTAATTTGTTCAATCACGCTTTAGATGTGATGTTTTTATGTTGACATTTACATACCATTTTATATATTCAATTGGTTACACAATTATTATTATTTGCTGTATAATAAAATTTAAATACAAGCTTTCTCTATAAGTCATTTACTATAGTGTAATCAGTTTTGAATGTGTTTATTTTAGGATGATCCTGAAGCCCATGAAAAGTTCATAAAAATAACCCGAGCATATGAAGTTCTGAAAGATGCAGATAAAAGAAAGCATTATGATATTCATGGAGAAGACGACAGTGAAGCTCAGGCAAAACCGCAGTATCACAGTTATACTTATTACAGAGATCATTTTGGCATTTATGATGATGATCCTCATATTGTCACCTTCAGCCAAGTTGACTTTGGTATTATTTATTTGATTTTTTAAGTTTATATTTTAGTAGGACAATTGGTATCATTACTATTGCTTTTCAACAAAATATATTATTGTTTTCACACATTTCTGTTCTGGTTTATTTAGAATTGAATAAATTCAATGTAATATAATTTTTCTTTTATTTTGACCTATTTCCGAAATAAGAACCCAAACTAATTTTGTTGTAACGCCATCTAAAACTATGGAACATAAATTACTTCATTCTGTAAATGAGGAGGAACTAGCAAACCCTGTTTAGAAAATTTGGTGACATTTCATATTTAGTTAGGCTTCACCTTAAATATGTTCTTTATACAGTAGATAATGTCAGTTTTAGCTTATTTCATCTGAAAGGTTCATAAAGACGGCAGTGTTTAGTTAGTTTTAAGGGGTATTGTAGTACCTTGAAAGGGGTTTTAAGAGGCATTGAGTACCTTAAAATTCCATGGTAACGTTATAAACTGAATGATGGGCTAAAATGTTGGTAATTTATGATAGTTAAGTTGAGTTATAGCCCTGTAATTAACACCCAATATTTTTTGTTCTTAATTTGGTTCATTTTCATTCGTATATCTTGCATGATTAATTTTTGATTAGACAGTTCCCCTTTTTGCAACTCTTAATGATCACTGGGCTTTGGAATGGTTACCACCCTGTAAGTTTCATTATGAATTCTGGAAGAAAATTTTTTCAAGCACGTTGGATCACAACACACTAAACAAGAAATAACCTTTCCATATTTGCATTTTAACACTACTCAAATTTTGTTGTCTTCTTTATTTAATGTATAGTTACTCACTGGTTTTTATTTTGTAATTTACATTTCTAGAAACCACCATAGAAGATTCAGATTCCCAATGGTTTGTGAATTTCTATTCTCCTATGTGTCATACTTGCCACAAGCTTGCTCCAGTTTGGAGATCTCTGGCCGAGGAACTAAATGGAGCAGTCTACTTTGGCGCTGTTAATTGTGAAGAAGATTGGTCTCTATGTCGTCAACGAGAGATCAATTCTTACCCTACTTTAGTTTTTTATCCAACTGTAAGTATTTATTACTAATTATCAATATTCCATATTTCCTTCACGATTCTCCATTTTTTTTCTCTGTTCATTAAACTGTAATAAACCTACCATTGCAATTTTTAATTGTTTTTATAATTGATTAACTTAAAAATACTTCAACACATTATGTCTGGAGTCCTTATGATTGCTAGTTATTAAAATTATGAAATCAACCAATATTATATATAATTTATTGTTTCACTCAGAAAACTATTGTTTGAGGTTTGTTACTGGTTGAACGTTGAGTACACCTGACAAACGCTTTCAAAGTGTAGGAACTATTTTCAAGCCTGCCAGTAGTTGTACTGAGTAGTTACTTAAAAGCTCTAGTTTTATTTAGTCCAGTGGTCAAGAGATGTTTGTTTTTCTCATTGTGCTCATTTCCCTTAAGAGAAATCAGCTATGGAGGTCGTACTCATGGCGCAATTTTTGAAATTTTTCTTCAAATGTCCATCGATCCTACCTAGAACCTACCTAGGAGATGACGAAAATGAGGTCCGTTCAAAACTGTACACACACACACATATATATATATATATATATATATATATATATATATATATACAGTTTTGAACGGACCTCATTCCCCCCACTTCTTAAATTTTTGGACTACTTAAACTTGATTGATTGAGATAAAAATTATTCTGGTTTATTATAAATTACAGTACTAGATAAAGTAAATAGTTTTCAATCAAATTTTTAAGTTATATTCAGATATATTACAGTATTGTTTTTCTTTCTGGTAAGAAGTTGGTAGAACTGTTTGTTTACATTTCAGATGTTTTCTGTTGGGAGGTTTCTTATTATCGTTTGTATTTATTCACTTAATATTCATGGTGGTGTTGTGTTTTCGGTATGTAGATTTATCTATTACTAAACTTCACGTAGGAAATCTGCTAAGTTTATGTCCCCCCTGCATGACAGACTTTTTTACATGGCTCAGACACAGGAAACAATGAGAAAAACAAACTTCCCTTCACTAAAACAAACAACCAATAGCCAACTGGAGTTTCTGACAGGCCCTCATCAAAAGCGTGTGCCAGGTTTACTTGACTATCAGTAAGTAATAACAAGCTCTATTTATAGATTTGGCAAACTAGGGAAAATATACATAGTAAGAAGCAAACTTGTAATTTTCAGGTGCCACGGTCATTTGATATTATAGTAAATGAGTACAGAACTCTGTAATCTAGAAAGAAAATTTTCATCATTCTATTAAGCATTTATTTATTTGTTTGACATCAAAAAAATATACAGTTCTTGTTATCAATAAATGTATCTTTTATTATTTCAGAACGAAGTATTAATAGGTGTCAAATCTCGTGATGAATTAGAAACATTTGTGATGAGCAGGCTGAAAAGTGATATACTTTTTGTAAGTTCAAAAAAGACTTGGGAAAATGAAAAAGAAGAACATTCCAACTGGCTGCTGCTTCTCAGTTCTAGTACAGTTTTACCAAAAAACTTCAAGATCATTGGAGCAATGCTGGTATGAAGTTCATCCTTGTACACTGCAAATGTATTAGTTAATTAATGTTTTATTTCTATCCAAGTATGTACAATTTTTTCCTTCAATGGTACATTTGCTCCTTCTTTACTACTAATGCATGTGGTTAACAGTTGGTTAGCATTCAATAGTAAATAATGATAGAAACATGTAGTATTTGATGAGTATGCATTTTGTATCGCTTGATAAAGCAGAACACACATAGAAAGTTAACTGTAAGGTTTATTTCTCTAATTGAAAAAATAATTAAGTTTCATTTGCTAAGCAATTTTAAATAGACATATTATTTTTTTTTTTTTTTTTTTTTTTTTTTTTTTTTTTTTACTGTAGGTGTAAAATGTACCTTCTTTTCTTTTTTTAAATACTCTTTTTGGGAAAGAAGTAAGATTTAAAAACAAAAACTTTGACTCTTTAAAACTATTTGAGAAGTATGTTTCTCAATAATAATAAAAAATATATACAAATAATAATATGACATAAATATATAATTATTATGGTAATTTTTAAAACAATTTTCTAAACCTAATCGAATAGAATTTGTTGGGCCAGTGCCCTTTAGCTGTATTTGGAGACAGTCTGGGTAAAAATATGAATCCATTTTTCTTTCCCCTGTTTTACTGCATTCCTTATATCAATTTGGTTTATCCCAATTGAAGGAAAACAATTCTTTGTATAGAAACACCCTGGGGAGGGGGTTATAAGTGGTTAAGCGACATGCTGTCTAAAAGAAAGTATTTGTTGAATAAAATGCGGAATATTTGAATACCAACTTTAAGTTTTACAATGAATACCATCTTAGAGATTACACTCTTTTGGGTAATATAACAAGCTGGTTCGCCATATCTACTCCTCTCGTTTATTAATTATATTTAATAATAATTTTTGGTTTATTTTGCTGTTTTCTCCCTTGTAGAGTAACTCTCACTAAGTGGCTTGAAAATGATCATTGGAACATCACGTCATTCATACCATTTCATTACACAATACCTTCATTATAATCTGTTCGATATCCTATTCTGGTTCTCCTCTTGCTAGTGTTTTGTTAATAGCTGTAGGACTTCCTGTCAGGGCTTTTTCAGAGTATCGGTTATATTCGTATCACTAGGGTATAGTTAATACTGTTTCATAAGTTAACAGAATTAGAATAATTATTCATATAGTATCAAATTGAAGGTATCTTTCAATCAGTTTATGAACCATTTTTGCACTTTAGTATATTTTGATATAGATAATGGAATGCAATATTAATTTTTTTTTACTGAATTACGAAAGAAATTAATAGCTTCAAAATGATTGTTTGTCTTCAATCCTACAAATATAAACTAAAAGATAGGCACAGCACAATATTAAAAATATTACGCATATCATATTTAAAATATAGCGCTTTCTTATCGAAAGAAGGCAGAAGATGAAGAAAAACACAGTATTTTTAAGAAACACCATAAATTAAATAAAGGCCAATTCTGAATTGGAAAATGATGTACTATTGTGGAAAAGTACCTGCAACCGAATAAGATAATAGAGGGGTTACAGACTGGCATGGGCTTTTCCTACACCAGATCAAATGAGCGAGTACACTGCCTTAGCATATATGACATCCAATCCAGACTGGACAAGCTATATAATTGCTTATTTTATTCAATAAAATAAGTAAGAAAATTATCTGTTTTAATAATAGCAACCAACTATTGCTATTAGGTTTTAAAGTTACTTTCCAATATGTTAATATTCCTTGCTAAATATTTTTATACTATGTGTATAGCACATTTATCCCAAGAAATGTTATTACAATTTAATTTAAATATTCTTTTCTGTTTTATAATACAATTTTTTCCTAATTTAGAAAGGCCTCTTGGGTTTGGCAATTATAAATTGCCAAAAGGTGCCTTGTGATGATTGGGACAGAGCTAACGGTGAACTAGTCTACATGACCAAGAGAAACCTGGGTATATGGGCCTCAACTCACATTAAGGCAGAAACTCCAAGGGATGTATTCAATGAAGTCCTTGGTCTTCTTCCCGGATTACAGAAGATTGATGATAACAAGTTTCAGGTGTGTTCTATTTCCTCAAATATGACTTCTGTTATATTAGTATTTTCTCAAAGCCTTAAGGAAAATTAGCCATTGAGCTTGGCTGTACTAATATGATTTTCAAATTTCCACTGATCCTCCCTAGTATATATTAATAATATTTAGATTATATATTATAGGCATACTAAAAAATATAGATTTCATTTCACTATTATTGTGTTTTTTATCAGCAAAACTTCATGAATCTTTATTCTTTTTGAAATTACAAAATATAACTAACCAAGATCCAGTGATTATTCAGGTTTGGCACCAAACACCTGTCAGATTTCACTGTCTGGTCTGAGGATATTAGAAAAATAAAAAAAGCACATATTCATAACTGATCTTTATAATATAAATTGTATACATTGTAGTAGCGACTCGCTCAAAAGTGAGTCGTTCCCTATAAAGAAGGCGCTGGTAACCCCGTAGCATTAAAAAAAAATACTGTATATTTTTTAAATATAGATAATGGATAAAGGTTAATTACAAGTGCGAGTGTAAGTTTTATCTAATGTTAGCCGTGGCTGTTTTATGTGTTAGCTGTGGCAGATTAGTCTGGCTGGTGGAACGTCTTTCTGTGTATAAACTTTTTGTTGTTATGTGTAAGTATTTCATCGCCAAGAAGAAATTATTGTTTTGAAAATACAAGTTGCAAGTGATCAGGACTATTTATTTCCCCCTGTCCAAAAAATTCAGCAATTTTGCAGATTAAGGGGAAATAAATATTCCTGTTCACTTTAAATTTATGTATTAAAACAATAATTTCTTCATAAGGGGGGAGGTATTTACTGGGGGCAAAAAAAATCTATTTACAGGGAGACAGTTTCAAATGTCACATTAAACAGCCACAGCTAACGCAAGATAAAACACTCGCAATTGTATTTAACTTTTTTTCACTATCTATATTTAAAAAATCATACGGTATTATTTTTTTAATACTGTGTGGTTTATAGCGAACGATTCACTTTCGAGTGAGTCATTGCTACAATATAATTGAATATAGAGTTGTATTTAAATAAAATAAAATAATAAATTAATTACAATCTCTTCAATTTAGAACCAGCCAATGTCTAGTGATTATTCCCTTAAAAATTCTCACTTTTCAGCTCAATAGGCTGAAGATGATGAAATGGTATTTATCATTTTTGTAAGGTTCTAGACACTTTCAATTCATTAAAAAACTCAAATTGCAAAATGACTCAAGTTTCAGTTAGCACATTGATGAAAACTGTGTAATAGGTTTTTTTTTTCTCCTCTTTTCTACTCCCTCTTAATTTTGAGAGCTTTTTAACTCTTTTAATTTTTTGTATTTATGTTCTATTATAAATCAAATATATTTAGAAAATAATAGTAAATGTTTTATACGCTATGTACAAAAATCATTTCTAAGTTTCAGAAAGAGACCAGTAATAATAATGCAAATAATTTAATATCCCTCATTGGTAGGTTTATTAGCTTTTCTTTCATTTTTATATAAATACCAATTGATATTGAGCTCTTTATAGACACTATTCTTCCATTGTTAGATTGATTATACAAGAAATAATAGATAATAAATAATTCACTCAATTTCTTAGATCCTTGACTTTCAGGAGACACAAACATACAATTTGTATAGGTGAAAAGAACAATTGTTGGAAGGAATACTTGAAGTTTTCATTTGCCTCTGTGTTATTTTATTTTTTGGAGGAAATATTCATAAAGGAATAACATAAAATCATACACTTTGATGAAGGAAGCCTATGTTTCTCTAGAAAAATTAAATAAAAAACTAACTTGAAAATCAATACCTTTACTTTATTTTTGTGTACAATTACTTGATAATAAAAAGGTGTTTACCTTTGTCAGTCTTTAATGCACCACCTATTTTTTTTTTGTATTGGTAGTTTAACCTATTTTTAAAATTTTTCGATAACTTTTCTTCATAGTCTAGATACTTCTAGTTTCCAAAAACTCCATATTTGTAAAAGTACTTCAATCCAATGAAGAGTTGTAAATTTTTGAAAATTTTGGAGGGTTTACTTTCCTTTATATCCTTCCTTTGACATAAAAATGATAACTCTCTGCTGCTGCTTTTCACAGGAATTAATGGAAAACCTCCAAGATGGCTCTTCAATTCCTTGGCTTATTTATTTCTATATGGGTGTTGAAACAAAATTAGATGCTGAGGTGAAAAAACTACCCGCACTTTTAAGTGGTTTCAAGATAGGTAAATCTCATGCTCACTTATATGCTTTTCACCTTTGATTGATATTTTACTTTCTAATTCAATTTATAAATACATTTTTTCTTTGAATCTAGGACGAATTAATTGTGGTCGCCATGCAGAGCTTTGTAGAGGTTTATCTATTTCTCGCTATCCATTGTTTGGAGTGTTCAAAGTAAGAATTGCCATCTCGCATTATATTTCATTCATAATATTTATTTCTTGTAACAAAACATTTCCTTGTTATTAAAGCCAGGAGGTGGCTGGGAATTTTACCATGGTAGTGAAACTGCACAAGGGATAGCTGGCTTTGCTAGAGAAGCAGCTGCTGCAACGAACCTTAGAACAATTGGCGAGGCTGAGTTCTCATCTGAACTTCGTCGTGGAGGTCTCATCTTAGTTATTGTGTCTTTTATATAAAATTCCAATTTTTATAATTATAATACAATACCAAACTTAATAATAATATTACATAATTATTATTTAACAAGCTGAATCACTCGTAATACTTTCAGCCAAGACTACATTTACATGGCTTTACAATGTACCAAATCTATTTTATTTATTTCTTTTTTGGTATCAAGTAAAATGTTTTGAGTTATCACAACCGCATCTTGACCAGCAGGTGGGCATTTCTTTGATATCATTTTTAGCAGATTTCCCTTAAGGGAAATCAGCTATTGAGGTTGTACTCATGACGCGATTTGCAAAAATTGTCTTCAAATGTCCATCGATCCTACCCAGGAGATGACAAAAATGAGGTCCGTTTAAAATTTTATATATATATATGTATATATTTATATTTGTCTGTTAAATTGTATAGAGCCAATCGTATTGCAAATTAAATTTACTATTAATATTGTTATATACATTTATTCTGTATTTTGAATATTAACCGAGATATTTGCATTTTTATGAAGTGTGTGCATGTAACGGACGAGATGAGATCAGCTAACTTCAGTTCTAGTCAAGGGATTCCGGCAAAAGCTAGTTCGGCCGTTTCCGTAACTGTTCGGCTCGTGAAATTTTTCTATTATAAGACTTCATGTGGGAAATCTGCTTAGTTTACACACCCCCTGCATGACAGACTTTTTAATAGAACACATTATTTATTCCAAAAAGGACTGATGCTTCCTATGGAACAACATAGCCTGAGTGTGAGTTAGATAAACAACAAAAGCAGAATTTCAATATTCACATAGCTAAACAATATAACAACTTCTGTTACTTAATGTTATTTAAAATAAAAAGCTTGGAATAAGTAAAGTTTTCTAACTCTCTGCTGCACACTAGTCCTATTAAAGATTATCTTGTGGAGGATTTATATATAGTTTATTAATATTTTATAGTGTTTAGGCTCACTCTTGATAATTCTTTTATTTTAATATATTCCTATTGAGTAATGTTTTCAGGTCCATTATTTGTCGACTTTTATGCTCCTTGGTGCCCACCATGTCTTCGCCTATTACCCCAGTTAAGGAAAGCATCACTTTCATTTTCACCCGGAGAGATTTCATTTGCTACTGTTGATTGTACTGTACATAGAAACCTTTGTGCTGGGCAAGGAGTTCAAGCTTATCCGACTACTCTTCTTTTTAATGCAACGAGAAGGCCTCAGAGTTTCAGAGGGGGACATTCTGCAGCCAGCATTGTAGAATTCATTCATGATATTCTACATCCATTAGGTAATAAACTTATTGTACATGCTACTTTTTTTCAAATCTATCAGTAGAGGCACTCATTACTGGCCAAAATGCGAGAAAACTTCACCAGCGTCACCATTACTGCCTCGATGCAATGCACCACAAAAAAATATTGGGAATTTTACTACTTACCACAATTTTAGTCGAAAATTGTTGTTTAAAAGCTCCATGTCGTCCACTCCAGCAAAGTCCTGATGATATAATTGGGTCCATTAATTAAAAAGTAATATGTTTATATTTTTTATTTGTCTATTATGCTCTAACGTATATTTTTTTTAAATTTTCAACAAACTCGATATTTAAGTATTTTAAGTAGAAAGAAAGATTAAGTTCTTTAACAGCAGGGGGTAGGGGAAGTTTAGACAAGGAAACAAAAATTCTCTGTTTTAACCTTTGGATGAGCGATGGATCTCACAGATCCGTTCTGTTTTAAACGAAATTCTTTACAGATTTAGAAAAATACTATGTATAAATATTGCTTTTTTTGTTCAAATAAACATTCAAGCCCTTGAAATGTGTTCCTACAATTTATAATCCGTTGATACCCTGCCCAAACTGCAGCAGACCCCCAGTGTGGTCCCCTGCTCTCATTCATGTAACTTTCAATCTGTGCCCATTGAAGGATTAAAATTTGGATGAATGCAATTATATAGCCAATCTTATTTAATAAATTTAATTTCCTATACACTTTTTTGTTAAACCTAATACTAACCGATATGTTTGCATCTTTTAGTTTTAAGCCCAGAAGACACCCTCACTCTTATTTATTTTACATAACGATAACCTAATATATCTAAAGGTATCTTATTTCAAGCTTAAATATAACATATTGACTTAACCGAACCAAGAGTAGTGGGAGTACAGAGAAGGGTAAAATCAAAACTTCGGCGGTATAGGGATACTATGAAATAAAACCCGCATAGAACAAAGTGTTTTATAGTGGCCTTTGCCATACAAAGTTGAAGATGATGAGAGTCATATTTTAAAATAAAGATATAGCCATTTATAGGAAAGCCTGATGAATTTCTGGAATATGTGTTACATATAACTTACAATCCGTAGACATTTTTTACTTTTAGTTAAAGTACCAAATTTTATAAAATATTCAAATTTTAACCATACACTATATGTGTTAGGGATATTTATAAATTTTTATATTAAGTTATTGAGGATTTGAAACTTTTCTTATTTCCCTCTTTTTTTTTTAGTGATTGATTTAAGCTATGATAGCTTCTATGATACTGTGGGCAAGAAAGAGGTTGGGACTATATGGATGGTTGGATACTTCATGCCGTGGTGTGGTCCTTGCCAACAACTTGCTCCTCACTATAGAAAATTAGCGAAGGTAATAGTCCAAAGGTTATTTGAATTCTTCTTTCTACACACACAAATACTTTTGTTTCAGGAAATTAATGTTTCATAATGATTTTTAATAATTATTAGCTTTAATATGCAATTTTTGCTTTCTGTATAAATGGGATAGGTACATCAATTTTTTGTCAACAATATCGCATCGAGCACCCTTCACTAAAATGTTTAAGACCAGTGCATAGTTTCAATTAAACTTGATTTTTTAAATTTAAATTATTATCAAAGTATTTTTCTTTGTGATAATAATTCACCCATATATGCATATATGGCTGGAGGTGTACATTGTATGAAAAATGTACATGCTGTAAACTTACGCATTGAATCATTTTTCTTTTTCAATAGTGCAATATTTAGAATGAAATGTAATAATAGCAATGCGTCAACTATAATTTTAAATATAACCCATGGTGTTTAAACTTCTTGAAGCAGTAAATTAAACAACTGTATTAATTTACCCTATGTAGGGATATAACAAAGCACAAAAAAAATAAAATCTCAATTTTTATGTTGATTAGAAAGCATTATACAACTTAATTTGTATATATCTTTAAAAAAAATAAAAAGACCTTTGCATTTTTCCTGTTTTCTCATAGGGATGGAGGAATTCACCATTTCGTCCTAAACCAATATTACTAGTTAACAATCTTAGAACTAAAATTTAGAGGGGGAGATTTTATACTTCACACCAATGTCTATTTTTTTTTTTTCTAGAATCTTTTTATAATTATTTTTTATGGTCTTTATCTTCTGATCATTAAGTAATATTTATTTTTATGTTGCCAAACTGTAGATGGTCTCTGATATGTCCTATGTTAAAATCGCTGAAGTAAACTGTGAAATTGAATCAGTTCTTTGTGAAGAACGAGGAGTAAGAAGTTATCCACATATTGAAATACATCCTTATCATAATCGAGGATTGGCTACTACATCGTAAGTAATTTCGAACTTATAACTTTTTAACTAATAGAAAGTATATTAGTAAATATATTTTTTTAGTAGTTATTAAAATGTTTGCCATAAATAGCTGCTTTTCTGAGGTACCGAGAAATTAGGATATATTTTTCAGTCTCATCATTCAAATCATATTAGCGTCTAGGATTCAATACCATACTGAAATAAAAAAAAGCTATCTTGAGATTTTGGTCTCTGTAAAGGCAACTAGCAGAATGTTAAATTAAGCCAGAACTCTGTAATTATGTTGAAAGCTATATTGACAGGTATACAGTGAAACAGATATAATAGCACACTCTAGTGCTAGGTAGGGTTACTAAAAAAAAATAATTATAACAACAATAAAACCAAATAATGGACTAATTAGACTGACAAAAATTAATGTTAATTGAAAAAATACACTGAGGTCCCATTATTGAAATTAATATAAAGAGATTTATAAAATATATTTACTTTTACAACACAGTATTTCAGCTTCGGTGAAGATTTGATGGGATATTTGTGAACTTCAGTCATGTGAGCAACCTTAATAGCTCCTTTTTTTTTAGAAAACCCGCTAGAAACACTAAAATACCCATATCTCTTTAACCATTAATTGTATTAAAAAATCCATAGGATCAATGTTTTAGTTAACTTAATTTTCTATGTGATTGGTTATGTAACTTTTTTCAATTCACCTCATAATAGGAGATTTTTTTGAATTTTTTATTTAACGCTCTATAAACCTCAACTTCCTCTTGGGCTGATTGTGGCCATTTTTTTTAAAACATGAATTTGGTTTGAATATTCCAAAATTTGCGACCTCTCAAGAGCGATTAGACAAATAATCTATATGTATGGATATATATTGAAAAAATTAATTAGCCCCAAAATAAAATTTTGTTAGGCTATAAGAAAAATTTTATAAATGAGCTATTTTTTTTTATTATTAGAAATAAGGCTCTTAATTATTAATATCTATATATGTGTATTGGTCTTATATACCTATATGAATCATTGAATCTTCTTTGGCCAGTGCACCTTCAAACATGTCATTGGTTTTTTACCAATACAATTAGGGTAAATAAAAATAAAACAATATGGAAAGGTACAACATGCATATAATTTATATATATATTAAACAGTATAATAGATATTTATAATTTAAATTTACACAAATGAATATTAAACTTATCCTCCTTAAGAAGAGCTTCAGCTTTTTTATAACTAAAATTTGTATAGACTTTATTTAAGAAAACAAGTTTTACATTTAATCTAATTTGAATGTGTGTTTACAGAATTTTCACAGGATATCAAAGAGATGTTCAAACCCTTAAGAGATGGCTCTTTAAATTTATTCCTTCTCCGGTTGTCGAATTGACTCCTTATGCCTTTTCGCAAATTACTGCTGAAGCTTCCTTTTGGTTGATAGATTTCTATGCTCCATGGTGTGGGCATTGCATTAGTTTTGAACCTGAATTTATTACTGTTTCTAAGGTTAGTAGTTTATTAACATATCATAGATAGTTATGTAAAAAAAATTAATTTTTTCAGTGAAGTTGGAGAACTAAATTGTAATCTTGTGCTAATGTAAATTCTATTTCTACAATTAAGTATTAAGTTATGACAATTTTTCATTAACCCATTCAGTGCTGGTGTCGCAACAGTTGCATCAATTCCTGGCCAGAATTTCCCCTTCAGTCACACACAGTAAACTCGAAAATGACGCTGGCACTGAATGGGTTAAAAACATTTAAAGAATGTTGGCCAGTGTTGTTAAAGAACCAACAAGAGCTGGTGCTGACAATAAACATGGATAAAATAAAAATATGTAAACCTCGAAATATATCAAGAACTCTGCAAATACTGTGAACTTCAAAGTAATTGTTTTCTTGTTACATGCTTTAGTATCAAAGACAGTGTTTGAGATTAATAACCTGAAATTGAATATTATAGACAGAACCTCCTCATAGAATAGATCCTTCTGAGAACTGCAGAACGCTTTTTGGATAAAAAAAATCAATCTAGGAGAGCTATTTTACAAATGTATAAAACTAATATTAGGCCAACGATGATGTAAAAAATTTAAATATTGCCCCTTGCATGCAAACATTAAAAGAAGCCACCTTGTTCGTGGAAGGGAGAACACTTACGTTTTGGGAAGTATTAAAGAGCTACACTGTTCAAAGATCTGAATAAAAAGAATATTATTTCAAATGCTTTGTGAGTGCTATTAAGCAGTCAGTGACATAGCGATGTTGAGTGAATGAAACTGCAAATTATACTGTGTAAACATAATGGCTACCAATTTTGTAAAATGACCCAGATTTAAAAAATTGCCTATGAACCCATTACATGCTCATTTTCAAACTTTGATATATACTAAATATAAGTACACACTACATCTAGGAATTTTTTGAGATGCACTTTTCAAAATAATTAAAACAAAATTTTTATTTCTAGTTTTGAAAAAATCTATTTATTATAACCTAAAGTGTGTTACATGTGATATGAAAGACCATGACTAACACAGTGAAGTGACACCATTCTCACCTTCCAAGCTCAATTAGTGTGGCGTCTAGAGCGATTTTAGCCTGTTTGGCGTTTTTGGACCCTTTTTTAAAAACTTAGCAGTAATTCTGAAACCGTTTGAGTTAAGAAATTAAAATTTGATATTTTCCTTATTCTTATTGGTATCTACTACCAGTATACAAAATTTTAGGAAATTCTACATGACCAGGTAAAATTTCAATTCCAAGTGTGTTGAATTTGAGGGGCTCTTATGGTGGAACATATTGAATTATCTGGTCATATAGCAAAAATGGCTCTGAATTAATATATTAGTCTTATTGATTCCTTCCTTTTATGGAAATGATTCCTCTTTTAATGTGAAGGTAGGGTTGAAAATAGTAATAAACTTCATAAATAGAATTATTATTCGAAAAAGAACATATCTATCACCCCTGAGGAAGGAATTTATAAGAAATCATGAGCCAGCAATACAAGGGTATTGCATACTGCTAAGTTTTACAAAAATCAAATTAATTGAATTTATAAAAAGTTATCGTTTCTCAACAATTTTATATCATTTTTATAAGATTGTTAGGAAGGAAATGATTAATTTTAGTATTACTTAAGTTATCAACTTATTGTAGAAATAAATAAAAATGTTAGACTATGCAAGATGATAATGATAGAATAATGGACAAATATTTTCTATATCGAATATATGTCTAGTTATGAAAGCTAACCAAAAGTTCTAAAATAAACTTCTTTCTCACTGCCTAAAATTCTTGTGAGTGCCCAGGGACACTTCATATTAAACAGGTTAAGATAAAAAGATGCTCAGATTTAAAGTTCAATTATCTAAATGTTTGTTAGTTTGTTAATATAGACGAGTAATAATTAATTTTTAATAACAATATCTTTTTTATTTTTCAGAGATTGGAAGGTAAAGTAAACAGTGGGAAACTTAACTGTGAGAAATATCCGGATGTTTGTCATAGAGCTGGGGTATCTGGATATCCAACTGTAAAATTCTACAGCCCCCAACATCTCAGTGGGATTGAAATTAATAGTCAGAACCAAAAAGTTATCGTTGATTCAGTGGAAAATCTCATTAGGAAAACTACACGATTCACTGACGAACTCTAGATGTTTAACTATTTGTTAATTCATTTTTGCATGGTTATGCTTGCATAACCTCTTCTAGCTCCAAGAAAAGTGGTAATGACTGTTGTCTTCTGTGTCAAAACCTTTTTCTTTTTAAACTTGTTTCCCTTGTCTGAAAGTTATATATGAGACATAACTTTTATTGAAGGAAATATATTAAATGTTAATAAAGTAGATTTATCTTAGGAAATGTGCACTGATTTTACTACTTCTATAAGCTAACATTTCTAAGTTAATGGGTATGAGAAAACTATGTTTTAAAATACCCACTTTTTTTCTGTTTCATAATTAGGGAGTATACATGAATTAGAGAAGTGCTGCAAGAAGAAATGTTTATGTGTACTTATATTTGTTTTAAGGTCTTCTTCATTGTACTTAATTTAGTTATCAAACTAAATTATAAATTAAGCTTTTAATGTTACAACTATTTTTCTAATGTCCATTATTGAAGGGCTTAGAAATCCGTCTCCCTCCGTAGGTGTCCATGCACTATTTCTCAATTTTGTGACCTACTTTTCTTTTTAAATTCCCAGGTGTATTTTTATTTTTGTTTTGTAGTTGTGAATTCTTTCAAGGGAGTTTATACCTTAAAGAGTTCTATCCATTATTTCTAAACTTATCATTAATAGTAGAAAACAGTGGAAAAAACGAGAATATTCTAAAAACATTTGACTATTCATTGAATAATTTTATTTCTAGGCAATCACTCCATTTTTTTCCTTACTTTGATATTAACCCCAAATTGAGTAGTAACTCTTCAGTTGTGTTTGATAATAGTATGTATTTAGTATAAATAAGAATAGATAAGAAAAAGTTTCATACAAATTTAAAACTGGAATATGATACACATTTCCATATTTTGCTCTCTTCTATCATCTAAAATTTTTTGTTGCTTCTTGTGCAGCTCTTTTACATTGCTACTTGGCATCTGGCCCTAATTATGAAAAACATCGGCTTGTGAGCCGTGGAAGGCAAGGCCTTTCCACACATCTTTTATGGGAGGTCGTGGTCATGTTTCTTCACAGTGCCAAGCGGGCACCAGGTAAATGGATAGAGATCCAACTCTGAATCCCGATAGCTTTGAAGCTAAACACAATACTGACCTATCCTCAGGTTTGAACTTGGCACCTCTAGTACAGAGGTTTAGAGCTTTAACCACTTGACCACTGCCACCCCATCCCAAAGTAGAGAATCTATTATTGTGGATTTATAATTAATTAGGAACTTTTATTTTATTGACTGTTGGGATGACTGTTGTATACTTGATTTGATTACTTTCCTTCCAGACAGTGATGGGGAATACTAAAGTAATTCTCATTAAAATTTTCAATGGCAACAATGTTCTTTGTTTTCCTTTCACATATTTATTTCAGCACCATATGACTTGAATTACTGGCCCGACCATTACAGTTTTTTATAAACAGTGATCTCCAAAAGTGCAGCCTACAGAAAATAGTGTCGACTATTTATGTGCTTTCGTCATTTTGTGTTGTCTTAATAGTTATTGAGGATTTCTTTTTCTTTTTTTCCAAATGACTAGCATTTATATATCTTAAAAAGTTCCTTTCTGAAAATCATGATTATGTATTTTCATTAGTTAAGTGATAAAATGTTTTAAATTAGATAATTCTACTTTTAGTAAACATCACCTTTTTTTTATAATAGTCTTCCAAAGATAACGTTTATGTTGCACTGCTGTCTAATAATTTAGCCTAAATAAATGAACTAAAGAAAGAAAGCTTTTATGATAAGCTTCTTTTTAAAGTGAGTAAATAATTGGTTTTGTTTCTTTGTATTGTAATATTAATTTCATTTATTATTATATACGAAGAAACAGAAGATGAACTCTTTCGAAATGAGTGATGAAAGTACTTTTGGCTGTGGTTATTGATGTTATGAATAAAATAAAATATGCAAATAATGTATATTTTTAAGGTAGTGATGAATGTATAGCATATTTGTGTGTATGTTTAAATGTTGTAAAATAGATATCCCTGAAGTGTGCTATAACAAGTATTGAATAAATAATTTTAAACAAATTGTTGTATTGTTTTGTGTCTTTTTTTTATAAAAAAAAATTATTTTTCTTTGCTTTTCTATTAGAAAGCCAAACCAATTTAATATTGGGACTTCGCTATATAGAAAATGAAATTCGTGTAATGATATAGGTTTTTGTTAAATAATTTTGTCACTGAGTTGATTGAGCATATGAAATGAAAGGCATTGAATAATACTATTTTCTTTTTTTTAAAGCGGGTTTTAATTAATTAAAACAGTATTCCAACACTATAAAACTTTTAAGTATTTTACTAGCAAAATTGTAAAATATATTAAGTTGCATCAATCATTCGCACTTAAAAAATTTACTTGAATTATTAGCAACTGGTTGATTTTCATGTCTTCTTCAGTTTCTACATAATAAAAACAAAGAATAATTAATTGTGTTTATAATACATTTTGCAGGACCAAAAATTTGTTCTGAAGTGTGAATTTATAATGTGGTCTTCTGACTTCCAGTTACTGAATATTACACGAAACTCGTTATACTTTGACATTTATATACAAAATACGGTTTTCAGTTAAATGAACTATTTTGTACTTTGTTACCACAAACATTAGTATTGGTTTACTTGGGAGTCAATATATGAATTAGTCAAAATTCATCTAATAGCAGCTTGTTTCAACTTTAGGTTAATTTAATCTTTATGGAACATTTTACATCGCTTTTTCAGCTGGGTAACAGCTACGAGTTATAAATCTGTTAAGCCGTAATTGTCAACAAATAATTTAATTTTATTTTTTATTTGTTCTTCTGATTGAGATTTGCAACATTTTAATTATTATTTCAAAATGTATTATATTTAAAGTTTTTTTTGTTTTTTTTTACTTCAAAAAGAAAAAATAATGTTTATCTCAATGTCGACTGGAACAAATGGGCACAGAAAGCCTCTCTTCCCTTTGCATGCTATGTGTTAATGTATTTATACTTCAAAGGTTTTTAATTCCTTCGGGTTCTGATCAGAATTCTCTATATGAATTTTATATTGGTCTGTGAACATAAAATAGACTGTATTAGAAATATCTTTAAATTCACCAAATTTGATATACCAGAAATTAGCAATATGCGACAGATACAAGAGCGATATGGAAGTATTCGCCTTTGTCTTCTATCATTCAACACCATATTGCTATTCAACCATTGCTGATTGCATTTAGAAATATTTGAGTTTTTTTAAACATTTTTTAGTTGTGCCTTTAAAAAAAAAGAGGTAAATGCCAAAACTGCTGTTGTAATTTGCTAATGCTTTGTCGAACCGAGTTCAGAAACCCCCAAAAGAAAGAAAATTCTTGTAGTAATCTTGAAAGAAACTATTTCAATGTATGTCATGTAAAAAATTTAGTGAATTCGAATCTTCTCTAACATTATTTTTTAATAAAAAAAATTGTCTTTAATATAAAAATATTATTTTTATTGTATCATTATTTTAATGGTTAACTCATAGTATTGTAAATAATTTGAAATTTCAACACTGCCTTATTTCTTTTAGGTAATAACCAAAGATCTTAATTTGTAAGTCATTAAGTGTACTAATACTGAATATTTCAAGGATATTTAGATAATTATGAATTAAATCTCTTATTATAATATTTGTTTTATTTACATAAACATGTATCCTTCACATTAATACATAACAAAATATACTTTTCTGATATTCTGCTCTTTTATTATTTTTTTGTTATTTTATTTGTAAATCTATACCCAATTAAGAATACATATATGTATATGTGTCTCTGTATGTATGTATATTTATATAATATTAGTAAGAGATTTTTTTTTTTATCCCTCTCATTTTCCCGCTGTACCTTAGGGGTGCATAACAGTTCTTTCAACTTCTAAAATTTTGAATGTTTAACCTGTTCCTTTAAGAACCCAAGTTTTGTGTGACCTTAGAAGTCATTCAGTCAGTTTCCACTCAAGCCTTATTGCTAATGTATTTTCGCTAGCTAAAAATAAGCTAAAGGAATCCTGCAATTTGTTACACATCTGTTTCAATTCCTAAAACTCTAACTGTATCAGTAATTGCATATTATAATTGTTCACTACATTCATCTAGTATCTACCATTTAAGATTACATTTGATACCTTATGTAAAAGTTTAAAAGATTGCAAGAAATAAGATTAAATGGCTACTATTAAAACTTTATACATGGAGATTTGAGCTGGCTGGTGGAGGTCCACCATCAACGCGAAGGATAAGAAGGTCAAACCACCTCAACTCTTAACAATTCTTTATTAATTGCAGAGTACTTCTGGGGCAAACTGCACCATCTTCAGTGCTCTTGAGTTGGCCCCTATTCAGTCGGGATCTACAGGTCACTAAATGATGACAAATAATGGGAGTGACAAACTACTAAGGTGCTAAGGACATTCCTCTGCCATGACCTTAAGATTTCCTTGTGGACTGCTGCAAGGACCAATCCCAGACCACCCTGGTGTACTAGTCAACATTTTCCTGGGTAATCTGTTGTGCTCTATCTTTTTGATGTATCCTAAATAATGTAATCTCCCTTTCTTAACAGGACAGACGATAAGTCTCACCATGATGCCATCAGTTTGTCATTGCTTCTGATCCACCATTTGTGATGCTTCAAATATCTTTCTAAGGGCAATATTTTCCCCAGACCGGTAGGGCTTTATTGAGTGTTCATGTCTGGCTGAGAGCCTTTGGGAGAGCTTAGAGACATGTGGTCTCTGTGGCCATTCTGTCTTTTATATCTGCTTCCACTCTGTTGCACCTCAAAACTATCCAACCCCAGGTACTTAAAAATGCTATAAACTAGGATACATGAACTCCCCCAATTTGACAGGACCACCTATTTCCCAGTCTGTCTAGAGGTTGACCTTTTTTTCATGTCTTTGTCTATGTAGATACATGAATAAATGTGGGATGTGATATCATCAACATTATGTTCTCTTGATTCCTCTGTCTTTTTTTTTTTTTTTTTATCAATATCAATATGAAGAAATTTCATATCAGTGACAGTAACATGACTGTCATCACCACCTCTTGAGGTTGGCTACACGTGTATTCATCAACTTGTCGAACAATGTCTATGAAACAAATTATTTTTTATTATATTTTATCGTGCAACTCAAGAGTCCTTGAAATACCAGTGCTATAAGGCTTTGGTGGAAGTCAAGTATTCCAGTTGACGCTCCCTGGTGCGTTTGTGGCATTCAAGTCTAAAGTGCACTCTCTGTTTATTTAAGAAAGTATTCCAATTACCCCATGGTACTAAGTATAAACTGAAGGAATAGACAGAAGTCCATCCCTGAAGCTCACTTACAGTGGAGATAGATACATTTTAAAGCACGATCCTTGGTTTCAAACCTGACTCTCCTCTAGTGCAGAACCCTTAAAGTACAGTTTTAATTTCAAACTGTACCATAAATTCAGTAAGTATTAACTACTTATTAATCACTTCTAATTCTAAGCAGGAACAAACTTAAAATGAATCAAACTATGATTCACATAATTTGGGTAGGTTATCTATAGGTCAACACCTTTTCTAACAAAAGTGAGAGTGAGTATTCATTTGATCAGTCTGTGATTCACCTGAAATCCCACGATTATAGGAGAATCAAACCCTTGACTCCAAGCACCATGCTTGCTGGCCCTTTGACCTACTAGTAATGTACATTAAAAGAATATGGGTTTAATTGAATTTAGAGATAAAACTATCTTAAAAATGCTTCATTCTAACATAAACTATATATAACACATCCAACTTCAAAATTTGGATTGTGTTATTTAATACAAATATAAAGAAATTTAAAAAAAAAAAATAAGAAATCTAAATGCTTTTAATTTTAATTGAAGGAGAAATGGCAAGCAAGTGAAATATCTCCACTGTTTTATTTTCCTATGTGTTTCACATCCTCTATAATGCCTCTTCAGGATTAAGATACTACTACTCCTGGGAGGCTTGATGTGAATGCTGACGTGATAAGGCCACATTTTTTTATAATAGTGTATTACTCCTGAAGAGAGATAATAAAGTATGCAAAACATGTAGAGGAAAATAAATCAGTGGAGACGATGGTCATGTGTTTTTCATCTATTGACCTTCGGCCATTTCTCCTTCAACAAAGATTGTATTGAGGTCACATTTCAACGATTTTAATTTTAATGACTAGAGTTATAAAATATAAATCCTCAGGGACTTAATATTTAAACAACGGTCAAATGCTCGTTTGAGTTTCAGCTGAAACAAGGCTTGAGTCTACATCTAAATTTGCCCATGCTGTTTGAGTTTCAATGTCAGAAAATTCAACAAAATCGTTAAGAAAAATATCATCACAAGTCTGAGTATAATTGTGACTGTATTCATCAATCGCATTCTGTATTGTTTGAGTCTCTGTATTGGAAAGTATCGGCTCAATAAAGGAATCTGCAATGTCCATTTCTGTTTGTGTTTCTATGTTACAAGACCTAGATTCCAGCATAGAACTCTGAATTAACCTATCTATTTGATCACTATAACTTCTTGGGCTCTGTTGATCCCCAAAGATATCTAAATCTAAATCTTTCTTCAGATCAAAAAGTTCCCCTGTCTGCGTACTTGACGTATATAACTGAGGAAGTATGACATCCTCGAGTGGATTTTGTGGGGAATTGCTAAGTTCAGGAAAAAGATCGTGGAACGTTTGCGTCTGAGTCCCAAGCCTGTTCCCCCGAGGTCTGTTTTTGAAGGAAGCAGTCGTTTGAGTTTCCTGAGAAACTTTAGCCTTCTTTTCGCCAGTCTGTGTCTCCTGGGAATCTCTTTTCTTCAGCGATCTTACAGGAGTTCGCCTTCGGGAAATAGTCTGGACCCCTTTGTCGACTCCACGAACAACAATTTTCCAAGAGAGTTCACTAAGAGCCGCAGCTGCAATATTCTCTATAGGATTGCTGTTAGGCTTAGGAAGGATTGGGCATTCAGTTTTGATGGAAGGAATCAATTTATTTTCTTTAGCAGGAGCTGACTGTTTCAACCTGAAAATACAACAAAAAAAATCCTCAGAATAATGTATTTGTCTAATAACTAAAGTAAGGTGGTAACAGTAAAAATGAACAAAATTAATTGTAAGTCATCCTGACTAATTAAATTATATAAATAATTTTTTTAAACCACATAAAAGTATTTAGTTGTAGTTGACTATGTAGGTTACTAATAAAAAAAGGTACTTTTCATCTAATTAGTCAACAGACACTAGAGGTAGGAAGAGGGAAGACATCATCTTATTGTTCTTAATCTCCAGTACGGATAAAAGAAATGATCATAAATTCCTCAAAAATGCTTCCCTTTCTAAAATGGTACAACATGAGTCATATTCCCTAAGATACTTAATTGACTAACAAAAGGCAAAGAAAAATTATATATGGCAAGAAAATGGAGGATTTTGCATACTATTTTTTCTTGTAATTACTCAATCACAAACTTAATAATGAAACAAAAATATTTTTTTCTGCAGAATACTTGTTATGTTATATTAACCATGAGACTTCCAAAAATTATATCCATAAATGATGAGGGTGTGACAGGAAATTTAACTTTGGTCATCCACCATTTTAAAAAATCAAATAATGGAATATTTTAAAAAGAGAAAATAAGAATTCATCAATGATGTACTACAGTACGAGAGTCAACATCAAAAAATCTTCAAGCCCCCTCCCACATGTAGGCGCCCCAAATGAAGGCTATTAGAAATTTCCCAGAAGTGACTGAAGGCATACTAAACTTATGGTATTCCTGCCAAATGTGGAACATTTTACATGGAGCTAATTTTACACATAAAGATATAAAAATGTCAAAGGCAAACAGACAAGCTGGCAGAAAGAACAGAACTTTTTGAAGACAATGGAGTAAAAATGTATATATTTTGCCAAATAAGCATTCATATCAGAAATTTCATTCTATATACAAAATGTTCAGATAATGAACCTTAGAATGTTTTTGTTTTCATTCTTTGGCCTGTGCAATGCTTTTTCTGAATTTTTTACCATCTCATGTTTGATGTTAACCATCCACTAGCTTAAATTGTATCTACGGAGAAATAAGCCAACATATTCAGAAAAAGGATATTCCTTAAATTGAAAATGCTGCCATTTACAAGGTATCTTCAATTTAATTAATTTTGGGTATACCTGTTATTACTCAATATGATTTTCTCCAATAAAGACTATTACATATGCAAAACTAACAATTACAATTCGTACTAAATGCCATTATAAAAGCTCATTTCTCCAGATTGAAGGCTCTTTATGTGGTTCTATGTTTAGTTTTTTTTACTCATGAAGAGACGTTTATTGCGATGAAATATGAAGGGTTTATCAAAAGAAATTGAATTTTATTATTATTTTGTTGTGATCTTCTGCTATATGTATTTGAAAAGTTTTTGGTAAGTACCACATCCTTTTCAACAAATTTTTCTGTACTCATTTTTTAAAACTTTTTTTTTGTTTTTAGAAATATGATATAATTGCATATTCTTACTGACATTAAAAACTACAATTTCTTACATATTCCTAATGCCTGTACACATCAAAATTATCTCAAAATTCATACACACAAAAAAATAAAAGGTGTGCTCTGAAAAAAAAGCTGAAATGGTATTTAGTGGAAAACATTTTTTTATTAGTGAACAAGATATGATTAAAATTTCTAAAAAGTAACTATGAAATCCATGATATACTTACAGGGGTTTAAGATGCTTCAAAGGTTTAACTGTTGAAAAATTAAAACGATGCTTCCTTTTCCAATGTGCTCCAAGAGCTACTTGGGAATAATACATATTATTGCACGACAAACAAGTAAATTTTACCCCACACTCAGTATTACAGTGATTTATTCTTTCATTTTCAGTCAAAAAACTTTTGCTACAGGAGGTGCATTTAAATTTCTTCTCTTTGTGCACTTGCCAATAGTGCTAGAAAATAGAAAAAAAAACACTATATAATAATTAGTATCTCTGAAAGCATAAAATTTATGGAGAATGTTGGAAGGAAATTGAGGCTAAACATGACATAAATAACAAAAAAAGTCTGTCACAAAGGACATCTGTATAATTATCGGTTTTTCTAAGGTGCTTAGAATTTAGGAAATATATTTCAGTTTCATTATTCAAACCATATTAATATTTAGAATCCGATGGCATGTCGAATTCCTTATCCAATTCTGGTTGTTACCAAAAGTTGAAATAACTCAAAGATTTGAAAGAATTTTTGTGTAATTTTGCCATGTAAACAAAGTCAAAATCTCCTTTTTATAAACTGAAAGAGCTATAAAAAAAAACAGCTTTTCTGAATAATGATTGAAATGATTTTTCATTTCTTTAATCTATAGAATGACAAACCAATAGATTGAGGCTCAGGTTGGCCATGTGAGTTAAGGCATTGGACTTAATCTCGCATGGTAAAACCTAGAGTGGTGGGGTTCGATTCCTGCCCTGGTAGTAGTAATTTATTTAGTTACGGACTCATTAAATAAATTCCTTACTTTCACTCTGGCTAGAAAAGAGTGGTAACCTTCAGATAGACCTATCTTTCTTTTATTTTTGTTTACTCATTTCATTATACTTATATTAACTTAGTCCTGAACTTAAGCTGTGGATGTTTCTCATTCATATCGAATCTTAAACAGTAAATATTTTTGTCCGAGTTAATAAAGGTTTTAATTCCTTTCCTTTAATTTCAATTGTGGCAATTCACCAAGATTTAAGTACCCTGGAGTCCAGTGATCTGTAGATCCTGAAGGTCTAGGATTCTAAGATCAAACATTTATGCTAACATCTATAAAATTTGCTGAAAGAATGTACTGAATTTAGCAGAATACATTCTTAGAAATATTATACCTACTTTTGTGGAACTGAAATAATCAGTAGTTAAGGTAAACATTGTATACAATTTTACTGAGTAGCTGATATAAAAAAAAAAATTATAAAAATTACAACATCTAAAATAAATTACAATTGAAAGAAACACTTGCCTGTTTCAAATATTTATGCTTGGTAAACCATCTTAATTGATTTTCAGTTTTTGCCTCAACCATTTCATATTTACAAGATTTGACAGGACAGAAATATTGAAAAGTTCGATTAGACTCCTTTTTGTTCAGAAATGAGCTGTTCTTTGCATGTGTCTTTATAAGGTGCATCTCTAAACTTGAAGTATTCGGAAAAACAGATGTGCAATCAGCTTCTGTACATTTGACATTAGTTTGAATCTCGCCAAGTTCACTTTCTGATGGACAGACTTTAATAATTTCCATGCTATAATTCCAAAAGCCAGTAGAGAACCAGGTTTAGAGAGCTCTAATAACTTTTAACTCTTTGTGAAGTGTATAAACATAGACGGATGACAACTTTTCAGTTTTCAAATTGCCTACGAGAGTAGCAGGTATAAAACCTTCTCGAATTACACCAAAGATGTACAAGGGTTTGAAGGTAACTCTAGACCTCCAAGACGAAAATATGTGAAGCCAGTTTGGGGGAGGTCAGCCTTTATAACCAAAAAAACTGGCATGTCATTAAAACCTGTTAATTGTTCTTTATACATTTATTAACTCATATATTGCGGAAGATTCGTATTTTTTTTTGTTTTCAGTCTTCTTTAAACCACCACTTCTACACATCAGTTTTTGAACATAGAAGTAGAGAATATGAGGTAAGATGAGATCACTAGTGCATCATCAGTACGTGGGAAATCTGCTAGTTTACGCAGCCCCTGCGTAACGGGCTATTAAAATTATCGAGATTAAACAATTACACTTCGATACTATTCCTATAGATACGTGAAATAGTTTGATCACAGTAATATAAAAATTATCTCTTCGACTTTCACTTTCTTGTTCAAGTGTTGCTGTTATTATTCTCCAGTTGTTTCCCCGACCTTCAATGCAGTAGGATTTCAAGTAGTTCATAGAAATATATGGTTATATTTTTAATAGTCCGTATTGACTATCATATTTTACCTAAGATGTGAAACCGACGAAACAAAATGTGCAGGAAAAAAAAAAAAATATTTTCAAATGTACTATCTCATACACATAATAAATTCATTCGAGTAGAATGGCGTTTTTCCTGAGGTCGGCAAATAGTTTCCTTGCATTAAGCTGTAGTTCTGTCCTGTCTATATCTATATTATACTTACCTTGGTTCTGTCTAGATTAAGGCTTCCGGGACGGCGCCGGCCCTCCCCAAGGGCAGCAGGAAGCCCCCGCTGTGTAGCTCTTGGGTAGGGGAACCGTAGGAACAGTAGGTCCTTAGTCGACTTTGCTGTTCCGGGCCAGGGATCATTCCGGCCTTAATGGGGTAAGTTTCTAGCGGCTTACTCAATATGAACTACGGGCTGGGTGGAATCCGGAGTGGAGGCTTGCCTTCACTGCCAGTCATAGACGTAGTGGTCGTGTGTTCAAAGCCAGGAAACTGGTATATACATGTGCTCTTCGTGTGGGAGCTGGTTAGTAGAGACTGTCCCTTCCATAGGATCGCTAAACCATCGTAGCGAATCCTCAGTCTCCAGAGAGGTGTTGGATAGGTGTAGGCTGGATTAAGGCCGTAATGGCTAGGTGCCTCCTGCATTGTTGCCACATTTCGAATGGGTACACAATGTCTACATTTAGGCTCCAAGCAGAAATGGTGAACATGATTTATAGCCTGAATTTTAATAATCACTTTAATATTTCATGACCAATCAAGTATATTTCAAGAAGTGCTTAAAAAACGGTTCCATTTATTTCGTTTCAACGAGAAGAAATGTATTATTTTTAATTTATTATTTCGAAATTCAGTTTGTATGATTTAAGCTAATCCGATAAGCATTTTTATCAATCGTAAATAATTTGTTGTAAAAAAAAAAAAAACATTTTAATCATCAAAACTAATTTTTATGAGACATAAAAAGCATCAAATAAATTAGTTCTCAGATTAGTGATTTGTGCTTATATTAATACTGGAATATAATTTAGAACTGTGAATTCGACTTCTACAGGTACAGAGGAATTTATTTGACTCGGACTTATCTAATAAAACACTGTCTCCAGCTAGAAACGCCAGGTAAAATGTAAAAACCCGTCCTGAGGAGCCCTAATTGGCATTAAAGAGAGACATAAATTTCAGTATCCACTTTTTAGGAGATTTCCCTTAAGGGAAATCAGCTATTGAGGTTGTACTCATGACGGAATTTTCGAAATTTTTCTTCAAATGTCCATCGATCCTACCTAGTAGATGACGAAAATGAGGTCCGTTCAAAACTTTATATATATATATATATATATATATATATATATATTTGTCTGTTACCGCTCTAGCGGTCGCAATTTTTGTTTAATCGTTACCAAACGCGATATTTAGTCGTTTTATGTAAAAAGAAAGATCAAGTTCGTTAACGGTAGAAATCGGACCAGTGGGAGGGGAGGGGGTTTAGAGGGGAGGATTTTCGAAAATTCGAAATATCTCCGTTAGTATACGTCGGATCGAAAATTTGTACAGAATCAATCTTATTGCAAATTAAATGTAATATAATTATTGTTATATACATTTATTCTCTATCTTGAATATTACAATTTTTATTTAGTTACATCCACTTTATGTTACTATGACTAATTGGACAGGGTATCAACAGGTTACCACCCTTTTCTAGCCACCAAGGAATTTTTTCTAGGAACTAAGGAATTTATTTAACGAGTCCTTCAACAAATAAATTCCTGTTTCCCAGGGCGGGAATCGAACTGGCCATTCTAGGTTGTTATACCTCGTGAGATTAAGAGTAACGCCTTAACTCACATTGCCAACCTGAGCCCCCTATCCGTTTTTAGTTTCCTTTTAAACATTACTACCTCTATGTTTTACAAAGAGGATCTTGAGAACCGAATGAATAAATGTTTTGATTGGAAGGAAACCAGCAATAAGGTTAATTTAACAGTCATGGCTGACATAAAGATTACACCCCGTGCCTATTGTAAAATTATATTACACGCAGCAAAATATCCCCATTGTGCTGTGAATGGTCTTCTTCTAACTGAAACGTCAAAATCTAAGGACCCTAAAAAGAATAAGTCGTTAGTTATTAGTGATGTCGTGCCTTTATTTCATTTATGTTTACATCTATCTCCCATGGCAGAAGTGGCTTTAACTCAGGTTTGCTTTGATTAATACTTACATTTTAGGTACGTTTTGAGAATAATATCATTTAACCTACTTTTATTTTATACTTAGGTTGACACAGTGGGTTCTTTGAAGGGATTTACAATTGCTGGCTACTACACTGCCAATGAAACATTGGATGACATGAGGTGACTATTTTTTCTTTATTAATGAATAACACTTTTTTTAAAAATATTTTATAATTATAAATGGAACTCTGATCTATTTTAGAAAGTTGTTTCGGTATCAGCAAATGTTTTTATCCTCATTCTCTCTCTTATTGTTGTAATAATAGGTAGTATACTTATACTAAAGCATAAGTTTGAATCTATGGTTGGGGATACTAAAACACTTTCAAGCCATATAAATTAAGATGCCTATTAAAGAATTACATAGTGATAATTAATTAGTTGTAGAGCTATGTTTTAACTTTTGCGAGCTCTTTACAATGATCTAGAAAAAATATCATCATTAAGTGTTAAAATCTAAAGGTGTAAGAGGCTGAAATTCGCACTTTCAGAATTTCATAACCAATTGTGAATATTTTAGTATTGAGTTTATATTTTATCAACTAATTACCTATGAATATAATTGGTTTGTCTGGTGAGATAACATAGAATAAAAGTATACATATAAACTGTATAAAGACACATTCAATTAAAGTTATAAATGTGTTTAATAACAATTTTTTTCTTAAATGATAGAGACAATTATAACTGCACTACCTCTTTCTAGAATACACTTATTTTTGTCTATATAACCTAATTTGGCGAGTTCTGCTCTTCTAATCTTAGACCAAACAGGGGTGCTGAAAAGATGATCAAAATTAGGAAATCTATGTCATAACACAATTTAATACTTGGAATAGCATTTTGAATGCATTCGTTATTTTCAGTCCATTTGTGAAGCTAGTAATAACTGATATAACAACTTAAAAATAAACCCCCATTCTTATTAACCAAGAATCGAGTAAATTAATAGAGTACTATTTGAATGGGGTTTTTAGAGGCCTAATAAGCCTTTTGATGTAAAGCAATATTTGTTTTATCTAACTTGTTTGAATTTAACATTATTCAAGGCAATGTTAAATTCATTTTCACATAGCACACTTATGACCTTAAAAACAAAACAGTATTACTGAGTTGAATATTGGTAAGTGTTTGATGTCCATATTAATTATTCTCTCATTATTTTGGGTCCTTTTCACAATTTTTAGCATAAATGTTCATTTAGGATACATGTTTGTGGGAATGAGAAATTGTTGGCTCTATTCTATATTCACTTTTCTTATATAATTTTTTTATTTAGAGCTTTGCAGCTCTGGTGATGTTTCTCAATAAATTGCTCTTATGTTATCTCATTACTTTAGGAATAATTTATTGAACTGCTTTTACCAGCCAGTTTAGTTTCAACAATTGGATGTAAAAAAATTCATAAGTTTTTATTATTATTATTATATTTTTATATCTAAGGTTATTTTTAATATAATTTTTCTTTGGGGAATGAGCCAGTATTGTAGGTCACATTGAAAGACCTAGATCTGAGACCAAGATAACATTTCATTTTGATTCCCCTAATTGATAAAAACATTATACATTCAAATGTATGTAATTGTAATACATTTTGAATGGAGAGCTCATTATTCTTGAAACTCGCAATATAAACTTGTAAAGTTCATTAATGAAAAATTACTTGAGGGCTGTAGTGAGTTTAAGAGAGACACACAAATACAAAATAGCTAATTTCTCTATACTTATTAGTTGTAGAAAATTCATTGGAGCTTTTATGTCGTTAAAAAAAAAAACTTTAAATTTTGTTTTTTGACCTCCCTTACTAGTCAACTTGGTTGGGTTAGTATCATACTGCTATTTGTACCATTGTTAACGTTCTAAAAGTTAATATATATGCTCCTTTAAAATAAAGTGAAAATTATAATATTATATTTTTACCTGTGAATTTCCTTCAAATTATAAGTATATCCAAAATTGGAATTCCACTTTAGACATGCAGAGTGGTAATTCCCCTTTAGGCAACCAGAGTGGCAATCATTAGAAATATCCAAAGTGGCAACTCCAGTAGAAATTCTACAGTATTCCTTTAAGAAGGTTATTTATTAATTTATTTTTTTCATTTACATGGCTGCTAGACGTGGATATAGGTCATCAACTTCAATTCATTCCTTTTATTTTTGAACTGTTTAAACGTTCTAAAAATCTAAGTGAATTATAAATATTCATTTGGTATACTTAATAAACAATTTTATCTGGTATATGTCTCAAGGCTGAATAGTGAAATGTCACATGCTGTGTTCTTATACGGCACTGTATGTTTATAGAATCAATCTCATTTTAAAACTTCTTTTTTTGTTGTAAAGTGAGATTATTATTTTGGAAATTATTGGATCAATATAATGGAAATAATTAAACTTGTACAAAGTTCAGTTCAGAGTTCTTTATGAGTTAATAATAGTTTTCCACATATATTTGTCTAAAATATATATTAAAATTTATTTTCTTCCCTACTCCATTTTTAACTTCTTTGACAGAAAGTACTTTAGATATGTCTTATAAACCACTTATCAGTTCCAACCAACAAAACTTCAATAACGAGCAGTTTCACATATTTTTGGAATCTAACTCAATATAATTGATTGAACTGGCCCGATAGCCAGAGAATTATAATTGGTGGTTGTGTAGTAAGTTAGTATTCTGAAGAGTTGTCTTTTGTGATGTAAAGCATTTTGAACAAATTAATTACAATAGGTATGTGGTTTCTTATTATTTGATCTCTTTTCTCAAAAAGTACATTTCTTGAGTTAGAGTGTCAAATACTTTGCAATACACTAAACAAATATAGTTTCAGATGAACATTTTCTATTTTTATATCTTCAATATTCTGGATCTAGGATATTCAAACTAAATCAGTATTACTAATAAATACACTTCTATTTGAATTTCACTGAACACAAAAAATAGGCTCTTTTAAAATGTAAAACACATAAGTAGTAAAATCCAAAATTTGATTCCATATACAATATTGTTACAAGTTAATGAAGATATTAGACCCAAAAATATTGATTATTGAGGTCATTCTGTTAGCTTCTTCAGGAAATTTCAACAGAAAATAAGGGCCAGCTGTTTTATCCAATGTATTTATACTTGCCTAGTCAGTTCTAGGGACAAAGTTTCCCTACCCATGAGTTTAAGTTAGATCTGTCATGTGGACCTATATTCTTTTATTCTTTCTACTTCCCCGGATTAATTATTGATCTTTTTGGCATAACGGGTGTCCCCAATATGCTGAATCTATAGCCATCTTCTCTATTAAAATTATATGGACATTTCTCAATTTCACTAGCCTCTCTGATAATCCTTTCTTAAGAGCTTGCTGCTTTAGCCAAAACTTTCACTTTGGTCAAATTTTAACTGGTAGTTTAAAGTGTGGAAATGTTCTGGCACTGCCGATTTCATTACTTCTGATGCCTTAACGGATTTTAAGTGCTCTGAAGTTCTTGTGCATATTAATCTTCCTATTTGTCCAATGTATTCTTTCCCACAGGCACATAGGTTGCTGTTTATAAGGAATAACGACTTATTTTTGGGTGTTTTCTCAAAGAAATTGAAAGAAAATATATGAAATATTCTAGGCACATTGAAAAAAAAAAATTATTTGTTAACAAAATTTTAATACCTTGTATATAGATTAAGTACATTAATTATTGAATATTTTTTAATTGTTTATATTACATCATTTACTTATTAATGTTTTATTTTGCTTTTTTAGTATTGACAAACCTGCAACACGAATAGCTGACAAAATAGCAGAGTCCTTTAATTCTGCTTGTTTAGTTGTGGTAAGATTTGAATTTATTGTTCTATATTAAATATATTATTTATTTATTGTGGAGCCTTTGCTGCGAGGTGATATTGCCCTCAGGTGATATCAAAAAACAATTAATATAAACAAAATAAAAAATGAAAATAGTAACAGAAAAAACTAAACAATACAATTAGAACAGAACGAACTAAGAACACAACCAAATAACAAAACGCAACCAAAGAGACAAAAAACATGAATCAAAAAATAAAAAAATATATCTTTTAAAGAAACTAGATAAATAAAAACTATGAGGACTAATAAAATTACAAAAACAGTGATATTCTTTCAATGGTTAAAATTAAAACTAAAATCGAATAAATAAAAATTAGTATGTACCTAAATAAAATGAACAGATTAAATTTTCTAATATCTTTAACATTCACAATTAAATATATGAGACAGAATAAATAATATTAGACCTTAAGGGGGGGGGGATTGCAGAAGTGCTCATAAGAGAGTTTGAACCCAAATCCATTATGATGTTATCTATCTAAATGTATAAAATGATTCACGACTCAAACCTTTTAGTTGCAACCACTGGGTTCTATTGGAAGCTATTCTTTTTCATATTAGCATACCCAAATACATTTGTGTCTTAAGAAATAGATTGGCCATTAAGGCACACAACCTTTTCCTCCAAGGTCTTAATAAGACTTTCACTACCACTTAGCTAATTTTAAATTTACGTTTATTTTATTTATTTATCAACGTCCACTTTTTGCAACTTAGGCTAATCGGGGTGGGTTATCTACAGGTTACCACCCTTTTCTAGCCAGGGGGGGATTTTAGGACGTTATTTAATGAATTTCGTCACTAAATAATTTCCTTTGAACTCGCCACTCGAATTTCCGTTTATAATTTATTTTGAATTCAAATAGTGTTATCTTATTTACTTCAAATTTAAGAGTTTTAAGTAAGTATATAATGTAATTAAGGTAAATTGCTTTGTGCACAACTCAAGTACCTTGAAATGCTTGCATATTGACCCATACTCAAATATGCAATTCAAGGTGTTTTGTGGCATTGAAGAATTATCAGTGGGAAAATTTAGGTTTGGAGCTTCAGGTAATCTTTACTAAAGAGAACTTAATTACGACATCCCATATTCTGCTTACATTTCAAGTCCCTTATCTTATTTCGGCAGAAATAGAGAATGAATGTGAGGTTCCATGGAAGGAGGCCATTCCAGCACACGGGAGATCTTCTTAATATACGCATCACCTGTGCAATTATAATTATTTTATTATTTTTTAATTCTCTCCTCCTTTGTAATGAAGGAAAAACAAATTATTAATAACATGTGACTTAGTGACCCCTTATCGTATTATTTGATGTTAATAATGAAAATATATTAATTGAAATTAAAAATAACATTATTCCTATATTATATTCATTCCGTTTTGAATTTCAATTTATTTACTTCTTTTGGTGAAATGTTTAGGTTGATAACAGAAAATTAACTTTAATAATGGATGAGCCTGCAATTAAAGTGTATCAGTCTGTTGATGGCAAATGGAAATCTGTTGACAGTTCTAAGTGAGTATATTCTAAGAATTCTAATACATTTCTTTTTGTGTGTGTGTTTATATATTTTCACATTCTTAATATTTTTAAAATCTGTAAAAAGTTCACTTTTGTGTTTTCACTCAAAATTCTATTGATCCATTACCTTTGACCCACTAACAAGGAAACGATAAACTCTGATAAATACTGTTGTCAGATTGAAGGAAACAAATGACCAGAGTTGACAAATTGGAGAGGCATTGTTTTCCACCATGATAATGGCCGGGAAAAATTGTTGGAATTTGGTTAGGAAGTTTTACCTCAACCCCCTCCCCCATGCAGCTGAGACTTAACCCTTCTCGGGCTGTCATTTGTTTTGTTCCCACCAAAAGTTCCTTAATTGTAAGAATTTTAATTCTCTAAGAGGACTGTAAAAAGCACCTGGATTAGTTTTTCGGAAAATGGAATAATGAAAGTTCCCAAAAGATGGGAACTGGTTATCAAATGAAATGATAATTATAATTATACAGTAAAAACTGTCTAAAACGGAATGCAATTGGTCCTTGGTCCGGCCATATTTTTCCGTTTTGACAGGTTTCCGTTTTAGACAGTTTGCTAGAAAAGGTATGAAATTTGTACATATTAAAAAAAAAGCAATAACTTGTGTTATTTTAGTAATTTAATAAAACTCAAGTAACATATATGTAATTTGAAATGAACAAATAGATTTACATTAATTTACGAAACTTAAATTTACATTACATTAATACAAGACACTAAAATTAAGATAATTTATGTAAGTATGTATGTATGTAATATATGTACATTAACATTTTTTGAAAAAGCCGGTTATAGTTGTTTGGTGAACAGATTTAGAATAATGATTATAAATAATTTCTTTTGCATCTTGCATTATATCGAACAATTGCGGACAGTTTTTATTTGCTACAAACTCCACTAGATCATTTACAGCTTTAAGTGCTTCACTGAATGTTTTTATTTTCAATTCCCTTTCATTTTCTGGAATTACATTCGCCTCGTCGTCTGATTCAGTTCCTTTGCTTACAATATCAACAGCTCTAATTACGTCTTCGACTACTGGGAGGTTATTATCGAAGTGTAACACGTCCTTACTTTCAACATCAAGTTTAGCTCTGCGGCATAGTTCAGACATTTCTTCATCGCTGTCGATTACATCGCGAACTTCCATTTGAGCATCCCCACTTGGGAATCCTGCCTTTACAAAACAATTTTTTACAGTAGCTGGAAGTACGCTCTTGGAAGATTACTGATGAAACCAACAGGACACAGTTCTTCGAAAATTCAATTCCATCACTTTCAAACCTAAGAGTCCTAATTCTATTTAAATCTAATGAAACAATTCCTCGAACCCTGTCCCTCACAAGATATTTTGATTACAAGGAAATCAAAAAAAATTGGCTATATTCCGTTTTAGGTGACTTTTCGTACCGAAAATAACCTTCCGTTTCCGGGTTAGACAGATTTCCGGCTTATACAGAGTGTTTTTAGGTATAAAGTTGGTCGGTTCCGAGATAATTTTTCCGTTTTGACAGATTTCCGTTTTATACAGAGTCCGTTTTAGACAGTTTTTACTGTATTAGTTATATTGTAAATTAAACTAGGTTAGTAGTACTTAGTATTCTTTATATTATTCTTCATTTTTAGCAGATTTCCCTTAAGGGAAATCAGCTATTGAGGTCGTACTCATGATGCGATTTTCGAAAAATTTCTTCAAATGCCCATCGATCCTACCCAGGAGATGACGAAAATGAGGTCCGTTTAGATATATACATGTATCTATCTATCTATCTATCAATATATATATATATATATATATATATATATATATATATATATATATATATCTTATTGTCTGTTAACACTCTAGCGGTCGCAATTTTTATTTAATCATCACCAAACTTGGTATTTTATCGTTTTAGGTAAAAAGGAAGATCAAGTTCGTTAACGGCTGAAATCGAACCAGTGGGAGGGGGGGGATTTTCGAAAATTAGAAATATCTCCGTTACTATACGTCGATCGAAAAATTGTATAGAATCAATCTTATTGCAAATTAAATGTACTATAAATATTGTTATATACATGTATTCTCTATCTTGAATATTAACCGAGATATTTGCATTTTTCAGTTTTCAGCCATCAGCAAACCGCCACTTCTACACGTTACATAAACAATACTCTGCTACATAATAAATCACATTATTCGAAGTTTAAATACCAAAAATTGTATTCAAGAGACCTTTATTATACGAGATACATGCAAATATGTCCCGGTCACCCCCCCCCCCCTCTTAAGGTTTTGGACTACTAAAATTTGATTGAATGAGATAACAATTATTCTGACTCATTATTAATTACAGTACTAGATATACTAAATAATTCTCAATAAAATTAATATGTTATATTCTGATATATTTCAGTAATTGTTTTTCTTTCCGGTGTGAAGCGGGCAGACCCGTTTGTTTACATTTCTAACCTAACGCTTCCTGTCGGCAGGTTATTGAAATTGGATGAAACATTTCTTATTTCCGTTTGTATTTATTCACAGTAGTGTTGTGTTACCAGTACGTAGATTTATCTATTAGTAAACAACACGAGGGAAATCTGCTTAGTTTATGCAGCCCCTGCGTGACGGACTTTTCCTGAAATTCGGTGGAAGCTTTCCCAACAGCCCAATAGATGGAATAGCATGGTTAGTGGAATGTGAAATGAACAATCATTGTAAAAACTACCAGAATATAACTAATAGTGATAACTTTGAACCAACAAATTTAATCAAAAATTTAAAGTAACTTTGTTAATGTAATATAGTATACTTGGTAATGTAAGGCTGAATTGAATGAAAGCCTTTCACAATATTTTTTAATTCGGCACTTAGCACATTCAAAGACCCTTGTTTCCATCTTCAGAGCTGTTTAAAATCTAATAAAATCAAAGTTGGCCAAAAATACAAAATTGAAATTAATATGGAAGCGCAAGGCATTTATTTTTCACGTCTAAAATTTCATATGTTATTCACTTCACATTATAATTATTTCTGAATTTAATTTTGTTTATTTCAGTATAAATGTGAGTGAAAATTGCTTGGATGCCGCTTCTGAACTTCTGCAGAGACAAGCTTTCCACGAACTGGTAGACTTCGATAATCACCTAGATGATATATCCAAGGATTGGAGAAACCCAGACCTGAATAGAAGAATTGACAAAGTCATAGAAGATGAATAGTATTAAAAAAAATCATGTAAATCTAAATGAAAATTGTAAGTTTTAATTGATAACTTTATCTCTTTGAGAAGATGGCCAGAGCTAACTTGTATCTGTGTATTTATATATACGTGAGCATAAATATTTACATGCATGTATTTATTTCTATGGCTGACTGAAGGCCATATATTACATATGTATATATATTTACATATCTTTGTAACATTTTTTTGTACACATATATTTCAAAAAACAAAATAGTATTATAAAATTCTGTGTTGTTTACATGTAATATTATTAAAAGCCCCTCCAGATAATGCTTTATCAAAAAATTCATTATCAGTTGAATAAAATCTAAATTCTTAATAGTCCTAATAAAATTATTAAAAGAATTCAAATTGTATAATACTAAGCTAACAACTTAATATTATAAATGTTTTATATTTGTGATTTTAGATTTATATTCGGGGAACAAATTATTATCTGTAGTGAAAAAATATTTAATTTCTTTGGATAGTGAAAGCATATATCATGAAGTTAGAGGTTTTTTTTTTTTTTTTTTCCATTTGTTTTATATTTCATTTTACAAATATAAATCATAATATAAATAATGTATTTTCTTACCTAAAATTCAATTATGTACATCCTTTTATATTGCTATAAAACGTGCTCATAAAAGAATTCTTTTCAGCTTTTAAAATTTATATTCTACTTTTCAGGCTTTTGAGATATCTAGTCCTCGAGCAATAAGAGTAATGATTGCTTTCCATAAAACTTAAGCAAAACCACTAATTTTTCAAAAAGCTATTAAGCGGAATAATTACTATACGATCATATTATTGGCAATAAATTGTTATTGCCATTGTATGTGCTGGATATTTTTTAATTTATAAATGAAACCACCAGCTTTCTTGGATCAACCTTTTATATTTCTTCTTTTTTCTTATTGTTCTAGATGTAGGAATACTTGAGGGAAAGTCTTCATGTATATGTCTATGTTCATAATTACACATGAATTGTGTATATAATATGAATAGACACTTGTACAGTAGCTCTGTGTTATAACCCAAAATGAACCATTCCTTATGCATTACAAGAGAGAGCATTTTGCTGATCAGTGAAACCTGTGATCAACCTCCTAACAATCTATACTTTATAATTTAGTTTGTAAAAAACCAAAGTAAATAGGAGAGTTTGTCTCATATTATACCTAAGTGTATATTATTATATAATGTACACAATATTGTTAAATTTTGTAAGTTTAATTATTTGTTTTATTATTGTTAATTGTTTATTTTAAGAATGAAATTTGATTCTAAAGTGTTAATTTTTGTTTGTGATTTCCTTTTTTGTGTGTGTTTGTGTTTTAATTATTTCTTATCAGATCATATAGTTTACACTTTATCTCTTGGTGCTTAATAAATGGGCATCACTACAACCTATTTTATATTTAAAATTTCCTTAAATTAATAATGAAATGAGTATTAATGTGAACTAATAGTATTCAAAGAACAAAGGCCTGTATGTTAGCATAATGTTTAAGTGCCTAAGTTACTTGTCTTGTCCTCCCCTATATTTGTATTCCACAAAGATCAATAAATATTTTTACAGATCTGGCTGTGCAAAGTTATTTGGAAATTTTTTAGAGACCACTCAAGTAGAGGAATTGTATTATAAATTCTGTAATAGACTGAGCGAGAAAATAGGATATTGTGTTTTATGGTCCCCCCTTACCTTCTTGCTTCATTATGTTTTTAAGCCTCCAAAATATAGATAATATAAGGATATATTTGAAAATATGAACTGCTTGATGAAGTTGGTAGTTGCCATTACTCTGTTAAACTTCATAAAATAAAAACAAAATCATACTAGGAAAAATAATTTTTTTTTTTGTTGATTCCTTTCTATCGCCAATATTTAATGGCTTGTTATTTATTTATTAAATTATTATTTACAATGAGCAGGAATATTTCACAGACTTGAAGACATCTGTCTGAAATTTACTACTAGGTAAAGCTCAGTAGATAGGCTAAATTGTTATTTTTATATCCTGCGTAGAGTAATATGATTTCTTGAGGAAAAATAAACTAATTTGTACACAGTGAGCCAAGAAGCGAATTCAGCAACAAAATAATCCAATTTCAAAAGGTTAACGTTGAAATGAGTTGTTTTGACATCCAAATTAAACTAGTTTTGAACATTAAATCTAGGAGCTTAGCCTCCAATGGCATAACAATTAACTAATTACCAAAATAAGAACCATTGGACCCCATATTTTATGTTATTTTAGCCTTACTGGCTTGCACAACTGTTCTAATAAAATAGAATTGTTGAAAAACCTTCGATTATTCCAATCCCATTACAAATTTAATTGTAAATTTTAGTTTATTGAATAAACTTATACATAAAATATTCTCTTCAAGTGGTACAAACATTTTTATATATTGTATTTCATCTGGTTGCTATTTTTCTATTCTAAAAGTTCTTGTTTGACGAGTTAAAAAATAGTTATGAAAACAACTACTTCATAACTAGTAGTCAGGTAATTAAATGTTAAAAAACATTTAATCCGACTTACTCCAGGCTGTTTGTGGAATGCTTGAAATGAAAACATAAAGTACATCTGGCACCATTGGAAAATATTTGTCTGCCCAAATAGAGGTCGACAGATCACTGAGTTATTTCATATGTTCATGTATTAAACCATATTGCCTTTCTACGTAGTTTTGTATTAGAAAAATAAGAGTCAAAAATGTTTATTGCTATGCAATAAATTAAAAAAAAAAAAAAAAGTTGTGTATATTTATACATTTTTGAATCTTTGTAGAGTATCTTTTATTACACCTATGATTGTGTGTAGTTTATTTGAATTATGATGTGGACTTTACTTTATTTCAATATATAGAGTGGTTCCAGTTTTCTTTTTGTAATTAAGTACACTATAATAGTAATGTTTTGAAACAAAAAGTTATAGTATTTATTCCTTATAATATACTAGTAGAATTTCTTTTTTAAAGACTAAACCTTATTGGAACACTCTGGGTAATTTTATACATTGTAGCCAATATTTTGTGTAAAAATAATAAAATAAAATAGCTTTAAGGATCTACAGACATTTTTTTATCTACTTGAAGACTTTTGTTACATTTAGAAACAACAATAACGGAAGGTAAGAACAATAGTATTTAAATCTGATTATTGTTGGCTATTTTAAATTTTATTTTATTAAGTAGAAAAGTAAAGTAAGTAAATGAACTATTGACTACATAGAGACTCTTTTTATTTCTCTGATCACATTTAAGATTAAGGGCTCATAGATATCTTTAAAAAATAACTTCATCATTGATTATTGGGTAAATAATGAAGAACTCTTGAAACATTAGCTTTTAATTGTTTTAGTGAATGATTACAATGTGTTCATTATTGCTGAGTATTACTTTAATCAAGTTATGATAATAGATTATTATATTTTAAATTATTTTGATAAATCATAATTATCATAGACAGATATCTTTGGGGCTCAGTGACATTTTTCTCTTATATTCTATGAAAAACTATATACTATTTTTCTATAGCAGTAAAATACCTGATGAGTGATCCAAAATAAAATAAAATAAAATAGGCAATTAGAAATTGTTACACTTGAAAAAAAATTAATTTGTCTGGGCTCTCCATGGCACGTATTCCAACATGTAGTGTATACAGTGGTATTGTATGCTGGGTACTGTTATGAAATATTCTTTATTTACCACTGTTTTCCTTTTATCTCCTAAGAAGCATTATATTTTACACCAGAATCATAAAAGACTCATAATAGTAAGATTAGACTTTTATGAAAATTACGTTTGATTAGCTTATAATTATGCTGTTACTTGTTGCTGTTGTAATTACAAAAAAAAAATGAATGAACAATATGTTTTATTTGTATTTCCCAGACATTATATATTATTCCTTCCTATTTTTCAGCTTCATTCTTTGGTCCACCACCTTGTGATTGTTGATGATGATCTTTTCTGTTTCATAATCAATTTGTTAGTTTAAAATACCAACATGACAACCAATCACTAGCCACAATCATATAGAAATGTGAAACCAAATTAATATTTTAATAGTATCATAAGATGAAAGTTCTGAATTTTCGAAATGGCTTAAGTGATGTGAGCATAATAAGATTGGGGGCGAGTTTGGAGTAGGAACTCGTAAACTTGTTAATTTATACTACGGGTTATGCCAAAGAAGATATTTTAGTCATTCTGTTCATTACCTCCAGAATAATTATGATCATCTTAAATAAAAATTTAATTACCATTTCATACCCTTGAGTTTTACAATTAATTACAGAGGGTGGTCAAAATATACAATCATAAGTGTATGGAAGAATACCATGTTTTCTTATGGTATGTTTGCTTTATTAAAAAAAACATTAATACTCCATTGGCAAACAAATAAAAAAATCATTTCAAAGGAAATAAATTTCCAAGAGATTAAAAAAACTTGATGTGAGATATAAATATGTAATATAAGCAGTCCGTCACCCAGGGGCTGCGTTAACTAAGCAGATTTCCCATGCGCATCACATATTTGCATTTATCTCAAAAAGTAAATGTTCAATGTGAAATATATTTGTTATTTAGGCTTCAAATAAAGTGCTTCATAATATAACTGCTTATTGTTTATATGACATGTGTTGGAATGGGGGTTTACTGAGGGCGGAAAACTAATAAATGTAAATATCTCGGTTATTAATGAAGATAATGAAAAAATGTACATAACAACATTTATAGAGCCTTACATTTGAAATAAGATTGTTTCTATATCATTTTTCGATCCGAGGCATAATAACGGAGATATTAAGAATTTTCGAAATTCTCCCCCTGGTGCGATTCCAGTTGTTAACGAACTTGATCTTTCTTTTTGTATAAAACGATTATATAGCAAGTTTGGTAACGGTAAGTCAAAAATTGCAACAACTAGAGCGGTAATATATATACATATACCGTTTCGAACAGACCTCATTTTCGTCATCTCCTGCGTAGGATCAATTGACATTTGAAGAAAAATTTTGAAAATCGTGTCATGAGTACGACCTCAATAGCTGATTTCCCTTAGGGAATCTGCTAAAAGGAGTCTTAGATTTATTCCAGATCTCTCTAATGAAGGGAATAAGTGATCTCTTTAAAGAAGGGAGTAAATGGTTCTTTACAGTAACATATAGATACAAAAGATATTTTGCGAGTAAAGTATTTAACATGGATGACATTGATGGAAATTATTACCAATGCAACTCAATAGTCAACAGACATGGGATTCAAGAAGTACTGATGGATGTGATTTAGGATCACAATAATTGTTATTGTGATGAATGATTACAAGCAGTTAAAACAGGAATGTCAAAGACTTGCTTCTTGTTGTCACTATGACTTCAAAGTTCACATAAATAGTTCCTGTCACCACCATTGAATGACTTGATGGAAGCTGGAGCAATAGCCAAAATTATATTGAATAAAAACCAATCTCCTAAATCATTTACAGTAACAATAATTTCTAAATTATTTTAAACTTCAGCCAACTATCTTTCATTATATATGCTTCTCCAATATTGTACTCTAAAAATTCTTTCCTGGTACTATAACTACAAAACAAACTTCCCCAATTTGGTAATACATATATTTGGAGTTTTCCAGTTCTGCTCATGCAAACTCATCCACGCAATGCCGTGCGATTTTAACACTGATCAATCCATCATCAGCACTCTATATTTACTGGAGAGTCTGATGTAAATGGTACTAGGGTTTGTCCTTATTTTCGGATTGCCACTTCCAAGGGGAGATTAAACAGTAAAGGTGATAATGTCCTCTTAAGCCAGAGCTACTGTGGTTTTTATTCTTATAAAAATACATCATCATTTTTCTATCTTGCCAGATATCCACATTTGATATATACCTCCAGCAAATATAGCCTGTGTGGTCCAGAAACTATATTATCTTATGAATGAAACTTTATAACTATAATGTTTCCTGTGAAGTTAATAGGCTTTATAATTAGGGTGTTTATGATTCGATGAAGAGGTGTTAGATCATCAATCGTCTACTAGAGGAAAGGTGGTACGTAGTTGGTTAATTCTCCTGAATGAATTTCACTTTCGTTGTACTTTATAATATTTTTCCCTCCACCAATCTCTAAAAAATATTGAAACACTATATCTATAAAAGTTTGCATTCAAATATGCTACTTTTCTTATATTTAAATAATCAATTCTCAACATTTTGATGACATTTTTCCTATTACTGAAATAACAAAAATTACCCTTGATGACATCTACATATTTTCAGCAGATTTCCATTAAGAGCCTTAATCATGATGCCAAATTTCGAAAAATTTCCTCAAATGTCAATCCTACCTAGGAAATGACAAAAATGAGGTCAGTAGAAAATTGTAAATATATATATGTGTGTGTGTGTGTGTATGTGTTCTGCTAACGCTCTTAACAATCATAATTTTTGTTTGATCTTTACCAAACTGGATATTTAAACGTTTTATGTAAAAATAAAGATTATGCTGAAATCCTGACACTGAAAAGTGTATAGAACCAACCTTATTGCAAATTAAATGTTCTATATATGTGTTTTTTCACTATCTCGATTATTAACCAAGATATTTGCATTTTTTCAGTTACTCATGATATATTAACAATAATCTGTTATACCATGAAGGACATTATTTGAAGCTTAAATATCAAATATTGTATTTGGATGTGGGAATTGCTTAGTTAACACAGCCCCTGCATGACAAACTTTACATCATTCTGAGGGGGATTCTGTCCGACCTATGTCCACTAATAATAAGGAAATATTCATCAGCTAGGCCATATCAACTTTCCTCCATTTGCCATCTCCAATGGATCTGGAGTAAAGCTACTTCTACGTTAATTGAATCAGCACAGTCTCCATAGTGTACTCAGTCCCGTTTATAATGGGCTCTGCACTTTCTACTTACAATTTTCAGTGCTAGTTCCTATTTTGTTATTGTTCTTTTCACCTGAAAACAAGATCAAGATGTAGGGTCTGTTATTCAGCCACAGCTGTGTGTCTTATTTTAGTTGTTTTAGGGGCTCGGGTTAGCTGTGTGAGTTCAGGTATTGGTAATAATAAACTTGGATAAGTCCTACCAGTGGTTGGTTGGAATTTATTTAATAAGGAACTCACTCAATATAATCCTTAATTCCACTCTGGATAAGTAGATATGTTGTGATATATAAACATGATGATGAAGTTCCTGTATATTTCGAAACAAATACTCGTGGGTGCTTGTGTGTTTCAAGGCAGGTTTGGAAATTTGTAAGAATTAAACAAATGAAATCTACTCAAAATGTTTTTATTTCTCACATTAAAAAATTCATTGTACAGGTTGTATACAATACAATCTTATTTTAAGAATAACCTCTAAATTCGACAAACATAGGAGAACTAGAAAATAAAGAAAATTTCCTGAGATAACTTAGTTTACTCAATTATGCAATACTCTTAAGTACATATTTGTTCAAAACTGTGAATTAAAATTAAGGACAATTTAGTTTTTTTAAATGGTTATGTTTGAAACAGAAAATACTAATCAGTGATTCATCAGTCATTATTATTAAATAATACTTTGAGCCTTGAATTCTGAAGTCTATTTTCTTAAAAATGAGTGATTCTAATATGCCCTGTAATTTCAGAAGTATAATGACTCCAAACAGAAATGAATTACTAAATCAAAACAAAAAAAAAAAAATTGTATTTGATGATATTTCAGTTCATTTACTTTCTCTCCAGCTTTTTTTTTTTTTTTTTTTTACATAAATGTAAAAATATTTCCAATACGAATGATGGAATGCAATACAATATCGATAAATTGCAAGTCATGGCATGAAACATCACAAAGGCATCAATACATACTGTTCAAAATAGAGGTAGAAGATTATGGCAGCTGAAATTTATAAATGCAATTTATATAGAAAGTAAGCTGAAAATTTCAACATTGATTTTATGAAAACCAAATTAAATTAATAGATAATATGAGAGTACCCAGCTCAGGATGGAGAAACAGTAAAAATAAGTCGTTAATTATAAGAGCCTATCGAAATAGGAATGGGAGTAAATATACATTTATAAAAGGATTCAAAATAAATTACTACAATGGAGATGCGATAAAAAACAAAATAAAGAATGCTCATTGTGAATGAAAAGCTTAAAGGAGGAGTCAGCAATAGAGTTATCCCATATATAAACAATCTGATGTGGGAACGACATGGCTTCCTTGTGCTCCTATTAATATTAAATAAACAAAATGTTTGGTTGCACTTTGTTTAAAACGATTTCATTGGAAAGTGATATATGATAGCTCCGTTCTAAATTCCAAAATGTCAAGGAACATAATTTGTAGATCTTCCTATGTTAAATATTATATACAATTTTTTTTCATCTCTAATAAATAAAATCACATAAATATGGATGTTTTTTATTTTCACCCTCCATTAACCCCCTCCCTCTTTAGTTAATTTTGATCGATAGGGGATGTGCACAACTAGATGATACAATAATCCCAAATATGAAATTTTAACGTACTAAAGCTAGCCACTTTTGAATTATGACACCACACTAAAACTAACTAAAACTTTTGGGGCTCAGGTTAGCCATGCGAGTTAAAGCGTTGACTTTAATCTCATATGGCAAATCTAGAGCGGCGAGTTCGATTCCCACCCTGGGCAATAGGAATTTATTTAGTGATGGAATACACTAAATAAAATCCTTAGTCCCACCCTGGCTAGAAAATGGTGGCAACCTGCAGATAACCTGTCCCAATTAGCCTTAGTTGCAAAAAGTGGATGTTAATAATAACTTAAATTTAAAACTAATCAAAAAGGGTTGAGGGAGGGTCAAAACAGATAATTGAAAACTCCATTATAATCTCAAAAGCGAAAATTATCGAGATTACAATATTGCCTTTAATTTGCACAAGGAAGTAAACAACCTCTACTGCAGATAGTAAAAGTTATTAAGAAACAATATTTAACAAAAAGCTATAAACTAAAATAACGTTGTTAAAAAGCCTGAAACATAATGGGCAAGGTACTGTGAGAGAATTTCAACCTCCCTCACCTCCTTGTTGAGATTGGTCTGCTCGTTTTTCCCTTGGAAAGCAAACATATTGAGAACTTAAAACATACTGAATATGAGGAGGGCATTTAATCAATCCCCAATATTTTTATTAAATGAGAGAAAAATGTTGGGGTGAGCTGGGATGTGAACCCAGGTCATCCTGCAGTAGGGTAAAAAATAGAATTTGACACATTAACCGGTTAAAATAATATAACTTCAGAATTAGCCAAATGATGAATTTGCAAGAGAGAATAAACTGAAAAATTGTTCTAATTGTATAACATACAAAACTAATAATGAAGACAGCTATAACCCTCTAACAATAAGATATCGAAACCTCTGGTCAATAAAATATTAAAATCACTGTGCTATGGATTATTTTAGAAGTAATAAGAGAAAACAATAAAAGGAAATAGCTTTGTTTTCTGCTTGCTATGATTGCTGCAAAACCTAGGGTATCATAGTTAGTATCAAATGCATCAGTTTATTTACAGGAACTGCAGTTATGGTTGGACTAATTACATCATTGTCAAGATAATAAGCTATGAGAGTCTATTGTAAATTCGGTAAAACCGGCTCAACTGTTGGTATCTAGGGGCATTAATACCAAGAAAGGTTCTGGAGAAACTAGTTATACAATGAGAGTTTCACACTTGTTAAGATCAAGGTTCTAAAAAGTAATTTTACAGGATTAAGCTCAGCCTTCGAGCCTTATTATGCAATTAAAGGATGCCTATAGTAGATTTGTGAGAGAAATTCATAGTCGGTAAACAACACTCTAGATAAGCTAGGCTTTCTACTATCTCTAGGTGTTAGCTCAGACGTTTCTTTTAACACTAATATGGAAACAGTAGATCTAACCACCCATGGATAATTAACTAAAACTTATCAGACATACATTTGAGATTTCTTATAAAACAAAAAGAAATATCACAAGTGAAATTTAAAAAAAAAAACTACTGTTTTTTTGTAGATGTGTTTTTTTCAATTTTGCAGTAACTTGTTGATGAGGTCACAAGAAGTTTGAGGCATTCAAACTTTTCTCACTAACCTGAGGCCGGCTGAATTTGTTTTTGTAGTTAGATTCTAATCATTGGAGGCAAGGACTTTATTTGAAACCAGCATTTAAGCTGTAGTAAGAATTCTCATCTTTCTTACTTCCCAAATAGTCTGGCACAAAAGTTGCCTGATAGGGGTTTTATAAAGATTTAGTTCTGCAGACATCAAGGGCCATATTTCACTTATTCTGTCAAATTGTATTCTATAGGAGCAATTCTACTGAATAATTCTGAATGAGTTCGATCGACTATCACAACAGATCGCAAGAGTATACAAAGTAACAAATGTCAGCCTAAAGTGACTGATGCACCCTTCTAGGCTTGTAAGCATCCTTTTCCTTGCTGGCCTTTTGCAACTCCTTCAAGACTAGCAAACCTTTCCTTTTGCATTCTCTTAAATTCTACTTTGATGCCCAAATCGTAAACCCAACCCTAGCATTAAAAACGTAGACAGACCAATTAAAGCATAGTGTGAACTCACTCTACATTATGTACCCTTCAGATATGTCGGTTCCTATGTGCTGTGAATACAATTTTTATTTGTTTGCCTACTTGATAAGTTCCATTGGGAGAAAAAGCCTAGCGAACACCATAAGGATTGCTAGTGTCCTCTAGACTGGTTGGCACTAAAATAACACCTTTGTGTCTAATTTCCTTTAATAATTTGGAGACCATTTTTTTATATGTTATTTTCATGAGACAAAAATTGTTAAAATTTATACATGTGGTTTCCGAGGGTTTTCAATTAATAGTAAATAAATAACATATAATTTCTGTTTATCATTATAAAACTAAAACACTATACCTAATTAAAAAATGGCATTTAACATTACAAAAAAAATACTTATAAAACATACTTCAATATTCAAGCTTGTTTCTAAAAATATTTTTAACATACAGTCTTTGGATTTAAAAATAAGAATACTATGAATAAAAATCGAGACAAAGCAAATATTATAAAATAAAATTACTGTAATTTATATATGGAATACTTTGACAAGAAAATCATTTAATATACTAAACGATTTCCATTAACAAAAGATTATTTCAATTACACATAAAATGGAGGGAAAGAAGAAATTTGAACAAGACTTTACATTGGGCCGGGAGTGTCATGTTTTTTAGTTTAAATTTCTTTTGTCCAGACCAAAAATTATCTAAATATTGCTGTTGCATCTCAAAAGTTTAGAATTATTGTCTTTGATATTAGATGTACGGTCTAGTTTTTAAATTTTTTATTTTCAAATACTTGCATCAATTATATATATATATATATATATATATATATATATATATATATATGTATGTGTTTAGTAATTATTTATTTTTGTAGAGTGTAGCTTGTTACGCGATATGTGAAGACATAAAAAAAACAAAAAAACAAAATTAAATTACCATTATAGAGCTATTACCTACTTCACATTAAAGAGGGTGGAACATTTAAGAAGTATATCATATAAAAAAGTTATTTTCACGTTACTTTTCTAGGAACGTTATTAACCGCATTCCCAAAGCTGCCTTGAGAAGTGCCTTTTATTCGATTGTAATTGAAACTGTTCAGGTCAATTATTATCTACACCAGTTTTCTTGGTTTGTTTATTTTGTACTAATAGAATTTGTATAGTCTCGACGATGAATACAATTTTATATTTATTTTCTCGGGAAAAATGACACAATTACAAATTAACGACTTAAACATTTCAGATAACACGAGACGTGGACAATAGAAGACTTCTACTGGTCTGGCAGGCGATGCATAACTAACAATGATATTTGTAACTGTGAAAGCACAGCATATGAGGATAAAGAGAAACATTGGTAAAATAGATTTGTATGGGGAGCCTGAAATTATATGTCTTGGCCAAGGCTTTCTTTAACACCTAACTTTGATTACTAATTATCCAATGAGAGGGAACCAAAATTAATGAGCGGTTAGAGAACAGAAGTTCATTCATAGTCTCTCTAATGTGCAGAGAAAATGTTCTTCATAGAATATGTTTAGCACCAAGAAATTCATTGCTTACAACGATTTCCAGATCAACTATAAAAATATATCGTTTTAAAAGGAAGGATGTGCACATATTAAAGTGACCTTTAAAATCTTTTTTCTTTCTCCTCTAAAATCATTCCAAAATATATACTCTTTACATAATATTATGACAATTTTTCTGATATGACGTTGAGGAATAATCTGCTCAAATTGAAACTGTTTGTGTTGGGACAGGTAGACTAATAACAAAGATGGCATCATGGAGCCAATAATACGCCTGGTTGAGATCTCCTTGGCATAAATACGGGACTCTAGACCATGATTCAACTCGGAAGCCTTCGCCTTCTAGCACATGAATCATACTAGTCACTTGATCTTCAAATGTCTGCCCAGTCACGCCTAAGTCTTCAGTTGGTTTATTGTCCTTTGTACCTGAAATAAGAAACTAGTTAATGACATTTATAGCTATTTTCAAAACTTAATTTAAATTTTTTGAACTATTTGTCATGATGTTTAAAGCTCCCTATCATAACTAATTGTGAAACCATTTTAAAGATTCCACCATTACTTTTGAAATAAAACAAATCACGAAGACACTTCTTGGCTAATCAGCCCATGAAGAGGGGGGAGGGATGGGCTGCTGTAAAGCAGCTGGAATTCAAACTGGAAGACAGATCACAATAAAAGATCACTACTTATTAGCAGATCTCCCTTAAGGGAAATCAGCTATTGAGGTCGTACTCATGACACGATTTTCGAAATTTTTCTTCAAATGTCCATCGATCCTACCAAGAGATGACGAAAATGAGGTCTGTTCAAATCTGTGTGTGTATATATATATATATATATATATATATATATATATATATATATATATATATATATAAACACATATCTATCTATCTACATATTAGTCTGTTACTTCTCTAGCGGTCGCAATATTTGTCTTATTATTACCAAACTTGATATATGATCGTTTTATACAAAAAGACAGAAAGTTTGTTAACGGCTGAAATCAGACCAGGGGGAGGGGGGTTTAGAGGGGGAGAATTTCAAAAATTCTTAATATCTCCGTTATTATGCGTCGGATCTAAGATTCGTATAGAACCATTCATATTGCAAATTTAATGTTTTATAAATGTTGTTATGTGTAAATATTTTTCACTATCTTGATTATTAACTGAGAAATTTGCATTTTTTAGTGGGTCTTCAGTAAAGCCCCACTCCTATTCATCTCATATTAACAATATCTGTTATGTTATGAAGCACTTTATTTTAAGCTTAAATATCAAATATTGTTCTCATTGATTTTTTTATTTTTGAGATAAATGCAAGTAGCTACTCATTTGCCTTAGAATGAATGAGAACTGAGAGAATGGATAAAAGCCCTACCTCAAATACTCTAGGGAGGGGGCTATAGTGTGTTCTGCATTACACTACCACTTCTTAAAAAAATTATAGTTGGATGAAATCATGTTTAGTAATGTATGTACCTCAATTATAGAGAAAAGTAGACTTTCTCTGATAACAGCAAGCAAAAATTCAAACATAAAATTACAAATAACTAACTATAAAAATATTTCACGGTTTCTTAAGCTGAGAAACTTATATCAAGAGGGAAGGCAACTACAATGGCCATATCTGTTACTAGACTGGCTCTTCAGTGGCATTTCTGTTTCTTTTTGCATTATGTTGCATTAAAAGAAACTCAGTTTTATTGAATGAAGTGATTTGGGGCACATGTCTATGACAGAAAATTTGCACCTGAAGAAGGAAACCAAAGTGTTTCCAAAAATCTATAAAAAGAATTTCTTATTTGCCATCGTTGAACCTATTGGGAGAATGAGTTCATTTGATGAGGATCTTGATCACTCGTCAATAACTGAAAACATTTAGGGCATGAACAGATTTTTTTCAATTTTTTTTCCAAAGATTTTTAAAAATATATTACACTTTTAATTGATTCATCATATTTTGAGATTTCACTCATTTTGGTTTATTTTGGAATTTTACAATTTTGTTTAATTATATATTCTTCACATTTTATAGCAAGGGTCTCCAATAAAAAACCTTTTTTTCGGTGTAAATTTTATTGAAACTGCCTACATGTTTCGTGGCTTACTTGCCACCTCTTCTGGGGCTATACATTTCTGAAGTGTACAGTATCAACTACCTCCTCTGTGAGCACAGTAGCAACGAATGTAAAAGGAAAACGAGCACTTCAGAAATGGATAGCTCCTGAAGAGGTGGCAACTAAGCCACGAAACATGTAGAAAAGTTTGACCGAAAAAAATGTTTTTATTGGAGATCCTTGCCATAAAATATGAAGAATATATAAATAATATTGGGTCCAAAATAGGAAGAAAAATTTTGGTCGATGAACTAATCAGAATAAAGGCTTTTAGGTCTAAATAAATAAAAGCTAATATATTTCTTATTTTCAAAGTAACTGACCTAACTAGGTACAATATACCTCTGCATTAATACATATCTGTGTAACCATTTCTATTTTCTAAGTAATTATTCATTCTCTACAGTAAACGTTTTGGGCCTGTAAAAGTATTTATATGGAGTGTTTTTAAATCATGTTATTCTGAATATGCTTTTTTTTTTTCCATTCAAGTGTCAACGGGTACTTTGAGTTATGCACTATTATTATTTGTAAAAAAATAATGTCCTTTTTTTTAAAAAAAAAAAACTCATATATATATATATATATATATATATATATATATATATATATATATATATATGTATATATATTAAGGAAGAACATTTTGCTGACATTTTTCATTTCTAAATAAACAAGAGTGGTAAAATAGTAAAGTTAAAGATCATACCAGTTTCAACATAAGGTTTAAAGGGTAACACTAAAGCTACAATGGCCTTGGCATTTGGCTTGAGGGCAGTTTTCATCTGTCGAAGGATGGTAAGAGGTTTTTCACACCTATCCAGAACGTTCAAGCATGAAATCATGTCGTACTGCTTCTCGTACCAGTTATCAACCTCTGCAACTCTGCAACAATAAACAACTGTGAAAGAAATTTGATTAATTGAAACAAGAAATAATTAAGAGTTTTAATAAAAATAAATTCTTGCAACCCAGGTGGTGTTTGTATGTTTTGAGATAATTACGACCAGCCCCAATTTTTGAAATTATGCAAGTTGAATTTACTTTAATATCTCTATAGAAACGGCAACAGGAAAGTGATAAACAAGTTGACCCTAAACATAGTGGCAAAGTTGCCAGCTAATTGCGACTGGTTATCTACTGGTTACCACCCTTTTCTAGCCAGGGAGGGCCTAAGGAATTTTATTTAGTGAGTCCGTCACCAAATAAATTTCTATTGCCCAGGGCGAGAATCGAACCCAACACTTTAGGTTTACCATGCGAGATTAACATTAACAACTCACATGGCCAACTTGAGCCCTTTGGTTATATTTAGGTGACTAATGATTTCATCAAATAGGCAATATTTTTACATGTGATGAGCACTCCTTGCACTAACATAGGGGAGTATACAGAAATTACAGTTTTGAAATTAACAAACAAGCATAATACAAAGGAGGCCACCGGATGGAAACTCTGATATGGACACCACATGATTTCCTTTCACTCCTATTAAATAAAATGTTTTTGATGCACTTTGTTTAAAATTATTTCATTTGAAAGGGACACACAATATGCCAGTGCCAATGAAAAAATACCGTAAAATGATTTGGGAATATTTTTATCATAAAGAAAATAGGTCAGCTACAAATCTTTTTTATCCGTACAAGTAAAGACAAATTTGTATACATACAAACTTCCCCCTCCCTTCCATTAAATCGATTTTGATTAAAAGAGGAGCGGAGCTGCACAACTACAACAGTTCTAATTATGAAATTTTAACATTCTAAGACTAGCCGTTTTAGCCGTGAGGTTGCATTCATGGCACAATTTTCGAAAAAAAAAAATTCAAATGTCCATCGATCCTATCCAGATGACGAAAATGAGGGGGAAAATGTATATATGTGTATATATATGTATGTATATATATATATATATATATATATATATATATATATATATATATATATATATACATAAGCGTGTGTGTGTGTGTGTGTGTGTGTGTCTGGTAACGAGGTAGAGGTCGCTATTGTTGTTTTATCGTTACAGAACTCGATATTTAAAAGTTTTATGCAAAATTAAAGAACAGTTCGTTAATGGTTGCAATCCGACCAGGGGTAGGGGGGGGTAGGGGGGGGGAACTTAGAAAATTCTTAATATCTCCGTTATTATGCGTCAGATCCAAAAATTGTATAGAACCAATCTTATTGCAAATGTAATGTTCTATAAACGTTGTTATGTACATTTTTTTCACTATCTTGATTATCAACTGAGATAATTGCATTTTTTTGGTTTTTGTAAACCCCCACTACAACTCATCTCATATCAACAATAAGCTGTTATATTATGAAGCACTTTATTTGAAGACTAAATACCAAATATTGTTCTCATTGAACTTACGTTTTGAGATTAATGCAAATATGTGTCGCAGGTGAGAAATTTGCTTAGTTAAAACAGCCCCAAGTGATGGACTTTTTTTACTTTAGACCAGTTTCGTATGAGATGTATAAACGTTACAATACCCCTTCATGGATTCATAGTAGACACTATGATCTTCTTCCAGTTCCCGGCCGCTTTATCGTGCGGAAGAATATAAGTTTCACATTGTCTACGTCTAATAACAAACAGAGAAATATAAAGCCCGCGTAAATAAAGGGGAGGGGGTGGGTATGAACTAAGCTGGCCATAAAGGGGAGGGAAGTGGGGCGGGGGTGGACAATGGACCACTTGTTTGTCTAAGGCCCCCGTGAGGATGGACAGCCCACTTTACGGGGGGAGATCCTTGTGAAAAATTGATGACAAGCAGAGGTGGACGCGGAGAGAGAGGATATGTAGATTGTTAGAAGAAAAGGAGTTGAGTTATACCCGGGCTGTGTTGCCAGTCCATTGCTCCCTGGATCTAGCCTCGATCCCTGTAATGGTGGCTATGTCCTCGCTTCTCCTTTATGGCACGTCTCTCTTTCTCTATCTCTCATCTTTCAGTCTTTCAAACGGCAGCCTCAAAGGATATCCTTTAGTTCGCTCAAACAAAAATATAAACTCTCCTATGCTCTTATCAAAAAAAAAAAAAAAAGTAAATCTTTTGATGTCTTTCATACTCATCATAAACTTTTAAAATTCATTGGAACTTTTAACTTGACCCCATTAAAATTCAAAAGAATTTGAACTCAAGAGAAAATGTTGAAAGTCCGTCACACGCAGGGGTGAGTAAACTAAGCAGATTTCCCACGTGAAGTTATACAACAGAGAAATATCCATACGAGTGCCTAACAGTTACGGAAACGGCCGAACTAGCTTTTGGCGGGAAACTCACTCGTCCGTTATCGGCCCACTTTTAATAAACATGCAAATATCTCGGTTAATATTCAAGATAGAGAATAAATGTATGGAACAATATTTATAGTAAATTTAATTTGCAATAAGATTGGTTCTATACAAAAATTTGATCCGAGGTATGGTAACGGAGACATTTCGAATTGTCGAAAATCCCCCCCTCCCAATGGGCCGATTTTAGCCATTAACGAACTTGATCTTTCTTTTTACATAAAACAATTAAATATGAAATTTGGTAACGAACAACCAAAAATTGCGACCGCTAGAGCGTTAACAGACATATATATATATATATATATATATATATATATATATATATATATATATATATATATATATAATTTTGAACGGACCTCATTTTCGTCATCTCCTGGGTAGGATCGCTGGATATTTGAAGAAATTTTTCGAAAATCGTGTCATGAGTACCACTTCAATAGCTGATTTCCATTAAGGGAAATCTGCTAAAAGGCGTATAAAATATTATAATGCTGCATATGTAATGGTAATAATGACATAATTGGCATGGCCTATTATTAGCAGATTTCCCTTGAGGATATTTATTTATTTGGAGCGTTCGCTGCGAGGCGACTATCATGAAATTTCTCTATTGTAAAACTTCACGTGGGAAATCTGCTTGGTTTACGCAGCCCCTGCGTGACGGATTTATATTTTAAGAAAGAAAGTCGGTCACGGAAAGTCTGTGTAAACTAAGTAGATTTTCCAAATGTTGGAATGACCCACTACTGCTCTCTTTAGCGGGAGTCGACAATTTTCTTGGCCCTTATATGACAACCATACAAAACTTGTTATGTGAATTAGCCTCAACGTTTTCATGATAATATCAAAATTTTTAGGACGACCAAGAGTGGGGGTTTTAGGCGAGGAATTATATGAAAAATCGCCTTATTTTCTTATTTAGAACAACTTTTGTTACATTCGTTTTTGTCGTACAACAAAGTATACACGAAATATACGCTAAAAACCATTGCGGAAGTCAACAATTTTATTATTACTCATTACAGTGTTTTTAATATAGGCATATTATGACGAACGATGTTGTTCTTAGACTTAAATAGTTCTAAGTATGATAAGGATTAGGGAGGTTATAAATCTCCGCCCCTCCCCTCCTCATTTGTTATTTATTTCCAACAGAAATTTAAACTATAAGATCATTTCTATTATTTAATTTTTATAATGTATTATTTAAACAAAGTAAAGCCAAACTTGAACAACATGTGCTAGCGGAAGTTCTGCAGAATATATATATACAGTGCTGTGAAAAAGTCTTTGAACAAAACTGTTCTTGTGAGAATAATTTAAATAATTTCATTTTAGCACTTAATTTTTTACTTATTATTTTGCTAAGAGTCCTAAATGTATTGTGGATTTAACTTTCTAATGTAAAAATGTGTACAGTGGTGGATAAAAGGATTTATAACTGCTTGTCAATATTGTCACTATTAGGTTCTAAATTCTTTTTATAATCCTTTCTATTGACATCATCTTAGTGTTTACATTATTATCATCTCTTTCTCTTGAAATCAGTATAAACGTTCAGTTGGAAGGTACAACATATTTGTGAAAACAAAAAAAAACGTTTTTATCCATAGAATACTGCGTTTTATCAAACAGTAAGTAAAATTTATAGTGTAAAATAATTTTTCTTAATAAACTTATTTTTTTCTGTACTTTAAACTAACTGATTTTCAGGAAATGGCGAAAATTAATCTTCTTGATAGACAGAAAGTGATTATTTTGTATCAGCAGGGCCTTACTATTCGGGAAATTCAAAGGCAAGTGAAAGGTTCAATTTCAGGAATACACTATATTATTAAAAAATTTAAAAACAGCAAATGTATTGTGGACTTAAAACGTTCTGGTAGGCCACGAAAGTGCTGCAGAAAAACATTTGAAGTTGTTATCTTTGCGCAACCGCAAAAAGAATAGCACACAACTTGCTCAAGAAATAGCTGAAGCCACAGGTACACAAGTATCTTCTTTTTTGGTTAGAAGGAAACTTATAAGTTTTAGACTTAGAGATGTGTGGCTAAGAAAAAAACATTTTTCCGTCGTGGAAATAAAGGAAAGCGTTTGAAATTTGTGAAAAGACATGAAAATTGGACCGAAGTGGACTGGAAAAACGTTTTATGGACCGACGAATCAAAATTCGAAATGTTTGGCTCTAGGAGAAGACAGTATGTGAGGCGGCGGCCAGGAGAGGAGTATTTGGAAGAATGCTTAAATCCAACTATGAAGCATGGAGGAGGTTCTATAATGGTTTGGGGTTGCTTCTCTGGCTATGGAGTAGGAGATCTTGTGAGAATAGAAGGGAAAATGGATGCTAAAAAATATCACAGTATTCTTACATCTAGCGCAATGCCATCTGAGTTGAGGCTTATAGGGCCGGGATTTGTTTTGCAGCATGACAATGATCCAAAGCATACAGCCAGAACTATCAAAGATTATTTGGCAAGAAAAGAAGAACAGGGACAGTTAAAATGTATGGAATGGCCACCTCAGAGTCCTGATTTCAATCTTATAGAGCATTTATGGGAATTGCTTGATAGAAAAAGAATTGAAAGGCAACCAAATTCTTTAGAAGAGCTGTGGAGAATCCTAAAAGAAGAATAGGACAAAAATTTCCCCTGATTACATAGCCTCTTTAATGTCTAGTGTTAAAGATAGATTGCTGAGCGCCAAAAGAAATAAAGGAGGACATACTAGATACTAATTTTTTGTTTGTGCTATATGGTTATTAAATATTTTTTTGCTGCAATATTATATGTGTGGTATTTTTAATTAAATAAAATATTTGTTTCACAAAAATTTTGTTTTTTTCCTTTTCTTCCAACTTAGATTATTTAAAAAATTACTTTGTTCAAAGACTTTTTCACAGCACTGTATATATATATATATATATATATATATATATATATATATATATATATATATATATATATATATATATATATATATATATATATTTATATATATATATATATATATATATATATATATATATATATATATAAGGGTGATATATATTATCTTATTTCCCCTGATATGTTGACGTTATTGAAATGACTATGTACTATACATAACTAACAATTAAACTTTACATGGGAATGTCATTATAACAAAAGGGAATATGAGTTTTAAGTCAATATGATTTGAAGTTGTGGGGGGGGGGGCTACGATCCCTTTCCCTCACCTGACTTTTAAATATAAATTATTTTTTGGTACCACTGTTATTTATTTACATTAGGTATATAAATAACTAGAATATTCGAATTTTTTTAAAGTATTGAATAAATAATTTAAGTGAAGCAATGCTGATAACTCTGAAACGGGAGCAGAAGTTGTCGGGAGGCTAACACAGTTAATGCGAAATGCTGGAATCACTTTCTACTCAAATTTACTATTATGTACGTAACTAAGCTCCCGATGTGTACTCGAATTGGTTTTTGACTGGGAATATGTACATTGCAGATTGCTAAACATGATTACGATTCGAATTATCAAACAGTGGAGAGGGATTGATAAGGAACTCATTTTCATTTATTTGTGAAAACTAAAGTTTTTATTATATAAGACCCCTACCTGGATAAAACAACAATCGATGGAAAGTGTAGATGTGCCCATTGAAGCCGTGCCAAATATCATCAATATTCAGCCTCAAATTCAGTTTCCCAAGCGAAGCCACCCGTCGGTAACCCCTTAGCTAGCATATATATATATATATATATATATATATATATATATATATATATATATATATATATATATAATTTTGAACGGACCTAATTTTCTACATCTCCTAGGCGAGTCCTTGCTGTGAAGAGGATGGAGGGTCTTCGTGGAGAAGGCACTCGTCAGGGAGCAGGAGGAGGTATGCAGGCCGGACATTATTATTGCCAACGAGGAAGAGCTGGTCATCTTGGACGTTACTGTCGTGACAGGGCTCATTAAGGACGAGACCTTCAGTCAGCTGAAAGTGGAGAAGTATGGCAGGGAGTGGGTGCTGAGCGCTGCGGCGGCCGCCACATGCAGTCTGGCGAGGAGGCGTAGGGTAATTCCGGTCACTGCTACATATAAAGGAATTTGGGCCAAGTGGACTGCGAAGGAGCTTAGGAGTATTGGCGTGGGAAGTCGAGTCCTGCACTGGATGACCCTGAGGATACTTCGGGGTGGCAATACGAATTTCGGAACACTTAAGAATGGCAACCCTCCGAACAGGATGCAGTCGTCGGCGTGAAGTGCTCCCAAGGACGTAGCCCGGGGTAAAACTGGACCACCGCTGTGTGAGGACCTGGTTTGTTGCCTAATCCTCCATAATCAAGTTATGAGTTTTTATTTTGACATTATGTTTGTTTTTGTTTTTTGTACGGACTGGCAGAGCTGTTTTAGCAGATTTCCCTTAGGGGAAATCAGCTATTGAGGTCGTACTCATGACGCGATTTTCGAAAAATTTCTTCAAATGTCCATCGATCCTACCCAGGAGATGACGAAAATGAGGTCCGTTCAAAATTATATATATATACATATATGACATTAACGCTCTAGCGGTAGCAATTTTTGTTTGATCTTTACGAAACTCGATATTTAACCGTTTTATGTAAAAAGACAGATCAAGTTCGTTAATGGCTGAAATCGGACTAGAGGGAGGGGGATTTACGAAAATTCAAAATATCTCCGTTATTATGCATCGGATCGAAAAATTGTATAGAACCAATGTTATTGCAAATTAAATTTACTATACATATTGTTATATATATTTATTCTCTATCTTGAATATAAACCGAGATATTTGCATTTTTATGAAGACTGTGGTCAGGTATAATTCGGCCATTTCGGTCATTGCTCAGCTCAGGTGGAAGCTTCTTCTAACCTTACCTGTCGTTTCTAACCTTACCTTACCTTCATTACTTTGCGAGATTTATGCAAATACGTTCTGTTCATCCGCCCACCCCCCTTCTTTAGTTCTTGGACTACTAAAATTTGAGTTATTAAAATATAAATTATTCTTACAATTCAGAAGCCGTTTCAGTTGGGAATTTATTTTCATTAACTGAAAGATTTCTCATTACCGTTTTTTATTTAATCACGGTGGTATTGTGTTACCAGTATGCAGATTTCTCTATTGTAAAACTTCACATGGGAAATTAGTTTACGCAGTCCCTGCGTGACGGACTTTTTATTTACTTATTTTCTGTTAAGGAGTTGTGTTTTATATTTTGGTTATTTCTATTATATTTTTTCTTATGTATTTCGTATTAATATTATCTATTATTTATGTTTTTATTATTATATTTCTTGTGTTAAGTCTAGGTTAGAGCCTGTCCTAGATGTGTTAGGCGAGCTACCCCAGCAGGGGGTAGGCTCACAAATTTTGACTCGTGTGGTCAATCTGTGTAGGGAGCCTAAATGTATAGACGCTGTTTTATGTATCTTTTTTTTTTTAATGGTTGTAATGTATTTGTAAATGGAGTTTTTGATGAATTGTAATCAATTCTCGCAAATAAAATTTTTATATAGGATGGATTGATATTTGAGGAAATATTTCGAAAATCGCGCCATGAGTACGACCTCAATAGCTGATTTCCATTGGGGGAAATATGCTAAAACGATAATATTTTAAACCTCTCGCCGGAGATGTCGGCTCAACAGGGACCAGCTCTAGAGCACTGAAGATGGGACGGTTCGCCCCGAAAGTACTCTGCATTTAATAAATGAAGTATTAAGAGTTGAGGTGTTTTGATTTTTAGTGTCCTTCCGTTAGTAATATTTTAAAATCGAATATCTTAAAATTAAATTATTTATTAACGTTCAATTTTTGCAACCAAGGCTTATTGGGATGGGTTATCTGCAGGTCACCACCCTTTTCTAGCCAGGGCGAGACTAAGGATTTTATTTAATGAATTCCGTCCTTAAATAAATTCCTCTGCCCAGGCGGGAATTGAACTCGCCACTCTAGGTTAACCATGCGAGATTAAGGCAACTCTTTAACTCACATGGCTAACCTGAGCCCCATTATAATATTTTATAATATATAAAATGGTTGCAGTGAATAGTTGTTGGTATATGGAATGCAAGAGGTGTCCCGAGGGATAATATGGAAGGCCGAGGGATAGGAGCGAACAATAGCCCCACGAGTGAAGAGTGTCTATGCCTCACACACATACATCTAAGTGGTGGTAGGGGGGGTCTGCCCCCCACACATATAATGGAAGGAGGTCATCCCTCATTTTTGCATATCACCCTCTCCTGACCACGCCCACCAACCCTTCCCCTAATGGGCAACATCACACCCAGATAGGCCCTTATCAGGGCTTGGCCAGTAACTTGTTTACCCTCTAGCCAACCCCTAACGGCCCTCACACATACACATACATCAACAACACCAACAAAACAAGTTTACATGTTACTGGAACGAAGCTTTCAATTATGTTATATTGTACACAAGGTGGCTGACAAACATCGGATGTCAACTGCGGATTTTTACTGATTTACATAAGGCGACCCTGTATACAATTTTTTCAAAATATGTCTGCTACAATATGGGAAGAAAAAACTTATAACAAAGCTGACTTTGTAGTTTGTTGTTTATTATTATTTATGTCCACTTTATGCTACTAGGCTAATGGGGATGGGTTATCTACAAGTTACCACCCTTTTCTAGCCAGGGTGGGCTCAAGGAGTTTATTTAATGAGTCCATGAGTATTTAAGAAGTTTATTTAAAGCTGACTTTATAAATAAATCTATCATTCTACAAAACATGTTTGGAGAAGGAACCACAAGAGGGAAGTCACCTGGATCAATTACCCTTGCAATAATTAACTTGTTAAGTCTACTTAAGTAGATACATTCAATCAAAAACATTGGGAACAAACTGTTTTTGTTCTCACTGGCTCTGGCCTTTAAGGGAAATAAGCCATTGTGGTTGTTTTCATGACGCGATTATCGAATAAGTTCCTCAAATGTCCATAGCGATAACATTTTTTGTCGCTTCGCTACCAAACTCGATATTAATTTCTTTTACGTGAAAATAATGATCAAGTTCGTTAATGACTGAAATCGGACCAGTGGGTGAGGGTGTAATTTTCAAAAATTTGTAATATCTCCGTTAATGTAAGTCGGATCGAAAAAGTGTACATAACCAATCTTATTGCAAATTAAATTACCTATAAATTATAATATATACACATTTTCTCTATCATGAATATTAACCGAGATATTTGGCTTTTTAAGTTTTCATCCCTAGATAAACCCCCACTACTAATCATGTCATATTAACAATAAGGTGTTATATCATGGACCACTTTATTCAAAGCGTTTATACCAACTATTGGTTACAAGAGGCCATTATTATGCGTTATGTGACGTGAGCTATATATATAATTTTGAACGGGCCTCAACTACTAGGTAGGATCAAAGGCAATTTTTCGTAAATGTTGTCATGAGTACGATCTCAATAACTGATTTCCCTTATGTCAAATCTACTAAAACCCGCACTAAATTTAAATTATACAACGGATAACAAGGAATCTATTTAATTGCTTCTTACTAATAATTATCCTACATATTAATAATAATAAATATTTTAATTAGAACAAATATAGCGGAATTATGAGTTTGAAGAGGGGTGGACAGTGGAAGATGAGGAGACTCAGGAAGGACAAGGTCCGGTGGTTTCAATGCTCTGAGGCAGCACTGCCAAGATTGGCGACCTGACAGACATCAATGGAAAAGAAGAAGAAGAATGCAATCTACAGTATTATTTTTTTAATGATATTTATCATGACCCATTGTTCTGGAATACAGTCCATTATAGATAGTTGTTTGAATGTTTCTTGACTAGAAGTTCGTCTATTAGAGAGTGAGAGGACTAAGTCTTAGCTTGTTGAGATCCATTGCGCCTAGAAGTCAAAATCAATAGACTTTACACCAGGTATGGGTAACCTTTGACATGTTGAGGACCAAGCTTCAGTGTGCAGATACATTCGCGGGCCGCTTTTAAAAGTAGTGCATTTTAAAGTAGTGTTCATAATTTTTAACGATAGATATCAGACATGAAATGAAAAATAAAAAGGTACAACATTATAACTAAATCGAAGAATCTGGAATTGCTACAAACCACAAGAGTTAAATAGCGACACCGAAATCAATGAGCTTGAATTTGGGATTGGAAAACTAATCCATTGATGTTCGGATTAATTCCACTGATGCAAAGACGAAAAGAATTTTCCAAATCGTCAGTCAGCATTGTACGATATTTTGATTTATTAACTTTCATCATTGAAAAGAGCTGTTCGCATTTATAAGTACTGACAAACGCATAAATCTCTCCTCATCTCCCTCATTTGGAGTAAGTAGTGTAATATTTTTGTTTAATTGGGATTTTCAAGATGTCTGGCTGGCCGGGGGTTGCCCACATATGCTTTAGAGTATCTATCCATGATCAATAGTGCTTTGAAAAGTTTTATATTCATAGGCAGTACGGCAAAATAAAAGGTAGTATATGGAATGTAAGGTTTTTCGGCTTCGGACAGGTTATTAACATGATAAATATATGACGAAGGTTGATTTATATATCGGAATGCTAAATAGATAGTAATCAAATAGTATGATTTGAGTAAAGGAATGAGTCGAGAGAGGGAGTTTTCCATATGGGAGTACGCCCACCCCCGTAAGGTAACCTGCCTATATGAAAGCAGAAGGAAAGAAGCAAAATGAAATTCCTACAGTTCTAAGACGGGCTAGCATTAGGCGAACAGAGCGCACTCTGGGTGCAGCGCCCCTTCCTACCGAGCTGCTGTTATATTAAAAAACCCCGGACTCAAGAGAGGGTATTGGCTAAATAAAGAGGTTTCTACCGTTAACTCCAGTCTCCCTTCGCCCTCTACCACCTTACCCTCTTCCTAGGCCTCATCCACAAACGCTCTCCCTTTTTTTTTATTTCATTCCTCTTTGGATCTTGACTCTTTCATTCATGACTCCAAATGTAAAACACATCAAATCAGAACTTATTTACATAATAAATCTTTTTCAAGGTACTTCAACAAATCGATCGTCAATTAACAATATGCGGTACTAGATTGTAATAAATCCTAGCTAAGAATCCTATCCACACAAATTCTACCTTTACATCTACGCAATTCTGGAATGCGAACTCTCTCTTGCATCATTTACATCTAAAGTTTACCCGCCAAAAATAAAAGATCCCTATATCGAAAGAAGAAAAAAATTAAACTATTTATCTGACTAAAAAATGAATGAACTATATTCATAAATACCTTCTTAATAAGAGAAGAAATTAATATAAATTGTACAATAAAATTAACAAATTATGAAATCGTTACTATGTGCTGTACCTTAAAAAATACCAATTATAATAAACCGTTTTATTTACTTTTGTGAATTTTGTAAATAGGGGAAGTCGGGAATGATTATTTAAATGTAATGTAAAAATTCTTAGCAAATTTACTATAAATGCCAGTTATATATATATATATATATATATATATATATATATATATATATATATATATATCTATATATATATAAAATTGTAACCTCTGTCTGTACATTGATTTTTTTCACGAAATTTCACGATAACTTTTCGTTTCACATGTCATAGACACCATATCTGCATTTTGTTTCTTTCGTGTATGTTTGTTTGTTTGTTTGTTTGTTTGTTTGTTTGTTTGTTTGTTTGTTTGTTACCTTTTCACGCATAAACGGCTGAACCGAATTTTATGAAACTTGGTATATATATTACTACTAACCCAACTTAGACTTTAGGCTATATTAATTTTCTCTGAGACGAACAGGAGTGGGGGTTATAAGGAAAGCCTGAAATTAAAAATAGCGATATTTTGTTTTCTATTGGTTTTTCACCAAATATGCACATAGCAAAAGTTGTTTATTTTGATATTTAGAGTAACTTTTGTTATATACACTTTTGTCTTATATCGAAGTTTAAATGCGTTATACGCTAAAAATTATAGCGGGAGTCAACAATATTATTTGCCAAAAAGACTCAACCGAACTAAATAAAACTCGGTATGTGTATTATCAGTGAGGCCTTCATTATAATAAGCCATACCAACATTTCTATGGACGGGCAGGAGTGGGGGTTATAAGGGAAGCCTGAAATTAAAAATAGCGATATTTCGTTTCCTATTGGTTTTTTCGCAAATATAAACATAACAAATGTTGTTTATTTTGTTATTTGGAGTAACTTTTGTTATATACACTTTGGTCGTATACCTAAGTATAAATGAGTTATACGTTAAAACTTTAGCGGGCACTAACGGCTGAACCGAACTTAACAAAACTCGGTATGTCAATTAGCATTAATTCTTCCATGATTATAAGTTATATTAAATTTTTTAGGTTCGAACGGGAGGGGGGTTATAAGGGAGGCCTGAAATAAAAATTCACCATATTTACATGTATAAGAGACGGGAAATATAAAAATATCGAAGACTGTGAAGCCTTATCGAACAAATAATTCTATTATTAGCAAATCCACGGCAACGACGGGTATCAATCCTAATCACTGGGACGGGTAAATGTCAAAATATTGTGTAATGTAAAGCCTGCTAAAAAATACTATCACCATTCAGCCTCAAATGAATTCCCGGGCGAAGCCGGGTATCTGAGCTAGTATATATATATATATATATATATATATATATATATATATATATATATATATATATAAAATTGTAACCTCTGTCTGTACATTGATTTTTTTCGCGAAATTTAACGATAACTTTTCGTTTCACATGTCATAGACACCATAACTGCATTTTGTTTCTTTGGTGTCTGTTTGTTTGTTTGTTTGTTTATTTGTTTGTTTATTTGTTTGTTTGTTTGTTACCTTTTCACGCATAAACGGCTGAACCGAATTTTATGAAACTTGGTATGTATATTACTACTAACCCAACTTAGACTTTAGGCTATTTTAATATCCTCTGAAACGAACAGGAGTGGGGGTTATAAGGAAAGCCTGAAATTAAAAATAGCGATATTTCGTTTCCTATTGGTTTTTCGGCACATATGCACATAACAAAAGTTGTTTATTTTGATATTTAAAATAACTTTTGTTATATACACTTTTTTCGTATACTGAATTATAAACGAGATATACGCTAAAACCTATAGTGGTAGTGAACAATTTTATTTGGGACAAAGAAGCCAACCGAAATTAATAAAACTCGGTATGTGTATTAGTACTAACGCCTTCCTTATAATAAGCCATACTAAGATTTCTAGGGACGGGCAGGAGTTGGGGTTATAAGGGAGGCCTGAAATTAAATATAGTGATATTTCGTTTCCTATTGGGGTTTCGGCAAATATGCACATAGCAAAAATTGTTTATTTTGTTATTTAGAGAAACTTTTGTTATATACACTATCGTCGTATACCCAAGTATAAAGGCGTTATACGCTAAAAATTATAGCGGGAGTCAACATTTTATTTGGCACAAAAGAATCAACCGAACTAAATGAAATTCGGTACGTGTATTAGGACTAATGCCTTCATTATAATAAGCCATACCAATATTTCTAGGGACGGGCAGGAGTGGGGGTTGTAAGGGAGGTCTTAAATAAAAACGGTATTTCGTTTTCTATTGGGTTTTCTGCAAATAAGCACATGCCAAAAGTTGTTTATTTTGTTATTTAGAGACATTTTCTCAACAATTCTTTTTAATATGAACTACCAGATACTTCAACGGGAAAAAATAATTGAAAAGTATGTTAATATTTTGTCCTTAATAATTCAGATCTATGCATAATACACAGGAAACGGGAATTATGACAATATAGAGGACAGTGAAGACTTACATAAAAAAATAATTTTATTATTAACAAATCCACAGAAACGACGGGTTTTAACCCTAAACACTGGGACGGGTAAAATATTGTGCAAAGTAAAGCCTTGCCAAAAAAATACCATCACCCATCAGGATCAAATTAATTCCCGAGCGAAGCCGGGTATCTGAGCTAGTATATATATATATTTTAATTCCCTCATCCCACAGACCTTATGTACTACTAGCACGACGTTAATGCATCGACGAAACTTTAACGCATTGACAAAACATAATAATATTCTAAACACATTATTATTAATAATCGGTTAAATAAATTAAAAAAATGTTAGTATTCGACCATAGACAATAGAAAACATACACAAACCGACCGAGTGCCAAACCTTTTCAAGAATTTTGTGATAGCGGCATGTCCAAATCAAACTATTGTATTCCCATTCCAATATCTATTGTGGAGAAACTAAATTGTTCACGTAAGTCTAATTGGGCTAGTAAGCGACGGTTATTCTGTAGAATGAAGACAATCTCCGTACAGGAGAAGTGACTAAGTGTAATTATTGTGCAATATAAAGAACAAATGGAGACAATTTTTGGAAATACTCACCCTTAACAATGAAGGGCCTTGTCGGAATCTAAAGATGTACTAGAATTTCACTTTTGTGGAATTGCATCGTTAGTTAATGCGAAGATAAATTCCTGATACCGCTACAAACGGAGGCAGGCACTATGCCAGGCAAAGAGAGGGCTTGCTTGAATTACTATGCAGATGGTGATGTTACAACACGTACTGACTAGCTGTATGTAGTCAACGGATTAGGCAACAAACTGTTAATATTAGAAGGTCGATGTTATCAACCTTTACTATCATTTTAAATTTTTTCTATTTAGCCCAACTTGCAGGGTTGCTTTAAAAAATGACAGATAGCAAAGAGAGAGAGAGAGAGAGAGAGAGAGAGAGAGAGAGAGAGAGAGAGAGAGTGAGAGAGAAGGAGAGAAGAGCCCCCCTGAACGCCAAAACTACCCCCTCACCATCAAGCACTGATAATGTCATTCTGACATTTCCTCTTTCCCTGCCACCCCCTGATGAAGGGCGAACTCCTCCCACCACCGCACTGTCGTGGATAATGACTTTCTTACCGTCCTAGAGGATGGAGGGAATTGAGGAGAGGTGAGAGAAGCAGGGGTTGGACGATGGTGGAAATTAAATAAATATCTAATAATTCTTTCCACTTCCTCTTCCCAGATCTAATTGACAAGATACTCTTTCCATTAGCCTCCCCATAATAAGGAATGGCGTCACCCACAAGAAATGGGGAATACAAGCCTCAATCTCATACTTCTGCCTCTTCTTAATTTTCATCAGGGTATAATAATAATAACAGTTGGCTGCGAAATTAGTTTTGCATCATTCCTGTACAAGATTTTTCATCAGGCATATACCAAACCCACAATATTACAATTAACTTTGTAAATATAGAAATGCTTTTTCGCTATTTACCTTCAGTGATAAGTAACCTATCTAATGATGTGGCTTCAAAATAATTAATTTTAAGCGATGTGCTTTTCAAAAATACCTGACGGCAAGAAGTAAATATTACATTGGTGACCCTTGCATTAAACTACGAAGAACATATAAGAATATTGGGTCCAGAATAAAAAGAACAATTTTTATATTCTAGATATCTTCTTCTGTACTTCTTTAGGAACTGAGGTTAGCCATGCATTTAAGGTGTTGGTATCGAGGATAGGTTTGTGTATAATGAGGACGATAAACCTCGAAGTAACACGAAAAGTTACGAAACTGATCTATATCGAGTATTGAAAAACTAATCGCATATTTCACTGTGATTTTTTTAAATAACTTTTTTTCACATTATTTGGAATTTAATTACACAATATGTTTTTATTTGTATTAACAATTTTCAGAGAGAAGGAATATGGGATGTCATTGGATGAACCATATTAAAGATGCCAACAAATACATTAGAAGATGCTTCCTAGTGCAATGTATCAGGAATTAAATATTTCGTGTAAAATCAGAGGCTCTTATACTAAATTTTTTAAAAAAGTCCGTCACGCAGGGGTTTCCTAAACTAAGCAGATGTCCCAAATGCTGGTAAAGCAAACTTTTTGTCTCATCTCGCCATATATTCTGTATGTCCAAAAATAAAATTCCTTATCTGATGAGTAGAAGTAGATGGTCAATAAAACCTTATTGGTGACGTCATCACACTAGTTATTTGCATGTACCTTACATAATAAATATTGTATGGTATATATTATTTTCCAATACCAAAATTTTGTATTTATGCTTGGAATAAGACGTTTCATTTTTCAAGTGCGATGACTAGTGTGTGTGTGTGTTTGTGGGTGTGTTTGGGCGCGCGCGTGTGGGAGGGGGGGGGGTGTTTCTGAAGGCTGACATCTAGAAAGAAAGAATAACTCGGTTAATACTTGAGTTACGAAAATGCATATAATAACAATTGTAGACCACCAGATTAACAAGAATGATTCTATTATATTTGAACATCTAACTAATTATAACGGGGATGTTTAGGATTTTCGACACCCCTCAAAACCTTTCTTATTACTGCCCCGATTTCAACTACTGTAGAACAAGTGAACATTTTCGAGGCAACAACGTAAAACATTAATTGATGAAGTCTTCGCACAAGGAGCTTGCTTAATACAGGTTTCATGATAAAAAAAAAAAAAAAAAAAAAAAAAAAAAAATACAAATTGTTAATTCTTCTTAGAATAAAGAGGTTTGTGATATAACAGCTTATTGTTATTATGACGTGAGTAGGAGTGGAGGCGGACAGACGACTAAAAACGTCCGTCACGCAGGGGCTGCGTAAACTAAGCATATTTCCCACGTGAAGTTTTACAATAGAGAAATCTGCCTAATAACAACTGTAGTAGTAAGAAACCTCTAAACCTAAAACATTATTTAGGGCGTAATAACCCAGTAGTTTCTAGCCCCCAAAAACAGTTACCCTAACCTCAAAACATATTCACGAGGGACGAATAGTTATGGAAACGGCCACCAGAGCTCTCGGCGGAAAGTCCGAACATAGCCTACTGGTGACCACACGCAGAATACAAATGCAAATATCTCGGTTAATATTCAAGATAGAGAATAAATGTATATAACAATATTTATAGTAAATGTAATTTTCAATAAGATTGATTCTGTACAATGTTTCGGTCCGATGTATAGTAACGGAGATATTTCGAATTTTTGAAAATCCTCCCCTCTAAACCCCCCCCCCCCTCCCACTGGTCCGATTTCAGCCGTTAACGAACTTGATCTTTCTTTTTACATAAAACGACTAAATATCGAGTTTGGCAACGATCAAACAAAAATTGCGACCGCTAGAGCGGTAACAGACAAATATATTGATAGACAGATATATATATATATATATATATATATATATATATATATATATATATATATAGTTTTGAACGGACATCATTTTCGTCATCTCCTGGGTAGGATCGATGGACATTTGAAGAAAAATTTCGTAAATTCCGTCATGAGTACAACCTCAATAAAACTAAAATATCCACAAACATCTCGGTTAATATTCATATTAGAGAAAATATGTATTCAGCAACATTTATAGGCAATTGCATTTACAATAAGATTGGTTCTATACAATATTTCGATCCGAAGTATAATAACTGAGATATTTCGAATTATTAAATGCCATGCCAGGCCGGGAAAGAATTTTTAAATTTGAATTTACGTTTTTCGCAGCCTTCAAAGTAAATGTACTATTAGAGTTCTTGATAAACATAAATCCCCGAAGTCAATAATACTAGTAGTATGCACTAATACATATTACATTCTCAATACAAAACAACTTTAAAGTTTTAGAAATATATATGTTCTCAACACAATTTGTATTTGTACTTTTTTTTTGTGGATAAAATTAATAGCAATATGTATATATAAATATATATATATATATATATATATATATATATATATATATATATATATATATATATATTCTAGGGTTCATGGTGTGAGAGTATTGGGACAGTTAAAACTTATATAGAAAACAGAAAAAAAGCCTGATTCCAGTTATTAAAATATGCTTAAAGGAATTAGAGATTTGTCTTCAAAAAACACCAGTCCTGTTTTAAGCAAATACAGCTACATAATTGACTCAGATAAATATCTAATTTCGCCGATTTCTAAAAACGAATATTCAGAGTCCTCTTCATAAGTGCAAAAGTTATTGGTTGACTTCATATTTCATGATATAATACATTATTAAATGTGTATTTGTAACACGAGTAAATCGTCGACGTGTGTTGCTAATGCATATTTCATTGTAATAGATACTGAGATTTATTAGGTAAAATGAATCCCAAGCGGAGGGGGGGGGGAGCACAGGTTAGCCATGTGAGTTAAGGTGTTAGTCTTATACCATATGGTAAACCTAGAGTCGTGAGATCAATTCTCACCTGGAAAATAGAAATTTTTTAGGGACGAACTCAGTAATAATATCCACTGACCCACTGCAGAAGTCAGAAAAGAACCGGTGATAACCCGACCCAATTAGCCTTTGGAGAGCTGACGTCAATAAATTACAACAATTCTAAGAGGATATTTGGCCAGATAAATCTACAAGTCTCTTAAATTGTAATCCGAGCACGTAAATACCATATTTTGGTGGAGCTAACAATTTCCAATGTAAATTAGAATATGGCTGAGGGGTTGAGATTTAGTCAGGGCTGCATATTCAGACATGGCATTAGAGTCCCGATTGTCGGAAGGGAGGTAGGAAAACCCAGGGCGGAGATTCGGCGTGGATACGCGGATACACCGCATCGTCTGCATCGTAATATCGGGAAATATGTTTACCTACATTTCCTTTCCATCCTCGGTTTCATCTCCCTTTACAGCCACACCAACCCTCGAAGAATGGCTGGTTAGCTTCGTACGGAGGAAACGAAATTCAGGCTTCTAGCTTCAGTATGTCGGGGGCTTTATCCCACAGGCCTACTCTACATCCTTCGAATCATTCGGGATAAAGGAATAATACATCAAATTATACAAGCTTATTCCTACTAAAGAAGTATTAGTTCTGCCATTGTGTATAACTTACATTGTTTGCGATTGGGGTGGAGGTCGGTGGCATATTGTGTTAGAAGTACTATAACGCAGTACTGAAAGTTCAAGACTGGGGATTCCACACTTAGTGAGTTCTGGAGTTACCACTCTCTGGAGGATCATCTGGGGCAAATCAGCATCTGGTCAATTGAGCCACTACTTGAATTAAGAAGTCTTTAAGTCTGCAATGTCATCAAAATTCGCCAAACGAAGCGTCATTTGACCACAGACCGAAGCCCAGTGGCCGCTCCTGGGACCACAGCAGCATTTGAATTATTCATTATTAATGTTAATATTTTTTGTCAAATCATCACCTGCGTGACAGAACTGCATTCCGATTTACGGAAATACTTTATAAAAGCATCAAGGATGTATATAATTACTACAGGTGGAGAATTTGGACTATGCTCGGAACCCTACGAGGAGGACTTTTTCTAAGATCAGATTAACGTGTTGTGCAATTCCAATATATGCATGACAGAACCCCATCCACCTCCTTCTTGATGGGGCATATAAAAGGAGAAACATTGTTACACAAATATAAATAATAATAATAATAGAGAAAGAGAGAGATGGAGAGAGTGAGTGCTACCCCCAGAGTGTATGCAGAGAGCCGGTGAGGGATGAGGGCCTGGTACTTAAGAAAAATACCCCCGGGCCCCCCATTTGTCCAGGGCCCTACATTTGTCTAGTCGTGTCCGGCCCTCTCTCTCTACAGGCCATCCCTTATTTTTGTTTTCTTCTTCCATCCAACCCCGGCTCTGCTTCACCCTTTCTCCTTATACACAACAATGGCGTCCATTCTCCCCAAGTCTCACCATTCTATGCATTACTTTTATCTCCCACTATCTACCACCCCCCCCCCCGCCTCACCCAGATCCCCTTAATACATTCCTCTCTTTCCGAATGCTTCCACGGAGAGATTTCCTGTCATCCTGATCAATACGCTTGACCAATTTACGTAATAAAATTAGAAATATGGTTTGATAAAAAATTTTCTGAAATCTACATAACACTCATTTTCATGGAATATCATAACGAAGGCATTCTTAATATGTATTCACAAACAAAGAACTGAAGTGGAGGGACTAAAATTTGAGAAAATTTGGTATAGTGCAGATACTTCCGCCAAGAAGCTGGTATCCAACACCTGAAACAAAGATGCCTTCTATTATAAGTCCACACAACTAAAAGATGTGTTACTCAATCTAAAGTCACTGCATTCACGTTGACTTAAGATGTGAATTTGTGACATGAATGATAGTCGAGTAACTTGGATAGAAGCGTCTGCATACGTCGGAATCTATGTTTTCTAACTCCGACTTTGTCCCTTGTATATCAGAATTCGGAGATTAAAAAAAAAAAAAAAAACCACCCTCCACCTACAGCTCATTCAAACTGCATTTAGAGTTGTTGCAGAACCAAATTGTCTAACTCTAGTTACTTCTCCATGCGGTTATCAATCATGTTCTAAGGATACCCACCTTTCGCAATTCATCTTCCACGCCTGGGACTACTTTTCATCCCATTTTCTATCTAGTGTATCACATATAATATATTCTTGGAACTTCTCCTGGGTTTTTGGGATAGCTCCAAATACGATTTTAACCCTTTATAGAACAAGGGCCCCCAGTGCGGCCTCCTCCCACGCTTATTCAAACTCGGACAGAGAGGACTTTGAATAGGGTGTCTACTATATGTCAGGAGAAAATAAGGAATATTCCTGAATGTTCTGCCTCCCGGATCTGAGGAACCCACTTCCCGGCCGCTCAATCCGAGTTTGCATGAGCGTGGGAGGACTTAAGGATATTCATTTCCATACCACCAGAGAACCCTGTTTTCAAGAGAGTTAGATAAATAATTAAAAAGCCTTCTGCAAGGCGTAGGATCATCTTGATTGGACTTTCCGTCTGTTAGTAACGGTCTCTCGATGTAGACTCGAAATGATTTTAGGCTTGGGCACGGAGTAGTGACCGATCGAGGAGACCTTGGCATGGCCAAGTGCCAGAATGTATACTAATGAGTACGAAGTGTGCCGGGAGTGTCCAGGCAGAGTTAAGCAAGGACCGTCCTCTGCATGTACAATCACATTAAGCAACTCCAAATCTCTCAGTATATAAACCTGATTGATCAGGAGAAGGGTCAGTAGTTCTCTCACTGAGCAACAACAATCAACATGTCTCCCATTGTATTCGTAAGTAATAAGATGTTTTAACTGGAAAGAATTTCTCTGCTTTAAAAACGATCAAAAAATAAAGCGCACGATTTTATTGCCGAAGCCGCCGATAAGGCAAAACGGATTTATATTCCAATATATATATATATATATATATATATATATAATGATTGGCTTGTTGCAATGTGTCATCTAAGGAGTGACTAAGGTGTCTGGAATTCCTACCTATAAAGAATAATATACGTAGCCTATTGCAATTCAAGCAGATGCATTCACAATATTGTAAACCAAAAGGGCAAAAATTATAAGATTCACTTTTATATATGTAATAAAATTTTCTTTATTAACGCCCACTTTATACTACTATGGCTAATTCAGACGGGTTATATACAGGTTAAAGGTTACCAGTCTTTTCTAGCCAGGATGGGACTACAGATTTTATTTAATGAGGTCATCACTAGATAAGTTCATGTTGCACAAGTTGCAATCGAACCCACAAATCTAGGTTTACCAAGTGACTAATGATCAACGCCATAACACACATACTAAAGAATAATAATACAGTGTACGTTGGGTGGCCAGTCGAACGCTTACCAAGCTTTATTCAATTCAGTTTACTCGATCATTAAAAATTACTACTACTACTACGAAATATTTTGGTCTTTAATTTCATACCTTCCTTATAACAAACACCTACTCAACTCACTCTAGACAATATTGTTAAAGTATAAAGCTTTTTAGTTTCCTTCAGTCGTTATGTGAGGAAAATGAACGAATAAAACAGTAAAAAATGTAACAAAATCTTAAAACCACGTTTAACGAAAAGGAATCAAGAAAACTCCACAACAATTAAAAAATCTTTGTTTAATCGTTACCAAATTCGATATATACACCTTTTAAGTAAAAAGAAAGACCAAGTTCGTTAACGGCTGAAGGGGTGAGGGCGTTTAGAGGGAAGGAATTTTGAAAATTCTAAATATTTTCTTATAATACATGGGATCGAAAAAGTGTATAGAACCAATGCTATTGGAAATTAAATGTTTGTAATATTGAATTGTAATATCAATATTACAATTCAATATTACAAATTTGTAATATTGAATTGTAATATCAATATTACAATTCAATATTACAAACATTTAAACATTTTCAAAAATGTTTGCAAATTAATTGTTTGTAATAAATGTTGTAATATACGTTTTTCATTATGTCGATTATTAACTGAGTATTTGGATTTTTTATTTTTCGGCCTTCAGTAAGCCCCCACTCCCACTCATGTCATTTTAACAGTGAGCTGTTATATTATGAAGCACTTTATTTGTAGCCTAAATATCAAATATTGTTCTTATAAAACTTTTACGCTTACGAGATAAACGCAAGTACGAGACGCACGTGGGCAATCTGCTTAGATAACGCAACCCCTGAGTGACGGACTTTTTTCTAATAGATGCCCTTTATATATTTCATTTTTTCTTGTGTTGCACGTAGAAACACTCACCCGTACAATATATATATATATATATATATATATATATATATATATATATATATATATATATATATATATAATTGTAACTTCTGTCTGTACATTGATTTTTTTCGCGAAATTTCACGATAACTTTTCGTTTCACATGTCATAGACACCATATCTGCATTTTGTTTCTTTCGTGTATGTTTGTTTGTTACCTTTTCACGCATAAACGGCTGAACCGAATTTTATGAAACTTGGTATGTATATTACTACTAACCCAACTTAGACTTTAGGCTATATTAATATCCTCTGAGACGAACAGGAGTGGGGGTTATAAGGGAAGCCTGAAATTAAAAATAGCGATATTTCTTTTCTTATTGGCTTTTCGGCAAATATGGACATAACAAAAGTTGTTTCTTTTGTTATTTAGAGTAACTTTTGTTATATACACTTTCGTCGTATACCGAAGTATAAATGAGTTATACGCTAAAAATTATAGCGGGAGTCAACAATTTTATTTGCCACGAAAGACTCAATGGAACTAAATTAAACTCGGTATGTGAATTAGCAGTGAGGCCTTCATTATAATAAGCCATACCAACATTTCTATGTACGGGCAGGAGTGGGGGTTGTAAGGGAGGCCTTAAATTAAAAATAGCGGTATTTCGTTTTCTACTGGGTTTTCTTCAAATATGCCCATGACAAAAGTTGTTTATTTTGTTATTTAAAGTAAGATTTGTTATATTCACTTTTGTCGTATAACAAAGTATATAAACGAGATATACTCTAAATACTAAAGCGGGAGCCAACAATTTTGTTGTTCACTAACAATTGAACCGAAATTAACAAAACTAGGTATGTGAATTAGCATTAATTCTTCCATGATTATAAGTTATATTTAAATTTTTACGTCCCAACGGGAGTGGGGGTTATGAGGGAGGCCTGAAATGAAAAATTGTGATATTTCGTTTCCTATAAGATTCTCGGCAAACATGCACATAAAAGTTGTTTATTTTATTATTTAGTGTAACTTTTGTTGCATTTACTATGTTCATAAAATGAAGTAAACACGGGATATACGCTTAAACTATAGTGGGAGGCATTAATTTTATTAGTGCTCATTTAAGTGTTTTTAATGAATGAATATTATGAAAAATGATTTTATGTTTTAGTCACATATGATAACTCTATATATGATTCGGATTAGTGAGGTTATATATCTCCGTCGTCCCCTTCTCATTTATTTATTTCTCCTAGAAAATAACATTGCTATTTATTTCCAATAGAAATTTAAACTATAAGAGCATTTCCGTTATTTAATTTGCATAATGTATTATTTAAACAAAGTCATGCTGAATTGGCACAAAGAGTGATAGCGGAAGTTATGGGGATCAAACTCTTTGGTTCTGCTAATATATTTTCTTATTTCCGATATCTTGATGTTATTGAAACAAATATGTACCATCATAACAATTAGACGTTAATAGTAATGTTATTATGAAAAAAGACAATATCCATTTAAATTTGATATGATTTAAAGTATTACTATTAATACTATTATTTAATTCCATCAGGTAGATAAATTATTAAAATAATACTTTGAATCGATATTTTAAGGAAAACGAAGGAGATGCTGGAGCGGAAGGAGGCCGGAGCCTAAACAGTTAATTGAGTTAACTTATTTCCTGTGAAATGATTTCCACTGAGCTCTACTATTACGAATATAATCTAATTACAAAACTATGCTTAAACTATACGAGCTCGGATTGGTTTTTGACAGGAAATAAGTTTTATTATAGAGGATATTTAATTTTAATAAATGCTATCCACGATTATGGTTTGTAGTATTCAAAAAGGTGAGTTAAAAAGTGGAGATAGATAGATCAGGAACACATTTTTATTTATTCTTCAAAATTAAAATTTCTCATCTATACGTCGCCAGCCTGACCCTCGCGGGAAACAATGATTAGGAGCTTATTTTCATTTATTCTTGAAATACAATTTTTTTTTTCTGTAAGTCGCCTGCCTGACCCTCACGGGAAAACAATGCGCCCAGACGGGAAGTGTAGTAAACATTGAAGCCTTGCTAAAAAAAAAAATACTATCATCATTCAGCCTCAAATGATTTCCCGAGCGAAGCCGGGTACCTTAGCTAGTATATATATATATATATATATATATATATATATATATATATATATATATCAGGGCGCCGATGGCCGTAATGGTTAAGGTGTTAGTACATCTGTTGTTGTTTCGTAGTGTTTTAGGGCGAAAAACTACCAGGTTATCATCGCCCTGTAACTCACGTTTTGGTATCCTCATCCATAGTTAGTACATCTACCATTCCCTTCAGTATTCTGAAGATAAACATAGGTGTAGGTTCGATCCTCACCAATGGAAAGCATTACTTCACAAGTTTTCCAAAAACAAAATCTTCTATAAGGTAACTGACCAGTATCGCCGGCAAATAAATTTTAGAAATTTCTTTTTATGTCATCCATTATGAATGATGAGCAGATAATGTGTTGTGGCATCACGTTGCTTGGAACCAAAACCCTCCTTTCCTAGGTCATTGCTATGACTGCAAAAATAACATAACATTCTCTTAAATTACCAACAAGAAAGCTCAACAACCACAAAATATATTTCATCACTTAATTTATAAACATCATGTATTTCAGGTTCTTGTTTTGGTTGGCGCTTGCGCAGTAAGTGGAGGAGTAGCTCCAATAGTAACAGTGGAACAATCTATCGCCGCTCATACTGTAGATCACAGCATTCAGTCACAGGTATTTCCAGCAGCACCTCTCATCGCAGCAGCTCCAGCAAGATACGTAGCCCCAGCTGCTCCAGTAGTTGCTGCTGCTCCAGCCAGTTACGTAGCCTCAGCTGCTCCAGTAGTAGCTGCCGCTCCAGCTAGATACGTAGCCCCAGCTGCACCAGTAGTTGCTGCTGCTCCAGCCAGTTACGTAGCCCCAGCTGCTCCAGTTGTTGCTGCCGCTCCAGCAAGATACGTAGCCTCAGCTGCTCCAGTAGTTGCTGCCGCTCCAGCAAGATACGTAGCCTCAGCTGCTCCAGTAGTTGCTGCCGCTCCAGCAAGATACGTAGCCCCAGCTGCTCCATTAGTTGCACCAGCACGTTATGTAGCTGCCTCAGCAAGCTATCTTGCTGCTCCTGCTTCAGTATACTATGCGTGATCTCGAAATGTACCTGTTTAACGCTAAATAAATAGTCAGCAGTGATTCCAACAGATTAGTTTCAATGAACCAGCATCCTACCCTACCCCTGACCCACTGTAGAACGTCAACTCTTTGAAACAAATCCTTCGGGAGAGGTTGGCAATTTAGAAGTTCTTTTATAGATGACATTAATCGATTTAGATGGTGCATTCATAATAAGACATCAAAAAGGAATATTCACAATTGATAGATGGAGATACTGTTCAGGAGACGGGAGCAAGACAAAATGAGGGAAAGAAGTGTGGACTTACTATCCAATGGTTCTGGCCTGTTACATTGTCAAACTGACGTGCATTGAATAAATTAATAACTAACACTACTGTGTTAACTTGTAGTGGTAGACAGTATAATATCCGCTCTGAAGATGTATAGTACGGTTACTAAACCGTACAGGCGACGTAAGCATTTACTCTGCAATCAATCTTCAGACATTTAAATACTTAACAAATACTTCATATATATACCGGAAACAGCCTATAATTAATTCGTCTATGTTTTCTACTGAGGGAGGGCTCTCTATTTTGGTTTCGGGTAGGATTCTCTTATCGATATCAAGTTCTTCTTTATCGCTTCTTTACTGAAATATAACTTCATGCAGCAGACAAGGGAAAAATTCTCAGACTGTCAGTCTCTGACCATAATACCTCTAGCTTTGCAATGAGGGATCTGGTCACAGCGTTACGTTACATTTGCCTTGATCCTGTAAAGACTTAGACGCCAGAACTCTTCAGGCAGTAACAAGTAAGGCGGGTTTTTGCTCCTCCTCATATACTGGTATCTGACTGACTCATCTGTTAATACTCTACGGACTATAGCTACGACACTAAAATTTAACTGTTCCTGGTTCTTTTGCTACTTCTGGCTGGTGGATTGACCAATATTAAGATAGGCACGGATGATGTCTTTGGTAATGCAGGGCACCAATTACAAAAGACTGGGAGAAGATTCATAGAATCTAGGTGAATTACCCATCTCTGTATCTAGTAGAGAGATGGTTTATAAGTCCTCGTACTGAAATAGCCACGGATTTAGAGAGGTTAGATTTGGCAGCCTTAAATCAGACAATGCCAATGCTTTGAATGGGTTAGTGTTTGGTGGAGGGTCCTACCCCAGCCCACATACAAGATACCGCTGTCTCATTTGAAAAACCTGGTCCAAAATCTTAGGAAAAAAGAGTCTCCGATACGGTAGGGATTGGCCGAGAATGTCTCTCAATAGGAAAGTCGGCGTAAACACTATTGGCCATAAATGAGTATTTATTTTTAAATGAGATTTTTTTTTAAATGTCATGTGATTGATGATTTAGCTGTATAGTCAGCAACTCATCATCGGTAAGCAGCTAATTATTTAATAAAGAATTTTTCTTCTCTTCAAATATACCCTTGTGTGAATAGCTTATAGTATAACAACCAATAAGGCGCAGGTCGAACTGTTCCACTTTAGTAGACTAATTTGAGAGAATTCCATTTCACACTTGATCAGTTCAACGATGCTCAGTCACTCTTGGACAATGAGACAATTCTTTGTACATGCGTTGGACAGTAAGACTTAAACGTAGAGTTGAGAAGTCCATCATATAGGGACTGCGTAAAGTAAGCAGATTGCGCATGCTTTGAATTGCACGCAGGTGATCTCATACCACCAATCTCATACCAAATTTAATAATTCTAGAATATAAATATTCGAGTTACAGAAGACATTCATATCAAATAAAAACCAATTAGTTTAGAACAAATCTTAAAAGATGACATCCCGCCGAAAATATATGAAAATATCTAACACACTCAAGATCAATGAAAACAATATTTGGTATTTCAACTTCAAATAAAGTAGTCCATGATATAACAGCTTGTTGATAGACCTGTAGAGCCATTGCTGAGTTTTGTACATACACCTATTTGACATCTAATTCTAGACATTTTTCAAAAATCGTGTAATGACAACCTTTATTGCCTATTTGCCTTAAGGAAATCAAAATGATTTCCCTTACGGATATAAGCATGGTGTATAAATATGAATAAATGTATATATATAAGTCAGCATGGATCTACAGGGGCTACTAGACTCCTCCACCATCATCTAAGCAAATCATTGCGGCTGACAGCTAAGATCCTACAATTACAGACTCACAGCCACCTCGAGACTCCAGTCACCCCTAACGCTTATACTTCCCTCCAGCTACCTCGAGACTCCAGTCACCCCTAACGCTTATACTTCCCTCCAGCCACCTCGAGACTCCAGTCACCCCTAACGCTTATACTTCCCTCCAGCCACCTCGAGACTCCAGTCACCCCTAACGCTTATACTTCCCTCCAGCCACCTCGAGACTCCAGTCACCCCTAACGCTTATACTTCCCTCCAGCTACCTCGAGACTCCAGTCACCCCTAACGCTTATACTTCCCTCCAGCCACCTCGAGACTCCAGTCACCCCTAACGCTTATACTTCCCTCCAGCCACCTCGAGACTCCAGTCACCCCTAACGCTTACGTATACTTCCCTCCAGCCACCTCGAGACTCCAGTCACCCCTAACGCTTACGTATACTTCCCTCCAGCCATCTCGAGACTTCAGTCACCCCTAACGCTTACGTATACTTCCCTCCAGCCACCTCCAGACTCCAGTCACCCCTAACGCTTACGTATACTTCCCTCCAGCTACCTCTGACTGGAGACCTCTCCTCCTTGTTCAACTTCGTACAACAAAAAAGTTTATTGGAGGAAGCTTATCAGGTCATTTCATTTACTCTATATAACCAGGCCATCGCAGTCAGTCAGTCTTATAAATAAGTCAGAAGATTCCAGGTTCTTCTGCTCCTACATTAGTGTTGCAGTTTCAGGGACAAGTTCAGGTTCAGGTTCCCTTGCCAAAGTTAGTGTTATGAATGCTGCGCCTTAAATTTGAAAATTTGCTTAAGAGTTAAAATTAGAATGCTTTCTATAGATCATATATACAAGTATCAGACACCTATAACTAATGTTGCCCAGGTACATTAATGTAATACAGATAGAAAATGCGTATTCCTCTAATCAAACTCCTTCGTCTGACTAAACGTTCTAATACGATCCCCCTCCCCCCATTTAAGTCCTATACCATTCGCTTCTCGAGCAAAATCATGTACAGGAGTAGGAAATGCGACGATAATTCGCAGAGTACAGAGTTCGTCATAACTTTTCGTTTTGCTACTTCTAAAGGCGGGAATAAAGCATTGTATTGACGACACAACATTAATAAGAGGGGTAGTTGTGTATACAAAATATATCCCTCGCATAAAAAAAGTAAAAAAAAAACCCAACCTGTTGCCATCACAAATATGTCACCCTCTGAGTAATTATTATAACTAGAGGTATGAAATACTTATGATGGCTAAACCATATATGTACCAGACAGGGGTTGCGAGTTTTTTTTCCGTTGCCACAGTGGTCTATAATAATTATATGCAGAGATCAGACTAAGGGGATGAGGGAAGGGTATAAAAACAAAGAAGAAAAAACCCCGAAAGAGTATGGGACATTATGCATGGCACGCTCCATGGGCGCAGCTGGCAATAGCGTTAGGGGTGAGGCCACTTAGCCAAAGAACAATATTATAATTACCACACCGGGGGACGTACGTGGAGGGGTTGCGTTTTTTTCTTCTGAGTCCGTGTATCATATCGTTGGTCTATCAGTTAGCTATCAACAGAATTTCCAGGTGGTAGCTATTGCGAAGAACAGTTACTGCTCACAACTATGTTTTAGCTCTCTAAAGGATATCTACATCAATTAAATCTGCTAAGGCGTACAAGGTTGGCGATGGGGAGAGTATATTTTTGATATAAAATGACGAAAATGGTTTATCAATTGCAAATATAAAGATTTGCAGTTTTCCTGCATTTGTAAAGTCGAGTATTTCGTTTGTGGTGTTCACTGCCAAAAGGCATTAAATATCTATATTATTCAACCTCCTCACGTTTCTTGACTTTTGGATTGACTTTAGGGTTCTCAAGTTTGCTGCTAGTGGCAAGTCTGTTATAAAAGAGGTGTCTTGAATGAATTGTCATCCTCGTAACATCTTTTATGCGGAAATCAGTGATTTAGGCGTGTAAAAATTAAAACTGTAACTTCATTTTGAAACATTTTATGAGAGCAAATGTGTTTAGACTTGAAAATATACGCAAACCCTTATGGTCGCAGTATGCAGCACAGGTCTAAGATGAGAAAATTCTAATAAGGAGGAAGAGACGTATTTACAGTACTCCATGTGATTTCCTACACTCCTAGCAAGAATTTGATATAATTTAATGTTTAACTCATCAATGGCTATCTACACTCAATCAATAATTATCTATAATAACTAGTTATCTACGTATTTATAGTATTTTATAGATGGGAAATATTATTAATTATATGTACCTGAATCCTTTCTTAAGTAGCTGGGGCCTCATGGCTTTAGAAACTTCTGTGACAGTTACTCTGGAGAAGAAGTTCGCCAATACTGCAGTAGTTGAACCGTCACCTGCACCCAGATCTGCCAATTCGCCTTCCTGACCCTGCCTCCTTCCCGAGAGGTGTGCAAACTGGGACTTGGAGAGAACAAACATTGAACCACGTCCAAGCCATCTGCAAACAGACAAATGTACGCTTATAAATATGCAAAAATGACAAACATTTTTTTAACATCATTCAAGGTCCAAAGTTGTGATTTAGTTGGAATAAAACGACATCTATTATAGTATGAGGTCATTGGACATTATTATTCAGAAATCAAATTCTCAAAAGGTCTCTTAAAATTTTTTCTACTCATCCAATGAGACATTTTCCGCCTTCATGATCGACCTCGTTACTAAAAAAATGCCTTTCTAATGACCGGTTTATTTAAAGTATCTTTATGACTGTTCGCAGTAACAATTATTCACATGAAACATGGTCACATCAATAATTTCGTTTTTATATTATGACACTTATTTATATCCTGCTAGTTTCAAAATGGTATTATAACTCTTAGGGCAATAACTTCCTTCTGGAGGAGGGGGGTTATATATGGGAAAAACCATCAAATTTTTAACACTCTTACTCTTAGAAAAAATTAAATTTCTTTTGAGAGAAGTCATTTAAAGAATTGTTCTTATTTTTAGTGTACTGTGAAAGCAATGGGATTTATCCATGGATTTATTTAGCTAGTATTCTTTTATACAATGACGGCTGTATAGTGCTTCTATTTGCTGTTGAGAAGAACGAGTTTGACAGTAAGCCAATTCTTTTCAATGTGAACCTTCTTCCTCGTAAGCCCTCCTTACTTTAGAATAGGATTTATATATATAGAATATAGTGAGATGACAGCCAGAACCCGTCCCCTAGTTATGAATGCCTAAGGAATTAAAGTGGAGTATCAACTACTTGATGTGTTGGAACCATGTGGGTTTACCTAATCCTCTGAGTGATGAAAGTAAAAGGTACTTTTTTCCTTAGCTATTAACGACCACTGAATGGCAGTGAAGCCAAGGAAAAGAATATGGTAGTCAATTGGAAAAGCTGAGTGGTGAGGATCGAGGAAGGAAAGAGCTACCTCCTGGAATTCGTAGAGCCCTTGAAGCTCGCGGCTGTAACTCTTAGTCAGTCTCCAGGGTGTGTGGGAATCAATAAAAAGTGCTCTACTGGAGACAGTGTTTTCCCCGCTCCCGCTGTCACTCTCTTCGTGTCCCTGTGTGTGTGCAATGTGATGTGTGCTCAGGGTAAGAGGGGTATGGGGGGGGGGTTGGGAGGCATTGTCATGTTAAAACAGCCGGGGGAGGGGAGGGGTCCCCTTCCACAACCACCACTGCCTAGCCTTCCCTCAAGAACAACAAAACGTTTTCACACTCCTCTCTCTCTTTCTCTCTCACTCTCCGCGACCCGAGAGAAGGAGAAAAGCATTAGACTTTCAGAGAGAAAAAAAAAAAAGTAAAGAAAAGAGAGAAGGGAAAAAAATCGGGAAGAGAGCTGGAGACTAAAAGAGAGAAAGGGTGGGTGAGGGTGAGAGCTAAGAGTGTTAGGCGACAGGTCTTTAAAAAAACAGCGAGGCCCGAGGGGGGGGGTTGGCCTGGTTGCCATGACAGCGGGGCCCCACCCCCTAGGCAATTTAATAAGATTTACCCCTACCCTCCCCCCTGGCACCATCTGAAAATGGAAAAGGTGATAAACGGAGCAAACAGCGGCCCATGTATGCCTCCCTCCTTTCCTCTTTCAAAGGCTAACCCCCCCATACTCCGAACGGGAATCCATCCTTCATCTCTCTACCTACCGTCTTATCTCCTTCACGTCAACACCCTCATAATCATACTCTTCAGAGGTAATAACCCTTATTATATGCTCCTATAGAGCCGGTATTCATCTCACACCGTTAACAAGTAATACTAGGAAACAAGATTAATAAAATTTAAAGGTACCATGTGTAAAGTTCTACGTTAGACTCACTTAATTCAATAGTAATCTTTCTAAAACCCCAACTTCAAAAGAATAAAAATGAACATTTTTCCAAAGAAAAAAAAAATAAACTGGACGATAAATATGTAGAATATACTGGAAGAGATAAAGTATTTTATTATTATTTTTTTTTTAAACCTGGGAATAAGGAAATTTCATTCTTTGGTAGTACAGGAAATTTCATTCTTTGGCTTCTATTGTTCAGCTTATTTTATAGAGCACAGATGTTAAGAGATATTATTTTCCTGCCTGTCTGCTAAAGAGGTCTTTTTTTTCGCACCTCTTCTTCTCACCGTACCTTTGCCCCCCCCCCCCCATACCAGCGGTCTCCATTTAAGAGATATTAAAAATTTTGAAAAGAAAAAGTAGGACCAATGAACTTGGCCTAGCTCGCCGAGCACGCCTAAACATAATCAAGTGAAATTCATTCAAGTCCGAAACAGCCTTGGGGACCCAGCAGCTGCAACCAACGCCTATGTGTCTTTTCTGAGGTGCGGCAGCAAGTGCCTAACTAAACACAATGTAAATAAGCACTATTTTACTTGTTTTTAACACCTTTTGATCAAAGGACTTGAAGGCTGAAAATATATCACAGACATTGACTAGAATATGGTAACTCTTAGGAGACCAGTTATCATATGAGAAGGTACTCGTTGGCCGTATTCGCTTGGCTTTTAAACGCGGGCATTCCATGCTTTCGAAGAAGTGGATCTTGCCATTGAAGTCGCCATGACCGCTGATCAATTGACTGCTGTAGTAAACCGGCTCGTACCACATCAACTTAGCCCTGCTCCTGACATCCGGAAAGAATTTGTAGGTTATCCTACCTTTGCTGGAGTTTGTTCCTGGTCCACAGGTAGTCTACACTCTCACTGGAAAGTTTCCACGTCACTCTGGCCGTCTTCATCAGGCGACTTGTCAACTAGAGAGAGCTAAGCCTGCTGAATGCATGGAGAGCCAGGACAATAATATCTTGACCATACCCGAAAGACAGAGTTCGAATATCAAGAAACAAAACGCAGGTTTAACAGAAGCAGTCGGCAGACAGGGGGGTAAGACTAGGGGTGCGAGACCACCCTCCCAGGTAGCTTAGCCTCTAATCCTGGGTACACAGATGAAATAATATATAATTCCTTAAAACTACCTAAAAAAAAAATAAAATCATTACTACGCTCCTCTGATATTATTTCTAAGCTAAGCTTGGTATTAAATTTAATAAGCTAAGCTTAGAAATATAAATTCGTCGGGCAAAAATTAAGTAAACAAAACAGACTTACACTTAAATGACATTTCATATTCTATTCAATATTTTTCTCTTTGCAAAATCTGCATGTCTACTTCAAGGCTGGAAATTGAATAAGCTCATCAGATATTTAGTTATATGACACGTGAAACGAAAGGAATAAAAAAAGGCATAGAATAGCTGTGAGCTACAGTTAAAAAACAAGCCCAACTGGGGTAAATGAAAAAATAATAGGCCCTCGTGAGTTCCAACAAACAAAAAATTGGTAAAGTAAACACATATATAAATAGAAAAAATTCCAATAAATCCGTCTTAACTCTGAAGCATTTACCCTGATTGGAAAGGTACTGAAGGGTTAGAGAACGGAAAGTGAGTCAAGATATGAAGCGAAATAAGGGAAGTTCTCACCAATTCGTCAATCTTATAGGCTGGACAAGTAAGCACAGACAACTCGAGCATGTGCCGGAAAAATTCAGCTTGTATCGTCAAGAGCAACGGATTCACACAGATCGAGAGACGGTTTCTGCGACCCAACCGAGACAAGATCGACGGGGCAAAGACACACTGCGATTACAATACTAAGCTGACCTCTCACAACGAACGCTCGTGGTAGAATGGAGTTGAGCCACACGGCCGCAAGAGCAGGTGGTTCCTAAATGGCAAAACCGGTGCCAGCTTCCAATTCAAATTATAGACACGTAACAGAGAATCCGTCTGAATAACTCTGACAAATAATTATCCTATGTGTTAATAATAATTAAGAATATTTTAATCAGAAAAAATAACAATTGTATGACAAATTTCAATCACACCATTGGTTAGATTTGGTAATGTAAAAAAAGAAAAAAGAGATGTCTATGTTTTTACATTTTCACTATACTCCCTCTTCTTCGGTTCTAATTTCACAAGCTAAGCTAAGCCCCTATCATAACTTGAAACGAATAAATATCTACTTTCGGCTATAGATAACTAAAATTTGATTCCTCCCATCTCCTTCCAGTCAGATTTCTCCCCATTAACAAACCTGACCTTTAGTTTTAATTCCAACACTTAAATATTGAGTCTGATAACGATCAAACCTAAATTACGACCACTAGAGCGGTAATATAAATATCTATGTGTACGTATGTGTGAAGTAATCAGATGCTGAGAATAAATTATTATTATTATTATTTATTAACGTCCACTTTTTGCAACTCAGGCTAATTGGGACGGGTTATCTACAGGTTACCACCCTTTTCTAGCCAGGGTGGGATTTTAGGATGTTATTTAATGAATTTCGTCACTAAATAATTTCCTTTGCCCAGGCGAGAATCGAACTCGCCACTCAAGGTTTACCATGTGAGATAAAGGTCAACGCTTTAACTCGCAAGGCTAACCTGAGCCCCAGAAATAAATAAATAAACTATTGACTAAAACGCCGGACTCGCAAGGGCTGCGTAACTAAGAAAATTACCCCCCAAGTGCTGGTGCAACACTTTTGATCTCATATCACCACTATTCTCTATTTATATGCAACTGAGTACAAGGGGGGGTGGGCTGAAGGTAGAAAACCAGAATGTACGAATGACTCGCTGAATACTTGAGTTACCAAAAAAGGCATAGAACAATTGTAGAACATCAAAAGTTTAACAGCATTGGTTCTATAACATTTTAAGACCCGACTCTAAAGATATTTTGAATTTTCTACCCCTTCCCTCTCCTCCTCTAAACCACTATTCCAGGTCTGACTTCAGCCAATAACAGATATTATCTTCAGTGTTGACTGAAACGGCTAAATATCGAGTTCGGAGTAGATCAAATAAATATTTTCGAGTAAAGAATGAAAAATCTTAATTGATGAAGTCATCATCACATGATGTAATTCTCTGCAGGCAGCGCCCTCTAGCTAGGGGGCATTCGATTATGAAACCTTCCAATAACGCATCTACATTTAATCAGGGTTCATTACTAGGCGGCTCAAAATAATAATCGATAAACGGAAGATGTTTAGATTCAAGGGTTTAAATTGGTGAATCAGTTATAACATAAATGCAATGCATAATCTCGCCGGGTAGACCTAGAGTGGCGGGTTCGATTCCCGACCTGGGCAGTAGAAATTTATTTAGTGAAGGACTCACTAAATAAACTCCATGAGCCCACCCTGACTAGAAAAGGGTGGTAACCTGTAGATGACCCGTCCCGATTAGCCTAGTAGCATAAAGTGGACGTAAATAATAATAAATAATAACATAAATGCAATATCTATTGTAATATACATGAAGTTAAAAATAAATAAATTATTTGCCATTTTTTTCGAAAATCGCGCCATGAGTACAACATAAAAGGCTAAAGCGGTTAATCTTAGAATTTCATAATTGGGACTGTTGCAGTTGTGAAGCTCCGCTCCTCTTTTAAGCCCTGTTACAGCTCTAGCGGTCGCAATTTTGGGTTAATCGCTGCCAAACTCGATATTTAAAGATATAAAAAGATTAATTTGGTCAATGGCTGAAATCCGACCAGTGGGAGGGGATATAGAGGGGAGATTGTTGAAATTTTGAAATATCACCGTTATAATAAGTTGGATTGAAACTGCGTGACGGACTTACGGATATACAGCTCATTCAAGACGCAGCTCTGCAGGAGAAGAATTAGTAGTTTGAAACCGAACGAGCTAAAAATACGTCGTTATTAACTCTCTGGCTTTTTACAAAAAAAAATGATGAGTGAAGGCTCTCATGAAAGTCTGCTTAAATCAAACATAAAAATAAATGAAGGGTGAAGAAACTGGATTAAAGCTTGGCAAAGAGGAATGAAGCAAATAAATAAGGGCTATGCAAGTAGTTGAAAAGGAAGGAGGAGGGGGGGGGTGGCGTAGGAGTAGTCCATTACCATTGTGGCCCTAATCTGGCGCGGATCTGAGCCGCAGGAAGGAACAGAGAGAGAGAGAGAGGAAGAGAGGGAAGACAATGAGGAGATAGAACCGCCTTTTATAGACATTATTATAAGAGGAGTGCGTGTGATAAATCAGAGAGAGGGTAGGATAGCCTTCCAGGGTGGCCACCGGGAGGAGGCAGTGCCCTATGGTAAGGGCCAAAAGGTATTCAATGGAAAATAGGCCTTCCTTACACTATAAGGCCTATGCAAATATTACTCTAACAGGATCCGTCCTTAACAGATATATACAACTACAATTGAAATTCATGAGAAGAAAGATCGCTTATTAGATCAACTAGCTGGCTACCCGTCGTTTGACGCCTCAAATGCCTCCTTGAGAATGCTGATAGACCTTCGCCTACATAAGGGGTGTTTCAAAAAGAATACAAGTATTACAGAGTATTATTTTGTCGAAATTATCGATCGCTGCGCCTCAGCTCGACTATTGGGGAAACGAGTGCATAGACTAGTTCATAGCCGAGTAGATTTTGAAGTACTACGTTGAACAGGAGTTTCTTCAGGCAAGGTCCCCGTAAAGGCTACTGGTGCCTGTGTGCAAAAAAGGATTTTGGCGCCCCTTAAGGCATTTTGAATTATCTTTTTTTTATGGTAGGTAGGTGCTTGAAATAAAGCAAAGAACTGAACTTTAAAAGTCATATTTAATGTCTCAACTTTTATTTTAAAATTAATTTTTTTTTACGACCCTTGGTTTTGGCGCCCCTAAAGGATGGCGCCCGTGTGCATTGCACACTATGCACATATGGTAGCGGGGGCTCTGTCTCCAGGAACAAGAGGATGGCCAGGACTCTTTCCTTTACATACATATCCTGGCGACTCCATCTGCGAATGCTCCACTCATTCGGAGGAACAATTTAGTACCTCAACCTGAAACGTCTTTGCACTGACGGAATTACACTTCGCGAACTCGAGAACACAAAACTATTTCTACTGCGGAGTAGCCATTGACGATTACCAAGCGAAACAGAAGGCAACTGACATCTAGTGGCTAGAATACAAACTAGACTATGTATTCGTTTTTCCAATAGTCGAGCCGAAGTAACGCAACGATAGTTTAGACAAAATAATACTTTGTAATACGTATATTTTTTTTTGTTAACACCCAGTATTATCAAAAAGTCCGTCACGCAAGGGTTGCGTAAACTAAATAACGATCAAACCAAAATTGCGACCGCTACAGTGTGAACAGACAAATATATATATATATATATATATATATATATATATTATATATATATATATATATATATATATATATATATATATATATATATTCGTCGTCTCCTGGGTAAGATCCATGGACATTTGATGAAATTTTTCGAAAATCGTGTCATGAGTACACCTCAATAGCTGATTTCCCTTAGGGGAAATCTGCTAAAATGTTTTCTTGATATTTTCAAACAATGATAACCACAAGGCAAGCTTGGAGGAGTTATCAAGTGGGCTCTGGCGAAGACTCATAGTGTCTACTCCAGACTAACGCTTGTTTATATTATTTTTTTATTAATTTTTCGAAGGGGTAAACAGTTGGGGTTAAAATGGGCCTACATGTGTTAATCTAATGCCGGCAACGGAGACATCTTTGATGGAGGTGTAGAATAATGGCAGTATAGGAAGGGGTGAGGGTGAGTGCGATACTCGATAGGGGTGAAACATCCCCTCGATATGGAGACTATGTGATTAGCCAATACATCTGCTCTTAGGTTCGCAATAATCGATAAAATATCGCATTTTCCAAACAATCTACTGAGTGGAATTAGCACTTCCTTTGAACTATCAATGAAATAATACATTCACCTAACTTTTTTATAGAATATAGAATAATTAAATATTTAAAAAAAAATCTTTTGTCAAGTAGATTCCCTATGTCCTTCGACGATTTTTCACCAGCCCTTCTCTAACCACTAAGTATATATTGTTCGGAGCAAGAAAATAATAAACTCCCTTTCCGAAGAGCTGTGTTTTTATGTTTTGTATGTTTTATGTAATGAAGTAATAACATAAGTATGTATGTATTTGTTGCTTCATTGTTGATATGTATTAACAACCATTCAGAAAAGACTTATAGCTCAAGTTAGAATGGCTGGTGACAAGCAAAATAGAATTTTTTATAATGGGCAATGTTTTAATTTCTATGTTGACAAACCTTGTCCCCTTTGCAATTCAGGAAAAGACTGTTTCTCTGATTTTTTCCTTGAATGCCAAATAAATAATTACTTTAGAACACATTTTATTCAAAATTATTCGTTTAATTCTATTGATATTGTAACATTATTATGTATTCGTACAGAAGACCAATTACATAATATATTCTTATACATAGTTAATTGTTTAAAAATTAGAAAATGTATTATTTAGTTTGAAATTCCTATTTTGCTATATTAAAATATAAGTACATATATTCCGTTGTCTAAAATATTTTAATTATTTTGGTTTCGCTTCGTTCTAATTTTTGTTTCTGAGTTGGATACTGTAAGATTATTTAATTCCTACGTTGTCTTTCTTTATTGTTGTTTATTGGTCTTTTATTTTATTCTTATTTGTTTTGTAAAACAATTAATTTTCCTTTAATCTCAATTTATATCTTATTTTATTGCTACTATTTCTGTATTATTTCCAATTTGTTTTGTTTGTAGCCCAAGTAATAGGATCATATTTTGTAATGCATTATGTAACCGACCCCATCAGTATGGGTTTATCCTGTAAACTGATGTATTATAAATAAATAAATAATTAACAACCATTCAGAGAAGGGGATTCTAGTCTTTTAAGCTAGTAATGTACACTCTGGAGTAGAGAGGACATACAGGAAGAGAAAAGAAAGAACCAGCGTAATTTCACATGAAAAAGAGGCCAGACAAAATAAATCGAGGAAATAGTCCCAGCCAACTAATGATAGAAGAGGACACAAACTAAATAAATAAACTCTTTACTTGAAGAGGTAACTTCTGGATATAAATGGACAGGAAGGAAAAATAGGTGAGAAGATAGATGAGAACGGCTAGAGAGGAACGTTGTATATATGGTGATGATAATGCTTAGGAATCCTACACTCAGTCTACTGAAGATAATGTAAAATATAAAACACGAATGCTAAAGATTTTTTTTTTTATGATTATTTTATTTTATTAAGAATATTACAGTCTTCATTTAAATGCATTTGGTAATGTGATATGTACAATTCAATCGTCCTCCATCGACCTCGACAGAAGCTACACCCCTTCATCACAATGAGAGGAGCAGCATCTCCCTGCATGGCAAGGAAGTCAAGAGCTAAGGAGGAATGGCACTTGATAAGAAAATAGCCACTGCTATCACTTCACTTTACACTTCTGTAGGAGATCTCTGGGCCATTGTCTCTTGAGGCGTCATGGAGGGGAATATGGATGAGTGGTACTAGAATGGTCTAGGACTTCTGGATTAAGGTTGGATAGCCTGCTGAGGAATTACGAAGATTAAAGATACTAAAATAGAGCGAAAACCCCTATTTGACGTCTGAGAAAGAGGCAGCAGAAACTCCATGAAGGTGATAATCCCGGCATTGTGGGGACATGAACATTGGAACCTTAACAGTAGGACAAGAGAAAGGGAGGTCATAGAGTTCAACGAAAACTGAACTACCTTCTGTGTCAAAGGAACTCCCAAATTCAAGAGGGACACCAGAAGTTACACATGGAACGTTAGTAAAAGATGGGGGAAATACATCCTCAGAGATCAAATGAACAGGCGGTTTGAGCAAGGGCTAATGTTTGGTAATACCCTCTGAGAACATAACCACGTTTTCAAAGAGGGTATGTTACAAACATCATTCTGCCACATCAACCTCAAGACATTAATGATCTCATCATGGCCAAATCATATGAAACATATAATTCGATAGAAGGTAGAAAAGAAGAATAGGCGGCCCCTTCCTAGAACTGAGAAATATGAAGAGCTTACTTCTAGGCACTTCAATGATGGCGTAGTCTTCTCCACGAATACCATCGACAAATAATGAAAAACGGCTTATGAAAAATTGAGAAAACAGACTTTTTATAAAAAGCCAGCGGGCCAAGAGTTGGGTGAGGATGCCAAGGAGTAAAACCAACCCCGTAACAGTAGGAACATAAGTTTGAATGGGGTACAGAATGTACTGATAAGACTAGAACCAAAATGTGACACAACATCTGTCAAATAGATATCTGGAATATCAACCGGCAAAGAGACATGAGAGCTATCTGTATTAGGGTGAAGATAAGAGCAAGAGAGTGCAGGTCCCTTGAGGAGGGAACCTAAACGGTTGTTGCTGCTACTGGAGATCCTTCACATAGGTCAGTGACGTGGTCAAGAAGGTTTTCCATTATCTAATATAACTCAAAGACAGTCAACAGAAGCAGTTACATAGAATGGATACGTCAACACCAACATTTCAGTCTCCTCCCGACATAAATAGAAACCTACCGTGGTTAGCGTGGGAAAGAGTGAACACAGAAATAGTTTCTGCACAATTATTAGAGAGTGCTTCAAGCAGGGTCTGCGTAAATTAAGGAGATATCCCACAAAATGGCGTAGGACGCGTTGATGACCTCAACTCAGAATTATTCTCTATTTCTTACCTAGTAAGAAGCCTATTTAAGCAGATATCGAAATACCAGCGTGATATAAGGTGCATAGTGACTCAGCTACTGAAATCTCACGAGTAGAAGTGGGGCATATAGAAGGGTGCATTGGCACAGTTCAGCCCAGTAACATCTCTATAAGCACGTCCTACACTCTGACACTCTGAGGATGGGAATGTAATTCCCGAAAGCGCTAAGATTTTGTATATAAAAGACTAAGAAACAATAAAGTCCGTCATGCAGGGGCTGCGTAAACTAAGCAGATTTCCCTCGTGAAGCTTGACAATAGGTAAATCTACAAACTGGTGACATAACACCACCATGAATATTAAGTGAATAAATACAAACGGTAATAAGAAATCTTTCAGTCAATTTGAACAAACTCCCAACGAGAAACGTCTGAAAATAATCAAAATATAACATATTAATTTCGTTGAATTATTATATCTAGCACAGTAATTTACAATGAATCAGAATATTTTTATCCCAATCAAACAAATTTTAGTAGTCCAATAACTTAAGACGAGAAGGGGGGGGGGTCCATATTGTTTGGTAGTTCGTCTTTATATAGGGTCCTGCAAAAAAACCTCCCTGATTTCAATAGGCATTTGCAAAAAGAATAAGAAACTTACAGAACAATTACTTATATTTGTGAATAGCCTATATAATGCCATTTTACATCACTTAGTATACTTTATTTGGTTTTGAAAATTATGTCCTATAAATGATGTCCCCCATTGTTAAGACATTCACTTAGTCTTTTCCTGAAGTTGTCCATAGTTCTTCGTGTACCTTCCCTTGGAATGGCTGCCACTTCCTGCCAAATGACATCTTTTAGTTCTTGCAGAGTTCTGGGACGATGTTTGTACACTTTAGCCTTAAGGTAGCCCCACAGAAAGAAATCACAAGGTGATAAGTCGGGTGACCTTGGGGGCCAGGAAATGGCTCCACTTAAAGAAACAAGACGTCCAGGGTACAATTCTCTTAACATTTCCATGGACCGCCCAGCAGTGTGAGCTGTGGCTCCGTCCTGTTGGAACCAAACTTCTTCTTCCTCATGGTCTAAAAAAAACTGGTTGATCTTGGGTCGGAGAAATGTCTCTATCGTGTTACAATAGCGATCGGCATTGACCGTTTGTCCATCTACTTCAAAAAAAGTACGGTCCCCACACACCAAAGTCCGCAACGGCGCACCAAACATTGACTTTTGGGCTGTGTAGTGGTTGTTGGTGGAGTTCCCTAGGATTTTCTGCAGCCCAGTAGCGGAAATTCTGTTTGTTAACAGTTCCACACAAGTGGAAGTGGGCTTCATCAGAAGAAATGAAGACAGCATCTGGGGGAATGTTTTGCAAAATGTCATCACATGCAGCCCTGCTAGTTTCATAATCTGAACACTGAAAATGGCACGTACGCCGCTACGGAACAATACCCCCTCCACATCTCTACCCCCACTACAACTCACGCGGTGGCTTGCAAAAAGAGGGGAGGTTTTTTTGCCGGACCCTGTATATATTATATATATATATATATATATATATATATATATATATATATATATATATATATAAACACAATTTCACATGTGTGTTATACTAGCAAGAGGAAAGTCTGCTTAGTTTGCGCAGCCTCTACGTGACGGACTTTTGAATTTGCAGGAGGAACAGTGCCTACCTGGAACACGTGAGTTATCGCCCATGGGAGGGTGCGAGCTAACAATAGTCAGCATTCCACCTTTATCTGGTTGACCTAAAGTGGATCATGAGCTAGAGAGCTCCAATCTCTGAGTAGTTGGGTCTTCTGGGAATTCAGTGGCTTTGCAATAAGTGGATCACGTTCACATGATGGCAAGGAAAAGCGACATGATGCAGTCTTCAAAAGAAATGCACAATGCACGGTGCACACCACTAACCGGCTGTCTCCAACGAATAAACACATTTCGCTCAACACATCGCACATATGATATATTGTCATACCTCTCGGTGGAGACCGTCGTCACTGGCAGATGGTTGATTGCTGGCAAGCGCTTTCGATGCGATGGCATCATCTTCAAGCCTGTCAATAGTTGTACTGAGTTGGTTGTCCGTCAGTCAGTGGGTTTTATGCTCTGTTCACCGTATTAGTTGTTTACTAATTATTAATTAATTATATATATTATATTAATTAATTAAATAATTATATATATATATATATATATATATATATATATATATATATATATATATCGAGTTATTTTAATAAGTGACCACTAGAGCAATATTAATTATGTTGGGAAAGCATGCAAGATTTATGGAGATATTTCCGAAGTATAGTAAAATACTCAAAACACGGAATTCATTTCGATCAGAAATAATTAAAGAAACAGGGGCTGCGTAAACTAATTTCATATCTGAAATTACAAAATAGATAAATCTACATACTGTTGACACTAAACGCTACCGAAAATATTAAGTGAATAACTACAAACGGTAATAACCTCCCAACGGAAAAACAATTACTGAAATATATCTGAATATAGCACATTAATTTATTGAAAACTATTTACTATAGCAAGTGGAGTAATTCCGAATTTCCGAAAATCTCCTTTAAACACCCCCCCCTCCCACTGATCCGATTTCAGTCATTAACGAACGTGGTCTTTCTTTTTACATGAAACGAATATAAATCGGTTTGGTAACGATTAAAGAAAAATTGCGATATGCGTATATATATGTATTTGGAACAGACCTCATTTTCGTATCTCCTGGGTAGGATCGATGGAAATTTCAAGAAATTTGTAGAAAACCGCGTCATGAGTACGAACTGTGCTATAAAGCCCTTGCCCTCTGCAAGTTCTTTAATATTCAGAGTGCACTTTCAGAGAGTAAACTCCATCATCATGGTGCGTTAAAGTTGGATTCCTTGGAAAATAAATGCAAAGTTTAAGATTTTCTTAACTTTTAATATCGAGGTTAATAATTTTCAATCTAAAAATCGCATAATTTTGGCTGCGAATTGAAATCTTTAATAAAACACTCTTTATATGAACAAGGGAGGCTGAAACTAACATTATTAAAAGATTTTCTCCAATGGGAAATTAGCTATTTAAACGTTTTATGTAAAAAGATCGTTAACGGCTGAAATCGAACCGGAGGGGGGGGGGGGTAGAAGTCTTTTTTTTAAATAATATGGCAAATAATTATCAAATTTTCGAATGGTATCAAAATTTAAAGAATATTTGGTACACCGAGATACTTCAATAAAGGGCAAAGTACAAATATGTAAAACCATAATATCGCATTGTAATATTATTGTGAAATTCATTACCGAATCTATGCCATTTTAAGGCTCTACTTAAAACTTACTAACGGTAAACTGACAGTTAAACTCTGAAACTTAAATGCTGTGCTTTTTCATATTTAGACCTGGTGAGTACAAAAATAAATATAGTCTATAACACTTTATCTTAAAACAATCGATTTTAAATTTTGAAGCGGCATAATAGAGTTCAAGATTGACGTGCAAATAATCGGTTTGTAGTCAGCTGACTTAACCTACTTGGGAAACCTCAGTATCAACGACCTCCCCAGTGAGGATAGTAGCAATCTATAATTAAATTTAATAAATATACCATGTAAGTAGATACTTATTAATATCTGGTAAAGAATTATCACAGGGTTTTGTTAAATTAGTGTTATTATTTTTGAAAAGGGATAGTCCCTGAAGAGATGCTATGCAAACCATGAAACATGTAGGGCAGTATGAATAAAGTTTGAGCGAGAAAATGTTTTTATTCGTGACCCTCTCCATAAAACTATGAAGAATATATAAAAATATTGTGAATATGAATATTAATAATGTATTATGTAAAGTCAATGGATTTTTTTTTTAAGTGAATTTGGATAGTCGTGATTAATTTAATTATTAATTTTAATAACAATTTTTAATTATTATTTACTAAATGATCGAAAAGACAAAACTCAAGAGACGAATTTCATATGTCTAAGTTTATGCGTGTTTGTGTAAATGTTTTTCATAACAATCTGATGGCGGTAAAATATACCTTTTAAGCAAGGACAACCTTAAACGTGTTGTGGGACAATCTCTATTGTGCAAATACGTTCTCGGGCCGCGTATAAAATTAGTGCATTTAAAAGTAGTGTTCATAATTTTCAACGACATATCAGACATGAAATTATACGACAATGTAATTATAATAAAATTTATTGAAATAACAAATTGAAATGAAAAAAAAAATGGATAAATAGATAAAACATCATATTTAAATCGTAAAATTTGAAATTATTACAAACAACTAAAGTTATTTTATTTTTTATTGTTATTAGGCACCGAACTCGCGAGGGTTATTTATGCCTAGGTGGTCAAAGGTTCATTTTTGTTTTCCTTCCTTTTCTCTCATCTCTTTTCATTTGGAGTAAGCAGTGTGATATTTTTGTATAATTTGGGTTTTCAAAATGTCTCGCGGGCCGGATCAAATCTTACAGCTGGCCGGTTGTTGCCCACATATGTTTTATGCCATTTCTGGCACGACTAGTGGAAAGTGTAACAATGGTATAGTTACCTCCTAATATTTATTATATTTTCTCTTGATGGGGCGTCACTAGCAGAGAAATAAAAATGGTTTTAACAATCATTTGAGGTTTTCATTTAGCAGATTTACCTTAAGGGAAATCAGCTTCTGAGGTAGTACTCATGACGCTATTTTTGAAAAGTTTGTCCAAATGCCCATGGATCCCAGGAGATGACGAAAATGAGGTCCGTTCAAAATATATATATATATATATATATATATATATATATATATATTTGTCTGTTAACGCTCTAGCGGTCGCAACTTTTGTTTGATCGTAGCCAAACTCGATATTTAGACGTTTTATACAAAAAGACAGATCAAGTTCGTTAATGGCTGAAATCGGACCAGTGGGAGGGGGGATTTTCGAAAATTTGAAATATCTCAGTTACCATACGTCTGATCAAAAAATTGTATAGAACCAGTCTTATTGTAAATTAAATTTACTATAAATATTGTTCTATACATTTATTGTCTATCTCCAATATTAATCGAGATATTTGAATTTTTATTAAATTTGGGCCGATAACGGACGACGAGTTTCCCACCAAAAGCTAGTTCGGCCCTTTGCCGTCACTGTTCGGCTCTCGTATGGAGATTTCTCTAATGTATAACTTCACGTGGGAAATCTGCTTAGTTTACGCAGCCCCTGCGTGACGGACTTTTATTTTATCATCAGAATGTTAAGTGAATTTGAATGGGTAATATTTTCACAGTAAATATTTTAGGAAATTTTCTTTTATTATTTATTCAAATTTATAAATTATTGTGTTGATATTTCCAATAAACATACTTTATTATTATTAGCCTTTACTTTTAACTCCTGAGCCATGGATTGTGTAGAGTAGAAACTACCCTAATATGAGGGAGAAGGAGGGGGGAAGACAGGAAAATTTAGCGTTAGGAAGGGGTAGAGGGTGGAGGAGGGTAACTCGTTAGGATGCGAGCTGGACCTGCTCCCCATGTGTGCCCTGTGTATGTGTTCGTGGGGGTCTAATCATCCCCACTCCTAGCCCCTGACGTCACAAGGCCCCGCCCACCCCCTCTCTCCCTTATATTCGCCATCACACGCGCACACACATAGATACCCCCCCCCCCCAAAACACAACGCGTATTCTCGATAATTACTCTCTCTCTCTCTCTCTCTCTCACTGCCTTTCTCTCCCCTTTCTCTACGCCGCCTCAAAAACTTCCTCATCACTACCAGAGACACTCCTCTAACAAAGGAGCCACAAGAAAAACCAATCTTATTTCTCGCTATGTATGAGTCTATTCTATTTTCAAAACTAACGAAATTAATGACTTACAGTTCTGAAAAAGAAGAATATTACAATAGAAAACTCCTCGCATCGAGATTGCCAATAGTCATGACTCACAGCCACATTGAACACTTACATGAAAATAGTTTATAACTCATATTTCATGTTTATTTATTGACTACATTTCCCTAAAGGAAAATATGGTATAGAAGCGGCCCTAATATCAATTTTCAAAACTTTCGTAAAAAGGCCACTAATCCTACCTTGCAGATGTTGAATCTGCAGGTTACACCTGGCAATTCCTCCAGTGAACAGGTAATCTTGAATTTCAATGGAACAGAAAAGGCATCAGATTGCCCCACAGCTTTCTGTATAATACTATCCAACAATAAAGGCATCATGATGAAAATCCCACTCGAAGCCAGAGTTATTAGTCATCCCTCCGCAGCCAGTAGCCTCAGTGTGACAATGGAAACTAAAATTTTAATTTTCACATTGTTGAAGTAAAAGCCGTTTCCAACCCACCTGATTTAGGCAAGAACGTAATAATCCTAAAATACCCAGTCAAAGCAAATATTATGTAATGTTAATAAAGATGTCTATTATAGATTATCATCACAAGTTTTTTTTTTAATGAATTCATAAGGACTGTCCTAAATCAGGGATATTGCCAAATTATTTTCAAATATGTAGGGTGTTAAAACCTACAGTACATTGATGCATCTGGGGGGAAGGGAGATGTGGCAGGTGCTACTCTACTTAGACACTTTTATGTATTCGTACTAGTTTCATACTTATTAGATTCATAAATTAAAAAAGAAAAGAAAAGAAAATGTATTTTACTACGTCCGGTTTATGCCACTAAGACAGACGATATACAGGTTATCACCGTTTTCTAGCCCGATTCGGACTAATTGTAAAGATCTTATTTAGTAAGTTCTTCACTAGATAAATGATATTTGCCTTCGCAGGAGTCGACCCCACGACACACAGAGTATCAAGGCCAACGCCTTAACTGGCATGGTTTCTTTTTAAGAAAGTATACATTTTTATAAGTTTTCTCTATTATTTGAGATAGAACTTAGTCCATTGGAATAACTCACGTGTCAAAGTGACAAACATGAAGGAAAACTTACTAGTTCCATATACTTCAACAGTCCGCTATCAGAAACTCTACTACTACATGAAAACAGAATTTCATACTGATCTGAAGAAATAAAATCCCCGTCGAATTAAAATAGGGAAAGACAAATCCACTCTCAACTCACAGAACTTGTACTTGCCGAAAGCTCACAAATCTCAGAAGATGGTCGATCAATCTTTATCTTTGTTAAATCCTTCCTACGGCGTTTGGGGGTATGGGACGTTTTCAGTCTATCGTATTTTTGTCTATGATAACATTCGTTTTTTCTTCATTCTTAATACAAAATGTCCTTTCAAGGACCTCCTTCGAAAATAGCAAGGACCAGTCTGAATAATCCACACTTGCTTGGTTCATGCATGATCCTTACGGTCATAAATGAAATTATGGAAGTATAACAGCCAGACACTTTTCCACAATGAAATCAAATCTATGTGTTATACCAGAAAGTCTTGAAGGATATAAGAATATCATTATCGCCTTTTATAAAAGTACTTCCCTTAGGAAAAGTGGAACACCTCCAGTAAGTGAAGAATAGCGAAAATCGGCATTTTGAAAAATATATGGGACATCATTAGCAGTTGAGTGTACTTTAAAAAATGCAGAATAATTTTTTTTGTTTTGGTAATTATAAGATATTTGTGGGACATTGAGATAGGAAATTATATTATGGAATGATAAGGGAGTATATATAGTAAGGGAGGGAGATGTCGCCCGGGGCCTAGCAATATGGGGCATTCCAGCCTTTAAGGGGCTAATCTCCCAGGTCCTGAGGGACCCCTGGGGGTCTGCCCGCTCCTTTTTACGGCGGGTCGTCACAAAGCTTTGTGTATAAGCGATAGGGACAGAATGAAATTCCTCGACACCCTCCTCCACCCCGCTCTCAAAACTTTGTTTTATAACCACCCTCTCTTTTTCTTTTGCCACATTTGCCATCCATTCTGGGGAACAGAGCCCCGAGTCGCTGGGTGTCTCACTCGAAGGCAGTCAGTTGTCCTAATGCAATACCAATTCTAAGACTATAAATATCCAATTAACAGCGGCAAAAAGCAAATCAACAAGCGTCCCACCTATTTCTTTTATTAAACACACCCTCAATACATAAAGGTTCCTAAGGAACCCAGAAGGACCCAGAACACTTTAACGGAAGAATACAACTACCAACCGTTTTTGTAATAATTGAGATCCGGAACAATAACAGACACTGGTAGTAATTCATACAACTTGCAGAAAATATAGAAATCACAAACATAAAAAGTCGTAGCTGTATTAGTTGGCGCTCTTGAAAAACGTTGCTGGTTCTCAGAAAACAAGTTTAATTTATTTTCATCAACAGCCAAAAACAAAAAAAAAGTGCAAATGATTGAATGTGCCAGAGCTGGTGGGCGCCCAGCCCCTTGACAGCGCTGTCAAGTTCAGGAAAAGCCATACACTTGTAAGTGCCTGTATAATACACTAACAAAACTCGTATCAGTAGTATTGAATGTACTAATGCTACCAGGTTTAATGACCGAAGGAAACAGAATTTTTTTAGGGAGTTGTAATTTACTTTCAAGTATTTAGATATCCTCCTCATAGGAATTCCATATAATAGCAGGACATTTGAGTTGCACTTCCTGAGTTTTTCTACTGTGGTTTTTGATTTTTAAGGGCTCTTGAAGATACTTCATTATCCATCGAGTAGGAAACAATCAATACACATCTTCAGGCAGTATGCACGTACTGGAAGATCTATTAACAAAAACATGGCCTAACTTTAGGAATCACCCAAGGACATAAGTATAGGAGGAAATATAACCTGTAAATATTTTGCAGTATGAAAGAATAATTTGGCAATAGTCCCATCCTTAATTATAGATTGAAGAAATCAGGAGAAAATAAGTCTATAATTTTATATTTCATCACGCAAGAAGTCCTCCTGAACTGTAGTCTTCCATAATAAACAATGGAACACTTTCGTAATGTTAACCGAAATTCTTGAAACCCTTTAATTTATCCTGTAACTGTTTATATATATATATATATATATATATTTGTCTGTTACCGCTCTAGCGGTCGCAATTATTGTTTAATCGTTACCAAACTCGATATATAGTAGTTTTATGTAAAAAGAAAGAGCAAATTCGTTAACGGCTGAAATCGGACCAGGGGGAAAGGGGGTTTAGAGGGGGAGAATTTTGAAAATTCGAAATATTTCCGTTACCATACGTCTGATCGAAAAAATGTATAGAAGCAATCGTATAGCAAATTAAATGTAGTGTAAATATTGTTATATACATTCATTCTCTATCTTGAATATTAACCGTGATATATGCATTTTTCAGCAAACCCCCCACATCTACTCATGTTACATAAACAATACTTTGTTATGTAATAAACCATATTATTCGAAGCTTAAATACCAAATATTGTTTTCAAGAGACATTTTATACGAGATAAAAATTATTCTGATTTATTAAATTACAGTACTGGATATAGTAAACAGTTTCCAATCTAATTAATAAGTTATATTCAGATATATTACAGTAATTGTTTTTCTTTCCGGTAAGAAGTTGGCACACCTGTTTGTTTACGTTTCAGATGTTTTCCGGTGGGAGGTTTCTTATTATCGTTTCTATTTATTCACTTACTATTTGCGGTGTTGTTGTGTTACCGGTATGTAGATTTATCTATTGTTAAACTTCACGCGGGAAATCTGCTTATAGTTTACGCAGCCCCTGCGTGACAGACTTTCCTCCGTAGACTTCTTCGCTGGGCCAAATGTTTCTCTACTCCATGCCGGCTTCCTGTTCCAGCAGTCTCTTCACCACAACTCTATAAATACCAGCGGGAACCAGGAGATCGTATCGGAGATCAGGTCAACAGTAGCAGCTATGTGCAGCCTGAAGAAGCTAACCGAAGAGCTAACAAAAAATTAATGATACAAAGTGAGATAATGAGGCCGGAGGAGCTGAAAGCCGGGATAGAATAGAGGAACTTGACATCAAACATACATCATGCTTCATCTCATCCCAAATCCGGTCACCAGAAATTCCAAGGGATACCCTCAGAGTCTTTGAATTTTCAGCTAAGCAACAACGTTAATTATCCATGCAAAATATAAAATTATATAATACAAAGTCAGTCGTAGCTGCATTCAGACATCACAGAATGGTTCCTAAAAATACTTTCTGATGGAGAGCGAAGTAGAATTATAAGACAAAGAAATACTATGTTGAAACCTAATATCACATTTGCATTAGGAATGAATTGTGGAAAACAAGTCACTGGCTTTATGAGCCTCGGATTTAATGGCGATGAGGAATTGGAGATGATGATTTCTGAGGCGAGCAAAGACAGCTCCAATAAAAGGCGAGTGCTTACCGCCCACCCGTACTCTCCGGCCGTATTCTCGACACCATTGTTAAGTCTGCCAACTTACCGCTTTATAGCTACTATCAATTTTATCTACACTCCCATAGCCCTCCTCGCGGGGCTGTAAATATTGTTTAAATAGTATTAAAATGAGACAATAAAATTTAGCATGTGGGATTACGCTGCAATTTATTATATAGAAGGTATTATTATTGGTTTATTAAACTCATATGTTATGGCTTTCTCATCCCCTCTCCTCTCCGATACTGTAACCAATTGCAATAACTTTTATGAACATTGTATTTTTTCATCAGAATATATTAATTTCTGCATATCAGGTGGCAATAAACGAGAAGAAATTTGCTAGTCGAATATTTGGATTCTTCACTTAAACTTACAGATGGAGAGATATGTGGAGGGGATGTTTGGTAAGTGCAAAATCACTACCACCCGGTGCATCCCTTCATTATCCGTTCTGCCGTTTTGCTGAAAAGAAAACCGAAGGGTCACACTTTGTTTAGTGCAATGCAACCTAGTTAACCAAGTTCCCAGGGTGTGAAATTCAAGAAATACAATTTGAGGCAAGGAAGATTTTGCTACATTATGAGATTTACATGTGACACTGGGGGCTGTACTACAGACATGGTGTCCAAGGCTTAAGTACCCCATGGCGGAAAAGGCCTGATAATAGAACTCCACGGTAGAGATAGTTTACCCTATTTCTTAAAAGCAAGTTATTAGATATGAATTAGAACTTTATTGTCCGTTGTTATGGCTGCAATCATATCTTGCTGCATGTAGTTTGTAGATGAATACATGAAGAAAGCAGATGAAATCAAGATTGGCTATCTATTCCAAGGTAATAACCTTCCCCAACATTCGAGAAAGGTAAGAGATCAGCCTCTAAACCATGAAACAGATTGGTCTAAAACAGATAAAGCACCGTTGGTCCTTTCTTTCTAATTATCACTGGCTGAAAGCAAATATACAAAGTAGAATTATAATGTTGACTAGTTAACCGGATGAAATATTCTGACCAACGTCAATAATGAATACAACCTTATAACGGAATAAGGGCGGATTAGCACAAGTATCGGAAGCGGAGTGTGCCGAGAAACGAAGATCCACGAGTCTATACGATGTTCTTGAAAGCGTTTACGCAAGATCCAAAATTCAGCCAAACAGGGGGAAAAATCAAGTAACCTAACTTTGAACTGTAGGTTTGGGTCGGAAGATTCGCAAAAGCATACTTTCAAGTGATAAGTAAGTCTTATCTTGGGTGCTATATACTAAAATGAAGAGCACCAAAATACGATAATGCAAAATATGAATCTGTTCGCGGAAGAATGAAATCCGGGAAGAGTAAAGCCAGCGCACGCCAGTTGATGACGACATCTACATTGCCCTGGACTAGGTATCTCGCTGCCAGCACATCCAACCACGAGGGGCGCCGACAGGAAAGGGCAAGAGAAGCCAGAACAAGATGGAAGCCTACGGCGGCACGTAAAGAGACAACTTCTCATCGCAAGTGAAAAATCCCCTAAAATGTGCGAGTAGGCGCAAAAGCACGATCGGGCGATACAGCTGAGAAGCGGGGAAGAACTATGAAGATATAATTCACGTGAGTACTCACATTCAAAATCACAACTTCACATGTGAAAGGCAACTATAAACATTTCCCCCACATATAAAGCACAACCGACCTTCATCAGATGCAGAGGAGACGAACGAACGAAAACGAACGCAACCGTCAAAAAGTCTTAATAGATTCAAACGTGGAATTCCAAGGCTTAATATTAATCAAAGCTTATTAATTAAGAAAAATAAATATGCCTTAGGTAGTTAATTCAGATGTTACCTTACCTGTTTCGTGCCTCAGCAACTCCCAAACTGTTAGTGTAAAAAACGACCTTATGTAATGGAAGAAAACTTCAACATTTTCCATTTTGAAGAACATTCTGTAAGTTCACCGGTATATTATCAGATTTTCCTTAGTACTCATGACGCGATTTTCGAAAATTTTCTGCAATTGTCCATCGATCCTACCCAGGAGATGACGAAAATGAGGTCCGTTCGTATATATATATATATATATATATATATATATATATATATATATTTGTTAACGCTTTAGCGGTCGCAATTTTTGTTTGATCGTTACCAAACTCGATATTTAAACGTTTTATGTAAAAAGACAGATCAAGTTCGTTAACGGCTAAAATCGGACCAGTGGGAGGGGGGGGGTTTAGAGGGGGAGATTTTCGAAAATTCGAAATATCTCCGTTACCATACGTCGGATCAAAACATTGCAAAGAACCAATCTTATTGTACATTGCATGTTCTATAAATATTCTTCTAAACATTTATTCTCTATCTTGAATATTAACCGAGATATTTGCATTTTTATTTAATTTGGGTCGATAGTGGACGACTGTTTCCCGCCAAAAGCTAGTTCGGCCCGTTGCTGTAACTGTTCAGCTCTCGTATGGAGATTTCTCTATTGAATAACTTCACGTGGGAAATCTGCTTAGCTTACGCATCCCCTGCGTGACGGACTTTTCTACAATTTGAGAAATGTTGATAAAACAGGGCTAGTTTCCAAACTACTGGTCTTAACAGGTGATAGAGGTGTCTGCTATCATCTAGTTGTGCTGATAATCGGCTCAATGTTGAACTTCTATTCTTCCCCCTAGAGTCCTTTCTTCAACTTGAGGCGACTGAGTAGATTCTTTATTAGACCGAACATTTGAACTCCCAGCAAAGCCTCTGACAGAGTCTGGCCTTTCAAGAGCAGTTGTGCCAACGATTTTGATTTATCAATATAGGAATGAGAATACATTGTAATACTCCGAAGGGACAGTGAAGGAGAAGGGAAATAAACTGCTGTTGCTTTCAGACGTAGTTATTTCTATTGCAATAACCAATAGGACCTGCCATATAAGATCTGTGGAACCCACACTGACAAGGGAAGCACAGACGGAAGATTAGACAGGTTATTAAGGCAAGCCGCCATTTACCGAGGCGAGCCAATGGAAAACGATGAGGCCGACGGCAGTAAAAGATGGGGCTTCAACAGACAGATATTTATGAAGGTTGTACTAAAACAGTGGCTAGCTCCGAGTACTGAGGCTGCACTACACTATTAAGCTAATAACTAACTCTAATAATAGTTGTGCTCAAAAACATTATAACTTTCTTAGGTAATCATTCTCAACAATGCAATAATTAAGTTCGCAACATGGCATTGCGATCTTACTGAGTGACCAATCTGAACTTAGTCAAGTTGGTTTATGCTTGGTAAATGATACTGCCAACCTTTAAGGGGTAGATGAATTCATCGAGGCTTTTAATAACAAATCAATAACAAAATTCATGAGCACATAAAATACCAAAATCGTCTTTAAGGGTAGTTAAGTAAGAATAAAATGTCACGAAGCTAGGCTATCTTTTAGCTAGACCAAAACCATAAAATTCATTTCGGAACTTTCGAAGAAAATAACGGCAATGTGTGATAATAAGGCTGAGAAAGAAATATGGTTGTTTTATTTAATTAATGTCGTGACGTCTGAAGGGACAGCAGGAAAAAGTGATACTCGTGAGGAGTGCGCTTCTTCAGTAGCACGAACTCTTCAAGACGTCAGCATGTCCACTTTAATTAGCTAACTTGAAGCTTTTTATCTCCTTTCCAATTCATCGGATTAAATCAATCATTAACAGTCCAACCAAATATTGTCCTTGAAGTTAATTTTAATTGACAGAATAGAGTGTTGCAGGTCATATAACGCCAACAGAAATGTTAAGACAATATACTTAAAAAAGATCCTCATTGAAAGAAGTTTGGAAATAGCCAAAATCTAACATAAAATAACTAAAATAATATAAAGGAGCAGAGCAGCTTAACTTCTGAGGCTTTGTTTTAGATGGTAAATTCCAATAATTTCCATTTAGTAGGGGTGAAGGGATCTTGGCGCTGATGGACAGGAGACGTGCTAAAGAATTGATATGGACAAAAATTATTTTTTTTGTAAACATCACTTTCGCGAAGTATCTCGCTTAAACATCTCGGGCCATAGTTCCTGGACCAATCCCAGCTTTAAAGGCATAGTTGATGGTGTTACTAATATTATACTATATGCGAAGAAGTTCGTATCACTAGAAGTTCAAATTTTCTTCGTTAATTATGGAGTCCTGAGGGGGAAAAGGCATTTCGTAAAATCATTAAAACTTAACGATATTCTAACCAACAAAACTGCTCTATTTTATTCGTGTGTAGGATCCATGAAGTCTGACTAGGGTCAACTTTGACTGGTAATCTTCAGGTAACCATCCTTTTCTGGCCAAGTATTACAATTTGCAAGTTCGTCCTACTGCTCGCGTGGGAATAGAACCCACAAACTCTTGTTGTCTTTATGTATTAGGAGTAACACGGTAACTCACATTGATACACTGGCCCCTCTTTTGACATTTGAGATACGAGGTTTTCATTCTAAGACGTCGATATAACACCCATTTTAATATCGACAAAGAGAAAATTTAATAGCCGTTCCCCGATTTTTAATTTCAAATGCTATGTTTTATCGTACGGATCTGAAGGTGGAATTTGTGAGGACAGAAATTCATAGGGGGCAGGTACAAATCAGACTCCTACAGGGGCCTTAGAACTAAAGAGAAACTTGGACTTTACTAAATCAGCATTCCTGAAATAATTTTTCCCCCTGTTATTATTCACTGCTAACTTCATTTCCATTTGTTTTCCTATTTGTTGTTAACTACTCACTTATATGTTTAGCTTTTTTGAAGTTATTTATTAACAGGATACTATTAGCCATTTATTGAACCCTGGATTTATGGTGTCGAAGAGAATGAAGGAAGGAAGGACAAAGGCCACAAACAGCAAGCAACCGGAAGGGGTGATAATTCTGCGTGAGACAGGAATTATTTGAGTGCAATTCTCCCCCATAGCTTCCATACAGTTCACCAGTGTGAGAATAAAGTCTGCAACTTAAATATACCCCCCAGTGCCCATGTTCTTGCATGTATGAATGGAAGTTTCCTTCTGACGTCGATATAGTTGGATTGTCTGATATTGAAGATAAAAGATTACAACATGTCCTTTTGGTCTTCTTTCCCGTGTCCCTGTGGACATCAGGATCTCCTGCCCACGAAAATATTGACCAGGTAAGCATGTGAAACAAAACACACACCCACATTACCTGAATGATTATTTTACTGGTCCAAAAAAAAAAATTCTGCAGGACCGTTATTTTTAATAAAGTAATTTTCTTCTAGTATAGGTTATTAGACCTTTGGACAAGAATACACCTATTATACAGAGAGAAGTGTTCTACCCGCCCAGTAAACTTATTTTAGTGTTAAAGTTATTGTATCCTTGGAAAAGATTGGCTTCTCGAAGACTATTACCGGGGTAGGATGTGATTCATTGAACCAGCTGATGGGGAGAGGCTGAGCTATGTGGAGTGGTGAGCACGGTAGCTGCAGTCGGTGCATTACAGCTGGAAGGCAGAGGTAATAATAGTTAAAAGTGAAGCCGTTTGCTGCACTTAAAGCCGCCATTATCTCTCTTAATGTCTCACATTAGCTGTTGCACGGCTAACGTCTTCATACCAACCCCGGCCTCTCGTTCGTCAAATAGGCAATACACAGGCAAATTGAGGGTAATTACCTATTTCCTAGAAATATAAAACTAAAATGTGAATTGGCCAGAAAAACGCCATTTACGTTTAAGAATAATGTTATTCTATGAGCAGACTTTACTTCAAATAAATCGGCTATTTTAAACCCTGATCGGCGATTTTCCAAAACCTTCAAACAAACGTAATGGCTATAGATATATTTTGCGAGAGTATTTGTTTTCCTTTATCGATTGGATTAGAATGCCTTAATGATCTTCGCCACAATTACCAAATTTCACCACCTCTATATAACCTGGCTGCAGTTTTTCCACCCATGAACAGTTCCATAGGGTCCTTCGTTATTCGCAACTCATCTCGACTTCGGTCACACTCGAGGTAGGTTCTAACAACAATTATCTTGTGTAGTGAGCTTTATGGATTACTTCTTACCACAAAATTCTGACCATTGTAACCTCTTAGTTTTCATATCGTGAAAATCTCGACCATCTCATTTCAGGTATAGTTTTCTTTCTTCAGAAACCAAAGTCACCCTCGAGTTTAGGCTCAGAGAACCTAACCTTCAAACTTATCGTTCATGCTTCACAAACATGTATCAGTAAGGATATTATTGACAATGGAGTAAAATTACCTAAGTTTCGAGGAATGTTCCTATATCTCCATACTCTAGAAACGGAATGATATCAGATAATCTCGTCCATGCTTTTCTCCCCCAGAGTCTTAAGTTACCATCCCATGTTTGGCCTATTAAGAACGTTAGGAACGTTACTCAAACCTTTCAATTTTCGTTTCTTGGACGCCCTAGTTTAAAGGCTCGTGAGAGTTTCCTTGATCTTAAGACTGAAGAAGAATTGGAAGAGAATTTAGACTGAGGTTACTGTAGCGCCGAGGTCTTAACCGCTCTCTAATTGCGGTAGAAAGGACCCTAAGCTTAAGTTGCTTTCGAGATGTAGGTTAAAGTTTATTATCATATACTTCGTCTTTACTTAGTTTCCTGCAAGCATATCTCTTTTGCCGCTGGTATCAATGAACCGGCGAGTGAGAGCATATACTCTTCCGAAAACAGCTACATCATCTGCATATCCGAGGAATTCTCCTCATCTTGGTTAGCCCATTCACCTTGGAAGCTTCGCGTATTACATTCGTCAATATTGGGCTGAACAGCATAGAAGAAGAGCAATCACCTGAATCCCTTAACCTAAGGTTGAATACTTCAGTCAACCGACGGCCGACACCACGACACTGATACAAGTCCTTGTAAGCCTGACAAGTTTCTCTGGAAACCATAGTTCCGTAATTATTTTCCCAACACAGTTTCTATCAACTTAATCATAACTTACTTTACAGTCAGCGAATAGGACATTACATTACAGTCATCTTGTTCTACCTTCAACCGCTTCTCGAGAATCAGTTTAAAAGTTTATGTCTGTCCCGACTAGAGATGGGATTTTACCCGGTAAATACCCAAATTCGGGTAAATACCTGGGAAAATACCCGGGAAAATACCCGATTGGGTAAATATTCGGGTATTTTTAAATTAGCTTCCCGAACTATTTTTGTAGTTATAGATTCTAAAACTTTTGTGTTGTTTGTTGACTTATGTTTGACTTATCAACGTGTCCTGAGACTGTACATCGCTTGCCGAGTCTTTGAAACTGTCGATAGCTCCTTATGCGGGCTCTTGCACTTCTTTTGTCGGCTTCCAGCGTTGCATTGCCAACAACAAAGCACACAAACGATTTTAATAAGTCCGTCACGCAGGGGCTGCGTAAACTAAGCAGATTTCCCATGTGAAATTTTACAATAGAGAAATTTCACGAGAGTCGAACAGTTAACAAAACGGCCGACCTATCTTTTGGCGGGAAACTCACTCATCCGTTATCCGCCCCGATCTCATAAAATGCAAATATCTCGGTTAATATTCAAGATAGAGAATAAATGTATATGACAATATTTTTAGTAAATTTAATTTGCAATAAGATTGATTCTATACAATTTTTCGATCCGACGTATAGTAACGGAAATATTTCGAATTTTAGAAAATCCTCCCCTCTAAACCCCCCTCCCACTGGTCCGATTTCAGCCATTAACGAACTTGATCTTTCTTTTTACATAAAACGACTAAATATCGAGTTTGGTAACGATCAAACAAAAATTGCGACCGCTAGAGTATATATATATATATATATATACAATTTTAACCTCATTTTCGTCATCTACAAGGTAGGATCGATGGACATTTGAAGAAAAATTTCGAAAATTCCGTCATGAGTACAACCTCAATAGCTGATTTCCCTTAAGGGAAATCTGCTAAAATAGAGACTAGTTGCCTCCAAACCTTTCTTTTGTTGAATAATTATATATAAATAAATAATAATTATTAATCATTATAGTTAATAATTATTTATTGTTATAGTTAATAATTATTAATTATTATAGTTAATAATTATTAATTATTATAGTTAATAATTATTAATTATTATAGTTAATAATTATTATTATTATATTATGGAAATTTCTTTTGTTTCAATATTGGCTATGTTTTATTTCCTCGCTTTTATCTCATTATTTACAGATTTTTTAATCAAACCTCAGTTTGTTCATACCCCGCAAAATAATGAAGGTATAGTTTACATTGCATTTGTTCATAAGAATGTAAAAATTAATAAAAGGTGTGGAATTTACTGTAAAAAACGAAAATACCCATGACTTGGGTTTTTTCCCACATAAATACCGGGTATTTACCCATTTGGGAAAATACCCGGGTTTTTACCTTTTGGGTATTTACCCTTCGCCCATCTCTAGTCCCGACAGACTTTTCTGAATTCTGGTTGATAATCACCTAGGGCTCTTCGTACGTGTAGGACTATTCATTTAGGCATTATGTAAGTCACAACCATGTATTACTATTGGCATCAGTGCAATTCCTCTTCTAAGTGTTTCATTCTTCAGGACTGGATATATATGAGGCCTGTGTTCCATTGGGCGGGGATGCGTTCCTCTCTTCAGATCTTAATAACTACCTGATGAATCCGGTTCATCAAGTGATCACTTCCATTGTTGAACGATTCGCCAGGAGAGCCGACAATCCTAGGGGTTTTGTCATTTGATTTTGTGGAATGCCATCCAGTAGATCTGGCTCCTCAACCAATTTTCCATACAAGTTCTGAGCGTCGTCCATGTCATCATTCACTGCAAGACTTCCTCTATTCAACAGCTGTCTGCAAGAGCTCTTTAATAACCCCCAAAACTTTATATTTTCTTGGTGTCAAGTTTTCCACCTTTTCTCTTAATTGGAGTGATTCTCCGTAAATAGCCGGTTCATTATTATCTTTCATCAGAGGACAATCCACACACCCTAGTAGTCTGCCAATTGATCTCCATGTCTTGCCGTCATTGAGACAGAAATACCTTTTTGGGTTTACAAAGAGTTTTACTAATTGCTTTTTGAGTAACCTCCTACCTTGGTTCTTTGCCACATTTGTGCAGGTCTATCTTTAACTTTCTCCTTTATTTCGCTATATTCCGGTCTTATTCTGTAAACTATTTTTGCAGAAGTCTTTCCTGCAGCATTTTCGATCGCAGCCTAGTGTCCATCAATTGGCGAACTATTGAAACCAAGTAGCTCACACCTGTTGGCCAATTCTATTTTATGATTGTGTTCAGGATCCTTTTTAACGTTTGGACTTCTTACCTTATATTCTTTAGCATGCTCTCCAGTCTTGACAATCCTCATCAACTGCTGCTAGTTGAATAAAACTAACCTTTGAATAACCGGAATCTCAGTCTATTCCATTGAAGGTTAAAACACCTCTCCAGAATTTAGGTGTCTTTTATCAACCAAGCAAAGTCAATCTGGTTCCTTTACTTGCCAATAATACTAGTCCAAGTATATTTATGGACGTTTTTAGGCGGGGACAAGGAACTGGTAGTAACAAGCTTTTTAGCAACAGAAAAACTGAAAGAATGAGAGTTTACGGCCTTCCCCCGACTGATTTGAACGAATATTTTTTAATGTGCAGTTCCTCATGAAAAACAAATTCAGTTAAAGCGTGAGAATGCACTTCTCATGCGTTCGTCTAAAAAAAAAAAAAAGTCCGTCACGCAGGGGCTGCGTAAACTAAGCAGATTTCCCACGGGAATTTTTACAATTGATAAATATGCCCAATAACAGGTGTAGTAGTAAGGGATCTCTAAAGAACTTATTCACGAGGGACGAACAGTTACGAAAACAGCCGTCAGAGCTCTCTTCGGAAAGTACCGAACAGCCGACTCATGCCGACCACACACAGAATACAAATGCAAATATCTCGGTTAATATTCAAGATACAGAATAAATGCATAGGACAATATTTATAGTAAATTTAATTTGAAATAAGATTCTATTTAGTTTAGGTTTAGTAATAGATAAATATGCATACTGCTAACACAAAACCACCGTCAATAAATACAAAAGGAAATAAGAAATGTTTCATCCAATTTCAATAACCTGCCGACAGGAAGCGTTAGGTTAGAAATGTAAACAAACGGGTCTGCCCGCCTCACACCGGAAAGAAAAACAATTACTGAAATATATAAGAATATAACATATTAATTTTATTGAGAACTATTTACTATATCTAGTACTGTAATTAATAATGAGTCAGAATAATTGTTATCTCAATCAATCAAATTTTAGTAGTCCAAAACCTTAAGACGGGGGGGGGGGTCACCAGAACATATTTGCATGCATCTCGTATAATAATGGCCTCTTGAATACAATATTTGGTATTTAAGATTCAAATAATGCGATTTATTATGTAGCAGAGTATTGTTTATGTAACATGAGTAGATGTGGCGGTTTGCTGATGGCTGAAAACTGAAAAATGCAAATATCTCGGTTCATATTCAAGATAATGAATAAATGTATATACCAATATTTATAGTGCATTTAATTTGCAATAAGATTGTTTCTATACAATTTTTCGATCCAACCTATGGTAACGGAGTTATTTCGAATTTTCAAAAATCCTCCCCTCCCCCTGGCCCAATTTCAGCCGTTAACGAACTTGATCTTTCTTTTTACATAAAACGACTAAATATCGAGTTTGGTAACGATTAAACAATCGCTAGAGCGGTAACAGACAAATATATATACAGTTTTGAACGGACCTCATTTTCGTCATCTACTAGGTAGGATCGATGGACATTTGAAAAAAAAAAATTGAAAATTCCGTCATGAGTACAACCTCAATAGCTGATTTCCCTTGGGGAAAATCTGCTAAAAAAATGTTAAAGATTTACCCGAAAGTCTTGAGTTGTAGACATGTATTTCTGAGTTCCGGCGGCTCACATGGTAAAGTTCTATTTAGCAGCTATTGAGGGCGTACTCATGACGAAAGTTTTGATTATTTCGAAAAATCTTAATATCTCCGTTATTATGCGTTGGATCAAAATATTGTATAGAACCAATCTTATTGACAATATCATGTTCTATAAATGTTGTTATGTACGAGTTCTCAATATGTTGATAATTAGCAAGGATATTAGCATTTTTCAGTTTTCGGCCTAGAGTAAACCACCACTCCTATTCCTGTCACATTAACAATAAGCTGTTATATTATGAAGAACAATATTGTTCACAAATATTGTTCTCATTGAACATTTACTTTTTGAGATAAACGCAAGTACGTGGGCAATCTGCTTAGTTAAAGCAGCCCCTAATTTTACATTTTTTTTTGTGATCGCAAGATCTCAAGATTAAATTTCACTGTGAGCAACTATATTTTTTTTTTCACTTTTTGTTTCTACGTGTATTTAATATTAATAAATAAATAGTTTTAGCAGATTTCCCTTAAGGGAAATCAGCTATTGAGGTCGTACTCATGACGCGATTTTCGAAAATTTTCTTCAAATGTCCATCGATCCTACCCAGGAGATGTCGAAAATGAGCTCCGTTCAAAAGTATATATATATATATATATATATATATATATATATATATATATATATATTTGTCTGGTACCGCTCTAGCGGTCGCAATTTTTGTTTAATCGTTACGAAACTCGATATTTAGTCGTTTTATGTAAAAAGAAAGATCAAGTGCGTTAATGGCTGTAATCGGACCCGATGGAGGGGGGGATAAGAGGGGGGAATATCGAATATTCAAAATATCTCCGTTATTATTCATCGGATAGAAAAATTGTATAGAGCCAATCTTTTTGCAAATTAAATTTACTATAAATATTGTTATGTACATTTATTCCCTATCTTGAATATTAAGCGAGATATTTGCATTTTTAAGAAGTCTGTGGTCGGGTATAGTTTCGATTACGTCGGCCATCTTCATTTCTCGGCTCAGGCGGAAGCTTCTTCTAACCTGTCGTTTCTAACCTTACCTTACCTTCGTTACTTTGTGAGATTTATGCAAATACGTTCTTTTCATCCGCCTCCCCCTTCTTTAGTTCTTGGACTAGTAAAATTTGAGTTATTAAAATATAAATTATTCTTACAATTCAGAAGCCGTTTCAATTGGGAATTTATTTTAATTAACTGAAAAATTTCTCATTATCTAATCACGGTGGTATTGTGTTACCAGTGTGCAGATTTCTCTATTGTAAAACTTCACGGGGGAAATCTGCTTAGTTTACGCAGCCCATGCGTGACGGACTTTTTTTTTAATTACTGTCATTTAATTGTTAACATGTTTCATATATTTAAAGAAAATTCTAATTCTTTCTGTAGAAATATAATATAAGGAAATATTTAATAATACATTACTATTAATTGAAAAGGAATAAATTAAACTGTAATATTAATTCGTGGAATCTGATGTAAGTACAGTGTGACATCAATACGTATCTAGCTAATCACATATGACTGGCATTAGATTTTTGATTTCATATTTAGAGCTGTGCATCGCCTTTTGATCGATATCGATTAAGATGAAGGGGAGTGTTAGACGATTGCGAAAATAAAAAATTGCAATTTTTGTGTGTCTATTAGAGATGCAAAATATGTGTACTTTGATGATATGTTTTGAAATGGAGGTATTGGAGATCGTATCAAATTCTATATTAATATCTGTTATTTATTAACGGCACGTTGTGATACTGAGGGATTGGCTGTCTAAAATTTCAAATGTAGTACATCAAAATATTTTGACCATAGCAGATTTGTCTATACTATTATGGTAAATTGTATTCGTATATTCTCTTAAGAAAAGAGGATGATACTTGTCAATAAACTGTAAACATTTACACAGGCAATATTGAATAAAAAATAAGGTTTACAAAAAATAACAACTCCAGATACACTAGCATTAATATTTCAGGAACGAACGACTGTTGGGGTATAATTATCTTAAAAAAGAACTCAATTACACACTAAAGAAATACAATTTTTTTTTCTGGTTTTCCCTTTATTATTCTAGAATTGTTAATAAAATATTAATTAATAACTGGGGATTTTATTGATTCCTTTAGATAAATAGGTTTCGAATAATTAGAGACAAGTATGTCAAGGACCGACAATGCAAGACACGACAGTGAGTAACATTTATGTGTCTATTTCTATCAAGTTACTAATAAATAATTTAGTAGTCCATTAAATTCTATAATTCATCTAAGCAGGATGTGGCTACAGAAAGCTGGCGGCTACGTTTTCTTCATTGTTGATAAATGTCTAGATATATTAACAAATAAATGCGTTGCAGCCTAAATTAATAGTTTAATAATTTATAAGTTAAAAATAAGCCCCAGAGGAATTAATGAAAGTGGTGAGCGGGTAATGAGCTTGACTCAATGTCTGCCATATTAATACAGACGTAAATCACCGCTTTACCATTAAGTAGCCCACAGAATATCTCACGGTGCAAAGTGAGCACCTCGAAACCAAGTAACAACACTATTTTCATGTGGCCATCAAGTTTCAGAAACTCAAGGAGAGAAGACGTGGTTCTCTCGAGACTTAGAATTGGCCACAACAAATTAACACATTCAGACAATGACGAAGACTGATCGACCCACTTGCTCAACTTGTAACATTCCATATGCTCAAATGCCAAGTTATATTCTATTCACTATTTATTCCAAATTAATGGTCCTTTCTAAACAAGAGTTGAAACATAAGCTGCATATAACATATTTGGAGCTGCATTAGCATGATAAGAACGATTTGAATAAACCTGGGGCTTACTGGTAAGAAACAACCAAAAGAATACAAATGCCAAGGTTTATATTCGAGTTGCCGCGAAACGTATAGAATGTTAAATGTCGCAAATACTCTGACCCAAAAGATTGATTACATGAGGATTTTAATGAATGTGTAATATGTGAGTGGGAGGAGTCTACTGAACCTTGGAAATAAAAACTATGAAAAATTTGCTGGATAGAAATTAGAGAAAGAGTATATAGAACAGTACTTTTTGGGCATTAAATGATTAACAAGATTGTTTCTTTAACATTTTTCGATTCGACTCAAAATAACGCAAATATTTCAATGTATTCATTTTAGCAGATTCTTCGAAAATTCGTAATATCTCTGTTACTATACGTTGGATCGAAAAATTGTATAGAAACAGTCTTATTGCAAATTCAATTTTCTAGAAATATTGTTCTATAATTGTACATATTTCCCGTATAATGAGTATTAACTGAGATATTTGGATTTTACAGTTTTACGCTTTAAGTAAACCCCCACTCCTACTATTGCCATATTAATAATAAGCTGTTATATCAGGAACCACTTCAATAAAAAGTTTAATACCAAATATTGTTTTCAACAATGCTTTATTGTACGAGATACAAACAAATACCTTGTGCTGACCCCCTTCTTTTGTTCTTGGGTTACTAAAACTAAATGATTGAGATAGAAATTATTCTAATTCATTTCAGATTGCTCCACTAGCTAGATTAAATAGTTTTCAATAAAAGTAATATGTCATATTCAGATATATTTCATTAATTGTTCATCTTTCCGGTCTAGTCTATATAATATAATTATATTATTAATTCTATTATGAATAATTCTATCTATTCAGACCGAAGTTGGCTGCCCTGTTTGTTTACAATTCAGACGATTTCCGTTGTAGATATTATTAACTTGTAAATTGACTGCATGTTTTCTTATTAAGGCTTGTATTTATTCCCGAAACATTCACGGTGGAGTAACAAGTATGTAGACTTATCTGTACACCTACCATTAAATTTGCTTAGTTTACGCAGCCCGCGCGCAGCGTGACGGACTTTTTTAACTTCCACCTGAATAGTTTAAATATTGAGGATGGTATCGCTCAAATAAATATTGAGCTCTTTAGAAAATAATATCAAAATAGATTAAGTCACAGAGAGCATATTTTTTTCTGACAGATTTTTTAATTTGTATGTATCTCTCATAGTACAGGTACGATGAAATCCATATTTGATAATTAAGCTAGGAATACCAATTTCATGAAATACCAGCTTATTGCGAATATGAGGTGAGTGGGTCTTTACTGAATTCTGAAAATGGAACAATGCAAATATCTCGGCTATTCGAAAAATAAACGCAGAGGCACCGCAAACTAAGCGTATAGCCCACATGTTGGATGACACACCACTGATCAAATCTTATATGTTCTGTATTTCCAAAATAGTTATTTATTATACAAGTGACGAAAGTAGATCATTTTACAACTCGAGTGAAACGTTTACCCACACGAGCGAAGCGAGTGTGGTAATTTCACGAGAGTTGTAAATTCTACTTTCGTCACGAGTGTAATATTAAATTTTTTCTGTAATCGTAAAATACGTGATCAGATCTAACCAGAATATGAACAAAATTAGGATGTTGTGAAGATTAGGGTATGTTGTTGGTAGGTTATAAGCATGGTTGTGAAAGGTTATAAGCATAGTTATAAAACAACTAGTGATGATTGTGAAGTAGTGCAGTTATAAACAAGTGCATGTTATAAACAAGGAAGGTAATTATTATTATATTTAAATATTAAAATATATTGATTATTTCCACCAAGAATTCATTCACATTTCAATTTATTTTGTTAAAATAAATGCTTACAATGTTAAGAAATATTTAAAATCATTTAATTTCCAACTTCAAATTATTTTTTAATTTATACTTATTACTAATTAAGAAGGTAATTCACTTTCTTCACTTGTGAAGAAAGTTATTAATTTCTTCACTCTATTGCAAAATGTTTCACTTTCTTCACTCATTTCAGTTTAGTAATGTTACCATTATTCAACGATTACAGAAAAAAAAAGTTATCAGATGAGTAGAATTGGGCTGTCAATAAAATATTAATTGATGACGTAATCACACTATTTACAAACGTTTCTATTATCTCACATAATAAAGGTCCGTTGAAAACAATTTTTGGTATTTAGTTAGAAAAAAGACGTTTCATAATGTATTCTCTTGTTTTTAAAGTGCTATGAGTAAAAGTGGGGGTACTTAAGGCAAAAAACTAAAAATAGAACTATCTCGGTTAAAGCTGAAGATAGAGAAACCGAGCTATATGTATGTTTTTGGTTTCAGCCTCTTGTACACCCTCACTTTATCCAATTAATTATCACTTTTAGTATCTCAGTCAATAAACATCAATAAACTTTTAATTACAGTTTACGAAGCGACTTACTATGGGAGCAATGAAAAAATAGATGGTGAGATGAGATCATTACCGTTCAGATTCTTACGGTTATAGTTTGATTTTAGAGGGTAACTTGACCTGTAGTTTTAAGTAGACCGTTTAAAAGTACCTGAGTTAACAGACGCATGCGAGTGTGTGTAGAATATATATGGCTATCAAACTTTGAATGGACTTCATTTTCGTGATCTCCTATGTAAAATCAATAGACATGCGAAGAAATTACTCGCATCTCTCGTCAAGAGTCCTACCTCAATAGATGGTTTATCTTCAGGTAAATCAGCTAAAATAGTTCTTAGTTCTTTGCGTTGAATAGTGCTTTGTTGAAACATGTCTAAATATGCTTGATGAAACGAATTAATTTTAATTTAGATTTAGAGGCGTTCAGGTTCTGGAATAAAGAGTCCTAAAGTAGCAATTTGAAGGTTTTCCTAGGGCATCCAAACCTTTTAAATAGTATAATAGATTGTTAAATGGTGAAATAGAAGGTAGTGTTGTAGTATTGGAGAAGGGGTTGGAGCAGAGAATGGCCGTCTAGCCCCGTCACCCTTCATGCGGGCAGCCTGTACAAATGCAAGGGGATGAACTGGACCAAGAATGAAGGAAGAAGGAAAGTCTTCCTTAACTACCTAGAATAATTTATCCTTTATCTGGGGAAGGTGGAGTGAGCGAGATAGAGGGAGAGGGGGATAGAGCACGTTATTTTTCAGAGGCCCAGGGGGAGGTGGGGCCTGAATGCTAAAACAGTCCTTTGCATCCAGCAATATCCAGCCACCAGCCCCAAGAATTTATTCATCAAAGGAGAATTCGTGCGGGAGGGGGCGCAGAAATTCTCTCTAATCAACTACCGCTGGGGAACCACTTCTTTTTCTATAACACTCCCTTTTTCTCTTCCACCTGTATTTAATAAGGCTACCAAATGGAAATTTATTCTCAGGCCTGGTTAGTGAAAAAGCGAAAAGTTTTACGTCTCTGGAAGTGAGGCTAGAAGGTGTTCCCAAATATATAATCAGAACCGTAAATATTACCATGAACATAACTCAAATGGAATTTGACGTGTATAAAACATTGGGGGTTATTGAACGATGTTTCATGCTAACAACGAAGACCATTCTATTGTTCTTGTTCTTATTTATTAACGTCCACGATGTGCTACTGGGTTTAATAGGGAAGGGTTATCAACAGGTTACCACCCTTTTAGCAGATTTCTCTTAAGGGAAATCAGCTATTGAGTTCGTAATCATGACGCGATTTTCGAAAACATTCTTTACATGTCATCGATCCTACCCAGGAGATAACGAAAATCAGATCAGTTCAAAGCTGTATATAAATTTAATATATATATATATATATATATATATATATATATAATTAAATAGTTGTCGACTAACTCTCTATCGGTGGCAATTTTTGTTTGATAAATACCCAACTCCGTATTTAAACGTTTTATGTAAAACTAAAGATGAAGTTCGTTAATGTTCGAAATTCGACAAGTGGGAGGGGAGGATTTAGAGGGGGAGAATTTAGAAAATTCTTAATTTCTTCATTATGGGTCGGATCGAAATATTATAGAAACATCTTATTGCAAATATAATGTTCTATAAATGTAGTAATGTACGTTTTTTTCGCTATCTTGATTATTAACCGTGATATTTGGACTTTTTAGTTTTCGGCCTTCAGCAAGCCGCCACTCCTAATCATGTCATATTAAGAATAAGCTATTATGTTATAAAGCACTTTATTTGAAGATTAAATACCAATGATTGTCCTCATTGAACTTTTTGAGATAAATGCCAATACATGACGGACGTGGGAAGTCTGCTTAGTCAACGCAGCCTCTGCGAGAGGAATTTCCTAGAAAGGATGAGACTAAATATTTCATTTGGGGATAAATTCAAATTCCTTTTACCCACAAGGGATTCCAGGTTTGCCGAGTAAAGATTTAAGGCGTTGGTCTTGGTATAGACCCGCGAACAGATTTTGTCCGGCCCGCGGAGATCTAGCATACTTGAAAACTCCTCTTAGAGAACATATTTTTTATAGCAAATTAAATTTAGTTTGCTGAAGTATTCTAATTTTATGTTAAATAATTATTAATATGACATCTACATTGATATGGTCATGGGCTAACTTACTCATAACATTGTTGTAGGCTTATTGTTATTGTGATAAGTTGGATAAAGAAACACAGAATTGTAATGAGTAAAGACATGTATAATATGCAGAAAATTTAACTTCAGTATATAAGAACAAACAAATTATTGAAATAAATCCAACTAACATTTAAATAAAAACATAACTTATAACAAGCAGATTGACATACGAAATACTAATGAGATTTATGTAATTGAGATTTTCCACTGACAATAGTTGGTAGTTGTGGACAATGATAATATGGTTTTGGCCCTCAGAACTTACTGGACTAATCAGTATGACGCTAAGGCTGGAAAGTTTGGAGACCCCTGGTATAGACCAACGCCTTCACACACGAGGCTAACCTGCGCCATCCAATCGTAAAGCAGGGAAAAACCATAAAATTTGTCTACTGTTATGATGTTGACCAAACAGTTCGTAGGAAAATCGTCGGTTTGGAATAAATAAATTAATTAATTCACTACCTCGCTGTTCAGTAAATTAACTTAAACTGTACTGATGGAATATAGGACCTCGCGTGTAGCTCAACCGGGAGTAGAGTACATGCAATGTTCTAAAATAAGTTTTCAAGCAAACTGAAGGGGGGCAGGCAAAAAGAAAACAAAATTATCAAATATTTTGAAAAGTAACAGTCCCCTTCCTTAGCGACAATACCCTCCATAGTTTGATTAGTTGATTTAATACATATTCAAATCTCTTTTACAAGCAGCTCAAAGACGAGTAAAGACGCATATTATATATTGAAGCAAATAGGACTTAGTCTGAAGGAGTATATTGTAAACTATTCATTGAGTCCAATTATTCTATTAGGATAGGGAAAGGCCGCCATATTATCGCCACGCTAACAATATAGTCTTGAAATGGCAACTACATCTTCATTCCATGCGTGACTACATGGCAATTGGCAAATTAACCCTTAATAATCGTTTGTATATAAAAAAAAAAATTCATTGAGCCTTACTCTCCCAAGGTAAAAATATCTTCCCAGAAAATGGTAAAGAACGATTCTGATGATGTTGGATTTAATTAGTTCTGGATTATAGTGTTGCTGAATAAAATCAGAACTATAGACTTATTATGTGATTGATGATTTAGCTGTGCTGTCAGCAACTCAGCATCGGTGAGCAGCAACACTTCATTCTTTATTAAAGTGTTTTTCTTATTATTATTATTAGTTATACAAGTTAGTAATTATATTACTGAAGTAGTTGTCGAAATCCACCGCAACGATTTCCAAATAATTCATAAAATTTACAAAAGTCTAATGAAGCTCACTAACTATTTATGTATCTATAAAGCATAAAATAGTTTAATTAGGTATAGCAATTGACAAATAATTATATTGCTTATATTAGGCCAATTTTTACCACAGTTAAAAGCTAGTGCACCAGACACACTTCATTAAAGTTGTAAAGTGACTGCGCAAACATACACAAACTGGAGTAACCTAACTGGAGACGGCAAGGCATTGATTAACCTTTAAACAACAATGCTGTGTCATACATGACACCTATACCCTAAGTTGTACACGCATGAGCTTGTAACAAACAGGACAAAACTGGTGTGCTTAATACCCTCCTATTCAATAGTCAACTACATGTTAAGGTCATTGTACTTTCTGTCCTACATCATCTTTCGTACTTTTTCGGAGTGTTTGTGCCGGTAGGTGTCGTATTAGACACAGCCTTGTTGTTTAACTTCCCTTTTGTAAATTTTCTATGACACTGAATTCGCTATTTATCACTGAAGATGAGATTAGAAATGAACTTTTAAGACAAATGGAAGAAAGTGATAGTAATTTATAAATAATAAAAAAAATAGAAGAGGTACCTGTCTTTGCTGTAAATGCCAAAGAAGTATGTGCCCAACACATATTATACTATGGTTTCCCTGAATGTTTTGCCAATAACTAATCGTCAAGTGAATAGTTTCATGTTTTTTTGTTCTTTATTTTGCATTATTATCTTTATAAATGAGTGTCCTCTGTTTCATTTTTTTGTACTGTGTTTAAGATTGTGGCGAAGCCGAGGCCTTGCAAAGTCTGTAGTGCCTAGTATTTGGTTAGTTATTTAGGTACTTCAATAGCTGATTTCCTGTGAGGGAAATATGCTAAAATAAAATAAAGTAAAAACCTTAGTAGAAGACTCTTAAATAATAACGAAACATAATGATGCCAAATGACAGTTATGTTTACAATCACTGATATTATCAGCCATAAACCTCTGTTTCTACAAGAGATAAATAAAGAACTTATATAATAATGACAATGGTAAACAACTTATAATAAATTAAAAGCCCCATACAAACTAGTTAATACCTGTTAGAACATCTCATTCTATTTCTTTGTAGGTGTCTATCTATCTACATTGAAACTACCTGGGCCATGTTTATTGAAAACACAATAGCAATTATTGTGCCTTTTTCTTGAGCCAGCCGTCTTATTAAATCCGGGTTAATAGTACTGACCTGAGAACATTGTAATGGGTGTATTTTTTCCCCCCAGTTTTGACCCAGGACCGTTATTAGCCTTGAGGCCCGACATCTGGCCCATCAGTCAACGAGCCAGAGCAAGTGGTTCATATTTAACAGTATCATGGCATATACCTCTCAACGGACCCCTATCAAGTACACGCACTCAGGCAGCTCCACATTCTACATTTTAGAACCAGGTGAATAGCATTTTGGCATACAGTACTTCTCTTGAGCCGTACCCTACTTCAAAGGGGTAAAAAATTGCTAGCAATAGATAATAAATTCATAACATGTAATGTTGCTGAACTAAGAACTAGAATAGGCCCTTATTCTGCTCTACCTATTTTCTATAATATACTATTACAAAGCTGACATACGTCTTCCTTTGGTTCATTCGGTTTATAAAAAAGTCCATCACTCAGGGGCTGCGTAAACTAAGCAGATTTCCCGCATGAAGTTTAACAATAGATAAGTATACATACCGTTAACACAACAGCACCGTCAATATTAAGTGAATAAATACAAACCGTAATAAGAAACCTCCCGACAGAAAACATTTGAAATGTATACACCTAGGTATGCTAACATTTTACCGGAAAGAAAATCAATTACTGAAATTTATCAGAATATAATATATTAATTCTATTGAAAACTATTTACTACATCTAGTAATGTAATTTATAATGAATCAGAATAATTTTTATCTCAATCAATCAAATTTTAGTAGTCCAAGAACTAAAGACGGGGGAGGGGGGGTGAGAAGTCAACGGAACATAGTTGCATGTATCACGTAAAATATAGGTCTCATGAAAACAATATCTGGTATTTAAGCTTTGAATATTGTGGCAGGTTAGATAACATGAGTAGAAGTGGGGGTTTACTGAAGGCTAAAAACTGAAAAATGCAAATATCTCGATTAATATTCAAGATAGAGAATAAGTGTATATAACAATATTTATAGTATATTTAACTTGCAATAACATTGGATTTATACAAGTTCGCCGTTTAGTAACGGAGATATATCGAATTTTCGAAAATCGCCCTCTAAACCCAACCTCCTCCCACTGCTCTGATATCAGCCATTAACGAACTTGATCCTTTTTTTTTTTTGCATAAAACGATTAAATACCGAGTTTGGTAACTATAAAAAAAAAATCTACCCGTTAGAGCGTTAATAGAATATATACAATTTTGAACGGATCTCATTTTCATCATCTCCTGGATAGGATCGATGGACATTTGAAGACATTTTTCGAAAATCGCGTCATGAGTACGAATTCAATAGCTTGGTATACAGAAGGAGGAAGTACAATTATAATCCAATTGCTGTGAAAATCTGCGTTGCACTAAAGATAGTACAAAAATACATTAAATTTAGTTTTAAGCAAATTAAATTTAAAAAAAAAACACTATAAGGCTGGTAATTTAGAAATATATTTAAAGTTTTACAAATGCTTACAATATATTTATATAAACATTACCGTATGAGTACTTGGGCAATTATATCATACCTACAGGCTGATCATACGTAATTACGGTCTATTAGGCTTATGAAAACGAAAGGCACTTATGGTTGGCGAAATAAATATTTCGATTTTCAAATTAAAACAGAATTATTCATTTTGCCTGCTCCTGAATACTCATGACTATTTTCAGCGTGGCGCCTGTTCTTAATAAATACTGCAATGCAAAACTCTTATGCCAATGCGAGAAAGAGGAAACGTTTTTGAGCAATATAACTTATTTTGACTATTCTAAATTACTTACAAGAGTTCAGTAATCGTCTATATATCAGAACAGTCCCTTCAACTTATCTACTTTTTTTTTTTTTTTTTAAAAATCCCCAATAATTTTACAGTTTTATTGGACTGAATTTGTGAAGGAAATAATCTCATCGTCTATGTTGATATAAAGAAGCTTTCTGTGGTTGAGAGTGCCGAAATACGTGATCCATTCTCAATCAAAAAACGCTTTATATTTGTTTTCTTACAATATGTTTTCCATCCCCTTGCTACTGTTTTCATGCCGAAAACTGAAATATTAAAGAAGGATAAAACGAGAGGCAACACCCAGGAAAAGGGCAAATCTGAAAGTGAGAACTAACATAACACCAAAAGATTGAGAGAGTGAGTGTGTGAGGTGGTTGAGAAGAGAGTACATTCATTCTGAAGACTATTTGCAGGGTAGGTCCTGATATTAGGAGGTTGTGGTGTTGGTCCGAGCTGTATTTCATTGTGAAGCGCTGTTAAGTGCCGTCGTTGCCATGAACACCTGCACGTAATGACCACTGGTAGGCTTCGGACAATGGAGCTCTGTTTTCCACCGCGCTTTTAACGACCGTCTTACATCTCTCATCCTCTCCGTGTTGGCCGACCAGGGTGGTAACAGCCTTCGCGAGCTTGTCAGCGCCAACTTTTCCAATTATTCGTCGTAAAGTGCTCCGACTAGCAGGCCAAGAATCAGAGCCTTCCCTCAAAAGTCTGTGGTTAGATGGAAATGAGAACGAGGTGCGTAGGGGGACTGCCCTCAGCAAAAGGATAGGTGGCATTAAGTCCACTTGAGGGTTAAGAAGTGAGTAGAAGGCCATTGGGCAACGATATTAACGGACCCGCTTGTAAGATCTAGTTAGTAAACCAGCAGACTGCCTACTTATGGGGCTCCATAATGGAACTACACCTAGTATTTGCTCCTTGGACAGGAAGTCCTTACTGGGAAGAAAACGAACAAGGGAAGCCTGAGTTCAAATGGAGATACAGTGATGTTCCCATGAACTGTTGCATGAGACTATCCAACAATAAAGACAGCAGGAAGAGTGGAATTTCGGGTAATTAATGATAGAACATGCCAGAATGAGTAAACAAACAAATTAAACGAAGTTTCGGCGCTGCTCCAGAAAACTGGTGTCAGTTTTGGGAGAATTTAGAGACGCAGATGCTCTTGGTACGTCAGAGCCTGAATCATCCAAAGATCAAAAATAATAAATCAAGACTGCGCTGGTATTTGAAGTATTATTCAATATTCTGCTTATAAAGCTACTTCTAGCTATTCAGTAAATTCTGACAAGGGCTCCAACGCTGAAAACCATTCGGCATATATATATGCGATTTGATGAAATAAAGTCTTGATATTCATTTTTCGGACTTGACTCAATTGTCTAACGAATCCGGCGGTTGTTCTCCAGGCTACACTGCTATAATCAGCAGGCACTGACGATGGAGTGCTGACTTCGAAAGTGTACTTTGCATAAAATTAAAAACACTAGTAGAGGAAAAGGGCTTTTTGTTGTTCCTGATCAATTTGTACCTCTACCATCCAGCATATTCCAGAGATATGTCTTACGATTCATAGGAGGCAACTGAAACAAACCACATAAATGCTATGAGATTCTAGTTATCTAATTTTACGACTAAAGGAAATGCAGAACTTTGAGCATAAACAACATGTCTCTACAAACTACTCTAATTTAGATTACAGAGTTTTCTTCTAAAGATCTTCTAAAAGATAATGTACAGTGATGAAACATGAGTGGATGAATATGTATTTTATTCAAGCCGACTGACTTCCTTATGATGAGTTCTCATTGATTGACTGCGCCCTCTATACCCATTAGTCGGGCATAAAAAAAAAAGGTTTCGTTAATGTAGCCTTGGTTAGGTGAGCTGACCGCTAATAAGCGCCATCGTGGTTGACCATTGAAGGAGCCAGGGTGGACGATGGTCACAGGCAGGAAACGGACAGAAAAAACTTCCGTCTCAAAAATAACTACGACGTTCCGCTAGGATATCGTGGTTTCTCTCAACCTCTGACGAAATCATAATTGTCCTTCGCATCCAGAGGATGAAATCCCATTTTTTCAAATTAGTTAGCACCATGGACATGGGGCACTCTTTCTTTGCGAGGAGACCATTTTACTTTGTCGTCCTGAAAGATTATTCATAATTTTTTCGACAGTTAAGGATACCCCCAATTTTAGCTGATTTCCCTTGTGGGATAGCTTGGATTAAGGTTGTACTAATGACGCGATCTAGAACTACTACTTTGTACTAATGAATTCCGAGATCAAGATGAGGTCCGTTCAAATATAGCGGACCCGACAGACGTTGCTGCATGATTTTTCTATCGATTAGGATATAAAATTTAATAAAATTATGTTTAAAAGAAAAGCTACTTTTAATAACACAAAAAAAACTTTTGTTATGTGCTCGTTGCCTAAAAACAAATAGAAAATGAAAATATCGCGAATATTTTATTCAGGCCTCCCTTATAACCCCCACTCCAGTTCGAACCTAAAAACTTTAATATAGCTTATAACCATGGAAGAATTAATGCTAATTTACATATAGAGTTTTGTTAAGTTCGGTTCAATCGTTAGTGCCCAATAAAATTGTTACCTCCCACTTTATTTTTTTTAGTGTATATCTCGTTTATACTTTGTTATACGACAAAAGTGAATATAACAAAAGTTACTTTAAATGTCAAAATAAACAACTTTTATCCTGTTCACATTTGCCCAAAAACCAGTAGGAAACGAAATATCGCTATTTTTAGTTGTAGGCCTTCCTTACAAACCCCATTCCTGCTCCATCTGCCGGGCTCATTTGTGAATCTAAACCATCCAGGGCGTCACCCAAACGCGTACTATATATATATATATATATATATATATATATATATATATATATATATATATATATATATAAAATTGTAACCTCTGTCTGTACATTGATTTTTTTCGCGAAATGTCACGATAACTTTTCGTTTCACATGTCATAGACACCATAAATGCATTTTGTTTCTTTGGTGTCTGTTTGTTTGTTTGTTTGTTACCTTTTCACGCATAAACGGCAGAACCGAATTTTATGAAACTAGGTATGTATATTACTACTAACCCAACTTAGACTTTAGACTATATTAATATCCTCTGAGACGAACAGGAGTGGGGGTTATAAGGGAGGCCTGAAATTAAAAATAGCGATATTTCGTTTCGTATTGGTTTTTCGGTAAATATGCACATAACAAAAGTTGTTTATTTTGTTATTTAGAGTAACTTTTGTTATATACACTTTCGTCGTATACCGAAGTGTAAATGCGTTATACGCTAAAAATTATAGTGGGAGTCAACAATATTATTTGGCACAAAAGACTCCACCGAACTAAATAAAACTCGGTATGTGTATTAGATCTGCTGTCTTAATTATCATAAGCCCTACCAACATTTCTAGGGACGGACAGGAGTGGGGGAAGTAAGGGAAGCCAGAAATTAAAAATAGCGATATTTAGTTTCCTATTGGTTTTTAGGCAAATATGAAGATAACAAAAGTTGCTTATTTTGTTATTTAGAGTAACTTTTGTTATATACATTATCGTCGTATATCGAAGTATAAAGGTATCACACTAAAAATTATAGCCAGAGTCAACAATTTTATTTGGCTCTAGAGACTCAACCGAACTTAATGAAACTCGGTATGCGTATTAGCACAAACGCCTTTATTATAATAAGGCATACTAACATTTATAGGGACGGCCAGGAGTGGGGGTTGTAAGGGAGGCCTGAAATTGAAAATAGCGGTATTTCGTTTTCTATTCATTTTTCTGCATATATGCATATGACACATGTTGTTTATTTTGTTATTTAAAATAACTTTTGTTAAATTTATTTCTGTCGTTAACAAAGTATAAACGAGATATACACTAAAAACTAGAGCGGGGGCCAACAATTTTGTTAGGCACTAACAATTCAACTGAACTTAAAAAAACTCCGAATTTGAATTAGCATTAATTCTTCCATGATTATAAGATATAATAAAATTTTTAGGTCCATACGGGAGTGGGGGTTATGAGAAAAATTGTCCTGAAATAAAAAATTGTGATATTTCGATTCCAATTGGTTTTTCAACGATTTTCTATAAAAATACAATCATTAGTTAGTCGACGATGATTTCCAGGGCATTGCCGGGTATATTCGCTAGATCGTATGTACAAAATACGTACATTATAGATGATATTTAATTATAATAAAAGCTATCCATGATTATGATTTGAAGTATTCACGGTGTGTCAAACAGTGGAGGGGGAATGATTAGAGACTTATTTTCATTTATTCTTCAAACCTAAATTTTTTTTTCTATAAGTCGCCCAAGGGACCCTTACGAGGAAAAGTGCGCCTAGATGGGAAGAGCAGTTCTACACATAGAAGCATTGCCAAAAACAAAATAAAATCTTTCCGTCTCAATTGATTTCCCGAGCGAAGCCGGGTACCTTGGCTAGTATATATATATATATATATATATATATATATATATATATATATATATATATATATTGTTCGATCGTTACCAAACTCGATATTTAAATGTTTTATGTAAAACTAAAGGCTAAGTTCCATAACAGTTGAAACTGGATCAGTCCAATCCCCCCCCCCCCAGAGACAAAGAGAGAGTTTAGAGAGGGAAATTCGAAAATTCAAAACATCTCCGTTATTATACTTCGGATTGTATAATTGTAATTTGCAAATGTAATGTTTTATAAATGTTGTTTATACATTTTACTTCACCAAACGTGATATTTGCATTCTTTATTATCAGCCTTACCCCACTCCTACTTATTTTAACAATAAGCTATTATATAACAGACCACATTATTCGAAGCATAAATAGCAAATATTGATTTCATTGAACTTTTTACTTTGTGGAGGATATATAAATACATTATGTGATGTCGTTGTCAATTAATGTTGAAAATGTTTAGTTGATCTAAACCATACACGATATTTAACCGTTTCAATGAACACTAATGATTGGCTGAAATAGTGAGGGTTTAGAGGGGGGGGGGAGGAAGTCTCGGTTATTATGAGTCGGATCGTAAAATGTTATAGATCCAAACTTTATAAACTACTTATGGTCTATGCATTTTTTTTAGCAGATTTCCCTTGAGGGAAATCAGCTATTGAGGTCGTACTCATGACGCGAGTTTTGAAAAATTTCCTCAAATGTCCATCGATCCTACACAGGAGATGACGAAAATGAGGTCCGTTCAAAATTATATATACATATTTGTCTGTTAACGCTCTAGCGGTCGCAATTTTTGTTTGAATGTTACCAAACTTCATATTTACGTAAAAAGAGAGATCAAGTTCATTAATGGCTAAAATCGGACCAGTGGGAAGGGGGGTTTAGAGGGGGGATTTTTGAAAATTCAAAATATCTCAGTTATTATGCGTCGGATCGAAAAACTGTATAGAATCAATCTTATTGTACATTAAATTTACTATAAATATTGTTATATACATTTATTCTGTATCTTGAATATTAACCGAGATATTTGCATTTGTATTGTTTGTGTGGTCAACGGAACCCCGCCATGTTCCGGACTCTCCGCCGAGAGCTCTGGTGACCGTTTCCAGAACTATTCGTCCCTCGTGAACAGGTTTAGAGATCTGTTCCTACTACAGCTGTTATTAGGCGGATTTCTCTATTGTAAAACTTCGTGGGAAATCTGCTTAGTTTACGCAGCCCCTGCGTGACGGACTTTCTTAAATCAAGTAATACGCGAGTTATTCGTACTTTCTTGTTTTCAGCCTTCGGTAGTAACCCTCCCATGCCCCCATCTACTCTTAGATTTTTTACATAGAAGTAGAGAATTTTCGGTGAGGTGAGCTCACAAGTATGAAATATCACGGTGGCAATATGCTTAGAATACACAGCCTTTGCGGGATGGCCTTTGAATATTATCAGAGAGTTAAGATTTAGAGCTTAGGGCTGTTTTTTTTAGCTTTAATACACATGTTAACTATCTATAGAAATTCCTCTGTAAAACTAATGTAATGCAAGATTTACACAGCTTAAATAACATTTTTAAATGTTTATGTTTTTTTTTTTTGTTATATTGCTAGATCTTCAAGACTTAATTTCATCCTTTTAGCAGATTTCCCTCAAGGGAAATCAGCTATTGAGGTTGTACTCATGACGGAATTTTCGAAATTTTTCTTCAATTGACCATTGATCCTACCTAGTAGATGACGAAAATGAGGTCCGTTCAAAACTGATTATATATATGTCTATCTATCTATCTACATATTTCTCTGTTACCGCTCTAGCGGTCGCAATTTTTGTTTGATCGGTACCAAACTCGATATTTAGTCGTTTTATGTAAAAAGAAAGATCAAGTTCGTTAATGTCTAAAATCGGACCAGTGGGAGGGGGGGTTTAGAGGAGAGGATTTTCGAAAATTCTAAATATTTCCGTTACTGTACGTCGAATCGAAAAATTGAATAGAATTAATCTTATTGCAAATTACATTTACTATAAATATTGTTCTATACACGTATTCTCTATCTTGAATATTAACCGAGATATTTACATTTTTATGAAATCTGGACGGATAACGAATGAGTTTCCCGCCAAGAGCTAGGTCGGCCGTTTTCTTAACTTTTCTATTGTAAAACTTCACGTGGGAAATCTGCTTTGTGACGGACTTTTACTATTGTTATTAGTGATTTAATATATATTAAAACTACTTGTGTGCATGGTTGGATAGCCAGCCTAACGCCTACGTTTCTGGTTCCCCTTCACTACCTCATCTAATGATAATGAGAAAAAAATACCGTCTTAATAATAACAATAGAGGTGGAAGGAATACATATTTGGGAATCCATTTAAACTAACTTAAATCATAATTTTAATTATTGCTTAAGTGCTTCAAATCCTTTTGCTGATTTGTTCCAGTTTAAGCTTCGAATGATATAACATCTTATATTTAATATGACATGAGTAGAAGTTAGGGTTAACTGAAGGCAGAAAAATAAAAAAAAAATCCTAATACTCGCATATCCGTTAATATTCATGAAAGAGAAAATATGAATATACCAACATTTATAGGTAATTTAATTTGCAATAAGTTTGGTTATGTACAATTTTTCGATCCGCCTTATAATAACGGAGATATTCTACACACTGCAATTCCCCCTCCCTATTCCCATTTCAGCCGTTAACGAACTTGATTTTTAGTTTTACATGAAACACTCATATATTGAGTTTGGTAACGATATATATATATATATATATATATATATATATATATATATATATATATATAACTGTTATAACGTGTGAAACATCGACAGTTAATTAGACAATATTTTGAGAAATAAAATTAAATGATATAGAAATCGGTAAATATATATATATTCCGCAAAATAAGAGAACAAGAGTCTTAAATTTAGCACAAAAGCAACAATAATGTATAATGATATAAACAGATCTTTCCGTTAGGACATTTCAATGTTCGAAATGACTTAATATTAGTATTTGGAAGAGAATTGTAATGTACTGCTAACTAAATATTGCTTAAACATAATACAGCTATTAAACTTTGAATGTAATTTTTTCTGTAATCGTTGAATAATGGTAACATTACTAAACAGAAATGAGTGAAGAAAGTGAAACATTTTGCAATAGAGTGAAGAAAGTGAATTGCCTTCTTAATTAGTAAGAAGTATAAATTAAAAAATAATTTGATGTTGGAAATTAAATACTTTTAAATGTTTCTTAACATTGTAAGAATTTATTTTAACAAAATAAATTGAAATGTGAATGAATTGTTGGTGGAAATATTCAATATATTTTAAAATTTAAATATAATAATAATTACCTTCCTTGTTTATAGCCTGCACTACTTCACAATCATCACTAGTTGTTTTAGAACTATGCTTATAACCTTTCACAACCATCTTTATAACCTACCAACAACATACCATAATCTTCACAACATCCTAATTTTGTTCATATTCTGGTTAGATCTGATCATGTACTACACGATTACAGAAAAAATTTAATATTACACTCGTGACGAAAGTAGAATTTACAACTCTCGTGAAATTACCACACTCGCTTCGCTCGTGTGGGTGTAAACGTTTCACTGGAGTTGTAAAATGATCTACTTTCGTCACTTGTATAAAAAAACAACTATTCTTCACTTGTAAATCTAGGCATATACAATTCTCAAACTAAAATTATCGTATTTATTCGTTTCATTTGAAACTTGGCACTTTACTAATTGGGTAGAAGCAGAAATCAGATCAGAAGTGGGAGTTTAGAAAAGGAGTAAACTGTTAGGAAACAGTTGTATAATTAATTATAACAATCAACTACTGCAGTTCTATACTGGAACTCGAATATTAACCAAGTCATTTGTATTTTTGACAAAACCTCGGAGACTAAATTTTTTGAATATGAAATAGTCTTGGCGTGAGGATGTTCAATTATTCTTTTTATGACAAAATATTTGCTACAGGCTACTAATAAGGGTTTCAGTTTTGTAGAGGATGGAATTTTGAAATCGTTGGAAATCGAAAGCTTACATACGTAAATAAATAAATATTTGTATTTTTCACATCATCACGTTGAATTGGCGAACTAGACCACTAGGGTTTCCTTTATTCTGACATTCCTGTGTTAAAATAATAGAAAATCTAATGGACAAACGAAATAACCAATAATATGGAATGAATGTAGTGTGGGTTGTAAATATTGTTTTTGATAAACCGAGATTACCCCATCATGACACGAAAGGGAGACAACAACGAAAAAGGCTTTGCCGCATTGCTATGGCAATAGACGAGGAGGGACCTGTAGAATGGGATATGAATAATTTATTAGCAGATTGAGAGAGTGCTCGAACCTCAGAAATGAGTTGGGAATTGCGGGAAGGTATTTTAGCCCGGAGAAAGGCGACTAAAGTTATACAGATAGAGGCGTGGACTATAAAGATATTGAGAGTCCTGCATTAGGGACAGTTTGTGCCTGAATCCAGATCACGTCCCTGCTCCCATTATAATGGCCATTATTTTCAAATGCAGAAGTCACCGGTAAGGGAGAAAGAAAGAAGCTACGCTTTATGCCACATTGTGCTCCCGAGTGAAGGTAATCGTAAAGCTATCTGTGGCTCGTTAGCCGGGTTCCTGCCCGCTCAATATGTAGGCATCTCACACCGTCTCTGTCTTCGTCTTATATACACCGTCGATACTACCGCTCAGTCATATCTCTACCCCTATTACTTCCCCATCTTATGCGTAGCAAAAGGATATACAAATAGTTTATGTATTTTAAACGAAAGTATTTGCCAAATTAACTCAATTATACACCGAATATTTACACTATGGCTCAACGCCATGCATATAAAACAACACAAGGACACTTAACTTTGTTAACGCTAGAAGTTCGTGGTTTACTAATGATTAGGTCCCACACATCTGGGACTTCCATCTTTTAGCTTCTCTCCATCTTTTTTTGAAGTGAAAACTTCTTTAGGCACGTTGTGCACCCCGTAAGGAAGGATTTGCGGGAGAGGAAAAAGGTATGAAATCGCGACACCGCCACCGCTAGTACTCAACTCAAAGCTAAAGGAGCTTCTTTTCTTCATAACTCCTGAACCAAATTAGCTAGAGTTTTCGTTCGCATACCATTTTAAAGAGGACAAAACCAGCATCATTTCGTTCACAGATACTATATATCTACCATTTTTACTTTCATAGATAATTTAATCCGAAGTTTAAATAAATTCGAATATTTAAATAAATAAATTCGAATATTTAAATAAATAAATTCGAATATTTAAATAAATAAATTCGAATATTTAAATAAATAAATTCGAATATTTAAATAAATTCCGATATTTAAATAAATTTGAATCAAAACTGTTTGTATCCTACTTTAGCTACCATATACCGATCGTATCACTTTTAGAAATTGGTGATGATGCTGGCAGTGATGATGGTGCAAGAGTTGTTGAAATTATGGATAGAAATTGATTTTTCTGAGTGTACTTAACTTATTTTTGTAAGGCATTTTTTTTTTATCACTATTATTTTTGTCATTTCATTTTTTCATGTAAAATAGAACATAACTGTTACTTATTGATAAATAACTAAAAATATTTTAAAAATAAGACTTCGTAAAAAAAATTTCTCAGCAATGCCAAAATTGAGCGATCAAAGCTAAAGGAGTTTTCACTTCTACCGGCAGTCCCCTGACTGCTTATTTTTTTTTTTTTTATTAGCATCAATAAATAGTATTTGGAAAGTATAAGTAAAGAGGAATAGAAAATGCAAGAAACTCACTTCCAACTAGAGGTAATCCAATAAAACCTATACTAACTAACAAAATTTTAGTTTTGTCATTATCACCAGTCTGACTGGAGTCATCGAAACTAATATCGGACATGCTCCCGAAAGTAACGACAAAAAACACCAATACTGACATTAAAAAAATCACTTCGGACGACTTACAAAACTGCTAACAGGACTGATTATAAACAGACAACTCAGACAAATTAAAACTACGGTTAAGGCATGGGGTGATAAACATGAAACATGTACACAGAGGGACGAAGTATTCCTTACGAGACTACATATAGGTCATTCACTCCTAATCCATGGTTATCTATTTGAAAAATAAAGCATTCCAAACTGCAATGTGTGTAATGCTCCGCTTACAATAAAATACGTACTGACAGACTGCAAAAGACATGACCATCTAAAGCTTCCACATGACTTACACAACATACTTACTGAAGCTGGCCCACACATTCCCATAATACTCCAACATATACTCACAAATTTAAAAGTACTACATTTTAAAATTGAGAATTATTTTTAAAATAAATGTTTTAACTTCAGCTAAAATTCCTCACTATATATATATATATATATATATATATATATATATATATATATATATATATATATATATATACTGTTGTCATACCTTTCGGTGGAGACCGTCGTCACTGGAGCGATCCTTCAGTAATGTTGGACATTGGGGGAAAAAATAAAAGTTTTAATTAGGGATTTTGATTGTATTGTTAGTACCACATAAACCCTTTTCAATTGAGCAGATTGATTTTTAGCCATATTATTGCAATGGTTTTTACATAATGCCTGCTTATAATTGCTATGTTAAAAAAAGCCTTGGCTTATTAAATTCGTCGTGAACTCTTATTTCATTTTATAAATTATTGTTGCTTCCAGTACACATTAAGGGTATTATAACAAATCAAAAACTGGCACATAAGGTTTTTAAAATTCCTCTAATTTTTTTTTTTTTTACATCGAGCTGGAAATAATTTTATTTAATTGAATTCGCAAATCGCTTGTATTTGCTTGAAAAAATACCACTTGGCATGCTTTTAAGGGTATATTGTCTTATTTACAACGTCGTCAGATCTTGCCTAAACTTGTCTATTCATTAAATATTTTACTTTTACAGTTAACACTTTCGGTGCGGAAGACATATTATACCTCCCGCGGACCTTTCCCAACTACGTACGGTGTAAAACGCCTCCTCTACGCAATTGACGCCGCCATTCACGTTCGAAGAAATAGTTAAATACGTGTTTTTCTTGTCCAAATATTTTATATGTTGATATTATGTGTCTACAAATCACAATTATCTACTTAGTAACCGATATATAATCTGTATGTAGACATTTAAAATTCATCCTACCGTTATATCGCATCTGGCAAAATTGCTTAACAAATTTCTGATCAGGTGGTTCAATAGAGTATTCGATGTGCTTTAAAATGACACCAGAATCAATATTCTAGGACAAGTAGAAACGGAGATATTAATGAATGTCCGGCTTACCCTATCACTCGCTCCAGTGTGCGACGGTCTCCACCGAAACGTATGGCAACAGTATTATTTATATTGGCGGTTCTAACCCTTTATTTGAATTACTATATATATATATATATATATATATATATGTGTGTGTGTGTGTGTGTGTGTGCACAGGGAAAGCGCGAGCGTATGATTGTGAATGTTCAACAAATTAGAAAATTTAACCTAAGAATTTAAGTGAGGTCATTTTGTTCTGAACCGTTTTACCAATTCCCTGGTCTCCAGTGAATAGTGATATACTGGCCGAGATTATCCACTTCGAAGGAATGAACTACACGAGGTCTTGTAATGCGCTGAGAAATCGAAGTATGTCACAAGTAATTAAGGACAAACATGTGATGAACCTAATTCTGGTTGTGTATTTAATGTGCCCCTTGAACTTGGAAATCGCACTTGTACTTTCCGACGGTGCTAATGTTTCTAGGCCTCATTCGATCACTAGTGCAATTCTTGTTAGAAATGGATCTGAATAAATGCATTCTACGGAGAACCAATGCATTTTGTTCCCTTCAACTCTCGATGGGGATAAAGTTTATTTAATATGAGATAGTCTTGGTGTGAGGCTGTTGAATGGTTGTCCTTATGCAAAACATTTGCTATAGGCCACTAATCAGGGTGTCAGTTTTACAGTGATAAAAACATTGGTAGAACGTAAGGAACATTGGTCTGCAGAGGAATTGGAATTTTAAATCATTTCTTCTGAATCTTCTTTGCAGTATCCTGGAACGTTGCAAAAGTCATGGAATGGCATTCGATTTCATGACAATGTTAGGAAATGGCTTAGACTCCCTAACGATGTTATCAGAGGTAAGTAGGGGGTTATTAGGAAGGTGATTTGAGTATGGTACACTCCATCTCGCCACTCATGAAGTAGAATGGATGACAACAGATTTCAAAGGTGCCCATCTCCTTAGCGCATTGTCAACGGGATATTCGTACCACCTTCCTGGTCCGGAGTATGCAGATTTTTAGAGGTAGTACGCAAGGACACTTACAGATGACTCCACCTGGGTGACCATGTATAAGATCTGGTGCGGGGTATAAAAAACTAAACTTGTCAGCGAGAGGCGAATGACATGTGACTAAGATTAGTGCACTTTCTGAAAGACGTTCTTAAAAAGAGTGTGCTTTGAGGAATCAAAAACACACCAACGATATCACCTCTCCTCATATCATATTATTAAGGGTGTGTCTATTGTAAATCGGAGTACCGACCACTTCAAGTTAAGACCAAAAAAGGACAGGATTTAGCACCCAGGCAGTTTTTTATATCAGTCCCAGCTTTTGTATTAGGCACTCTACTTGGTACCTTCAGAAAGAGCTGGTACAGGTGCCTAACAAGTTAAACGACACTGTAAAGAGTTTTTTTTTTTTTAAATTTTCATCAAAATTTATGCTTTTAACAAAGTCAATAAATTCACCAAACACTTCTCGATGAGTGAGTTGATGGAGCTCAAGTGGTCAGCACATGTTTAGACCAATACCTCTTCGGATGATGAGGCTCCTGATATCCTCTAGACAAGAGCGCGCGAGTGCTTGTGTTAGTGCGAATGTGTATGTATTTGTACGTGTATATATAGTCAAACAAACAAACATTTTATTCTCCTTTTACCACTATCACTAAGAGAGACCAAAAGTCCAGGAAGTGGATTAAAGAAAAAACTAAATTCCCTGACAGCGTGGGTCATCAATAAGAGAAAATGGACATGAGCAGGACACCTAGTGAGTGAGAATAAAGATGAATGGTCTAAAAATCTTATCAAATGATACACTCGGACCTACAAGAGGAAGAGAGGAACACCACCTTCTCCAGTGACTTGGAGAAGCAGAACACTACTTGGCCTGGATTAAATCTGAAATAAATTAGCATATCTTCACAACGAAAATCATAATGAGCTCAAAACACCTCGATTTTAAGTTGAATTGAAATGAAAAAAAAAGACTGTACTTTCACAATCTGTAATATTTATGTATGTACAAATAAAGGTTTTATTTATTATTTATTTATTTTACCACTTGTACCGGTGACTTAAAATTCTGGACTGTAAGAACCAGACAAACACTGGTCTTATATGTACATTTCTGTGTTATATTTCTCCCTAAAGGAATTTATTATTTTAGTTAATGATGTAAATATATATTTTATATGTTGGTCATAAAGAAAATAGCCACAGAGCCCAAATTCAATAATAGGCTCCCCAAATAGAAGGTAAAATAGGTTTTTTTTTTTTTTTGAGAACTGGCTGTAGATAATGATAGTCAACAACTGTTCACTAATTCATTTGTAATTTCGTGGTCTTCCCTTGAGGAAAAGATTTTAAAAATTTGACATGCAAATTAACACAATATCTAGGCTGTGAGGGCCTTTGTCGAAAAAAATGCCCTAAAATGATGTGTACAAGGGAAGCTCGCCTGTGGTCATATTCTTATAACATAAAAGCTTCTATTCATCCAACTTGATACCCTGTAAGGTTCCTTAATCGAAAATATAATATATATAAGCTAAAGGTGGGTATGAGAGAACAAGGACGAGGCTACAGGGGAGTATCAGGTGTACAGGAGATAGCACTCAAATCAGCATCCTAAGAGGGAGACTGTATCAATTATTAAAAGGCCCCAGCTAACCCCTCAATGATTTTAGGGGCTTCTGAAATATTCATACCGCGGGAAGAGTGTTTTTTTGCCGCGAGCCTCAACCCAGTGTGTGTCAGAATCTACTCAGAGCCATTCCCCTAATACTAAAATACTAGAGACAGCCTTCACGGCCATCACTTAATAGATAGTTATATGAATAAACAAACAAAATTATTTTTTCTTTATATTTTATTTAGCATATTTCAGAAACCCAACAAGGTATTCCTTAAGTCTATAGTGGGAGGTCAAGTGGTCAGCGTGATTCATTTCCCGCAATTCACTTACTACCAGTTTAACCAAAGAAAAAAGTCCGCCACGCAGGGGCTGCGTAAACTAAGCAGATTTCCGCGGTGAAGTTTTACAATAGAGAAATCTCCATACTGGTAACACTTAACACCGCCGTGAGTAAATACAAACCGTAATGAGAAATTTTTCAGTTAATTTTAATAAGCTCCCAACGGAAACGGCTTCTGACTCATAAATAAATAGATCTGCCAACCACTCAGAGCTGAAAAGATAGGTAGACATATTCTTCACCGGAAAGAAAAACCATTACTAATATATATCTGAATATAACATATGAACTTTATTGCAAACTATTTAATTATTCAAATTTTAATAGTCCAAGAACTGAAGAAGGGGGGGAGGGGCTGATCCGTGATCAACGGAACGTATTTGCATATATCTCAGAAAGTAAAAGCATACACGAGACTCTAAACCAACTACACGAGAGCCGAACAGATATGGAAAGAGCCGAACTAATTTTCGGCGGAAGCTCACGAACAATACCGCCAATAGCCGATCTCAAGTGTGTCATCCCCACACTCTTAATAAAAACGCAAACATCTCAGTTAAAATTCAACAAATCCAATATATAACAATATTTATAGTTACTTTAATATGCAATATGATTGGTTCTAAATAAGTTTTCGATCCGACGTGTAGTAATGGAGATACTCCCCTCTAAACCCCCCTCCCACTGGTCGGATTTCAGTCACTAGAGTGTTAACAGACATATATATATATATATATATATATATATATATATATATATATATATATATATATATGTATGTATGTATATAATTTGGAACGGACCTCGTTTTCATCATCTGGATTGGATAGATGGACATTTGAAGAAATGTTTCAAACATCGCGTCAAGAGTACAACCTCGATAGCACATTTCCCTTAAAAGAAATCTGCTAAAAATAATACAATAAAATAATAAATTTAAGACAATAAAATAATAAAGTATATTGTTAATATTTGTTTGCTACTACGGCCAATTGATTACGTTCAATGGCAGTACCTGAAGAGAAATGCAAATGACAAGATCTCAAGGGCGGATAAAGAAGATTTCGAACATTGTGTCAGTTGTCTGATATCGTTGACAAACTTAGATCACCAATAAAAGCCCAAGAAAAGAAATAGCAAATAAGGCTGCGCTCCATAGAGAGAATTAATTATGAAAATAAGTAGAATCGGTGAAATGAAGCCAGGTGAACAAGGAACCAAAAATGCATGAACACATCCTCGATGGGCAAAGTTGACCTCAGATTGGATATCTTATAGCCCGAAGAGAAGAAGAGGTAGAGAGCGGAAGAGATGGATTACATGCGCAAGAAGGTTAATACATAGTGGTTGAGGGTGCAAGGGACCAAGAAAACGGAAAAAAAAATGAAAAGTTTAATGAATAAAAATATTTGATATTTAAGTTTCGAATAGACTGAGTGGTTAGGGATATAACAGCTTATTGTTAATATGACATGAGTAACAGTGGAAATTTACTGAACGCTGAAAACTAATAAATACCAATGTCTCAGTTGATATTTAACATACAGGGAAAATGTATATAACAACATTTAAAGGTAACAAAACTCACAATAAGATAGGTTCTGTGCAATTTTCCGATCCGCCGTATAATAACAAACATATTTCGCATTTTCGAAATTCCCCTGCTAACACTCCCCTCTCACACTGGTTCGATTCATCTTCCAAATTTATCTTTATTTTTACATAAAACATTTAAATATCGAGTTTCCTAAAGGTCAATTTAAAATTGAGAAGGCTAGAGCGTTAAAAACAAATATGTGTGTGTGTTGTGTGCGTGCGAGTGTGTAAAATTTTGAAGGAACCTCAATTTCCTCATCTACTGGGTAGTATTGATTGGGACCTTTGAAGAAATGTTTCGGTATTCGCGTCATGAGTACAACCTCAATAGTTGATTTCCCTTGAGGGAAATCTATTAATAAATATTAAATTTTTTTTTGTTAGTGGTTGAATTTACTTCCAGAAGAGAATAGTTAAAAATAATGGGAACAAATATTTTGAAAAAAAAAATTATATTTTGGACCTAAGTCTGATGAATAAAGATGTAAAAATATAAAAGATTCTGTAGACACGTGGGGATATGAGAGATTCCTCGCTAAATGACGAATTTAAGAAGAGGTAAATTGTTTTAATAGAAGATAATAACAGTGTTTGGGGGAATAAGGGTCCTCAAATTGGACACGAGCCTCCTTAGCCCCGAGAGGAAATTCTTTAATTGCACAATAAGTCATTAGAAGGGGGAGAAAGTCGGTATTAAGGTAATCGCGTTAACATGACTGCCATTATACTTATTACCTACACCAAGACAGGGCTTATCTAAATAAGTCCAAGACTCCCAGGGCTAATAGGAGCTTCGCGGGTCCCGGTAATGACTTCGAGATAGGAAAGATAAATATGAAATGACTGCCCTCTCTCGTCAAGTATTAAAGGCTTTAAAACTTATTCTCCGTTACAGCGTTCCCTGGGGGAGGGATCGTGACCCGACGCCGAGGAATTACTGCAATTATAGCTGGGAAAATGCAAGAAAAATAGTCCGCGGTTCGGAATTACAAGCCAAGGTCTCTCTCTCTCTCTCTCCATGGCTAATGCGAGTTGACGCCTCTACTGCAATATTTAAAGGTCATTACGCTCTTGAATGCATTTTGAAATAAGCTAGCTTACATTTACTGACCCAAACACTGCAAATGATAGTTAATTGCATAAGGTTTACTAATGTCTAACTCATTTCTAATATATGAACAGCTTTTATATGCGCCATTAAGTAGCAGAATTTCAGGTAAGTTAAAATTGTTCAATGATCTTGTGGAGGTGGAATAATGCATAATACCTATTTGCATTCTTACTATAAACTCTTCCCTCTTTATAAATAGTCTAGCTACTGTAGTACCGTGATATACAGGCCACTGATTTTAAACTATTAGAAATTGGGTATATATAACATTTCCAATAAGCAAAGAGATATCAATAATGATGTAACTGCCAAAGTTTAAAGAAATAAGAAATAAAGTCGTATTTATCAGAAAGACTTGTTTAACCTATATAAATAACTATAATTAATATTTTACCAGAGAATAAAGAGGACTAGGGTTAATATCATTTCTTTTGATTAATAAATCATTCTGACAATTAAGACATGTTTTATAATTTAACTAAACTTTGCAGTTACTCATTGTTCCACCGGATGAGAGATATAGTCAGCTAAGAAACACAAAATTATACGATCCACAAAGCCTAAATGGATAAAGAACTCGCTACTTGTGTTAGTCCAGTCGGTTTGCTATGAATCATTTTATATTTTGTTAGTCTTGAAATGACAACAGACAGGGAACTAATAAGAACACTATTTGCAACTGGTCATTAAGTCTCAGAAACTCTAGGAGAGAAGACGTAGTTCCTTTATTTGTGTTTATATAATGTTTGAGTTTTTAAAGGGAAAATCACCTTTCATTGTTGTTCATAAATAAATAATTGATTAATTATCTCAAAAAGTAAAAGTTCAATGAGAATAATAATTGGTATTTAGGCTTCAAATAAAGTGCTTCATAATATAATAACGTATAGTTAATATGACATGAGTTGGAGTGGGGGTTTACTGAAGGCTGAAAACTAAAAATGCAAATATCTCGATTAATATTAAAGATATTGAAAAAAGTGAGCATAACAGTATTTATAGAACATTACATTTGCTATAAAATTGGTTCTAAACAATTTTTCGAACCGATGCATAATAACGGAGGTATTAGGAATTTTCAAAATTCCCCTCTTAACCCCCCTCCCCCTATCCGATTTCAGCCATTAACAAACGTCGTCTTTATTTTTGCATAAAATGTTTAAATGTCAAGTTTGGTAAAGATCAAACAAACATTGCGACTGCTAGAGTGTTAGCAGACGAATATATATATATATATATATATATATATATATATATATATATATATATAGGATCGATGGAGATTCGAAAGTTTTCTAAAATCGCATCATGAGTACGATCTCAAGCTGATTTCTCTTAGGGGAAATCTGCTAAAAGGAACTCGCTAAGTAGTGGTAGTAAGTGCTGTGTAACCTCTACATAGCACTTAAGGCACAAGAGTTGAAATGAAACTAACTGGGAGCATTCCATTTGGACAAAAACTCGAAGAACAGGTGAGGGGTTAGAATCAAATTGGATAGTAATACTGCATGGAACCACTAAGAGTTCTAATAAATAAAACATGTTAGTTGAGCTAGTTCAAACTATTCATGACTTATACGGAAGCCGTGGTGCATTTTGTAAAAAGTCCTCCTTTACAAGGAAGACTGCAAATAGACCTATTATCATTTATTTCCTGTATTCGAAATGATAACTGTTCATAATGGCGTCACTAATCGTGTTCATTCAATAAGATGAGCATGGATTTACAAGGAGGCAAAGATGAACTGAGAACTTGTTGAAATAATGACGATTTTAGGTAGTTGCCGAGTGATTTATATTATAGACTGGGCTCGTGGCTCCATTAAAGTGTTAGATGAGAAGGCTAGAAGGGAAATTCCAGGAGGCGATAGAGTCGAATCGCTAAGACATAGCACTCTCGCGGTGTGGCCTCCACCTCGACGGGAGACGCACATTAATCACGGGATTTACATGGGGCGGGTCGCAGAGGCTCGTGGAACAATGAGCCGAGAGCGGCCGAGTAAATTGGAAGTCCGCGGCCAATTTAGGAAGGAGGGCGCTTGAGTGACGGCTGACTGGGACGGGCTCACAATTCACCTGACCCCCCTTCGTTTGAATACTTACCCCTAGCTCTGACTGACGTGGGAATGCCTGTCTTACAACTCCTCTTACATTCAACCTGGCTCACTTTCATTCTCAAATTGGAACAGGATCACCATCTCTCTCGGCTCGGCTGTATGTATAAGTAAGGAGAGCTTACCTCAGTACGCTCAGTACATAGGGTAATCCTTAAATTCATTTTCCACTATGCAGAAAAGTGCACACCCCTTCATATAAACGACTAACTTCCTCCAGGAACAAGAGGGCCCAAAATTAAAAAAAGTACGTCAGGCAGGGGCTGCGTAAACTAAGCAGATTTCAAACGTGAAGTTTAACAATAGATAAATATAAATACTAGTAACACAACACCAACGTGAATATTAAGTGAATTAATACCAACGATAATAAGAACCTCCTGACGGAAAGCGTCTGAAAAGTAAACAAACAGTTTTGCCAACTTCCCACTAGAAAGAAAAACAATTACTGAAATATATCAGAATATAACATATTAATTTGATTGAAAACTACTTATATCTAGTACTGTAATTTAAAATGAATCAGAATAATTTTTATCGCATTCAATCAAATTTAATTAGTCCACAAACTTAAGACGGGGGGAGGGGGGAGGGGTGACCCGGACATATTTACATGTATCTCGTATATAATAAAGGTCTCTTGAAAACAAGATATGATATTTATGCTTCGAATAATGTTCTCCCCTTTAAACATAAAACGACTAAATATCAAGTTTGGTATATATTTTATATATATATATATATATATATATATATATATATATATATATATAATAATATATATATATATATATATATATATATATATATAAATTTATATTATACCAGACCTACAGTTATACCATCAAACAGTATTTTCTACTTCTTATTCGACCCAATATTTTTATATGTTCTTCATAGTTGCAAGACAAGGGTCACCAATAAAAAAAACATTTTTTCGGCGCAAACGTTATTCATACTGCTCTACATGTTTTGAGGCTTACATCCTCCTTAATTATTACTAAGCCCAAAAACAACATGTATGTTTACAATGTATTATTAATGAGTCCTAACTCCTATGGTCACTACTATAGAGAGAGAGAAAATGTCACACATGGGCTGCACTACGCAGATTTCCCACGTGCATCACCTATTTTCATTTAACTCAAAACGTAAGAGTTCAATGAGAACAATATTTGGTATTTCGGATTTAAATAATGGGCTTCACAATATAACAGCGTATTGTTAATATGACATGAGTAGGAATGGGTTTTAACCAAATGCCGAAAACTAAAAAAAACGTAAATATCTCGATTAATAATCAAGATAGTGAAAATGCGTGATAATGAAATAAGATTGACTCTATATAAAGTTTCAATCCGATGCTTAATAACGGAGATATTTCGAATTTTCGGCGCAGCGTAAAGAAACGAGACTTTCCACAGCAGTGTTGTTGGAAGTGAAGAATGTTTTTACTTGGAGGGAGAAAAAGACGTCCAATTCTTTACAAATTTTTATTTGAGCGCTAAGCGCTTTCGAAGACTATTGCCTCCATCTTCAGAGCTACTTGCATGCCCTCGTAGGGAAAGACAGCAAGTGACCACTTACTCTCCAAGTAAAGGAGATTTTCCACTTGCTACAATGCCAAAGTGCTCGCATCATTTCACATCCTATTCTCTAATTCTCCTTTAATAAGAAGTCTATGTAAATAGGGCCTGACACTTAACTGAACATGAGGTGTTTATTGATACAGTTAAATTGAAAATCTTATGGAAACAATAGAGGGTCAAATAAATGATAATTTCAGAAGACGTGCCATATCAAATGGGATCACAGTAGACTGCTTCTGAACCATAACACTTAACGTAAATAAGCTTTTTGGAAACAGTTTCCTCTTGTTGGCATGTATCTTTTGGGGAACGTTATCACCTGCTCCATGTAAATTAGACTGAGTCACAAGTAGATTCACGTTGAAAAATTGTAATTTGCTCAACCTAAACTTCATTATATTCATCAAGGAGTGCATCACAGACAAAGTCAAATAAATGCAGATTGTGACTGCCAACTAAAATCTTGGGTATCAAGAAGGGCAGATCACGGAGTTTGAGACTTGTATAAGTTCATTGCTATCAGCAATTCAAGATCCAAAGTGGAGACGTTATTTTGTATTTAAATAGTCAAGTCTAAACAAACCACCGTTTATAGAAGTGTGGTTCTGCAGGATCACTAAATAATTCCACATTAATTATGTTCCTCCTGCTAGATGACTGTCAGGAATAATACAATACTGGCCAATTATCAAAAAATCATTGTTCAAAGGAGAAAAGGGTCGAAAAAGCAAGACGGTAAAACAAAATATTAGGCAAGCATGAAGATTGCATTACTTATTATAACAAGATGAAGCTGAGTAAGTCTTCTGGTATTGAGAACTTTATGTTAGAGACAATAGTCCAAGAGTAGTAACAAAATATGGCTCGACTAAAAGCATTTACTTTTAAAATAGTCTGTAATTGAGGGTGGAGAGATGGAGGGGGGTCGGGACTCCAATCAATATGAAGTGTTGGGCTGTGAGAGGGAGGGTAGCGTCAGAGTAAGAAAACATAACGAGCCTCCAGCATTTTCTTTTTTTCTTCTTATTTTTCTTCTTCTTCTTCTTTCAAGGAATGAGAAAGGGGATGGTGAAGGGTGGGGGGGGGTGGTTTAACTTTCTTCTGATCAATATTTCAGTGAAATAATTTCAGCTTCTTCCAGCGTCGGCCTGCGGAGAAAGGGGGGGGGGTTAGAGAGGAGGCAGGGGAACGCTCCCAAACTTTAATTTCTTCAATACATTTTTTATATTGGAATTAGGCGCGATTTGGCCCCCGGCTCGCCGTTTCTCTCGCCTCGCTCCTTTTACATTCTCCCGCCTTGTCGTGAAATTTTAAAATCCTCATTTAGTAATGGGAAGGCTTTGAGGCGGAGGGGTTCCTTGGTTTGCAACCTACAGCCCCCCCCCAGAGCTTATTTTTTCTTCAAAAGCCTTAAAGTGAAATAATAAAATTCACCAGCATTCTTATAACTCCACTGTCCAATTGCACTTACAAAAATAATATATGAAATTAGAAAAAGAAATCGCTTTTTGACCACAAATAAATTCACAATTTTGGATTCTTGTAATGCCTCTTGAAGAGTACAAATTGAACTAAAATAACTTTTAGGTATATTCCCTAAAGTAAAAAATATCGTAGAAACGACGTAAAGGAATGTTGTAGCATTAAAGAATGCAGCAGAAATTTATATCAGTTGCATACACACATTCAAAATACAATCACCTACAATTGTAATTCAAAATATTCCCTTTTAACGAAAAATAAGAAGTATTGGTTTGTGTTTCAATCACAAGTAAACACCATTTCAACTCATCTATAGTTTACCACCCATTTCTAGCCAGGTTGAGACTAAGGATTTTATTTAATGAGTTGGTAAATAAAAAAAATTCCTATTGCCCCAGCGGAAATCGAACTCGCCACTCAAGGTTTACCATGTGAGATTAAGGCCAACGCTTTACCTCACATGGCAAACTTGAGTCCCGAATTTAAAATAAGATTATAATACAATTTTTTTTTAAATTTTATTATAAGATTATAATAAAAAGTTTTGAGACTGTAGAAATTTACCTTTTTCCATATTTGAACGTTTAATGTAAAACAATACAACAAGTTCATCAATGTTCAAAATCCAACTGGGATGAGTGGGGGTAAATGATAAAATTGTGTAATCTCCACGATTATATGTAGGATCGAATAAAAGTTTACAATATTATTGTAGATAAATTAATGCTTTTGATGGTTGTTATTCTACACCATGGTTTTTGCACTGTGTAACTGGTACATTAACATTCGATGAAGACGGAGTGTGGAAAATCTGTTTAGTATACACTGTACATGAGCTAGGTTCATGCCTCCATCTTCAGAACTACTGAGGATAGGGGAGGCGAGTAAATACTAACTAAAACTGTCTTTACTCAATCGGCACAGTACAGTAACTCTTCTACTCTGTCCATGGCAACATCTCAGCAGTCTCTGAAAGTACTCAGAAAAGTAAAATTATTGTGAAGAGGACAGACTAAAAACCATTATAAACTATGATAAACTATGTTCAGTTAAGTCATGTAATGTAATAGCAGCAAAATTCAGCAACCAGACTGAAGTCATAAATTTGAAATTCAAACTTCAAAAATCTCTTTTAGTTTTCCATGGAGCGTAAATTGTAACAAACATATTGAAGAAGTTATGTTTTGACCATACGCATGTCCAGTCTGGTTGGGCATCAGCAACACACACAAAAAGAAACTACAGTCCTTTCAGAGCCAAGTACTTCGGATAGCGGTGAATGTTCCTTGGTTTGTTAGGAACAGCCAAATCCACAGAGAATTGGAGGTAGCTCATATTTCATTTCACATTGAATAACTTGTAAGGAAACACCATGGGTGCCTTTTCATGTCAAATGGAGCTACACATTATAATTTAGGTTCAACCACTGAAGAACAACTGGTTGTACCAAAATATAATAATTTTGTAACAAATATTGTATAACACTTTGTGAATAATACTTATGTATTGGTCTAAATAAATTTTCTTTCTTCTTCCATGTTTTGACCCTTCAAATTCTATAGTCCAAAAAGTGTTCAAGTGGAGAAATTGGCAGATTCCAGAGACCTTTGTATACCTTGTTCCAAAACGTTTCCAGTTTTAAGGGTTTAGAGCGGGTTTGGTTTAGAAAGAGCTGCTGGGAGAGCATGATAGGCAACCATTTCATACCTCATCAAGGGGCCTAACAAAAAGCTCTTTTTTCCATCTCCCGCCTGTCGACATATTTAATGAAGCGTGAAATGAACCAGGCGTTAGGGGACGAAGCGAGCAAAGCCTTGGAAATGCGCTTAGTCGCTTCTATCATAATTAACAATACCCTCCCCCACCCCCAACTTTGCCTAACGTCGAATACATAGCAAGTTCTCCAAAAGCACTGATCCAGGGAATATTCGTTTTATACAAATTTCATGATTGTTGACTAAACATTAATAAATTTAGAATAGAACCCATCGGCCTCAGAGAAAGCCTTGAAGAAGCAGAAATTAATACTCTAGCGAAACATCGATTAACCCAAAGACATTAACTGGAATACTCGCAAGGACACTGGAAGTTTACGAGCACAAATTAAGAAAACTATTATGCATTTGAATATTTCATGAATTATGCTTCTAATACTGTTTTATTCAATGCGATAATTACATAAATTCCAGCAGTACAATACTTCATGCCATGATGTACGGGGCCAGTTCAGCGAGGATACCTTTTGCAATGGACATCCGAAAATTGTATGTCACAGTTCTCCAATAAATACATTTTTTCCTTCTTTTTGATCAATTTATTTCACAAACCCTAATTTCACGGCTTAAAACCACCAATAATGTAAAATGTTAAAGCCCTATAAACAATAAATGAACCACAACCTTTAAAAAAAATCAAGAATTTGCTATCACTAAATATATTAATATTGTCTGATTTGAGACAACGACCCAAGGTTGACAAAATTGCATGACTTACCTGAATCCATTCAAACTTTTCAAATTTACATTGTTATTTACCCAAAAATTTACTTTTCGTGCTTTAATAACACATTTATTATATGTAGTATAAACGTAGTTATGATATTTATTAAGGGACTATTTTTCCATTTAAACAAAAAAAAAAAAATGGAAAAAAAGGTAAAGTAAATAAATAAAGCAGTTTATCGAGATAGTACGTACAAACTCGGCTTTTAATCTAGAAATGAACATTATCTTGAGATAGCCAAACTGTTTGACAGCAACTACTAGGACGAAATATTGTAATAGACTGAAGAAAGTTAACAATTACCAGGAAGGACTATATCATGAAACATCTAGGACGGTAAAAAATTGGATAAAAAAGCGTAAAAATATAGGTTAATTTGGCCCAATGCTTTTATATATATATATATATATATATATATATATATATATATATATATATATATATAATAAACTTATCGAATTAAACATTTTCAATTTTTTGAAGTGCATACCATTTTTTATAAAATCGCCAAAATCTATAAGCTTTTATAGGATTATTTTTTTTTAATAGCTGTATGGAATATTATCTCAGTGTTTTTGAGTTAAAGCCCACTTTTAAAAAGTAATTAATCGATATTTAATGTTATGGAAGATGAAGTAGATAGTGTGTATAAAGTTAATTACATTTTCTATAGTATTTTCAAGGTGAAACTTAATGCACTCTTCCGCCGACGAGTTGTAATACAGTGATAATAATTTGGTAAGTTTTTATTATTTTAAAAAGTTGGTTTTTTTTTAATAATTAACAAATTTATCAGGGAAAGGAAAACGACCATTCCCCATTTCATTATTTTGAAGAGAATAGTGAGGGGATGGAGCACTAGCAAGGGATAACTATCGACTAATTAAATGAAGCATGAAATTATGTGGATGAAAACAGGGGTTAGAGAGGAAATTACCACAAGCCATTACAAGGGGGTTGAAATACAGACAAGAGAGACTGGAGGAATAGAGCCCGAGTGTATTTCCAATTAATCTTTCCACAGAAACCACGTGGAGGAGGAATTAACTTCCGGGGCAAGGAAGGCGGAGAGAGAGAGAGAGGTGAGGATAGAACAAAGAGGAGTAGGAGTTGAAATGGGAGGGGCCAGGCTTGCGCTGTACAATCCCTTGCAATTAGTGGGCGAGTGTTAATTGAGAATGAGAGATAGAGAAAGGGGAAGAAATGGCCACGCCCATCGTGGAAGGGGGCAAATTAACACGGGCTCATCTAATTGGACGATAGACCCCCCCCCCACGCCCACCAGCTGGCTCTTATCTTTCTCTACTCTTTCCTTATCTCTTTTACAGATGTATCTTGGAATCCAACTACCTCTCATGGCCCCACTACATTCGTTTCAAGCTCATCAAAGTCATTAGACGCACAGCGCTATCTCAAAGACTAAGATAATATATATTATTTAGGTCGAATCAATTGTTTCTAGCCCGAAACGTTTTTATTTATGATACAGAATATCAATGTCAATTTATGAAGCTTCTGACAACGATCAGAAATGATAGTCCAATTGGAAGGCCGATAGGTGTTATGAAAACCGTATAAGGCATATCTAGGACTAATGATTTGATATGGTTATTAATTTATTCAACGTCTTTTCCAATATGAATCCTGTAATTACCAACGGACCAATCAATATTTACACCCATACATTTGGGGAAGATACCTCTGGTATATACTGGATGATAGAGGAACCAATTTATCAGGATCAATAAAAAGTCCTTGTCCTCTACTATTGTTCAATAGTAGAGGACAAGGCCTTTTTATTCATCCTCATCATTGGGGGAAGAAGTAACATGCAAGGTATTAGCAAGTAGTAAGGCAGGTATTAGATGAGCACTAGTGTTAATGTAGGATAGGATTCTAGAAGAAAAATTTTAATGAAATACTCACATCTAATGAAGACTATTACCTACAAACCCGAAGTCTGTGTGCGCAATATATATATATATATATATATATAACACTGGAGATAAAGGAGTTGGTCTTAATACATTAGGTAAATCTAGAGTGCTATTCTCGACTATTTTGGACAATAGAAATCTAGATGATGATATACTTGCTTTAATCATTAACCCCTTCTACAGAAGAATGGGATTTATCTTGTAGATATTATCCATAGGAGGGTATAAGGTAAATGTTAATAAATAACAAAAAAAAATATGAGAAAACTATTTGAAAATATAACATATTCAATGTTAAGACCACTAGACGCAATATTGAACGATAAAAAGTTCCAGTGGAAAGATTTGTAAAAGTATACTCCATCATTTCAAGGATACAGAAATGAGGTATAGTGATTTTACAACAATAATTTACCCTTCTTTAATCTGAGCCTTCACACAGGACAAATCCATATGTTACAAAATTGTTTCATTCTCAGTAGCATAATTCTGATGATGATGAGCTATATATTTTCTTTAGTGGCAGAAAAAAAAAAAAACTTAGAGACTCGGTTCAAAACGTAATGTTTTCTTAATGTATGCATGAATGCAAGCAATATCGCATGCAATTCTGCAGTGTATTTGCTAGTCTCATCGAGCAGTTTAATAGCCTAAGTCAATTTACAATGGAGGCATCTCCTAACCCAATTTCGTTTTTGTACATTTGTAATGTGTTAAAAATATTTAAAAGTTGTTTGGAAACAAATTGTCAAAAGAGAGTAATTATCTCAGAACTAGTTCAGTCTATGTTAGGTCTTTACTATTGTGAACAATTATTTTGTTTGTTTATTATTATTTAAGTCCATTTTATGCTGCTAGGCTAATCGGGACGGCTTATCTACAGGTTACCACCCTTTTCTAGTCAGGGTGGGCTCAAGGAGTTTATTTAGTGAGTCCATCACTAAATAAGTTAACAATTATTAATACGCTTTAACAATTTCAGACATTAATATTTTATTAATTATTTTAAACTGAAATATCTCTTTATTTAGCGATTGTATGGGTTTCAGATGACTAAGTACTTCTGGTTCTACTATTATCCTAATGCCCAAAGTTATATTTCCTCGTGAACCATGGAAAACAATAGTACTTATGAAAGGGTTTTAATTATCACAACAAATCCAATATTCTTTAGTGGATATTATACTTATTAATAGATTGTTTAAAACATTTGTATAGGTGTGCCTCTCTCTTCGTTCGCAAATTACTCATTAAAACCGCCCATTTATTCGGAAAAGGAAAGAGGTACTATTCAACTGGCGAGGAATATACCAATCAAGAATTACCCATGGTTTCTTTTTTAAATAACAGCATGATCAGAAATATGTAACAATCAGCTGAAAATAAAGAATATAATGAATGAACACATAAAGCATAATTTGCCTTTAAATTGCAGCAGATGTGAAAGAACATGATGTCAACAAGAACATAATTTTAATACAATCACAAAGCGAAGGTATTTATAATTTATACATTAGTGAATCTATAAATATCTGTCATGCACTAATAGGTATGTAGCATTTCCTTTTCAATATTAACTTCAATTTTTCCAGATACCAGTGAAGTATATGAAACCTACTTTTGCTTTTCTTTTTATTTCAGATATATAGTTTATTCGCTAATATATACATTGTTACTGATAGTATATTTTAGTAGTATCAAGAGTCATAATGCAAACATATATTAGCAAATTTTGAACAATAAAAATATACACGTGCACATAAATAAATTACAATTACTTAATGTGACAGTACAACATCAGATAACAATGTAATAGTATAATAATAATAGTATTCATTCGTCAGTGATATAAAGTGATAAACAAGAGAATTAGCCAATATTTGCTTCAAAATAATAGCACCCTACAGCAATAGTTGGAGATCCAAAATATTCTTGTATGATAGATTAGCTGTAATTCGCCAGACATTAAACCTTCCCAAAGATAAATTTTTCAAACCCCTATCAGTGAGAAGATCAAAATTGTGAAGAAATTACTGATGTAATTACAGTCAATAGAAATTGATAAATTTAGTCAAAATCTTGCCGATGCACAATTCCATGATTTATAAAAAGAACTCTCATTTTACTCCCAAGCATCAGAATATACTAAAGTAAATCATCTCCAACATATCAAAGCAATAGCCAAAACCAGGACAGAAATTCTCAACTTGAACAAGGAGCTTTGGATTAGAGAAGACAACGTCAACTGTTGACTCTGTAACGTCCAGAAGCCTAAAGACACCTATCCTCGCCGTTTGTCCCATTCTCCAGGAGTTCCGTCCTGCAGCATTTGGTCGAATTACTCTCAGCAGGGATCAAGTAATAGCCATCCTGAACGGAGGAGATTGCTTAACTTGTATAAATATCCGAAGAGTGCAGGAACATAACTCAGATTCCTTTGTTTTGAGTTTAATTAATAACTTTAGTTGTTGTTTTATGATCTAATAACGGAATAACTACTACTGATACTATTATTTTTTTATTTAACATTTTATTATAATCTTATTTTAAACGTTTATAAAGAAGAATGTTTTATTAAGTACTGTATCATAGTCACTAGTGTTAACGGCATATATATTTGCTGAAAATTAAATTTATTTTACCTTACTTTATTAGTTGGAGATCAGTAAGTAAGAAACAAAAATCAGTTAATTTTCTCCAAACAATGCGTGTGTGTGTATATATATATATATATATATATATATATATATATATATATATATATATATATATATATAAGATAAAATTTGTTTAAGGAGGAATAATAAGGAGGCATGTTTTCTTCCACATACGTGCTCATTTCATACATTTTTAAAATTATTTACGTTGAATCTATATGTATCTTTCAGTCAACATTCTTTAGTGTACTTTTGAGATAACACTTTTCTCAAAACACATCCAGTAGATAGAAAAAACAAGAATTTCATCAAAATTATATGCACGTGACGGCAGTAAAAGAAATTTGAATAATGCAGTCTTCATAAATCGATGTAAAAATACAATGAAATGCATGGGTACAAGATTTACAATTTATAATTTATCAGAACATTATACTATTATATTATATTTAATAATAAGAGATAAGAAATATTTAACGCTCCTTTTCAATTTGTTCTAATTCTGCCATTTGTTGTTATATTGAAGCTCCCTAAGTTATATACTGTAGTTTCAGTATTATTATCCACTACTCAATGCCATTACAGGATTATTCATTGGTTGCCTTGGCCCAAAACCGATGGTATCGCTAACAAATGCTGTTATAATTTGCATTTCACCTATCAACCTAGTGTAGCTTCACAGGTTAGAATTGAGCTGTTGACAACTTAACATTGATAGGTTCATCTTAAAGAGGAGGACAGCTGGATTTCTGAAAGTAAGTTTAAATTTATAATAGTTGTAAGTGTAATTTATGAATGTTTAATTTTGTTTTGTTTGAAGGTTGTCTTGAAGAAGGTATATAATATTCCGGATCGTACACTATAATTCTTTGCTTAATTTATTCGACGTCATTTCTGACCAATAACCATCGATAAAATAAAGCCTCGGATTTTCAGGCGGTTATTTGAAATACACCAATAATGTTGTATTTTTTGTTTAGTTGGGGAGACCAAGATGGCTTATGTGTCAATCATAATGATCGTATTTTGCATATACTTGGATATAAGACTGATACTTTCTTTGCCAAATTTGCTGGGTGAAAAAACTACTCTGAACCTATGTAAATTGTCAATATTAGGCCATGCCCAAAGTCGGGATCTTATCCGGGGTAAACTAATAAAGGTAATAATTACGGAATATCACATTCTAACCTACAATTGTAGTTGTGTAAATACAAAGATACTATACGATCGGCTGAGGAAAGGTAGCTCTCTGTAAGGTGTCGCCACCTCGCGGGAAGAATCTGCTTTAAGCCAGCCCGCCAAGACTCAGTGCGAGAAATAGCGCTCGCTCTCCGCTTGTCAACCTGATTCCAAGAAACCTAAGTAATCTTGTTTCCTAACGTATTATATTCTGCGAAGGTTGCAGGAAAATCATATTCCCTTCTTTATGTACTACGGGAACGAATAAAAAACCAATACCGCTCTATATAGGATTTGTGAAATCATTTATTATTGAATAAACGAGATGTAACTTATGGGCTGGGCTGGATTCTCCCTTTCTTTAAATTTTCCAATGACAAACCCTTGTCATTCTGAGATAAGTTTAAAAACAAGCTATTGACTGAGTGTTTTTTCGTTCGACTAAGAACACAAAGGCTTTTTATATGAATAATACCAAGTACTGGAATTTGTTTTATCCAGAATAAAAAAATTAACATGCACTCCGATTTATCAATCCCCTCCAGAATAGGTGAATAGACATAAAAAAAATAATTAAATATAAGGCTTCAAAAAAGGAAAATTGGATGATTGTATTAGTCTTAAGGCGAAATATGAAAGTAAAAATATTTAGGCCCATTAGAAGATGTTATATAGCACACAAGGAGGCCGTTTGGGGAGAGTTATAAAATTAGGCAAAATTGGTTCGATGCCTGCCTAAAAACCACTTAATAGGGGATTAAGTTAAGACAGTTGGACTCTATAATTACGGAATATTTGCGGAAACAACGAACTTCAATGAAAAGTCTAAAATGCAAGCTCAACGGAAGTTCATTAGGGCTCTGCAGTGCCTAAACGTATAAATAGTCACTCAAATACAAGATAGACTTCACTAGTTGTAGCATGTTAATCTCAATTATGCCGAGAAGAGCAAACCACAGAAAATTCAGAACAAAAATGAAAGAGGAAGGAGTTTTGTTAGCTTTAAATTTAGTGCAGTGTTATTCTAAAGCATGTATGGGCAACCTATGACATGTTGCGGGCCAAACTTTAGTGTGCAAATACGTTCGCGGGCCGCTTTTAAAAGTAGTGCATTTTAAAGTAGTGTTCATAATTTTTAACGATAGATATCAGACATGAAATTATAACGACAATGTAATTATAATAAAATTTATTAAAATAACAAAATGAAATGAAAAAAATAGGTACAACATTATAATTAAATCGTAAAATTTGGAATTATTACAAACAACGAAAGTTAAATAGCGACACCGAAATCAATGAGCTTGAATTTGGGGAACTAATCCATCGATGTTTGGACTAATTACACTGATACAAAGACGAAAAGAATTTTCCAAATTATCGTCAGTCAGCCTTGTACGATGTTTTGATATATTAACTAGCATCTATGAAAAGAATAGTTGGAATCTAAAAGTCCTGCCAAACGCACAAATCTCTCCTCATCTTCCTCATTTGGAGTAAGTTAAATTGGGTTTTCAAAATGTCTTGCGGCCGGATCAAACTTTACCGCGGGCCGGTGGTTGACCACTTATGTTTTAAAGCAATTTCCAATTTTAATACAGCCAAACCTTCATTTTGACATTTATTTCACAGATTTCGAAAAACACATTAAAATAACTCTGATTCTGCAATTCAGAATTTTGTTCTCACTGTGTTTCCAACAGAACTTTCCATGTCGCTATGATTTAAGAGTTGTCATTCTCTAGGCCAACTATGGACTCTTCCCCTTCGGCAAAGCCCAAAGAATAGAATTAGGGTTGTCCAATGAGCTGATGTATTAATCACGGACGTGTACATGGACTTTAGCTACGGGCTCGAGCTCTCCAACACATCTGTGGAGGGCATTTGCATGCGTTTCGGATTATGCAAAAAGGAGAGCGATTGCCCTCTCTCGGCTCAGAAGAAGAGCCCAGGTGTTCTCGGATCATTAGGTCCGCAACAATAGTTCCAAATTGAAGTTGTAAATGAAGCGTGGAGCCTATATGCATAGTGACATATAGTCCTCGGCGAATGAGAAAAGGTCTTCGCTTGCTCCATACCGCACGTGCGTTCGCTCCGGGTGGAGCATCTCTTTGTTCGAAGCTAATCGCTCATAAAGTTCGACATTCATAGGTACTTGCTTCACAGAGGTATGAAAAATCGTTAAAGTCTCCCGATTTTAAAACATTAAACCCTTCTTCAGAAAAGAACGGGAAGCAATGGTTTATAATTGAACTAGGATTAGGATTAATACTATTTAGGCAATCAAAAACTAGGTAATTATGCCCTTTATACTAGTATAATTTTGTTTACAAGTCTCTGTTTTAATTCTATGTCTTGAATAATATCAACTAATATATTGTAATTACCGCTCTTGTCATGTCCTAAGGGTATTAAATTTACTAATTTTCTATACAATTATATCTTAACTAAACTATAAATTCACTTTTATTTATTTATATTTACGTAAAGATATGTGCTAGTAACACGAGTTACGTTGTACCTATTTACACTTCTTACTACTGGCTCAATACTTTTAGCTGCCTTTATATTTTGGACAATAATTAGTAAATATTGTACATTTTTTAATACTGGCAATATACTTACTTATCCTATATAATAATAGTATATACACTTTTTTTCATTATACATTATAACTGAACTAATTATAAGTAAGTCAGTTTATGATTCTGCTTTATTTATGGTACAAATCATTTGAGGTCTTGACTTTCGTAGTTCCGAGTCCTGCTTATATCTCGTAGATAAATCTTAGGAGTATATAACAGAATGCCAAAATGTGGAGATGACCTTTTGTTGGAAATCCCGATATAAATCCTCATCGTCCAGACAAGTCAACCAAAATTAAATTATTTGTTTCGGCAACACGACCGTTCTTCTTTTTTAAGAAAGATTTTAAGACAAATAGGACAAGTTTTTTCCACTCATTGTACAATATATTGAGAAATAGTTTAAGAAATTAAGAAAAGAGCCTAAGTTCATATCTCATCTCAAAAACTCAACAACAATAAGGTGCAAAGAGAAAGGCACTAACCCAGACAAATATGCTGAAGTACACATTTTAACAATTTTTAAAAACCGTCTTTTTAGAAATGGCGGGTAAAACATTGGTTAGCAAACAAATTTTTATTTGCTTACAGAAATAATATATAAATATAGTTACTATATACTAATACGAAAAATGGAAATAAAAACGTAGTTCAGAGTTAGAGGATTTTTTCAAACGAAAATTTTCATGAAATATTTTTATCTGAAAAACACTTTTAGAGATGAAAAATACAGAAAAGAATTAGGTTTATTATCATGTCAGATAGATTATATTGTTTGTACTACTTCTCTTGTGGAAAGAATTTGGATACCAAATTTATCATTAAAAAAATTGTGTATAAAAGAACATAGACCGTTTAATGTTCACGATGATCCAGCTTCTATAAATGGAGCTTTATTAGTTATGAAATTATGGTTTCCTCTTGTACGGCAAATACAGTGCTCCCCTTTATAAGTACATTTGTTTTATGCCATGAGATTATAAATCTGGGCTTGACGACAGAGAGAGAAGGCGGTGTGGAATTTCAGTAATCTCTCGATAAATCACCCGGCATACACGGACGAAATAAAAGCGACAGACGTCAGGAGCTATAGCTGAATTAGTGCTGCTATTGTTGGTTCTATTAATGAGAAAGAGGACGAACATCTGCTTAGTGGTGCCGCAGGTGAGCTGGGGTGAGCCCGGGGTTTTTTGGTGAGAAAACGTACGTTATAGGACACAGGGTGCCGACTGCTTCCTTTCAACCAACTCATGAGTTTGGGAACATGGATTTTTTTTTCCTCTCTCTCTCCCTCCTAGGCCGGAGAAGTGGCCATTGTTCATGGCCAAGACTCTAGGAGGATACTTTGTTCGCAAGTTTCAATATCGTTGCACCCGGATCGCTCTCATCTGCATGGAATTTTTCTCACGATCTTTTCAAAGAAAGAGGGAGGAGGTTCACGGTCTAGGTTTACGCTATTCCATTTTTAGACAATGAAATAACACTCACTAAAAGAAGAAAACATTTTTTAAAAAATAAATTAAGATCATTTAACCTATAGACGTATTCCCATGATTAAAATAATGTTTTTAGAGTTCAAATGTTTCCTCTAACGGCAATGAACTCTAAACACAGTGTCCTTAGTTACCAGAAGACAAATATTCTCCTTTGGAAAAAAAAAAAAAAATAAGTTTAATACCACAATATAAGTTATTTTCTTGATAATTTTAACAATTACAATACACTAAATCCCCTTAAATGATTTCACCCTGTATATCAACTCTTAAAGAATTATCCCATCACACCACAAAAAAAAAAATAATAAAAAAAATCAATATGTCGTAATTACGCGAAGTATCTTATTCAGTTTAATAATCAATGCCTATTTTATCTTAGGGGCTCAGGTTAGCCATGCGAGTTAAAGCGTTGACCTTTATCTCACTTGGTAAACCTAGAGTGGCGAGTTCGATTCTTGCCTGGGCAAAGGAAATTATTTAGTGACGAAATTCATTAAATAACGTCCTAAAATCCCACCCTGGCTAGAAAAGGGTGGTAACCTGTAGATAACCCGTCCCGATTAGCCTAAGTTGCAAAAAGTGGACGTTAATAAATAATAATAATAATTATTTTATCTTCACAAGTTACCAATAATGGAAGGACAAAAAATATACTCCCAAGCGAGATGATATGAGAAATTTTAGGTTTTAGAAGCAATAGAATGTGCTGGCATAAATTGTTTTTCCAGGAGGATATGCAAGCTAATAAATATTTAATTCAAATCAAAACCTCCTCAACCTTCACTATAAGAGAATGACAAATTTAAAAAAAAAATATAATACCCAGAAGCCAGTACAGTTCCAAAATTATATCCATAATATTATATCTGCATCTTCAGAGTTTATAACGTTGGATATGGACTCATATATCCAATATCGGCAAACCCCAGGTGGGGGGAGGTGGTCGGCCTAAATTCACATTAGAGCAATGTAGTATCATTGAAAGCGCTAAATAAATATTTTAAATATTCATTTAACTAATCAAACCATAGCAAGATCACAGACAAAAATACGAATGACTCTGTTAATATTCAAATTTGATTTTTACTTCACAACAATTGCAATAAATAATTCATACTTCACGAATTAACAAGATTAGTTACATACAATTTTTAGATCTTCTCTAAACCCTAGACCATCTATCTGGTCGGATTTCGGTCATTAATGAACTTTATTTTAGACTTATATGAAACATTCAAATATTGACTTTGACAACGTGTGCTCGCTAGAGCGACAACACACATCGCCATAATTATTATTACTTTAGAATTTGTGATGTAAGATAAGCTTTTCAGTCACAATAAGGATTACAATTTTACAAAATATTTATGAAGACTTGAATCAAAACCAAACAAACACAAATAGTTATTTCATTTCATATACATTAAACACATTCTAGAACTAGGCGTTTTTGAGATATGCAAGATACTTAGATCTAAGAAAATAGTGAAAATGGGTTAAGCAAACGACAAATTGCATATTTCTTTGAAATCAGAAAACAGATAATTTTCGCTATTACAATACTTCATACAAGTAAGAAGTATGTAATTTTGCCAAAAATTAATTTCTTTTTAATGTAATTATTATTATTTATTAAAGTCCACGTTTGGCTAATAATGCTATTTGGGACGCGTTATCTACATGTTACCACCACCAATTTCTAGCCAGGGTGGGACTAAGAATTTTATATAATGAGTTCGTCACTAAATAAATTCCTATTGCCCAGGCGGGAATCGAGCTCACCACTCTAGGTTTACCATGTGAGATTAAGGCCAACGCTTTAACTCACATGGCTAACCTGAGCCCCCTTTTTGATGAATCAAAAGATAGTATTTTCAGTCTGGATAAAGTTTGAGTTAAGGGAAAATTCGGAATTTCATTCAAGAATACCTTCTCCCAACTTCCTAGCATGGGAGGAAATATTGTAATGGTGTATGACAATGTACCCGTATAAGTTCCTCCTTAACGAACTTAATGGATTATTGGACTTATGTACACGCGAAAATTTTGTAAAATAATTTAAAAGTTTGGTTATACAACTAGATTCTTGCAGAACTCTACCAACCACTCAAAGAAGAAATTAATAAAAACTGGCAACACATGTGGAATGAAACCCAGAACAATAAATTAAAAACTATTAAAACCACCATCCGTCCATGGAAATATTCGACAAGAGACAACAGAAGAGATGAGGTTGTATTAGGAAGACTCCGAATTGGGCACACACGACTTACGCATGGCTATCTTATGACAAAAGGTCAACCCCCGATTTGTGAGAAATGTAACACAGAACTGACTATATATCACATATTAATGCAATGCCATAAGTATACAGATATTAGAAACAAATACAATATTTCCAATAGTATAGAAGTGGCCCTTGGAGATGACCCGAAAGAACTCGATAAATTGTTTAATTTTGTAAAAAAACACGAGTTTATACAAAGAAATTTAAAGTGCAATTGCTCGTATCCTCGTTTATATTGTTAAAATGGCGATATGGATGAGGATACCAAAATGTGAATTATAAATATTACAGGGCGATGATAACCTGGTAGTTTTTCGCCCTTAAACCCTATACAACAACAACAAGATTCTTGGCTAAAATCTAACTCCTCCCCGGCTACCAGAATCTAAAATAAACTTGGCCACAGAGAGCGAATAAAAGAAATGTTTACAAAAAGAAGGTTCATTGATCGAGGAATGGAATTCGATAAGCCTTGAGTTTAAAAAAAAGAATAAAATAGGTAATAGTTAAAAGAGCAAAATGTGCCCGAGCACACTATTAAGGTAATACGTTTTTTTTGTCTGAATGATAACATTTTTCAATAGTTTTGATATTTGTTGAATTTAAATTGTTTGCATTTCTTGATAATATATCTTTGAAAAAATGCTAATTTCCCTTCGTGTGTGCGTGTGCATATGTGTGTGTGTTTGTGTGTGTGTGTGTGTGTGTGTGTGTGTGTGTGTGTGTGTGTGTGTGTGTGCTTGTATGTTTGCTGAGCTCTTTATAAACTCTTTGAATATATGTAAAGTAAATATTTCATCGTTTCTCTTTGTCTAGCAAAACTGAAGGTTTCCCCCCTTCCCGGCATAATGCAATTCATGACTTACGTTGTTTCAGTAACTCATGATGAGTATGCAACTCCGCTGAAACACGAGTTTTATATCTGATCTAAATCTCAATTATTTTAAATTCATTTTAGATACATATTCCATTTTATTCAACAATTTATATATTTTATTATATCTTGTTTAATATTTTTTGTTTTGGATTCTATATTATGTTTTCAATTTGTTGTGTTGGATTTCCATTTATTGTTTTATTTCTACTTATTGTTCAATTTCTATTATTTGAGTTCCATTTTTGTTTTCTATTTCTGTTTTGCGTTCCATTTCTGTTTTTGTTTTTCCATTTCTGTTTTTATGTTTCATTTCTGTTTTTGTTTCCCATTTTGGTTTTGTGTTCCATTTCTTTTTTGTGTTCCATTTCTGTTTTTGTTTTTCCATTTTGTTTTTGTGTCCCTTTTCTGGTTTTTGTTTTCCATTTTGTTTTTGATTTCCATTTCTGTGTTTTGTTTTTCCATTTGGTATTGTGATCCATTCCAGCCCTGTTTTTACTATCAGTTCTGTTTGTCTGTTTCTGTTTTTTGTTCCATTCCTGTTCTCTTGTTCCATTTCTGTTTCGTGTTACTTTTCTATTTTTCATGTTATATTTCTGTTATGTTGTTTTATGTTCGTTTAAATTAATTTTGTTTCGTTTCGTTTTTTGTTTTGTTTTTTTTATTTTTCAATTTTATACATTTTTTTTTTCCCGAGCAACATCGCCACAGCTGCGAAGCTCCAAATAAATAAATAAATAATTTCCCTTCTGATAATTTCAATTAAATAGTTCAATTTTCTGTCGTTTGAGTGTATGCCCTGAAATTCAGAGTAGATAGATAGAGGTGACTAAAAGAGAGGTCGGTTTATAAGAGAGACAGCTAGCCAAGGGGTAGTGTATAATTGCAGGGGTTGTTGGATCGAAGGGCGCAGGCTGCTTCCACATAATTAGTGTTGGTGTGCGCAGCTTCATTACGCAACTAGCCGCCATCACAGTTATCCCCTCTCATTCCTTACAATGCCTCCTTCTTATTCTATCTCCTCGGCTCTTCCTCCATCTCTTACAGTCTTAACACATATATTTGTTTCAATGGATGTTCAAACTACCGAGGGAAATCATGGAGTAATTCAAACTAATATAGAACATTTGTAGCGAGTTTTATGCCCAAATTTCATAATAAATATCGTATATCAATATAATATCTTCGTTTTCAAGATATCCTACCGGATCGAAAATATTTTTTGACATTGCATATAAAATGTTAACCTTTAACTACTACCATGGGCCAAAACGACAAGAGCATAAAATAAAAATTAAGGTTTCTCTGGTTTGTTGCTAAGCAGTGCCACCAGGCACCATGTATTCTCCCGTTAGTAACACCTGTTACAGTTAACCTCTTCGTCTTGTTTCTGTGATTATCTGTGTCTGTCTAATTAACTTTTTGGGGTCATATTTACCCCCATAAATCAGAATCCTGTGTCTGATGATAATGAGGATCTAATGAGTAATTACAATGACAATCAGTCCATTCGTTCTGATCATGATACAGATTCAGAAATACAGCTAAATGAGGATGAATTGTGCAAAACGTCTGACCAGAAACATTCAACAATATGCTATAAATGTAATAACACAGGTTGCAAGAATCACTCTGAATCTAAATGTCTCCGCCGGAACTGTGGAGATACAATTTTAATTTATTTGTTAGTGTAGCAGAGAGCCCCTCACAGTTTCTTTATTAATTAATATATTGAATTACTTTCTGTTTCGGAATGAACAGAACATGCTTAAATATGATAAGAAAAAATATGGCCCTCTTAAGATTAATTTTACATATTGATTTTTATATTATTTGAAGACTTGGATTTATTTGCACTTTTTTCAAATTCATTTTTTTTTTTTTTTTTTTTTTTTTTTGGAAAGTGTAAAAACAAGTTATTATCATTTTTATTGTATTTGTATCTTAAAATGTGTCACCTTTGATATGTATTCCATTAAAAAATTATATTAAAAAAATTAAACTTATTTTGTGTGGGTCATAAGATACCCATGGTAGTACTTATGTAACTTTAAAACGTAGTAGTAGTGAATGTTAATCTAGAATGTTCAAATTTATCCAAGGTCCTCTCTCATCAATTGATGAGATTTCCATTACCTTCATAAGTTGGAGCAATAAGGCTGACGATAATTAAGAATACTAAAATGATAATTGGAAATGGCAGTTGCCTACAAATATAAGATAATCAGTCCAGCACCTCCAGCAATTTTTATTCTTAATTTACACTTGAATGTACAATTGACAAGTACTATTAGGACAATATCTATCAAAGACTTACCAAAAAAGAGACACCGGTCATATTCACACTCACCTGAAAAATAAAAATAATTCGTACAGACATCAAAATACTTCTCGACAGACTAATACAATTCAAACATTTACATCAAAAAAAGCTAACATGTGCGCCTTTTACCAAACATAATTTTTTCAGTCACTTGGCGGTATATTACATAAATGATTGTACCGGACCATAAGATGGAATGAGACCTTCCGCACTGCATATGGTAATACGAAGTGATAATAGAAACAGAACAGAAGACACTAATAAAAATAATGTCGTCCGACAATTAGAAGAAAATATAAATATAAAAGGACAATTGAGTTTCAATGAAATTAATCATAAAATATTTTTCATGCTTATAGGAAGTATAATATAGAATAGTATAGAAGGTCACGTTTACAGAAAGCGCAAAATGAAAGAAATATAAACCGTATATAAATATATAATTCCGTTAATTTTCGAATTGTAAAAATCGATGTTAAATAATATATTACAAACTTTTTTTCAGGCAAAAAAAAAAAAAAGGATCTTAACGGTAAATATTTTATAATTTAATTTTAAAACAGCTACAACCGATTTAAACACCTACTATGCCGAAGTATTAAATAAATTAAAATAAATCTGGTAAATAAAGGTAAAAATGGTTTACGGGTGACATATATTAATTAATATTAGGTTATTTAGCTCTGAAAATTTAAAATAAAAATTAATTAATATTTAGTTCTTATTTTTATTATTTTTATATATAGGGTTGGGGAAAAAGTAATTTCGGTTTATCCCAATAGTCGCGTATCAAAGTCGCATATCTCTTGTAATCCTTATTCAGTGAAGCCATACCACGTTTGAAAGGTCATAGTCCATAGAACATTCCGAATATCTCTACAGTTTCATTCATTTACTCAGTCAAACGTTATTGCGCTTTGAAAATGGAGATTCCATAAGGCCATTTTCGTCATGTATTGCTTTTTTACTTCCGAAAAGGGATAAATGCAGCTCAGGCTCATCGAAAATTGTGTGGTGTTTATGGTGATGTCTGTTTGAGTGAACGTCAGTGTCAGAACTAGTTTGCTCGATTTCGTTCCGAACATTTTGACCTTAATGATGAACCTCGCCCTGGCAGGCCAATTGTTGAACATGTCGATGAAATTCTTCAAAAAATTGAGGTAGACCGACACATCTCGTGACATCGCTATGGAACTAAACATCGGCCATAAAACAGTTTTGACCCATTTACATAAGAATGGATACCAAAAGAAGCTCGATATATGGGTTCCACACGAATTAACTGTAAAAAATTTAATGGACAGAGTTTCCATTTGTGATTCGCTGGTGAAACGAAATGAAATTGAGCCATTTTTTAAAAGAATGATTACAGGTGATGAAAAGTGGATCACGTACGACAATAATGTGCGAAAAAGATCGTGGTCGAAACTCGGAGAAACTTCAAGAACAGTGGCAAAGCCTGGATTGACACTAAGGAAGGTGATGCTGAGTGTTTGGTGGGATTGGAAAGGCATTGTTCATCATGAGCTGCTCAAACCTGGCCAAGCCATTGATTCGACTCTCTACAACAACTAATACTGTTGAATCAGGAGATTCAAGAAAAACGGCCAGAATTGATCAATAGGAAAGGCGTTGTTTTCCATCACGACAATGCTAGACCACACACATCTTTGGTGACTCGGAAAAAATTACGAGAGTTTGGCTGGGAAGTTTTGATGCATCCACCAAACAGCCCGGACCTTGCACCGTCTGACTACCACTTGTTTCGTTCTCTTCAGAACTCTCTTAGTGGTGTAAAGCTGGAATCAAAAGAGGCTTGTGAAAATCACTTGGTTCAGCTTTTCGCCCAGAAATCACAGAACTTCTTTAGTGAAGGTATAATGATTTTACCGAAAAAATGGCCATAGGTCATCGATCAAAACGGCGCATATATCATTGATTAATATCTAATATTTATATAAATAAATGCTCTTTGAAAAACATGAAAAATAAAGGAATTATTTTTTCCCCAACCCTATATAATTGTGGTACAGTACTTATAAGGGTTATAGAACCTATCTTTTTTAAGATAAGATATTGCTGACAAATTACCATTGGGTTTTTTATTCTCCTCTGAAGAATTAAGGTTGTACTGACTTAGACGAATAATTTTGAAGGTTGGTTGGTATTCTAGTTCTTAGTATCTAAGAAAGTTATGGACTGTCTTCATCTTTAGTTTTATATAAAACGTTTAAATAAAGTTTCTGGGGGAGCTCATATAAACATTCAGGCCTCAAGACCGTTAATATAAATATATATACATATATATTATATATACACACATAGGATCTAATTATAATTTATTCTCCAAATGTCCTCGGATCCTACCCATGAGAAGACGAAAATGACGTCATCAATAATTTTGTAGTGTATCTGTAGTCGGTCACAATTGTAATTCAAAAGTTCCATGAAAATCTGAAGCTGAAATTCATTTATGGACATCATTTGAGGGGCACTCCCAATTAAGTTAAATATTCAAAATGTTTAGCTGCTCTTCATTTAAAATAACATAACTTCTAAGATATTCCTGTCCCAACACAAATTCAAAAAATGTCATAGAACTAAATTATAGATTTTTTTTTCTGATACACCAAGACGGTAGATGCCTTATTTTGTGTATTTGCTACTGTCTTAACATCTAACTCGATTTAAATCAGCAGAGGAGAACAATGAATAAAATATTTTTTATTATTATTTATTAACGTCCACTTTTTGCAACTTAGGCTAATCTGAACGGGATATCTACAGGTTACCACCCTTTTCTAGCCAGGGTGGGATTTTAGGATGTTATTTAATTAATTTCGTCACTAAATAATTTCCTTTGCCTAGACGAGAATCGAACTCGCCACTCTAGGATAAAATAATAAATAAATAAAATAGGTACAACATTATAATTAAATCGTAAAATTTAGAATTATTTCAAACAATGAAATGTAAATAGCGACACCGTAATCAATGACAAACTTGAGCTTGAATTTGGAAAACTAATCCATCGATGTTTGGATTAATTCCACTGATACAAAGACGAAAAGAATTTTCCAAATTATCGTCAGTCAGCCTTGTACGATGTTTTGTTATATTAACTTTCATCAATGAAAAGAATTGATGGTCGATTTATAAGTACTGCCAAACGCACTCTCCTTATCTTCCTCATTTGTAGTGTAATATTTTTGTTTAATTGGGTTTTTCAAAATATCTCGCGGCTGGATCCGGATGCCCACATATGCTCTAGAACAATTTTATATATGAAATTTTAATATTCTAGTTCTATCGTTTTTAAGATATCTATATGTAGAAATGTTACGCGGAAAGTAATCATGATGGATTAGGGGAAGGTTAAAATGGATAACTCAGTTAATATTTGAAAACCGACTTTTTTGCGATTAGAATACTACCTTTACAAGTAAAATAAAAAACCTGTGAAGTAAATTAAGTTATGACAAGCCCTAATTACATTAGTTAGGGAATTGCGGAGGTACGCCATTAGAATGCGACAAATGGTGAACCTGCCGTTTGTTAAGGCTTGTTAGAAGAGACACAAGCGAGAAACTTACACCACTAACCAAAGGCAAATGACGCGCCAGGGGCTTTGTTTAGGTAGAATTATATTCACATTAGGACATGTGGTACAATGACACCTGTGATCCACCTCACTTTTTCTGAGCCCAGCCTTTGTCGCAGTTAGTTTTTCAGTCATTTTTTTTAGTTGAACAAGGGCCGGGCCAGAGAGAGAGAATAGGGCTAATGGTATGCATGTGGTACTGCACGAGAAGGGTGTTGATCGACATAAAAAGCAGCCACACGTAATCTAATGTCACCCCCCGGCACCTAATGTTTAAGGGTAGCAGCACGTGTTATATCCTCTAATGAGATACTGCCGCAGTAGGGCCAACACCTGGGATTAAGATGCTAAATTGCGCCAGGAAGTAGGACGGCTTGACTTTCCACCAATTTCTTTGGAGCTAACAGCTGGTTTGACTGTAGATCGTATGCATGATGGAAGGGCAACAAGAGTCTCAGGTCGGCTTGTAAGCAAGACAACCTTAGAGTTAGCTTTTACGTTTTAAGGGTCATCCCTGAACAGAAATCAGCTTTAGAGGTTTATAACATGACGCAATTTTATCAATTTGTTCCAATCCAAGCGCAACAAAACAGATATTAAAGAATTTACATTTTGCCCAGTCCCTAAACCCTCTCCCGAATGTAATCTTTAGTTATATATTAAACGTTTAAATATAAAATTTCATAGCGATCGAATATGAATTGTGACTCCTAGAACGCAATCACACAAACACGGATGAGCATTCGCGTAAACACTTTATAATAGGTTGTAAAATATTGAATTTCGGGCACTTCAAAACTCTCTTAACGGGAAATACTTTTCTTCGCTCGAGGAGTACAAAACGCACATAGAAGAGTTAATTGCTCAAAAATCATAGAAGTTCTGGGAACGGAATTAAAAAATTACCTGAAAGTTGGTAACATGTAACAGATTAAAATGACCATATAAAATTGATTAAAAATATTTACAAGAATCTGAAGTTTCTATTGGAATCGCCAGTAAAAAACGTTACGAACCTATTTTACAACCCAATATAAATAGAGTGAATAGAGATTTGGGTAATCTACTAGAGGTAAAATCAAATTGTTAGACATTTGAAAACATTTTGAAAAATCCAGGGAATAGAAAACTGTATAAAAACGAAAATCAATATCCATAACCAATACTGCAGTGAAGGCAGAGAAAATGTTTGAATTAGTCATAACAAGAATCGGTACCTCAGTGGTTGAGAGTACTGGCCTACCTTGTCTAGAGATACTAAATATTGTTTTTTAAATAATAATTAACTTAATATGAAGTTTTGATTAGAGAGAGGGTGACAGCCGCGCTCAACGTTTAAAGGCGACCACAGCCACGGATCTAAAAATATGTAGTTAAATTAAAAATGTTTCAGTCTTCTAAAGTTGGACATAACCGGTAAATGTTATATTATACCTACCTACTATAATTGCAGTTTACCATAAAATAGAAACTATATTTGCAAAAATGTGGTAGAATCTGGAACGATTTAACAGAGCTTTTATTTCAAAGTCTCGATTGCCAAAATAACACCCAAAAGATTAACTTCCCAAAAAAAGTACAAAATAAATAAATAAATATATATATATATATATATATATATATATATATGTATATATATATATATTTATATACAATATTTTTACTTAATTAATCAAAAGAATTACTATTCCTTGCAGGAAAAACAATCATCCTACATTAATGAAAAGTGTTATCACTACTGAATAAAATATGCATAGGGTTTACATTGCCCTAAGAAGCTGAAGTGTACGTCACGTTAACGTTTGACAGAGTCTTACAATGGGTGAATTTGCAAGCAATAATGAAAAGAAGTAGATGCCGTCACAAGCATAAATAAGCACGTTCTTTTTCTCACATGTGACCCACAATCACTCACATAGCCATCAACAAATATATAGGTTTCCAACCAACATGTTGTTTTCAAAGAATGAAAACTACACAAAAATAAGAGGGGAAAGAAGTGATTTATTGGTATAGAATACAAATCTAAAAATAATATAAAAAAATATTGAAAAGAAAATGATCAGGGTAGAAGAAGAGATAGATGAATGAATGGTGAGTTGAAAAGCTGGTTGTCTTCAGCTGGGTATCCATCATTCCATTATTATACGGCAAAGGCTATTAGAAATCAATAATTATGTACTGTATTAAAAAAAAAAAATACAAAATAAAAAATGGTCCAATGTTTGACGTCAATAATTATTTAGCACATTAATAATAGTCAACTAGATAATTTAGTCGGTAATAATTTCGGGGCTCAGGTTAGCCATGCGAGTTAAAGCGTTGACCTTTGATTCTCGAAAGAGTTCCATTCTCGCCTGAGCAAAGGAAATTATTTAGTGACGAAATTCATTAAATAAAATCCTAAAATCCCACCCTGGCTAGAAAAGGGTAGTAACCTGTAGATAACCCGTCCCGATTAGCCTAAGTTGCAAAAAGAGGAAGTTAATAAATAATAATAATAATCAATTAGATAAATATTCAATTTTGTTCTTGATAAATAAAAACTATATTCCACAGGTGTTGCTTTAAACTAAGCAGGTTTCTCAAGTGCAGTAATACACACAAATGACAATTCACATTCAATTCTATATTTCTCTCTTCCTTAGAAACCTAACCACAATAATTAAATCTAGTAGTGATTCCTGAACTGTTTAGAAAGAACAGATTGTCTATAAGTCCCGATATTTTATTTTCAAAACACCTAAATTTATTAAAAGCAATAGCCTATGAATCCTTAAACTGAGAGAGGAAAAGATAATATAAAATTAATATTATGTAATTATTTAATTGTATTACTGAATCGTTCTATTTAATGTTTTTTATTTTGTCAAGTTTAATTTTCATTATTTACATTTTTAATAGGTATTTATATTATTATATAAAAAATTGTTTAAAGCTTTGACAAAATGCACATATAATGCAAATAGTCGTGGGATGTGCAGAAAAATAAAATCCCTCCACATAGGGTAGAGGAAATACGTTTAATAAAAAACAGATATACTTCAAACCTGCGGAGGAAGGTAAACCAAGTATCTGTTATTGAGTAAAGTACTGGTTGAGTTAAACCACCACACTTCCACAATAACAATTTGTTTCTAAGTGCATTATCATTAGTGCCCTGATGCCCTGGATGTTGAGTTGGGAGGTCTCTACGATCAGGCTAGAACCTCCCATGCCAACATCCAAGAGGTGAGCTCACTGACCATAATGCACTGCGTCGAAAGCACTCTGTCGCTTGAATACATTGTTATTGTAGAAGTGTGGTCGTTTTAGCAGATTTCCCTCAAGGGAAATCAGTTATTGAGATTATACTCATGAAGGAATTTTCGATTTTTTTCTTAAAATGTCCATCGATCCTACCTTGTAGATGACGAAAATGAGGTCTGTTCAAAACTGTATGTATATATATGTATATACTGTTACCTCTAGTAGTCGCAATTTTTGTTTGATCGTTACTAAACTCGATATTTAGTCGCTTTATGTAAAAATAAAGATCAAGTTCGTTAACGGCTGAAATCAGACCAGTGAGAGGGGAGGGGGGTTTAGAGGGGAGGAATTTCGAAAATTGGAAATATCTCCGTTACTATATGTCGGTTCGAAAAATTGTACAGAATCAATCTTATTGCAAATTAAATTTACTATAAATATTGTTATATATATTTAGCTCTCGGCGGAAAGTCCCGAACATGGCCGACTCCTGCCGACCACACACAATACAAATGAAAAATTTCGGTTAATATTCAAGATACAAAATAAATGTATAGAACAATATTTATAGTAAATTTAATTTGCAACAAGATTGATTCTATACAATTTTTCGATCCGCCGCCTAATAACGGAGATATTTCGAATTTCCAAAGATCCCCTATAAACCCCCCCCTCCCACTGGTTTGATTTCAGCCATTAACGAACTTAATCTTTCTTTTTGCATAAAACGCTTAAATATGAAGTGTGGTAACGATCAAACAAAACTTGCGCCTGCTAGAGCGTTAACAGACAAATATATATATAATTTTGAACGGACCTCATTTTCGTCATCTCCTGGGTAGGACCGAAGGAAATTTTTCAAAACTCGCGTCATGAGTACGACCTCAATAGGTGATTTCCCTTAAGGGGAATCTGCTAATAAGTCTTCAGAGCTCATTACACAACCGGAAATTATATGAATCTATTGAAAGAATAATTTTCTCAAATTTGAAATGACAAAGATAAAATATTTTAATTAATGAGACGAGAGAGGAGAGAGGAGAGAGAGAGAGAGAGAGAGAGAGAGAGAGAGAGAGAGAGAGAGAGAGAGAGAGAGAGAGAGAGAGTGAGAGAGAGAGAGAGAAATAGAGAGAGACGTAGTTCGGAGAAGAGAGCGGGTTGCCTATTGGATTGATAGCGAGCTAAGTAGGTATGCTAAATGGTTATCGATCAGCTGTTCCATTCCGCTACTCAGCTAATGACTTAGAACTATGGATTTCCCTAGTTATCAGATGGACAAGCAAGAGGAAAGCAGATTGACGGATAGGGTCCTATGGGACCTCTATGACTGGCTCCCAGTCGGTTCCCAATCCAATTCATTACTTCTGCGAAATACTTCCAACCCTATTATCTCTATAATGGGCTGGTGATAACATCAAATTATGTTAGACTTAATCATTGGATTACACTGAATTAGAATAATGGTTAAGCACTGTTTCATGAATAAAGAAAAGCTGATTGGCCTAATAATTTTCACCTGATTCAATTTGACAAAGGATTTTTACTTAATTAATAAAATTACAATCTGCAGTGTATGCATTATGTTATATGAGATTGTACAATCGTCCTCCATAACTCTCGACAGAAGCGCCACATCATTCAGCTCAGTGAGAGCTCCCTGCCTGGCAAGGCCGTTAAAAACTGAAGAGGAATATGATATTTGAAGAAGAATATAGCCATTGCTATCACTTCAATTTAAAGTTCTATAGGAGTTTTCTGGACTACTGTGCATCGAGGGGCCCTGGAGGGAATAAGGATGAATGGCACTGGAAAGAGCCAGGGTTAGGATGATTGGATAGCCTGTTGTAGAAATTTTTGAATCTCAAGGGACTCAGATCCTTTACAAATGGAATGATCTTTATGTGGTTTGAAATATAATATGGAGCCTTTAGTGTGGTGCGCAGGTCTTTGGATTGGATACGTCTGATGTTCGAAGGTTTTGTGTGGGTGTGTGTGTGTGTGTGAGGTACAATACACTTCTATTGCGCAACCCCTTATTGGTTTATGTAGTAACTTGTTACATTGTTAATTTGTTTTCGGTAGACAAGTGAGATCTTTAAGCAATCCGTAGAGTTGTCCGAATTGCCTGTAAAGTTCCTATCTTTTTGATTATTGCATGAGATTTTGATCGGATTGATCAAAATCTCATGCAATTGATTGGGTGATGGTAAAAGAACATTGTTGAAATGAATTGGAGGACAGGAACTGGGTCGAAAGGAAAACGTGATATGGTGGGACTTATTTTCGTTTATATTTATCCTCCATGTTTTGCAACATTTTTCAATCTCGGTTAAGTGAAATTGGAGATCCATCGACGGAATAATAGGATCGGGGTATCTGAATAAAGTATTGTTGTGTCATCTGCATAGATAGCTAGGAGAGTTGGTAGTGATGTAGGGATGAGTTTGACATAGGATAACCCGTATGTTCATCATCTTTCAACTCACCAGGACAAATCTATGTCCAATGGTTACTCCAAGGAACATATCTTCTTTACTACCTAATTAGATGGAATAGAAATTGTAAATACCCACGGTTACAGTATGGGTAACAACAGAAATCAAACTTTCGGATTGGAGATATGGAAAATGTACACTTAGGAATTATGTTTTTTTTTTTATAATTAAGCTATCATATTTAAAAATTAACTCATCTACTCTTGTATAACTGTATAATTCTTCCTGTGAACATTTAAAATAACCTTTTAGATTTATGCCTAATGTAACTCTCCATATCTCTGAAACCACCCCCATAATACAAATCAAATTTTTATGTATATTTACAATTAACAGATCCTGTTGAAGTCTCATAACTTTACATTGGCAGTTACTATTATTCCTGAACGGTAAATACTGCGACAACGAGAAAAAAACTTTGGAAAGCTGGATTAGAATTTAAACATCAATCTTCACACTACATTAATATTTTAAAAAACGGACTAGAGTTGGGAATCTAAGGAAAATCAGAAATAAAAAAATGAAGATATTTCATTTTCTGTGTATGATAAGAACGTTAAACGGGGTTCTGCATAAACCAATCAAATATAAGTAGGTACTAATTAAAATTAAATTGAGAATGGCACATTAAACTAATCGAAAGTAACTGCTTACTAAACTAAACTTTATAATGGCACGTTTTGGCAGAATACGGTGTTTTCAGACTTCAAAGTGTGACGCTGGATGCTAGGAAGGTTTATAAACTGTCATATTTCTCCGAGAAATTAGATGATTTCGGTCGTTTAATTTTTATAATAAATAATTTAAACAAAACAATGCTCAATTTGCAACACATGCCTATATTTGTTTTCTGTGTGTGTGTTTGTGGGTGTGTGTGTGTGTGTGTGTGTGTGTGTGTGTGTGTGTGTGTGTGTGTGTTTGTGTGTGTGTGTGTGTGTGTGTGTGTGTGTGTGTGTGTGTGTGTATGTGGTGTGTGTGTGTGTGTGTGTGTGTGTGTGTGTGTGTGTGTGTGTGAGAGAAGAGAGAGAGAGAGAGAGAGAGAGAGAGAGAGAGAGAGAGAGAGAGAGAGAGAGAGAGAGAGAGAGAGAGAGAGAGAGAGAGAGAGAGAGAGCGAGAGAGAGAGAGAGAGAGAGAGAGAGAGAGAGAGAGAGAGAGAGAGAGAGAGAAATAGAGAGTAAGGACTCAGCGGGATGAAATTCAACTCCCAAATATTGTGCCCAGTTCATTTAGTTCATTTTTGAGCTAAATATAATAGATAATATTCCTATAGGCAGGAATGCCTTCAAGGAGGCTTATCGTTATAAGCCATTATTGATTGTACCGGAGACAGGCATAATGGGAGTGAAAATGAGTTAAAAGCATTCGATAGGAATTCGATCGAGTTATTACGGCATTGTTTAAGCTGCTATGGATTTTACGTCATAATGAGAGATCCGCCATGACTATCATACAATACCACCTCATATATGATACATTAAAGAACCTTTTGCCTTATCCCCCTTAAAAAAAGTTCCATTGATAATCATTTCATTAGCCCGTCAATCAAATGATGGCTACTAATCAGGGCCGAATATTATTTATTAAAAACGGCTCCAATCAAATCTATACCGGTCGCTCCGAGAGCTGCTTATTTAATGAGTCCCAAGAATGCAGGCCTTGTATTTAAAAAGTATCGGGTCATAAATAAAATCGACAGCCGGGCTTAAATACGTAAAAAAGACTTTTAAAACCGCCCACATCAGTCCTGATTATTTATCGATCTTCTTGTTTTTAAAACTGTTTAAACGTTTAATCCGCATTAATAATAGTTCCAATGACAATACAAATAGTTATCAAAATAATAAACATGAATAATTTAATAAAATATATATTGTATCAAGTATTTACTTGGGGGGGGGGGGCGATATATACATTCGAGAACTTCAAAACAGTCCGCCACGCAGGGGCTACGTAAACTAAGCAAATTTCCCACGTTAAGTTTTACAATAGGTAAATCTTCATACTTAACGCCACCATGAACCACCAGTGAACAAATACAAATGATAATGAGAAACGAATTGAAAATGATTCAGTCAATTTACACTTGATAGCCTCTACAACAAGAAGTGTCTGAAGTAAACAAACAGGTCAGCCAACCCTCTCAGAGCTGAATAGACAGATAGAAATATTCAAGACCGGAAAGAAAAACAATTACTGAAATATTATTCTGAATATAATATATTAATTTTATTGAAAACTATTTATTATATCTAGCACAGTAGCATTTTATAATAAATCAGAATAATCGCAATCACTCTAATTTTAGTAATCCAAGAAAAGACGGGGAGGCGGGTCATCATAACATACTTGCATGTATCTCATCTAGAAAAGATTTTTTAAATACAATACTTGGTATTTCCGCTTGAAATAGGAAGGTTCATGATATATTAGCTTAATTCATGGTATATATATATATATATATATATATATATATATATATATATATATATATATATATAGTTGAGAATGGACCTAATTTTCATCATTTCCTAAGTAGGTAATATTTCCAACCTTTCACAACTTCAACATTAATTAAAATCTAGGAGGTAATAGGTAGGTAACTTCCGTCGTGTATATTTATTTTTTCTTTTAAAATAGTCATGCTAGAATGACGAGTTCGAATTTTGCCTGGGCAAAGGAAATTATTTAGTGACGAAATTCATGAAATAACGTCCTAAAATCCCACCCTGGCTAGAAAAGGGTGGTAACCTGTAGATAACTCGTCCCGATTAGCCTAAGTTGCAAAAAAGTGGACGTTAATAAATAAATAATATTAATAAATAGTCATATATTATTAAATAATGATATGATAAATCAGTAATAATATCAAAACTTTATTGGTGTGGCTAAAGTAAAAAAAGACCCCAAATACCGATCGATGCCTAAAAATGAGATAGTTTCCATGACGTTTATTGAAAATCCTTTGATTTTCATGAGTTCAAGTAAGCTAATGCAGCGCGGCACCATCAAATATACACATTTGAACACAAACGTGCGTGAATCCATACACCAGGTGTAATTTATATATTTGAATTCTAAAGATGGGTGCAACAGCAGCTTACTAGGTATACGGAAAGTGAAATATTCAGATTTCGATTAAACACTTCAATCAGTTAGTTTTTTAAATGTATCTCTTTACTAGTAACTGGAAGACTCGAAACCTAGCCCCTGGGTGGATACTATTTTGCTATTTAGCAGCGTCCTGTATGAAGCTACTGGTTTTGAGATTGCACTACCATCGTTTCGGGTATTGTGATACAATTGAGTAGCTACTTCCAGACAATGTCTCTCATATCATGTGAACTTAATGGCGGAAAAGCCAGCTGATCTCATTTGGTCTACCAAATCCCTGGTCCTTACGTTGACCAAAAATTTATAATTTATTACACTTATTACGGGTGAGCACACTTTTTATTTTACCTAAAAAAAAATAATAAACAACGAAAAATCCAACTTTCTCCGAGAATAATGCCAAAGAACATGTTATTTGGGGGAAAAAAGTTCATGTAATAGTGATTTCTGAAGTTTATTTGCTTGGTTTTATCAACATTCTATGCAAATTAATAAGTTGATTCAAATCATACTACTGTATTGAAATTAAAAATAATTGTGAAAAGAATATCCTAATAATAAATTAAATAACGTCCTGAAATCCCACCTTGGCTAAAAAAGGGTGGTAACCTGTAGATAACTCGTCCCGATTAGCCTAAGTTGCAAAAAGTGGACGTTAATAAATAATAAATAAAAAATTAAATTTAAACCAACAAACGAAGAGAGTTTAAACATTGAAGAAGCCCCTTCAATTTGCATCCATACTAACCAACATAACAAGAAGCTCTAGGCGTATCACGTTCAGCGACTCCTTAAAATAATGAGTCAATATAACTTAACCCTAGAAGTACCAAGGGGGGGGGGGCTCCTTGAGCCCACAACTATTTTTTTGTTCCCTATCACCCAATTTTAATGGGATATTTTTGATATTTTATGTATTCCTCAGAAAAACATCCTAGAATGAGGGCATAACAACAAAATGAAATAAAAAAATTTCTATGTTGAGAAAACAATTTTTTTTGACGTATGGGCTCGAGGCCCCCCCCCCTTGGTAATGCAAGGGGTAGTTAAACACTTAAGTACCAATGGGGGGGGCCACTGATATTTAATACTACTTTTAACTAGTAATTCAAGTGTTATTAATTATATTGCCAAATAATAATTACTTTGATGTAATTTTAACATACACAAACCTTCTCAAGTTTTTTGTTCCCCCAATAATATATATATATATATATATATATTCACCCCATATAATTTTTTTTTTCATATAAAAATATATTTCTGAGATGGTAATATATATAATATATAATTATTGCTCCTGATAGATACTTTTTAGAAAAGAGATCTGTACAAAAACTATAATTTGACGAAGGAACTTTACAAAGCAGAAAGAAACATATTCCCGACATTTTGAAAATGTCAAGGGAAAAGAGCTCTATTCTTCCCTATTTTTATACACTGATCCAAAATCAAACAAACCCCCTGAACACTTCAATCGTATATAACCCGAACTAGACCAACTAGAAATTTACTGCTTCTATCCACTCAACATCAAGACCCTCATATTGACCCCCAAAATCCTAAGAAAAAATCAGACATAAATCTATTTTATAATGATACTAAGGGAGGAATAGATACAATCGATTCCATGGTGAGACAATATTCTTGTAAAAGAGGGACAGGACAAGAAGGTGGCCATTATCTCTTTTCTACTCCCTCTTGGACGTAACAGCCCTCAATTCTTATACAGTATTTACTCTTAAAAACACAACATGGAGAAGAAATAGTGCTGGCCGAAGAAAGTACTTTTTATTGGAACTATCTGAGAGTTTAGTAAAATTGTGTGTTGCTGAAAGGAGTGAAAATCTTGTGGGCATTCCTAGATCTTCAGTGAAGGCCATGGAGCATGTTCTAGGGCGAGAACTGACTTATCCCCAATTGGAGGAACAAGGTTCATCAAGTGGAAGGCTAAGGTGTTACACTTGTGTTAGAGAAGCCAAATCAAAAAAAGAAAAATACAACAACCTATCAAAATCTAAGCAGTGTTGCTTCAAATGTAAACGTTCAGTGTGTAACAAACACTCGGAAAAAAAGTTATTGTGCAAAAGCACCGATAATTGCAATTACGAATCTGATAATTAGATTTTCTTAAATTATTATTCTATTATAATGTTATAATAACTTAGATATAGATAACTTTTTATTCTAACAATGTTTAGATATGTTCCTCTAGTAGAATAAAATTATTTTTAATTTAAAGTCATCCTTTTTTCCCCATCCGAACATTTTTTTAATTTTTTTTTAATTCTTTATTTAATTTTTTTAAAAATTTTTTTTCACGGGTGTCATAAGAAACGTTCATTTAACATAATCCAATAGAAATAAAAATTTAAAAAAAATTATAGAACCAAAATAAAAGTTTTTAAAGTTGTGGGCTCAAGGAGCCCCCCCCCCCCTTGGTAATTCGTGCGACCTAGGAGAGGTCGGTAATACTAGGGTTAAAGGATTTAAATTGAGGTAGTATCAATTTACAGAAAATTTTGGAAGTTTTTTCAAATGTCATGTTCAATTTGTTATAAACACTTTATTGTAAATTAAGCGTGACATTTGGCAAAAGTTCCAAAATTGTCTGTAAAATGATGTTCATTCCATCATTCATATTTATAATAAACACTTTATTGGGGGCTCAGGTTGGCCATGCGAGTTAAAGCCATGGCCTTAATTTCACATGGTATACCTAGAGTGGCCAGTTCAATTCCTGCCTGGGCAATAGGAATTTATTTAATGAAGAAATCATTAAATAAAATCCTTAGTCCCACCATGGCTAGAAATGGGTGGTAACCTGTAGATAGCCCGTCCCAATTAGCCATAGTAGCAAAAAGTGGACGTTCATAAATAATAATAATAACACTTAATTGATTTTTTTGCAGAAACACAATGTGCATTATTATTCCGCGTACTTATAACATATGAAATGAAATGAGCAAAGCACAAACAAAATATGCACTCACAAAAAAAAAATGTCTCAGGCTGCCTGCTCTTGAGATGATGCCTTGAGTCAGCTGTTGAGGAAGTCTTGACCACACGTCAGAGTTGTCCACCTCTCGACCAATTTCTGGGCTTAATATTATTCAATGCTCTAGATACCTGACCTGATTGACAATCTTAATCAGACGAGTCTGATAATTCCGTGTTCAATTTGTAAAAAATGATGCTGATTCATTTAATTCTTATATTAGTATAATATTATTTATGTCTCAATTGAATATATGATCTATGCCGACCAAGAAGAGTAGGACATAGAACATTCGTTTTGATAAACGATTCTTCCTAATGCCTTAGCGGTTAGTTAGTCTCACCACGAACAGAGCAAGATGAGAGATCTGCATGTCATTGTAATCTTTCCAAGTGTGATTCCGGGAATTATGTAAGTTTACTGCTCACGGCTATAGTCTTTCGAGACGATAAACAGCGAATATAAACAGACCAAATAATTATAAATTTCTTTATGTTGTATTTATTTTCAAAAGCACGGCATTCGGTTTAATATCACATTTGAAAGACTTAATGCTGAGTGCGATCCTAATTATTTAAACAATTAATGACTTCTGGATTATTAAATCCAAATGATAAAGAAACCAAGGTATAAGCAAGCACAGCCTTATCAGGACGCTAATGTTACCTTTTCCAGCTATGCGACAACTGAAACATTCATGGCACTGCCTACAATTACAGGTAAGTGAGAGCGAGAAGGCAGAAAGCGTAGATAAATATGGGTATAAAGGAGCTGTGTTCACACATGTGTCATCGGCGATAATTCAGAGAAATGATGGCCTCTGAGGCTAGCAGATGCGAATTAGCCTTGGAACCCACAACAAGGACTAAATAATTCCAGAAAAACGAGCGGGCGGCTCTCAAACCGGGGGAAAGACTGGACAACCAAACTTATAATTGAGAGGCAAACTTTTTTACCGTCGAACAAGAAGAGGTACTTCCCCCTCCCCTTTATTTCATTATGGAATATTTAAAGAGAGTGAGTAATTACAGAGTATGAGCATTCCGACGGTTGGAGTACTCCACTAAGGAATAATTAATTAGCAGAAAGGAAACTAAGCAAGGATTAACAGTAATCAACCATCAAATATTGAGCGACGGCAAGTAACAAGTGTTTGTCCGACGGTGGAGCATTGAACTTCCATACTAATCGGTTCTGGCTATTGTTTATCAACTAAAGATTATAAGCGAAGATTAGTCATCACGACTTTACAATCATATTAAAACAATATACTATATAGTTAAATAATGAATACAATACATAATAACTTAACTAACACGTATGCTGCACTAGCAGAGTAGCAGATAGATAATACTTAATAAACAAATCTGGCGATCAACAATAATTTAAAAAATTGGTTGTATTATTGCTACATTAGTAATTATTATGTACATTAATCCATAAACACAAAAGAAGTTTAATAGACCCGTCAATTGCTTATAAAGAATTAATTGAAACACTAGGTGGGTACATTACTTCGTTAGTTACAGATATTTATTACTGAAGTTCACTATATGCTAATGAAGCTATTCTGGGTCAATTATATACAAATGTATTAAGTTCGTGAACATATGATAAACAATTTCAAATAATTAATAATTTATCGTCATCTCAAGTTGGGTACATTGGGAGTTGGTCACTGAAACAAATCTGAATATTTCAAAGACCGAACACCAAAATATCATGGATTTTTGATGTAACAAGGATATCAGGATGGAAAAAAAAAACAGCCAAATGTTCGGGTTTCGATGATGGGAGTAACATTAAATTTTGTAATAATTGCTAAAACTTAATTTAGTAATAATCGAACGTATCTTATTAATTTATTTACTTTAATTTTTATTTAAAACTGAATTATTAATATATGACTTTTGCATTGCACATTTTTCGGCGAATTAGAATAAATAAGTTTTCGATTTGTTCTTAATTTTTGAATATTGAAAAGTTGCTGTAGTCTTACGGTTTATTTTTTACTCTGATACACTTATAAAATATTCATATAATAACTAAAGCGGGGAATATGTTTAAAAACATTTAGTGTACTATTTATTTTGTCATAAATACTTTTAAAGGAAAACCTTCTTGATTGAAACATCCATCCACATTTTATTATGATCAAATGGAACAGGAAAAGCCTCTACATAAGTTTTTTTTCCAAATAAAATAGTATTTTTTTTTCGAACTATTCGAACCAGTCTATATTTCTAATAAAAACTGTAATCGAAACTCTTTCAGTTTTACAAATTTAGATACAAGAAATAACATTGCAGTTCCCTGAGTTCGATTTTTCAAAAAAAATCACCTAATGTCCATCAATCCTGCCCGAAATGAGAAATATATAGCGATCGTTATTAGTATGTGATCATTACCAAACTTGATGCTATAAGTAAAACTAAAGACTGAGTTCGTTAATGGCTGGAATTGAACCAGGGGAGAGGTTGGGTCTCGAATATTCAAAGTACCTCTAGTTAGCCTAGTTGTTATGAGACGCATCAAAAAAATGTATGAACAAATGAAATTTCTTGCAATTGTTTTACAATACATTTTTTTCTGTATATCAAATATTTACAGATATTAGCACTTTTTTTCTAGTATTTATTATTCAATAAGCCCACTGTTCTACTCATCCTAAATTGACTTTAAGTAACTGAGTCACTAAATGGCTCATATCCATCTTGTATTTCAATCTCTGTTTACCTAGGCTTCTTACTACGAGAGAAATAGAGAATAGATGGTGAGTTGAGATCATCGTGTGTAATATAGCAGCTCGTGGGAACCTGTTTAATTTACGAAGACCCTGTGAGACGGAATTCTTCTAAATCCCAGTGTTTTTTCTCCCTTCGGTTTAGTGCCTGGCTATCATCTGTATTGGAGGAGATAAATGAAGTGGGGATATTTGAATATATCGATAGCCTGCGGAAGTTACTTTCCAGAGGATAATACGGCCTCATAAACATTTAATAAAATCGGCTGTAAAAGAGTGGTGGTTACGAAAAGTTACAAACAGGATCGTATAAATTGGAAAAGTGCAAAAGTTTTTATTTAAACGGCGTCTAGAAGCAATAAGGCTTGAAGAGTATGGCTGGAACAAGGTGTGGACTATAAGGCAGCCCTGAGAAACGTGCCCTGAGAACTAGGCCCATCGGAGGGGCTTTCTATCAAATCCTAGGTTCGGCTGATGGTCCATCAAATTGCCGGCATCTTTATAGCTCCCAACTAGGCCTGCCCAACTTGCACGGAGGTATATGCTACACACGTCGACATCTCACCCTTCTTACATTGTCTCCGCAATGGGTCTCTAAGGGTTGGTCGGAGGAGAGATTTTTTCACTCGCCGCCTTAGCACAATGTCATTTTACGACGGTAACAATAAAAGTTTAGGGTTTAAAATGTTACTGTTTTCCATCGTTTTATTGCACCCCCTCGGAAGGACGGCTCCACTTCCTAGCGGCAATGGGGGAGGACGTGACTAGCACGCTTGAAAAGTTTCCTATTTACTTAAAACGAGCTACTTTTACGATTTACTATTAAAAAAAATAAAACTTCTCTTTAAAGCATCTTATTGGTTATTACTCCCGAACTCTTCAGGTACACTTCTGTAAAACAAGAGCACCTCTTCTATCCCGTATTTGTTGTTGTTGAAATTAAGCAAAGATAACAAAATGTCAAGTCTATTAGCCCCTTAAACTAATTTAGAGTATCGCAATACTAAATGTTGAATGATGTTCTGGAAAACGACTCCTGCCAAGTAGCAAGTATCAGTGAACAATATTCTCTATTTCTAATCGGGTTGAAGAGCATCGACATTATCCCCAAACTTCTTATTAACCCATTTTACTGGTGAACGAACTTGGAAAAAACATATTGAGTGACTAATCTTACTCCTAGTTTTATTGAGAAGAGATCTATGGTAGTTTTATACTTCCTAAAGGGGAAATTGTCTACAATCAAGCAAAATCCTCTCATTAGGTCTAAAAATCATGAGGCCCTAGTAAATCAGTGGTTTCCAAATGTTCACTGATTATAGAGACACATAAAATACAATTAGAAAGGGAATTCACCCAGAAAAAAAAAAATAATAATATCAAATCGAGAAAGTTAGGGGGCAGGGGTACTTGATAGGAAACTTTTCTACTAAGCAGAGAAACGCATAAATTTGAATTCGTATTTAAAATATCTGCCTCTAAAATTGTTGTTGCATCTACATTCTGACTACACCTGCTAAATATGAACAAGGAACACTGGCCGGAACGAATAGGACATGCAGTGGTTTTCAGTAAGCTTTTGTATCTGGCCATCCAACAAGAAAAACGTGGAAAGCTCCATTAAAATTCTTACCGTGGAAAAAGAAGAGACATTCACTTCTACCCTTAATTTTGTTATGGGATATTTGAGGTGAGAGAGTCTTACAGAATATGAGGGTACAACGTCGGAAGGCAACTAGTTAAAAACAAATGAGATATCATACACTTATTTATTTCACACTCAAATGTTTCCCGTCGCTTAAGACTCCTCTTGCAATGAATAGTTAATTCGACCTTACCGTTTACGAGTGTTGACGTGACCCTGTTGGTGGTAAGGATGAATATTTTTATAGTATATTTTCAAGTCCTGAACAGGTGTTGTATTGGATTTATTGAATTCAGGTAAGGTCACTAGAAGACAGAGAAAGAGTGTTCCGACAATTGGAATACTCCAGTCAGGAATATTAACCAACAGAAAGGAAACTGAGCAAGGAAAGACGTCAGGAGGAAAATTCCAGTCGACGCTAGAGTTGTTAAATTCATCACTTCAAGTCTGCATAAGCTGATCAATGATTGGGTTAATGTGCAGTCCAGGCTTGCCCATTTACGAGTTATTAGTGAGCAAAGAAGGAGGGGATCTCGACATGAAATATGGGATAACTTACTGTTCAAAATACTCTAAGTTCTTAAAAAGTAGTATATCAATGAAGAAGTCACGACACGGAGCTGGAAAGGTTTTGTAGCCTAAAAAGGAGTAGTTAAAACATAGCGATGGAGAGAGTTAAAAGAGGAGCTATTGGAAGTCGGTAGAAGAGAGGTGTAAAAAGAGGAGACTAGTGTAAGTATGTTGCTAAACAGAGAAGAGCATATTAGAGGAAGAGGAGGGAGGGTGTGAGAGAGGAATAGGGGCGACAGATAAAAAGGAAGAACGGACAGGACAATGGCGGGGATAGTCCATGTAATAGGGCGAGCCACCTCTGCCTCATTCATTACACACTCTCGGCCAGTATTTAATGCAAATACAAAGCCATTGTGTCGGCTTCTCTCCTCCTGGTCATTTGCAACCGAAAGGCGAAGGCTCTCTGCATTAATTGGTGCGGGGGGTCAGCGGTGCACAGGCACCCAGTCCAAGCTGTGTAGTCTCTTGTAAATGCTCTCTCTTAATATCTCACTCAAAACCAATAGATATGCTCGTAGAAAGAGCAAAATGGAGGACATGAAGATTGTTGTAACGAAAGGCACAACTTCTCCCTTTGTAATCTCTATTTTCTTTAAATTTACTTATTTTAAAGCTGCCAACAAAGGCAATTCAATTTTAAATTGCAACATTAATAATACATAACAGCTGAACAGAATATTACCCAAAACTGAGATATTAGACTTACCTCTGGCATAAACTAAGATAGAACTAAAAGTAGCTAAACTGAAATAGTAAAGAATTCTGATCTCTGAGGCATAAACTAAGTACTCTCTGGCATAAAGTAAGTTACAACTAAAAAGAGCTAAACTGAAATAGTAAAGAATTCTAATCTCTCAGGCATAAACTGAGTTATCTCTGGCAAAAACTAAGTTCCAACTAAAAGGAACTAAACTGAAATAGTAAAGAATTTTAATCTCTCAGGCATAAACTGAGTCATCTCTGGCATAAACTAAGTTCCAACTAAAAAGAGCTAAACTGAAATAATAAAGAGTTCTAATCTCTCAGGCAAAAAGTATGCTATCTCTTGCATAAACTAAGTTACAACAAAAAGGAACTAAACTGAAATAGTAATGAATCCTAATCTCTCAGGCATAAACTATGTTATCTCTGATATAAACTAAGCTAAACTTAAAAGAGCTAAACTGAAATAATAATTCTAAACTCTCTGACATAAACTAAGATTGCCTGGACAAATGAAATTATATAGTGACGGAATTCATTAAATAGTATCCTAAGTCCCACCCTAGCTTGTAAAGGGTGGTTAGATGGAGTTACAAAAAGTGGAAGTTAATAAATAATAATAATAAACTAAGATATTTCAGGCATAAACTAAGATATTTTAGGCATAAACTAAGTTACGACTAAAAGAAGCTAAACTTAAATAGTGAATAATTCTAATCTATTGGTCAGAAATTAAGTTATCTATGACATAAACTAAGTTACATCAAATTTAAAATAAACAGCAATTGTATAAAGAAATTTAAAGAATATGGCCATACACTTAAAATTCACACGCAAACGGTAGCTTAGATACTTTTAATTTTGAAATACTTCAACATAACTTAAATAATTAAAAGCACAGAGTATAAATTGGTCATTATCGGACAGTGATTCACAAAAATATCAGGGTAGGTAAATGGCTAAACACAGGGAGAAAATATTTCTTTTACACCAGCTTGTGTTGCAGTCAGCTATTGTAGAGTATCATAGAGCAATAGCGAAATACAAAATTCCTTCACGCAGGGACTGCGTTAATTAAGCAAATTTTCCACGTGCGCCACATATTTACAATTATCTCAATAACTAGAAGTTCGATGAGACTAATATATGGTATTTAAGCTCATAATAAAGTAGTTCATAGTATAATAGCGTATCCTATGACATGAGAAGGAGTGGGGGTTTGCTGAAGGCTGAAAACTAAAAAAAACCAAATATCTCGGTTAATATTCATGACGGAAAATATTTACATAACAACATTTATAGGAAATTAAATGTGCGACTATATTGTTTCTATATTTTTTTTTCCGATCCGAATTATAATAACGATGATATTTCGAATTTTCTTATGAAATGTTGATTCCTATTAATAATACCAATGGATTACGTTACTTATATAAAAGTAATATATAAAAATAAAAATTTCAACTTCACGACAAAAGAAACAAGATAAATTTTAGTAGTATATCTGAAAAACATTTATTAATGTAGTCTATAATTAAGGTTGGGTTAACAGTATTTCATAAATGACAGTTATTTAGGGACCCAAAACGAGCAATTGTATTCACCACATGTATTGTTTATGGATTGTTAAAACGCAATTGAAGAAGACTAGGGAAAAAAAATTAAAAATCGCAACTATGTTAAATTCAATATCACAAAAAAAGATAACAAAATATTTCGGTTTTTCATTGAAACCTTAAATAACCCGAGCTCTATTTTGTCCAGAAAAAAGTTGATATGGTCTATAGACTAAGAAGTATTGCGTATTATAACATCAAACTAAAATATTTGTATCATATTGTAGGCAGATACCAAATATCTTTTAGGTGTGAAGAAATGACAAACATTGTAGAACTCAAGCGCCCACAATTGACTATAAATTTAATATACTAAAATCATTGTTCTGAACTATTTTACTATAGGATAGTCGGTTAACTCGTGTAAGTTGCTGAGCTTGTGGTGTGTGGGGGGGATTGCAAAAAAGTATATATTCTGTAGATTTAGAGTACTCTATACGAGATAACTGGGAATGGGAGTATTTGGGAGAACATTGATATATTATTTATTTACTTAATTACTACGGAAATTACTTTAATAGACAGCTGCGGAATGGCATTTTATTACTTCATAAACCAGGACGTATGAATCTTGGGTACAAGATCATAAAACTCTAGACGACATCTGCTCGTCGCATACCTCTTGCAAACATTGTTTATTCTTTATTTTGTTGGTAAAGTTAAGAGATTGCTAAAGGGACTATGTGAGTTTTTTTACACACTAAAGTGTTTAAGAATTAGGAGTCATGTTTAAAGGATTAAAGAACCTTTAAGGCCAATGGCACTGCTTATTTCCCCCTTACCGACCCATAAATAATCAAGGATATAATTAATGCGGATCACCTGACGTTTAATTTCAATTTTTTGACTACCATCTCCAAATTCAAGTGGATAGCTCCTTGTGTCGAGAAATGAGAAAGGTGTCAAAAGGATATTAAAAAATTTTATCTACATAATAAATAAGAGAAGAATGTTGGGGGTAATTTAGAGTCAAGAAGTGGCCGGGATTAACATAATCTCTGGTAAAGAGGAAGTGGTGTGGGGGGAGGGGGTAGTCATTCTCAGATTGGTTTGTCGGTGGGGGGGGGGGGATTCGCATGGAACAGACCATTGTTAATAAGAAAGCCGGCAAGGTGGGACGAGCCCACTTCATGGTGTTAGATTTTATAGTGACTAGCTCGTAAATTTCTTCCAGATTGCTACTCAACATAAATAAACTACTTAGCTGAGAGCGACATCTTTTCCGAGCGGACTCCCCGATTAATTCCGACCATAAATTCTGGCCCCTCTCGTTGGATGTGGTGGAGCTCGCTTTGGTGGGGGGGGGAGGGGGTACACCAATATAATTTAACAATATTTACGACTGTTTCGGACGGCGAGAGGGGGGGGGGAGATATTTACCTCTCCTTCTCCTAATCCAAGCTTATCTTAAGTTAAGTTTAAATAAAAACTCTACATCAGCTAATCTCTTCCGCCTAGTTTAGCTTCCATTCTAAAACTATCAATGGAAAGACACTTTGGACTTTGGACTAAAAAAAAAAAAAAAAAAAAAAAAGATATTCAATATATTTACTTTGTTCAATCAGTTTTTTAATATGTATATAATCATTAATATTGTATCTCGTTTTGCTGTTATTATTCTAATTCTTGTTTTAATTTGTTTTATTTAGTTACGAACTCATTAAATAAAATCCTTAGTCCCACCCTGACTAGAAATGGGTGGTAACTTGTAAATAACCCCATCCAATTAGCCATAATAGCAAAAGTCCGTCAAGCAGGGCCTGCGTAAACTAAGCAGATTTCCCTCGTGAAGTTTAGTAATAGATAAATCTACATACTGGTAACACACCACCGTGAATATTAAGTGAATAAATACAAACGGAAATAAGAAGTTCAATTTCAATAAGCTGCCGACAGGAAGCGTTTGGAATGAAAACAAAAAGATCTGCCGGCCTCACGCCGGAAAGACAAACAATTACTGAAATTTATCATTTTATAACATATTAATTTCATTGAGAACTATTTACTATATCTAGTACTGTAATTAATAATGAGTCAGAATAATTGTTAGCTCAATCAATCAAATTTTAGTAATCGAAAACCTTAAGACGGAGGGGGGGGGTCACCTGAACATATTTGTGTGTATCTCTTGAATACAATAATTGAAATTTAAGCTTCGAATAATGTGGTTTATTATATAATAGATTATTGTTTATGTAACATGAGTAGAAGTGGTGGTTTGGTGATGACTGAAAACTGAAAAATGCAAATATCTCGGTTAATAATCAAGATAGAGAATAAATGTATATAGCAATAATTATAGTACATTTAATTTGCAATAAGATACGTTTTATACAATTTTTTGATCCGACATATAGTAACGGAGTTATTTCGAATTTTCGAAAATCCTCCTCTCTAAACCCCCCCCTCCTCCCACTGGTCCGATTTCAGCCGTTAACGAACTTGATCTTTCTTTTTACATAAAACGTCTAAATATCGAGTTTCATAACGATCAAACAATAATTGCGACCGCCAGAGCGGTAACAGACAGATTTATATTTATATATATATATATATATATATATATATATATATATATATATATATATATATATATATATATATATACTAGCTCAGATACCCGGCTTCGCCCGGGAATTCATTTGAGGCTGGATGGCGATTGTTTTTTTTTTGGCAAGGCTTTACTTTGCACAATATTTTGACATTTACCCTTCCCAGTGGTTACCCGTCGTTGCTGTGGATTTGTTAATATTAAAATTAATTTTTTATGTAAGACTTCACTGTCCTCCATATTGTCATATTTCCCGTTTCCTGTGTATTATGCATAGATTTAAATTATTAAGGACAAAATATTATAATAATATATTATAATTAGAATTAATTATTCCAGGTGAGGTACCTGGTAGTTCATATTGAAAAGAATTGTTGCGCAAATATCTCTAAATAACAAAATAAACAACTTTTGATATGTGCATATTTGCCGAAACCCCAATAGGAAACGAAATAACACTAAGTACTTTTAATTTCAGGTCTCTCTTATAACCCCCACTCCTGCCCGTCCCTAGAAATGTTAGTATGGCTTATTATAAGGAATGCGTTAGTGCTAATACACATACTGAGTTTTATTTATTTTGGTTGGGTATTTTGTCCCAAATAAAATTGTTCACTTCCGCTATAGGTTTTAGCGTATATCTCGTTTATAATTCAGTATACGAAAAAAGTGTATATAATAATAGTCACTCTAAATAACAAAATAAACAACTTTTGTTATGTTCATATTTGCTGAAAAACCAATAGGAAACGAAATATCCCTATTTTTAATTTCTGGCTTCCCTTATAACCCCCACTCCTGTTCGTCTCAGAGAATATTAATATAGCCTAAAGTCTAAGTTGGGTTAGTAGTAATATACATACTAAGTTTCATAAAATTCGGTTCAGCCGTTTATGCGTGAAAAGGTAACAAACAAACAAACAAACAAATAAACAAACAGACACCAAAGAAACAAATGCAGTTATGGTGTCTGTGACATGTGAAACGAAAAGTTATCGTGAAATTTCGCGAAAAAAATCAATGTACAGACAGAGGTTACAATTTTTATATATATATATATATATATATAATATATATATATATATATTAATGTTTTTATGTATTTGGAGAATAAAAGGCTCTAACGGAAAAATAAGTACTTGGACTTGCATATTGGTGTTGTACATACAGACTAGTCGGTGAATATTAACCTGCGATTTTCAAGGAAACCAACAAGGGAAAGAAAAGGTTTAAGAAGGACAAGCAGGGCTTAAGGTTACATGAAACTATAAAAAGAAAAAGCCTAGTCTCCGGAAGAATGGAATGTATTCTAATAGAAAGACAAAATGGTTAGAAAGTCGTGGGCTGCACATGTTGATAAGTGATAGGCATAATACAGTCTGAAAATGTATTTTTCTGTAATCGTTGAATAATGGTAACATTACTAAATTGAAATGAGTGAAGAAAGTGAATTGCATTCTTAATTAGTAATAAGTATAAATTAAAAGATAATTTGAAGTTGGAAATTAAATTCTTTTAAATGTTTCTTAACATTGTAAGAATTTATTTTAACAAAATAAATTGAAATGTGAATGAATTATTGGTGGTAATAATCAATATATTTTAAAATTTAAATATAATAATAATTACCTTTCTTTTTTATAACCTGCACTTGTTTATAAATGCACTACTCCACAATCATCACTAGTTGTTTTTTAACTATGCTTATAACCTTTCACAACCATGCTTATAACCTACCAACAACATACCATAATCTTCACAACATCCTAATTTTGTTCATATTCTGGTTGGATCTGATCATTTATTACACGATTACAGAAAAACTTTAATATTACACTCGTGACGAAAGTAGAATTTACAACTCTCGTGAAATTATCACACTCGCTTCGCTCGTGTGGGTAAACGTTTCACACGAGTTGTAAAATGATCTACTTTCGTCACTTGTATAATAAATAATTATTTCAGTTGTCCTGCTGTCTCCGCAACACTCTTTCTGGCTAGGGCCATGGTAGTTGCTTAAAAGATAGGATGGTACACATGGCTAACCTGAGCCCCGAAAATGTTGGATGAAAATCTTTTCTTATTAAGGAAGACTGTAAGAAGCTAATGCCTCGAATTGACAACAGCCATACCGGTGGTGCATAATACTGTAGAAGGTAAGTGTTAAAACAGAGCTCTCCCTCCAGCATTCATTGTTTCTAAAGAAGCCCAAAGAACGCTCTCCCCGTCGACAAAGAGTTCTTTGTATAGACTGCGGGGAGGCGGGACGAACAAAGGCTCCTACCCATTAAAACAGTTAATAAATCTCCAGGACTCTGTGGTTTTATCAAAGGTAAGGCTGGGCCTCGCCTAGCCAACGGGGACAAAGAGCTGGTAATTAGTCAAAACTCCCCGCACAGAGAGGACTGACCTGCAAGCAGGAGTTATCACAAGGGTTCTTGATAAAAGCCTTTTCATCATATCCACTATCAATAAATCCAATGGCTGAACTGCTCCCGGATGAATGAACAGCAGCACAATGATGTACATGGGTTTGTCAAACTAAAAAACCAGCTCCATTTCAGAGTAGTGCCCCAAAGCCGTAGCGCTAACATCGATTACACAGCCGAGCGCCTGATGATGCCGAAAGGCCGTGTGCTTTAATAAATTGGTAGGAACACTTCCAGTTATTAAGACCTGTTTGCTAGATCTGCACTACCACACCCAGTCCCACCTTTTAATGAATTATTAAAAAATCTGTTTGAAAAATCAAATTTTCAGCCAGGAGGAGTTCATAACCGAACCTCTTCGCATCATTTTGTGGCGTTGTCTTCATTTTCTGTATTTTTGCTCAACATACTTCCCCTTCAGGAGGCATTACTTTCACGCTGAATGTAGTGGCTACTCCAGTGCGTATTCTATGCAATTGATGGCTTCTTTTGTGAACGGGCGATATTGGCATCCTGGTAAAAGGGATTAGCAAAATCCGTCGCAGGGGCTTGGTTAACTAAGCAGATTTCCCTCTTGCGTCACGTATTCGCATTTATCTCGAAAAGTAAAAGTTCAATGAGAAAAATATTTAGTATTTAGTCTTCAAATAAAGTGATTCATTATAGAACAGCTAATTGTTAATACATGAGTAGGAGTGGGGGTATGGAAATATCTCTGTTAATATTCAATATACAGAAACAGTGCACATAAAAACATTTATAGAATATTACATTTGTGATAAGATTGATTTTATACAATTTTTTGATGCCTAATAACAAAGATATTTCGAATTTTCAAAATTTCAACCGTTAACGGATCTTTTATTTTTTTTACATAAAATGCTTATATATCGAGTTTGGTAACGGTAAGACAAAATTACACACACACACACACACACACACACAAGTTTGAATGGGCCCAATTTTCGTTATCTATTAAGTGTAGATATTTTCGAAAATCGCATAATGAGTACAACCCCAATAGCTGATTTCCCTGGAGGTCGACTAAATTCTACTAACATTTATAATATTAGACATTTTAACTGCCTAAAATTAAATCTAGAAGAAAGAAGGAAAGAGTGGCAATAGAACAAACAAATTAAACACTTTATAAGCACGCTACGAATGAACTTTTTGAGAAAGTAATTTAAGAGTCAACAGAAGAAGCATTAAATATTAGAAATGTTATTAAAACATCAATTGGTGTTGTTATTAAGAAACAATGTCAAAAAGAAGTAAAAGTTGTGGTTCATGGAAGTACTCATGAACCAAGAGGTTGATGTAAAAGTAATGAGGGAGAAATTACCTTGCATGGTTATTAATAACTTTCCAACATCTCACTACCACGATACCCTTCTTGGAACACTGGATTCCAAATACTAATAAGGCATTTTTAAACGCCTAAGCGAAAAATGCTCCAATGAATAATAAATGAGTCTCAAAAAGTCCGTCACGCAGGGGCTGCGTAAACTAAGCAGATTTCCCACGTTAAGTTTTACAATGGAGAAATATCACGAGAGTCAAACATTTACAGAAACGGCCGAACTAGCTTTTGACGGAAACTCACGACTAGACCCGAAGTTAGCCGATACCATTTCGTCCGTTACAATTAATAAAAATGCAAATATCTCGGTTAATATTCAAGATAGAAAATAAATGTATGAACAACATTTATAGTAAATTTAATTTGCAATAAGAATGATCCTATATACTTTTTCGATCCAACTTATAGTAACGGAGATATTACGAATTTTTGAAAATCCCCCCCCCCCCACTAGTCCGATTTCAGCCTTTAACGAACTTGATCTTCCTTTTTACATAAAACAATTAAATTTGGTGACGATTAAACAAAAATTGCGACCTGTAGAGTGTTAACAGACAAATATATATATATATATATATATATATATATATATATATATAGTTTTGAACGGACCTCATTTTCGTCATCTATTAGGTAGGATCGACATGGACATTTGAAGAAAGTACCGACCTCAATAGCTGATTTCCCTTAAGGTCTTATCTGCGAAAAATAAACTAGAGGATCTCAATTTCCTGAGGTAATAAACGTTAAGGATATGAGCACGTTAAAATGTCATAATTTGCAGATAGTTGTGACTACATACACCGCGGAGACTAGAATGTTTTCCCGAATAAAACGCATACCCGAACAGGTTAATGGCCAAAATGCATACATTTTAGAAGGCAATTAAGGCCTGTGCAGCATAGATATGCACTCAAATTATTCGTGAAATGAATATGACACACCGATAATCAGAGTTGAATACAAAATGAGCTCTATTACGGACTCTGTTCTAGAAATAAAACAAACTTTACATAATAAAAGAATCTCCTTCCAACAGTGGTATACTGGGTAATATACCAAGTAACTACATCACATCAGCTATTATAATAAGTGCGCTAGTTACTTTACTTAGTTTACTATAGTAAACCCACAGTGCACGATTTATCTTCCCACTCTGTATTCAAGTAGCTGATACAGATTCTAACGGCATACATTTTGACAATATTGATAGATAATTGCCCAACCTGAAGAAATAACTGAAAAAGTGCATAATTTAAAGGTTTTGATAATGGAAGATTTAAATTCTTGCACAACGATTAGGGGCTCGAAATCAAGGGGGAGCAGTGGTAGAAAAATGTATAGCTAAAAAGGGCCTCATCATCAAATTCAAAATCTCATTCAAAGAAAATTATGAAATAATGGGTACATAGTGTGATTTCATCAGATATTTTGATAATAAATAGGAAGAAAAACAATTTGTAGAAAATAATTTATTGGTTTCTATAACTATTCAGTCATGATGCGGAAAAATTATAAAAATACAAATGAAGAATACAAATCTCATAAGGAAAAGGAAGGACTTTGTATGTAGGAATTAGTAAATTTATTTCCCGTGTGGAGTTCTATTTATTTATTTATTGTGGAGCGTTCGCTGCCAGGCGATATTGTTCATCAGAAAAACAATGAATATAAACGAAATACAAAAATGAAAACAGTAACAAGAAAAAATAAAACAATACAATTAGGACAGAATAAACTAAGACCGCAACCAAATAACAAAACCCAATTAAATAACAGAACCCAACCAAAGAGACAAAAAAACGCGAATCAACATATAAAAAAATAAACAAAAACAATACATTAAATTCAAAAACAGAAAAAAAAAATATCTTGTAAAGAAACTAGATTCTATATTCTAAGAGAAATCTGGTCGAGACGTGTACATCATCAACTCCCGAGCCAAACTAAATAAATCTCAAATAATATACGAAAAGTATTGGTACATGAAGTTTTGAGGGGATAATAAATTATTAAACATCAAAATTTACACGATTTGATAAAATCATCTGTCTGGCTGATGTTGTGCCCAGAATACTGGGGTTCAGGTGTTCGCCACCAGCGAATGAAAGGCAATAGATTTTGAGACAGTGCTACCAAAAACGGAAAAAAGTCAGTAAATGGATGAAGGGGGTTAGAGAATGAAAGCGGCAGGCCCAACAATAGTGGGGAGGCGGAAAGAGAAGAAAAAGCCTTAGTTGCTACCTCAATTATAGTTTGATGAAGACCCTGAGTTCATTAGTGTCCTTTGATTAACTTACACTAATTACAAACAATTCATCAAAGTCATCACTCAAATCTGATTCAGAGAATGTGTTCCTTCTCCATCATTCACTCAGGCCTCCCAGCTGCCCCGGCCCTCACCGTTTCGACATCATTGCGAGAAACTAAAATAAACTCGTGTATACAAAAGAAAATTAGTAGAAGCACGGAGGTGGGGTGTCTCTACCCTTGGCAGTTGAGAAGTACCACAGAAATAAACAAAGTAAATGAGGAAGTTAGTGAATTTTCTACAACAATCCTATACTACAAATAGTCCTTAAATAATTTATTGCAATTTTCTATGAGGAATAACCGTAAGAGGACCAGAACAAAACATCTCTGTACTTTTTTTTATTTATTAAAGTCCACTTTATGTAACTATGGCTAATTGGGGCGGGTTATCTATAGGTTACCACCCTTTTCTAGCCAGGATGAGTCTAAGGATTTTATTTAATGAGTCCGTTACTAAATAAATTTCTTTGCCCAGGCGGAAATCCAACTCGGATTTTGTCGTCTGGCCGATGGTTGAGATTCACTTCCGAAAAATGTCTGGGATCTCTTTATATTTGACGAAAATTTTAACCGCTTTGTCTTTTTATGCTTCATCTTTATGGCTCGAAGTTCCAGTATAGACGGCAAATACTGTGTTTTAAATTTGTATCCCTTAAATCAAAGGCATTTTTCGCAAAATCGCGCCATGAGTATCAACCTCAATAGCTGTTTAAACGCTGTTTTATGCGTGCATTATAACTAATTTGATAATGTTACAGCATTTAACCATCAGTAACAGGTTGTATATTTGGTGTAGAACTTGAGGGTTGGCCTCAAACTTTTATATTCAAAATTATAAATCAAAACATTCATTCTTGCTTGAACTCAGCTGAAAAGATCACTTTCACTGCATCTGAACGTATAATTTTAATAACGAAAGAAGCCTATCATTGCTTCTTATATTATTGAATTATTTATTAACGTCCACTTTTTGCAACTGAGGATAATTGGGACGGGTTATCTACAGGTTACCACCCGTTTCTAGCCAGAGTGACACTCAGGATTTTATTTAATGAATTCAGTCACCAAATAAATTCCTTTGTCCAGGAGGGAATCAGACTCGCCACTCTAGGTTACCATGTAAGATTAAGGTCGTCAACGCTTTAACTCAGATTGCTATCCTGAGCCTTCTTGGTTCTTATATTTTACTAGCTCAGATATCCGGCTTCGCCCGGGAATTCATTCGAGGCTGAATGGTGATGGTAATTTTTTGGCAAGGCATTACTTTGCACAATATTTTGACATTTACCCGTCCCAGCGTTTAAGGTATAAGTCGTTGCTGTGGATTTATTAATAATAAAATTAATTTTTTATTTAAGAGTTCACTGTCCTCCATATTGTCATATTTCCCGTCTCCTGTGCATTATGCATAGATTTGAATTATTAAGGACAAAATATTAACATAGATTTGAATTAATATTTCCAGGTGAGGTACCTGGTAGTTCATATTGGAAAGAATTGTTGAGCATATCAATATTTCTACGCAAATTACTTGCTTCATACATTGTTCCCAAAAAAATGTATAAAACAACACAGTAAACAACTTGTGTTATGTGCACGTTTGTCGAAAAACAAGTAGACAATGAAATATCGCGAATTTTCATTTCAGGTCTCCCTCATAACCCCCACTCCCGTTTGGATTTAAAAATTGTAATATATCTTATAATCATGGAAGAATTAATGCTAATTCGCATACAGAGTTTGTTGAGTAAGTTCGGCTCAATCGTTAGTACCAAATAAAATTGTTGGCTCTCGCTTTTGTTTTTCGTGTATATCTCGTTTATACTTTGTTATATGACAAAATTGAATAAAATAAAAGTTACTTTAAATAACAAAATAAACAACTTTTGTCATGTGCATATTTGCAGAAAACCCAATAGAAAACGAAATACCTCTATTTTTTATTTCAGACCTCCCTTACAACCCCCACTCCTGCCCGTCCCTAGAAATGTTGGGATGGCTTATAATAATGAAGGCGTTAGTGCTAATACACATACCGAGTTTTATTTAGTTCCGTTGACTGTTTTGTGCCAAATAATATTGTTGACTCCCGCTATAATTTTTAGCGTATAGCGCATTTACACTTCCGTATACGACGAAAGTGTATATAACAAAAGTTACTCTTTTATTTTTATTTCCTGAGACATCCAAGGGCTTTGGTAGTCAATAGATAGTTCGAAGCAACACATTTAATTCTATATTGACTAATAATCCAAAGTCATCGTTGGAACGAAACTTCTAGCAAATATTTACGTAGAGTGAGGCTGTGGTAACACCATTGGGTAAATTGATACGAATATATGGGCATAAGTATTGGGAGAGGAAGGATTAGGGGATAAATACCCCAGACGGGATTAGGGAAAAAATATCCCGAGTAGTCGACAGATAGGATTAGGGAAGAGACCTCAGCGGCAGTAATCAAAATCCCATTACCCTCTCCTCTCCTCCTATCGACCCAAAGTCCGCAATTAAGTTTTTCCAGGGAGACCTCACCTTCTTCCCTTTTCGCTCCTTATTCAGGGTCCAACATTTAATTCATTAACAAAACTCAAGTTTTAACCGACTAAGACAATAATATTAAAGAACATTAATAATCTATTATTTTTAACTACCTCCACTATATTTTAATAAAAGCAGTTTAGACAGATAAAGCCTTCAATGAGGCCAGGAGAGAGATAAGATAATTTCAATGGTTTGATACAAAGGTATTTTAGTTTAATTTTGACTCTCTAAATATTATAAGCTGCTATTATATGAAGATCCCTCCCACAGGTTACGCATAATCTAGTAGGTTTAGTGACTGAGCTCAGAGCATCTGAAGATGTGAACATGACGCCCACTATGTACGTAAACCAATGCCTATTCACAGGAAACATAGTTATTTAATCTCCCAAGTACTAACGTGGGGTTCAAACATTATGCCTGTACGTTAGTGTACTGCCCTCAAATCATCAAGGATTTCATCTTCATCCAAATCTTTTATGTCTCCACAATAAAAAAAGTCCGTCACGCAGGGGCTGCGTAAACTAAGCAGATTTCCCACGTGAAGTTTTACAATAGAGAAATCTGCCCAATAATAACTGTAGTAGTTAGGGATCTCTAAACCTATTCACGAGTGACGAGTAGTTACGGAAACGGCCGCCAGAGCTCTCGGCGTAAAGTCCGACTCCTGCCGATAACACGCAGAATACAAATGCAAATATCTCGGTTAATATTCAAGATAGAGAATAAAATTTATAGAACAATATTATAGTAAATTTAATTTTGCAATAAGATTTCATTTTATACAATGTTTCGATCCGATGCATAATAACGGGGATATTTTGAATTTTCGAAAATCCCCCCTCAAAACCCACCCCCTCCCTCTAGTCCGGTTTCAGCCATTAACGAACTCGATTTTTCTTTCTACATAAAACGACTAAATATCGAGTTTGGTAACGATCAAACAAAAATTGCGACCGCTAGAGCGGTAACAGACATACGTATATATATATATTTAATATATATATACACATATATATACAGTTTTGAAAGGACCTCATTTTCGTCATCTACTAGGTAGGATCGATGGACATTTGAAGAAAGAATTCGAAAATTCCGACATAAGTGCAACCTCAATAGCTGAAAAATAAAATATCTTTTGAATAATTCATAGTTTTGTGGGGTTGGACTGTAATGTTAAGACAATTAAAGGAATATGCTTTTAGAAGCTTACAAGTAATTTGTTCAATAAAAAAAATCTATTAGGAAAAGACCTTCTTTTCTCAATTTTTTTTTTTAACATTTATTTGCTTGAAATATGAACAAATCCGTTTGTGTATGACAAAAGGGCTGATATTATTAAAGGTCTCACCTTCATCTTGTATCTTTACAACAAGGTATAGGTGAACAGAGTTAGGAAGTTCTTTACATTGTTCATACCAATGTTTCTTTTGATAACTGTGGATTCCTGTTATTACTAACATTTTTACTTAAAGTTTTGCAAGTATTCATTACAATACCGCTGATATTAACAGTTGTTTTTTTTTTTAAGATTACAAATATTTAAAGGATTTTCAATAGCTTTAACGATATGGTATAAATAATCCAACATCTCTACATGCTTTGTTAGTGTGCCAAATAAAGCAGGATACTCTTATTCCATGTAGAATTTATTTGTGTTAAATTTATGTTTGTGAACTTGTCCATCAGTTTTTTTTTTTTTAACATCTGGTAGTTAGTACTAAGATCATTTTTCTACTCGGAATTGGATCAATTCAATTTCAGTAGCAGAAATACACAGTGCCAAAATGGACCTCAGATACCCTCTTTTGAAAGGAATAAATGAGGAAGATCGCATTTTTAACAGATTTCCCTTGAGGGAAATCAGCTATTGAGGCTGTACTCATGACGGAATTTTCGAATTTTTTCTTCAAATGTCCATCGTCCTACCTAGTAGATGACGAAAATGAAGTCCGTTCAAAACTGTGTATATATATATATATATATATATATATATGCTCTAGCGGTCGCAATTTTTGTTTGATCGGTACCAAACTCGATATTTAGTCGTTTTATGTAAAATGAAAGATCAAGTTCGTTAACGGCTGAAATCGGACCAGTGGGAGGGGGGGTTTAGAGGGGAGAATTTTCGAAAATTCGAAATATCTCCGTTACTATACGTCGTATCGAAAAATTGTACAGAATTAATATTATTGCAAATTAAATTTTCAATAAATATTGTTATATACGTTTATTCTCTATCTTGAATATTAACCGAGATATTTGCATTTGTATTCTGCCTGTGGCCGGCGGGAGTAGGCTATGTTCGGGACTTTCCGCCGAGAGCTCTGGCGGCCGTTTCTGTAAATATTCGTCCCTCTTGAATAGGTTAAGAGATACCTACTACTACAGTTGTTATTGGGCAGATTTATTGTATATGTATAACTTGACGTGGGAAATCTGCTTAGTTTACGCTGCCCCTGCGTGACGGACTTTTGTACATTTAAAACTACTACCTGTAAGTATTGTGGTACAAAGAGAAAACCAGTTTTTTTTTTTGTCTTTTTTTAAATGAAACTAAGCAGATGGAAAAATGTATTCCTTTTATAAATAACTACTACGTAATGAGTTTAAAATAAATTAACTCAGAGAACGTTTTTTGAAGTAAACATTTTTTGGATTCATTCAAGAATACTTTTCCGTTATTTCGTTTGAAATACGTTTATGTTTTTTTTAAACTTCAGAATCATTTCCTTTCCCTAGTTTCAGCATTTTTTTAAAAAAACTGTGCCGTTTCTGAATAACGATTTGTGCACTTTACGGCTACATCGTCGTGAAATCGAAAAATTCACCGATACATACTCATTTTAGAATTTGATTTCTAGAAGAATCCGTCATAATAAGTAGGACATTCCATTGGAAATTGCATACATAAGGTTGCTGGAGAAGTACTGGAGAAGGTTAAGAGGTGGCATATGGACTGAAAGGATTTTTCAGGGGTCCCAATTATGGCACACCAAGTCTCAGCCTTGTAATAAAATAATTGGAGATTTTAAGGGGGTGGGGGTAGCAAGGGAAATTGGGACACCCTGTATAAGCGTTTCATACGAAACTAATGGCAAGGTTCATTAATAGCTGAAAACGTACTATGGAGAGGGAGATAATTTCGAAAATTTGAAATATCCCCGTTATTATAAGTGGGATCGAAAAATTGTTTAGAACCAATCTTATAACAAATAAAATGTACTACGAATATTGTAATATTACATTTATTTTCTATCTTTAGTATTTACGGAGATAATTGGATGTTTTTAGATTTCAGCCTTCACTAAACCCCCACTCCTACAAATGTCATATCAACAATATCCTGTTATATCATGAAGAACTTTATTCTAAGCTTAAATACCAAATATTGTTTTCAGAGGCCTTTATCATATGAGATACATGCAAATTCATTGTGTGAAGGCGTGATCACTTAAAATTGTTAAGTCAAAAATGTTTATTTGTTCTATACCAGAGGTCTCCAAACTACGGCCCGAGGGCCACATCCGGCCCGCGGAGAGCTAGCATACTTGAAAACTCCTTTTAGAGAACATATTTTTTATAGCAAATTAAATTTAGTTTACTGAAGTATTCTAATTTTATGTTGAATAATTATTAATATGACATCTACATTGATATGGTCATGGGCTAACTACTCATAACATTGTTGTAGGCTTATTGTTATTGTTTTTGTGATAAGTTGGATAAGGAAACACAGAATTGTAATAAGTAAAGACATGTATAATATGCAGACAATTTAACTTCAGAATATAATAACTAACAAATTATTGAAATGAATCCAACTAACATTTTATACATTTTAAATAAAAACATAACTTATAACAAGCATAATGACACATGAAATACTAATGAGATTTATGTAATTGAGATTTTCCACTGACAATAGTTTGTAGTTGTGGACTAATTTTACTTGTACCAATTATTAAAACAGATTTAAGATGCTCATCAGTTAATTTAGATCTGTAAACATTTTTTGTGTACTTCATTTTGGAGAAGGTCTTCTCACACAAATAAGTAGTACCAAAAACAGAAAACAGCCATTTATGCAAATTATCAAATTGTGTCAGTGGAGGACTCTTATAAAATTCCAAAAAAAGGAGAGTTTTGATATTTATTCTTAATTATATCACTGCACTGTAGATTAATCATTTCCATTTGAAGTTCCGGGGCTAGTGTGGACTATTTCACTTTTTACCAACGGCAACAATGATTAATATGGTTTTGGCCCTTCGAACTTACTGGAGTAATCAGTATGGCCCTAAGGCTGGAAAGTTTGGAGACCCCTGTTCTATACCATACTCGATATTTAACAGTTTCATTCAATATTAATGATCATTTTTGTTATTGGTTGAAATCGATCTGGAATAGTGGGGCTTTAGAGGGGGGATTCGAAAATTCAAAATATATCCGTTATTATGAGTGGGATAGTAAAATTCAATAGAACCAATCTAGTTATATTATTGAAGGTCTGAAATTGTGTTCTATACATTTTTTTCGTGACTGAAATTCCAAAAGAGTTATTATTTCCTTGTTTTCAACCGGCAGTAACTCCCCCCTCCCTCCTCCAGCCACGCCACTTCTACTCCTCAAAGAAATATAGAAGCAGAGAATATTGGTGAGCAGTGGCCGCTCGCGTTTAGGCACTGTGGAACTGCAGCACTCCCAATTTCTACTTGATATTATCTGTAACATTTAATGTAATGAGCCTTTTTCTTTAAACTTGTATAGTATATAATTCGTAAGCTTAATGCAGTAACCATCCCCCAGTTTATGAAAAAAGATACGAAAATCTTTATACTCGTAGACTTCCACGGTCCTGGTCATTAATACTATTAAGGTCTTCGGGTCTTGACCGTGTCTTCATATTGGTTGCCAACGTTTCGCTAGATGCTTCTAGCTTCCTCAGTGCTATCTCTGAGACTGAAGAGTTGTTAGTTCATCTCTGGTATATATTTGAGTCTTATCCGGTTTCCTTGGGCGGAGTCTTCCCTTCCAGGTGTCTACGGATACTTGGTCCGGTGGTCGTTCATCGCCTATACCGTCGTTTTCGTTTCTTATTAGAGGTCTCTGTAAATGCTCTAACAACTTCAATAGAGAGGATGGATACAGACTCAGCAAACTCTGGAAGCCGGTAATTTCCACAGAGACCTCGAATAAGAAACGAAAACGACGGTATAGGCGATGAACGACCACCGTACCAAGTATCCGTAGACACCTGGAAGGGAAGACTCCGCCCAAGGAAACCGGATAAGACTCAAATATATACCAGAGATGAACTACACAACTCTTCAGTCTCAGAGATAGCCCTGAGGAAGCTAGAAGCATGTCTAGCGAAACGTTTGGCAACCAATATGAAGACACGGTCAAGACCCCGAAGACCTTAATAGTTTAACGAAAATCTTTGTATGGAACTATGAGCTTAACAGTTCTAGCGGTGAGGTGTTTGACTGTTGTGCGCATGCGCGTACTGGAAGCTCCACAAGGGAGAGAGAGCACTGTCGTTCCCGCAGTGCCGACCCTAGCGTGCTAAGCCTAACAATTTTCTGGAGCAGCACCCCCACAAAATAAACATAATAAACAAATTTACATCATATAAAGTTAAAAATAAAAAATATTGAACAAAATTTAACTGTGAAATAATATAAAACAAATCCTTATTTTTGTAATGCACACGTGGCATTTGCATTTAAAACAATAAAATTTAGTTTTTTTTTTTTTTTGTGCAACCTTTAATTTTGCATCTAATTGCATCTTTTTTATCATCAATATCTGGAAAATGTTCAAATCCATCATTCCTAAACATCAGAATTTGGTCTCACTTCAGCTCTTTCTTCCTTTGCAAGGGGTTCTTCACTACTGGATTCTTCAAGACTAGGTCTTCCTCTTTTTTTCTTTCTATTTCTGAGGTAAAAACTTTCAGCAATTTGCATTTTAAAATTTAAAAGATCGAAAATATTGTTTATCACATCAAAATAATAATCATAAAAAGTCAATAAGTAAATTCCTCCCATAGAATAGAGGTATTAGTGAAATGCAACACTTGAGACCCGATGGTCCAATATGTTGGACATCCATATTTATTAGAAAATACAATAACCAGGGAAACAAATATTTTTTTTCTTAACAAACACAACTTCTAGAGGCCTCTGGCTACTTAAAAATAATTTTTTTCACTTATATACATGCAAAATTAAATCTATGAGGCATTTATTTACTCGTGGTTTTAATAGGTGAAACTGCAATATCAAAAATTGGATGTTCAAAGCGCTAGAAATGCCACTACAACAGGTATAAACCAGAAAAAGGCTCACAATTGAAAGGTTAATTCCTAAAATCATTATTAAAATCGATTTTTCTGCCAAAGAACATCAATCCATGAAGATATAGCATTGAAAAAGACATGTCGAATATATTGGACAGTGGGTCTGAAGGGGTTAATAAGGGAGTTATTTGAATGTCCTTGTTTCCAGCCTCTGCCACTGTAAACCTCTGCATGAGTTGAGCAACTGAACCATTGAACATCTCATGGTCAGCTTGCAGACGACCAGAGTGCCAATCTGCTTGGTCTTGGCAGCCCCTTCTTGACGGACTAGGGTGAGAACGGGCAGCGGTGACTATGGGAAGAGGTTATAATGGCAGCTCCAGATAGGGTAAACGGTGATGGGCTAAAGAGGATGATGCTGGCTAGATGGGGCCAGGCTGTCTACCATAGATGCCTCCTACAATAGGCCTCAGTCCGTGACCGATCGCTTTAATACAGTCTTACATAGTCCAAGGGGAGAGCTACCTACACTCCCCACCGACGTAATTACTCACTCCTTTCAAATGAACTTTACCAAACCAGCTCGCCACAGTTCCCCCTTCTTCACCGAGAGAGGACAACTTTTGTTTGTCTGTCGATAACTGTGTTAATCAATTGTCATCGGTCCCGGCAACCCAAGTGAAAAAACCCATCCTTATAATGAACACCTTTTTTTCGAACGGAAAGCTATTTCTCAGAGCTCCCACTTAATAATCTATATTAAAATCAAGGGTCGCTTCAAGGATAAACACTGTTCATTTTCTTTTTATCTATTCATATCTTATTTATAATCGACTTTTTTTTTCCTTTTTATTCCTATGAGACAACTAAGTAATGTGAAGTAATTCTACAGTACAACTTGCATTGTTGTGCACAAATAAAACAACCTTCCGGAATCTACATAATAAGGAAATTTTTTTTTAACATAAATAAGAGCATTTTATTTTTATCTTTTAAAAAACGAATTCATTTATTGCTTCATTCGTTTCACAGGTGGTTCAATTTTGGTGGTCCACGATGTTGGGGATTTGATTCTATATTATTACCACAGGAACTATTTTAAAACTAGTGATTCTCCTGAAAGTATTTTTTTGTGCACTCGATGTCTAAACAGGGTGCAGGGGAGGGGGTCTCAAATAAAGGTATTTTTGGGTTAGTTTTCATATATTTTTGGCCGAATAAGGACCATTTTATTTACAGTGAACATAAAAATATTGTTCTCACTAAATGCTTTTCAATGTAACGGTATAATATTTTTTTTTTTTTTAAATTGCATTTAACATACTTTGCATTGGTGCACCTCTTTTGTTAAAGTAGACAGTACACAATTATGTCATGTAAAATGTCATAATAGTCCGTACTCATGTTGTAGATTTACTGGTAGATATCGGGAAAAATACCCTGGATAACTGATTTCGAGTCCCAACAGGTGCAAAAAATTATCTCTCATATAATAACCAATGATATTATATTTTATTCAATCTGTAAAATCATTTAAAGCGTTTCAACTAGCTTTTTTAATGTGTTGCCTTTAATCTCACATGGTAAACCTAGAGTGGCGAGTTCGATTCCCGCCTGGGCAATAGGAATTTATTTGACCAACTCATTAAATTAAATCCTTAGTCCCACCCTGGCTAGAAAAGGATGGTTACCTGTAGATAAACCGTCCCAATTAGCCACAGCAGCATAAAGCGGACGTTAAAAAATAAATAATTAAAGATTTGACTTTAATCTCACATGGCAAACCTAGAGTGGCGAGTTCAATTCCCGCCTGGACAATAGGAATTTATTTAGTGGGGTAATTCACTAAATAAAATCCTTAGTATAACCCTGGCGAGACGAGGGTGGTAACCTGTAGATAACCCGTCCTAATTAGCCTTAGTTGCTAAAAGTGGACGTTAATAAATAAAAGTAAAATCAATAACATATAGAGTTTACTCTTAATAGGAGCAATTGTAATACTTTATGCCCTTAATTGACAACTATTGCTCTCTTGAAACGTTAGATGCGCGGCGTCATAATTGGAAGTTGGATTTTTTTAATAGGAGGGGGTAGGTCTCGTACCTTGAGTTCTAGTTGGTAAAGTGCTGGCATATATATTCGGGTTTAAGACCCCACAGATGGTAGAAATTGTATTATAAATAAATAATTAAAGTGCTAATAATTGAAATGCTCTATGGTTATAAACTTCCATTTCTTCATTTATGGAGAACCCACACGTGACAGAAGTTTGCAGGAGTTCTTGAGAGACCTAAGCTAACGCTTCACGGGATAATGATCTCCTGCCAACAGACCAACCTCACAGCCGGGTTTCCACCTTATACGGAGAAGAGGAGAGACGTTAAAAACTCATACAGAGATAAACTGTGTAAGGCTTCCAGTAATGACTATTATAAAACTTGAGGCTAAATACCCCAGAACTTATGATTATTTAAGCTAAGGGTTATGGTGGAGTAGGGCAAGAGGTGTGGGTATGTAAATTACTCGAGGGTGTTATAGTAATAAAAGGGTAACTCTTGATGGGTAGAAGCTGTCAGAGCAATAAAGTTGTGAATTTATCGGCAGGCAGAAGATTCCACGATCCGCCCACTACAGGAGAGTACTGGGTGGTCTGCTACCAGGCTGCACAGCACGGCCAGCTGGCACTGCTTATTCGCATCAAGTCATATATATATATATACTAGCTCAGATACACGGCTTCGCCCGGGAATTGATTTGAGGCTGAATGGTGATGGTATTTTTTTGGCAAAGCTTTACTTTGCTCAATATTTTGACATTTACCCGTCCCAGTGTTTAGGGTTAATACCCGTTGTTAGCATTTGTAAATAATAAAATTAATTTTTTTATGTAAGTCTTCACTGTCCTCTAAATTGTCATATTTCCCGTCGCCTGTGCATTATGAATTGATTTCAGCTATTAAGGACAAAATATTAACATTGATTTGAATTAATTTTTCCAGGTGAGGTACCTCATAGTTCAAATTGGAATGAATTTTTAAGCATATTTCTACGAAAATTACTTGCTCCACACATTGTTCCTGGAGAAACGTATAAAACAAAAGTCAATCTAAATAACAAAGTAAACAACTTTTGTTATGTGCATGTTTGTCGAAAAACAAATAGACAATGAAATATCGCGAATTTTTATTTCAGGCCTCCCTTATAATCCCCACTCCCGTTCTAACCTAAAAATTTTAATATAGCTTATAATCATGGACGAATTATTGCTAATTGACATACCGAGTTTTTTTTAAGTTCGGTTTAATTGTTAGCGCCCAATGAAATAGCTGACTCCCGCTTTAGTTTATAGTGTATATCTTGTTTATACTTTGTTAAAAGACAAAAATGAATATTACAAAAGTTACTCTAAATAACAAAATAAACAACTTTTGTTATGTGCATATTTGCTGAAAAAGCCATAGGAAACGAAATATCTCTATTTTTAATTTCAGGCCTCCCTTATAACCCCCACTCCTGCCCGTCCCTAGAAATGTTAGTATGGCTTATTATAAGGAAATCGTTAGTACTAATTCACATAGCGAGTTTGGTTTAGTTCAGTAGAGTCTTTTGTGCCAAAGAAAAATGTGGACTCCCGATGTAGTTTTTAGCGTATAACTCATTTATTCTTCCGTATACGAAAAAAGTGTATAGAACAAAAGTTACTCTAAATTACAAAATAAACAACTTTTGTTATGTGCATATTTGCTGAAAAAGCAATAGGAAACGAAATATCGCTATTTTTAATTTCAGGCCTCCCTTATAACCCCCACTCTTGTTCGTCTTAGAGAATATTAATATAGCCTAAAGTCTAAGTTGGGCTAGTAGTAATATACATACCAAGTTTCATAAAATTCGGTTCTGCCGTTTATGCGTGAAAAGGTAACAAACAAACAAACAAATAAACAGACACGAAAGAAACAAAATGTAGTTATGGTGTCTATGACATGTGAAACGAAAAGTTATCGTGAAATTTCGCGAAAACAATCAATGTACAGACAGAGGTTACAATTTTATATATATATATATATATATATATATATATATATATATATATAGATATATACCCCGAGCGTGTGTGTGATTGCGTGACTGTAGATACATAGTGTCCAAGGAAACTCTCGATTACCAAAGTCACAAGCTCTTGCGATGATTTTCCGTTGCCTTCCATAGGAGATTAATTTTATCAATGAAAACATCATAAAGGATAGACAAAACTCCACTTGAGGTGAGAATGCTTAGGACACCACTAATGCTAGCTAGCATTAGCCAATATTGGCATGCACACATAAGTCATTAATGAACCACTTACCTCTTCCAAATATATAGTTAAATAAAACATACGCATCATAATTAACTGGATCATACGTCTTTTCTAAATCTAATAATATACCAAGAATTGGTTTTAGATTTAAAAATTAATTTAGAATATCTATTTTCTATCGTACTAATGGACTGTAGTGTAATGCGACGTGACCTAAATCTCCTCATGGATTCTGTAAGATTTAATCCGGCCCGCGAGCCATTTTGAAAAACCAAATTAAAAAAAAAATATTACACTACTTATTCCAAATGAGAAAGATGAGGAGAGATTTGTGCGTTTGACAGTACTTATAAATAAGAACAGTTATTTTCAAAGATCAAAGTTAAAAATCAAAAGTTCGTCACACAGGGGCTGCGTAAACTAAGCAGATCTCCCATGTGACGTTTTACAATAGAGAAATCTGCATACTGGTAACACAACACCGCTGTGATTAAATACTAACGGTAATGAGAAATCTTTCAGTTAATTAAAATAAATTCCCAACTGAAACGGCTTCTGTATAATATAAAATTTATATTTTAATAACTCAAATTTTAGTAGTACAAGAACTAAAGAAGGGGGGGGGCGGATGAATAGAACGTATTTGCATACATCTCACAAAGTAACGAAGGTAAGGTAAGGTTAGATACGACAGGTAAGGTTCGAAGAATCTTCTACCTGCGCCGAGTAGTTACGGAAACGACCGACCTAATCCGAACTATACCGGACCACAGACTTCATAAATAGTCCGTCACGCAGGGGCTGCGTAAACTAAGCAGATTTCCCACGTGAAGGTCTACAATTGAGAAATTTCACGAGAGCCGAGCAATCAAGGAAACGGCCGAACGAGCTTTTGGCGGGAAAGTCACTCTCGTCCGTTAGCCGTCGATTTAATAAAAATGCATATATCTCAGTTAATATTCAAGATAGAGAATAAATGTATTTACAATACTTATAGCAAATGTAATTTGCAATAAGATTGATTTTGTACAATTTTTCGATCCGATGCATAATAACGGAGATATTTTGAATTTTCGAAAATCCGGCCTCTAAACCCCCCCTCCCCTCCCTCTTGTCTGATTTCAGCCATTAACGAACTTGATCTGTCTTTTTACATAAAACGGTAAAATGTCGAGTTTTGTAACGATCAAACAAAAAATGCGACCTCTAGAGCGTTAACAGATAAATATATATATATGATTTTGAACTTAAGGGAAATCTGCTAAAACAAGACAAGTCTCACTGAGGATAATTTGGAAAATTCTTTACGTCTTTGTATCAGTGGAATTAATCCAAACGTTGATGGATTAGTTTACCAAATTCATGCTCATTGATTTCGGTGTCACTATTTAACTTTCATTGTTTGTAATAATTCCAAACTTTACGATTTAATTATAATGTTGGATCTATTTGTTTTCATTTCATTTTGTTTTTTTTTAATAAATTGTATTATAATTACATTGTCGTATAATTTCATGTCTGATATCTATCGTTGAAAATAATGAACTAAACTTTAAAATGCACTACATTTAAAAGCGGCCCGCAAACGTATTTGCAGACTAAAGTTTGACCCACAACATGTTAAAGGTTGCCCATATCTGGTCTAAATTCACAGTGAAGAGGCGATGATGGACCTTTTGGGAGAATCGGCAGAATTCACAATAAATGGAGGAATTCACAATAAATGATAACTATTAGTAGGTCTTCTCATTTTTTTTAAAAAGGGTAAAACTACATTAATAATAGCTTAACTGTCTAATATTAAGTGCTTCAACGATGTTTTCGATCTGGAGAAGTTGCTCTTCTTCACAAAATGTGAGTGTTATTGAGTTAATTTCGAAAAGCAAAAGTAGCACGTGGGTTGACATAAAGGTACAGTGTAAAAAAAAAAAAAAAAAAAAAAAGGAAGAAATTTAGTTATTATTGCAAGATTTGAAGATAGGGATGAGGACTGGCGAAATTTGGTCTGGATCAGGCCAATACATTCTGCAGTGGTATGGACTAAGGAATGCACTAGGTGTAGTTCCCACGATTTCTAGGCTAGACAGTAGCACATGAACAAACGCTGTTGCTTTGGAAGGCAAGCTGGTATCCGAAGGTAGGAACATATTCCCACGTGATCACAAAGCACTCGAGAACAAGCTGATAATGACGGCGCACGAGCAAAGACTAATTGTTCGTTGTATAACCGGAACTTAGTTAAAAAGAGCGGCCCGAAGACGGAGGAGTTATGCCGAAGGTTGGGTGAACGGCCCTGGCCAAGATCGTGATCTTAGCAACGCATTATCAATCGTCCAAAGTTATAATTAAAGCCTTAGCTAAGGGCCCAATTATGACAAGGTGGAATTAGGGGGCGTGAGAGGACAATGTGTGATTAGCGGGACACGACGTCGCTCGTGACGATTCCTCCAAAGAGGAATATTAACAGGCCTCTACCTCTCTGGGCAATTCTAAACACCTTCTTATATAATAAACATCCTTGTCTGCCTACAATAACCACAAAGCCAGTATCAAAAAATCTTTCCTCACAAAATAACTATCTCAATCTGTCTCAAAATAGTAGATACTCTATAAAAATCATTGCATTTCCTTAGAACCAAGTCATGCTAAGCTTTGATTCGGAGAGAGAGAATAATTAGATTTGTATCAAGGTTTTACGTTCTTGCCTCAAAAATGTCCATATGATCTATACCATACTAGATATTTAACGGTTTTGTTCAACATTAAAGATCATAATTGTGATTGGCAGAAATCTGACCAGGAATAGGGGTGGGGGGGACTTTACGAAACCTAAATACATTTAATTATTACTGTGAATAAAAATATATGATGGAATAATATAAAGTGTTGTCTACCAACATTAGGACACTTTTTTGGAGTCTCTAAACACATCTGTGTCACTCTGTCAAGAACACCTAAATGAAATAGAATTTATTTGAAATATCAATAATATATACTATAGAAGTGCGTGATGAATATTGCTTGTTTTGAATTTATCATTGACAGTTGTGCATATTCTGAAGCACTCATTCCTACATTACTTTTATAGATATAAATTATTTTACAATAAAAAGTCCGTCACGCAGGGGCTGCGTAAATTAAGCAGATTTTCCACGTGAAGTTATACAATAGATAATTCTTCATACGAGAGCCGAACAGTTACGGAAACGGCCGACCTAGCTTTTGGCGGGAAACTCACTCGTGCGTTACCGCCCACATTTAATACAAATGCAAATATCTATGTTAATATTCAAGATAGAGAATAAATGTATAGATCAATATTTATAGTAAATGGTAACCAAGATATGTCGAATTTTCAAAAGTCCCCCCCCTCCCACCAGTCCGATTTCAGCCATTAACGAATTTGATCTGTCTTTTTGCATAAAACGAGTTCGGTAACGATCAAACAAAAATTGCGACCGCTAGAGCGTTAACAGATATATATATATATATATATATATATATATATATATATATATATATATATATATATACGAGTACGACCTCAATAGCTGATTACCCTTAAGGGAAATCTGCTAATAACTTAATACGATTAATTAATCATTTAACGATGAAAAAAGAGAGAATTTAAAGACATTGTTAGTTGCTATATAGACTTCTATAATAATCTTAAAATTTAATTAAATTAAAGTTTACCCTCCCTTATATTATTTCGAGTGGCATACGAGTATAATTCTTTGATAGGCCCATTGTCCCACACTATCTGTTTCTTTATTCTTATTAATTATGTATCTGTCTATACTAGAAATACTTCTACGACTGCCCTTCTTGTTTGCTACATAAATATTGACTGTATATAAAGAAGACAATTTAATTTGAATCATGTAAAGAATAATTTATTTTACTCAGATTGGGAATGTCACATTTTTAAAATATCATATAAGACGTTGCCTTCATATTAACAAGAATGAAATGGACAAATATTGGAATGAATATTAAGGAACACACTTCTGATAAGTAGTGTAAATATTCTAAAATTATTTATGGACAAATATTTCACTAACATCATACATTGTCAATTACAAAATTTATGATGTTCTGCATTAATAATTTCCTCTATTTTACTGTAATTAAATAAATGTAAAGTTCTTGCAGGTGCTGTAATCATATTGTGGAAGGAATGGAACTGACACTGAAACAGCTGGTGAGGCGAATGGACCTGTTGAATAGTGATATATAAATCTTCGATAGGCCCATTGTCTACACTATTGTTATTTGCTGTTAATAATTATCTATCTGTGTACACTAGAAACACTTCAATGACTGTTCTTCTATGTTTACTTCATAAAGATTAACTGTATATAAAGAAGACAATTTTTGAAAATTCAAAATATTGCGACTCTACAATTGCTGTTCTGTGCACTTTTCGTAACTCAAGTACTAATCGAGTTATTCATACATCCTTAATTTCAGCCCACAGTACTCCTCCCTCCTCTACTCATAAATGTTTTTCATAGAAATAGAAAATATGTGACGAGATGAGGTCATGTGTGTTATACCAGGCACGTGGGAAGCATGCTTAGTTTACGCAGTCCCTTTTTAGACTAACTTTTAGACTTTTTAGCAGATTTCCCTTAAGGTAAGGCGTCGTACTCATGACGCGAGTTTCGAAAAATGTCTTCAAATGTTCATCGATCCTACCCAGGGGATGACGAAAATGAGGTCCGTTCAAAATTATATATATATATATATATATATATATATATATATATATATATATATGTCTGTTAACGCTCTAGCGGTCGCAATTTTCGTTTGATCGTTACCAAACTCGATATTTAAACGTTTTATGCAAAAATAAAGATAAAGTTCGTTAATGGCTGAAATCGGATCAGTGGGAGGGGGGGTTATAGTTATTTACTATATATAATGTTATATACATGTATTCTGTATCTTGAATATTAACCGAGATATTTGCATTTTTCTGTTTTCAGCTTCTGAGATGAGATCGGCTAACTTTTTACTAATGACGCTGTTTCTCATTGACAACTTGTCAAAAGGGCAGGAGTGAAGGAAGTTAAATTTGTAGTCAGTATACCCATACTTATGACAGCATATGCAGGATAAGTTGTTCTTAGTGATGTCAGACAAGTCTGGCGGGAGTAGAATATTCTCAACCCACTGTCCCAAATGCCTTTACTGTTGGGTAGTCTCATGCAAAAGGCAACGAGCAACACTTTAGCCTCCTTCAGACCAATTTCTACTTTCCCAAAATTTGGTAATAACTCACAAGGCAAAGCCTTTTATTATAACAAAAATTAATAGTAAACCGTAATTTAAACATACAAGACATAAACAATTCAACAGCTTTAAAAATGATCTCCATACTAAATATCTACTGCCGATACAAAAAGATTTAATAAAAGTTTATCAATAGGAAGATACTCTCTTTGAAATTTCCACGTAGAATGTAGCTTGAGCTTGATATCCACCGAGCTACAAATTCCAAAAGTAACCCCATCTACAGAACTATATACAGCTTTAATATATCCAGCTGGGAAAACTACCTGACATTCAAGACAAACATAAAAAAGCTAAGATCTGTTAGCCAATTAAGAGAATCAAGTTCAGAATTCACCATCACGAAACAAAACGTACTCATTCAAAGCTCAGGAACCTTGCACTTTTTGTAATCAGTTCATCCCTAATAGCCAGTTACATATAGTCACTTCTCTACTGTGAGAAACTCATCGAAGTCAGAAATAAATATCTACAAACACTTTCCTCAGCAGTCAGTGATGTGCATAAAATTGAAGTGATGCTTAGTGTCGATAGCCTCAAAAAAACTGCACAAGATTTACTGCTTCATCACGACAGCATGCAATACTCTGGAATCTATAAGTGCTGATAGACCACACTCCAGTTAAATGTTATATTAAGAGGGAAAAGGGAAGAATGCTTTTAGTTGTCTTTTATGTACTATATTTTACTATTTACACTATATTGCTTTTTTTTGTTTTTCTTTATTGGCATATTATTACTTGGATTTAATTATTTATTTAAAAAAGACAGAATTGTTATTTGTTTATTTAATTTGTACAATATGTAAACCTTCAACAAATAAATATATATTCTATTCTATGTAGCTTGAGAGTAGGTTCCCTAGTTTGGCCTTATAATACTTATGACTAGGAAATGCTATGAAAAGCACGCATCAAAACAAATTGTCAGAGGAATTAGTATAACAAAACTCTTTCGAATAATAAAATGTTGCACATAGCAAGGGCGATGACTCAGAAACGAAGTAAAGGTGAAATCTGAGTTTTGAGTCAGCCTCATTATTAAGTCACTAATTGAGCGGACGGAGGAAACGCCTAGTTCGTGACATCATCATCAAATCAGTCTGAAAACTTTCCCAGAGACGTTTATAATAAGAATGCCTGCGTTTTTCTTTCATCGGAAGGGAATTAAAATAAATATTAATGTGCTGAATATAATTATCAGATTCGTGAAATTATTTTTAACCACAGACCTAGAGGTTTTATGACATCAGACATAATAAACATAAAGAAGACAATGATACAAATTAGAGGAGACAAAAAAAAATCTTGTTATTTTTTACACGGAAATTACCTGAAAAATTAAATGTCGGATCAGTCTTTTCAGGAAAAAAGGGTTGGTTAGTTAAATGGATTTGCAAAGTAAATAAGTATTAAAAAAAAAAAAAAAAAAAAAAAAAAAAAAAAAAAAAAAAAAAAAAAAAAAAAACTATCCATACAATGGAAATGTAAAGAACAACCAACTTTTTAACAGGCTTACAGAGGAAGAAAAAATAATAATCCCATACTATTCACAATAACGCCGAAGTTATGTTGAACATTGGCTCATGCTCTATCACTCCATTTGGTTATAGAAATTAACCAACTTGATCTTCAGTTTTGAATAAGACGTTAGGATAACATCACGGCCACTATTTATTTATCTCACACAGATCCCACCCCCATAAAAAACAGTTGTTCCTTGATCGGAGATCTAACAAAGAAAACATTTTTTTCTGGCTTATGAGGGGACAAACGATCGAAGAACACTAAATATCTGATAAAGACGATTAAGACGGAATGGCGAAGTACTCTTCGCCACTATCATACAAGTGCTCACGACTAAAATGAATTCCAGCCAAGACTTGTGAAAAAAAGAATGGCATAGTAGGTAATAAAGATAAAAGTATTTATTCTCCTGTGATATCACGAACATTTAATTTAATTTAAGGACGTCAATTTAATAAATTTAAATATTTATTTATTATGTAGAGCTCCGCAACTATGGCGACTTGGCTCTTCTTAAATATGGGGGGAAAACAAGTAAACAAAATAACAAAAAATGAAACATAAAATAATATAAAGATCAAAATTAAGGGAACGGAACACAAAACACTAAAAGAAACAAGAAACACGAACACAACATAGAACTAAAAAAGTCCGTCACGCAGGGACTGCGTAAACTAAGCAGATTTCCCGCGTGAAGTTATACAATAGAGAAATCTCCATACGAAAGCCGAACAGTTACGGCAAAGGGAGGAACTACTTTTTGGCGGGAATCTCGAAACGTTCGTTATCGGCCCAAATTTAATAAAAATCCAAATATCTCGGTTAATATGCAAGATAGAGAATAAATGTATATAACAATATTTATAGTAAATTTAATTTGCAATAAGATTGATTCTATACAATTTTTCGATCCGACGTATAGTAACGGAAATATTTCAAATTTTAGAAAATCCTCCCCTCTAAACCCCCCTCCCTCTAGTCCGGTTTCAGCCATTAACGAACTCGATCTTTCTTTCTACATAAAACGACTAAATATCGAGTTTGGTAACGATCAAACAAAAATTGCGACCGCTAGAGCGGTAACAGACATATATATAAATATATATATATACAGTTTTGAACGGACCTCATTTTCGTCATCTACTAGGTAGGATCGATGGACATTTGAAGAAAAATTCGAAAATTCCGTCATGAGTACAACCTCAATAGCTGATTCCCCTCAAGGGAAATCTGCTAAAAGGGTGATAAATAAATAATTGAAAAAAAAAATTAGTAACTTTGAAACAAAAATTATTCATAAAAACAGGCATTAAATTCAAATTTAAACACGTCTCGCACACATAAACACATACGCGCACAAGCACCCTCATTAAACATTTTTAAAAGATGCAATTAAATATTCTCAAACTGCCTAATTGTTTTAAATATGTCAGAATAGTGGCAATATGTGGGCTACCCTCGTTCAGTATTCGTTCGTCATGTGGAATGTTTAAGTAAGTTCGTAATCTGCATTCAGTTTGTAGGTGTTTTATGGTTAGTCCAGTGTTGCAATGAGTACAAGTAGAATTACAAATTAGAATAGAATAAAAAAGAGCCCTTAATGTGAAGTTAGGTGTACATAAAAAAGAAACGACTGTTGGTAGATGCGTATAAGACATCATGCATCAGCATTAGCACTGGCCCTGTCGGTAAAACATATGTTACTGCTATGAACAACTTACCACAGATATCGAACCTGAAGTTCTGATATTTATAAAACTCTGCCAAGAGAAGTAATTCTGCTATGCCTTCTATGTAATTATGATTCGGATGCTTAAACAATGTAGTCATACAAGATTTGGTTTAAAAATAAAAACAGAAATTAAGAACTACGTAACATTTCATTGCACTGTATTCCAAAAATTCATTTCGTACTTTCTCTAACTCATTCTGAATTGTTTCAGCTGCATTCGGGAATAGTTTTCTTCCGTCAATTATGTCAATGTCCTTGCCTTTTCTCCCTCGAAAATCTACCTTATTTTGAAGTTCTTCGATTTCTTCAACTGTGTTTGGATGGTTTGAGAGAATTTCAAAACTTTCGACCGTAATATGAAGGAAGTCCTGGATGGATGCTCCAATACCGTCATAATTTTCTATTTTAACAGTCTGATATCTTATAATTTCGTCAACGTTTAATATTTCCCGTGAGAAATAACAGGAGAAATGTAGTGAGACAACCATACCAGGTTCCAAGTTCCTTGTTTCATCTGCTTTAACAGTGTCTGAATCTGCGGTTCCTTCTGATGAATCTAAAATACGACTACCTACGTCATCAACATCAATACCAACCATTCGGAAAAATGGTTTCACTTGAAAAAGATCAGCAATGCCTTGAGTAATAATTTCTTTTGGTGAGCCTGCCAGAACTTCCAAAAGAATAAGCTCTCTTATCAAGGATTCACAAGCAATGTGATACAATTCTTTCACTCCGACACAAGGTTTTATATATTTAAGAACATTTTCCCTCACAAATGCCACGATCCTTTGTACATCGGTTTGAGGATCTGAAAATCGGCAACTTATGGGAAAGGTTGATTTAATAGTAAGCCTGTAGCCATGATAGCAAGCTCCAACTTCTACGTAAACCACATCATTGGCTTCAATGATTTCATCGTGTTGCCCAATCTTGCAAGAGTATTTGGATTTGATGAAATTCTTGACAGTAGTGACACTAACAAGCTTAGCAAGCTGTTTACAATTGGCGATGTATTGGACATAAAACGCAAATAGACTCTCGAATTGAAAAGCATACATGCCAGGCCGCCTGTTAACCATGATATAGCGCAGGCCTTCATTCGAAACGTTACAAACGTACCTGATCAAATCCACTTCCTTAGATCCTTTTATCATGCGGCAATTCATCATGATAGGCCAGAGGGTATCATAGTCTACGTCGAAACAATCAAGAGTCGGGAAATCGGGTTTGGGAAAATGTATATTTTTTTCAGCGTCCATACCGAGCAAGACAAGGTCGTCCCGGCATAAAGTAGACAATTCCACATCCATGTCCTTAATAGGCAAAGCTACATCCACTGCATACTTGTCTTTCAAGAAGTCGTAGGACAGTCTCTTGTCACACAAATCGCAATCATATTCCGCCTGGGGAAAGAATAAGTAAGACTTCTCCGTTTGCAGATCCAAAGCGCCATAAAATCCTGGTTTATTGACACCGAAAAGCCAAAGGAAAAAAGACTCTTGCTTAAACGTCCATTTGACACCAGTGTTGTACCAAAAGTGATCTCTATGACCCTGAAGGAAGACTATAGAGTTAGGCTTTATGCATCTCAATTCGCTAATCAACTTTTGACGGTTTTCGACAAAAAGTTGATTAGGCACAACATAAATGTCAGTTATCCCAGACTCGACTGGGCTTGTCTCTTCTCCAACTGATGATTTTAAAGATCCCGCATCTCCATCAACCAAATAAAAACGTACGCTGGACATTGAAATAGAGACTAGAAGCTTTTCTTAAAAACAAAAAAAAAAAACACATGTTTGGTATATTGGCACAATATCATATGCTAAGAAATACTAAAAATAATTATAAGGATCAATAAGAAGGCCAAGTCCTCAACTGGTTTTTAATATTATGCAGAGTGCACTTTCGGAGTCAACGCTCCATCCTCAGTGCCTGCTGTTTAAAGCTGCGGTGCCTGGACCACGACTGCCGGGCGACTCTCGTCGGAGTTGTTGTCCAGGCAACGCAGCTTTATTCAGCAGGCACTGAGGATGGAGCATTGACTCCGAAAGTGCACTCTGCATAATATTAAAAAACAGTAGAGGACTTGGCCTTCTTATTGATCCTTATACATTTGTTCCTCTACCATCCAGCATATTCCAGAGATAAAAATAATTAAGAGGATTTATAAGATCTCTAATACATAAGATTTAAACGTTTGTAAATTTGATGACTGATTTCCGATAGATATTAGCTATTTAAAGGTAGATGCGATTTTTCAAACTATTTTTAGAACCTCTGTTCATTCAAACATGTTTACCATCAACAACATTAGTGAAATAAGCGGTAAGTATTACAAGGTAAACTAAAAAATCTAAAATTCAAAAACTATTGGTTACGGATCCTGGGCCACAATGGTATTTATTACATATTACCATATAATTTATATATTGTCCATCTTTATTTCTTTAGTTACAGTTTGTTCTTAATTGGCTTTATTTAAACTGCTAATTTACACCCGTTTAATCTGTCACCGCACATTTTCATTCAGCCGAAGAGGTTAAATAACATAGAGCTAATATTACATGACGATATAAGCAGTTTCCATCATTATCTAAATTATCTTATTGGGTTGAAAAGTGCGAAGCGTTTATCAATATTTTAATTTAATTTTCTCTGTGATTATAAAATCATGTTTTCAAACATTTGTCAATAATATTCACATATTCTAAAAAAGAGATTAGTTAGGGTGATTTTATGAACCAATTTCAACTGAGATTTCTTATCTTTACATGATATGCTTGCTCAAAATGGAAGGGAAAAGGAAAGGCATAGTTTTCCATCACGATAATGCCCGTCCTCACGTGTCTTTGCAGACCAGGCAGAAATTATTGGAGTTTGGCTGGGATGTGATACCCCACCCACCCTATTCACCACCTTGCCCCAACAGAATTTCACTTAGAGGTAGTTATAGAGTACATTGCGCAAAAATCGGAGAACTGGGAGGACGGAATTAAAAAATTACCTGAAAGATGGCAACATGTAATAGATCAAAATGGGTCGAACATAATTGTTTAAAAATATTTAAAAGAATCTGAAGTTTTTATTGAAATCACCGGTAAAAAACACTACGAACTTATTCTACAACCTATTATAATTGGTTGATGAAAGTTTGGCACTCTGTACCCAAAGTACACGGTATCAAAAACTGAAAAAAAAGATTTGGGAGATGATTAAACTTACCCATTAATTGAGGTCTGAGTCATGAAAAAGCTGAGGAAAAACTGAACGAGGGCATGGAAGATCTGGAGTAATACGTTGTTGGAGAGGTTTCTGGAATTTTCAAGGAACTCCTCAGTCTCATCGTCAGGTGATAGGACGACATGTATACTGGCGACCTGTGGGCTCAACTTCGATTTCTCTATTGAATACCACTGAAAAAAAAAAGAAAAGAAAATTAAATAAATAGAAAATCTGAATGAAAATCTGAATCTAATCCGCAATACGTCTCAATGAACATTATGAGTTCGAAAGGAAAGTAATTAGAAAATGTAATAATTATAATTAAAAGAAAAAGCAAAATCCCATTAACTACCCGTAGCAATAGTATAAAGGTTTGGTTAAAAAAAAAGTATGCCATATTTAAGTCAATTTACGACTAATAATGTATATTGATAATGTATTTGTTAATAATAATCAAGTAAACAAATGTTAATGTTTAATTTATAGAATTGACTAGGAAAAAAAACCCTTTACTTATTCCTGATCAAGTCCTGTAATACAGTTGGACTGCCTAGCAGTTTGCCTGCATAGTATTACGTTGTTTATCGATAGTTAGCTCTATTCACTTCGATTAAGAAAATTAGTTAAAAAAAGAGGTCTAAACAAAATTAACTAGATGAAACCAAAACAAAAATATTCTCATCTTATTAATAAATAATGATAATTGTGTGTAGTCACGTATATTTCATGATACTAAGGTTATTTTGGACGGGCTATCTACAGGTTACCATCAACGAGGATGGGACCCAGGATTTTATTTATATTTAGCAAGTTCACCACTGAATTAACTCCGATTGCCCACCTGGGAATCGAACACATGACTCTCGGTTTGCAAAGTTTATTAAGCCCAACGCATTAACTAACATGCAAATATCTCTCTTAATATACAAGATAGACAAATAATGTATATAACATCACTTATAGAACATAACATCTATCTATCTATCTATCTATCTATCTATCTATCTATCTATATATATATATATATATATATATATATATATATATATATATATATATATATATAAATGAATGTTTGTCTGTATGTCCTTTATAGAATCGTAAACGGCTGAACCGAATTTATGAAACTTAGTATGTATATTACTACTAACCCAACTTAGGTTTTAGGCTATATTAATATTCTCTGAGACGAACAGGAGTGGGGGTTATATGGGAGGCCTGAAATTAAAAGTAGCAATATTTCGTTTCCTATTGGTTTTTTGGCAAATATACACATAACAATAGTTCTTTATTTTGTTATTTAGAGTATTTTTTGTATACCCTTTTGTCGTATACCGAAGTATAAATGAGTTATACGCTAAACCCTTTAGTGGGAGTCTACAATTTTATATGGCACAAAAGACTCAACCGAACTAAACGAAACTCCGTATGTGATTTGGTATTAACACCTCCCTGATTATAAGCTATATTAAAATTTCGAGGTACGAACAGGAGTGGGGGTTATAAGGGAGATGTGAAATATAAAATCGCGATATTTCTTAAAATCTACTCATTTTTCGGCCAACGTGCATATAAAAAAAGTTGTTTGTTTTGTAATTTAAAGTAACTTAAACACACACAAGCACACAGATTTTTTCTCCTCTTTTTTGTCATGTTCTGAGTTGGGTCCATGAACATTTGAAGTAATTTTCCGCAATTCGCGTTATAAGTACTACCACAAATAACAGACTTCCCATAAGGAAATGTGACACCTGAAAACTGTAAGAACCTCTGCCTTCCTAGGCACATATTCTCATATACTTTTCTTGGGATGCAAAAACAGAGAAACTACACTGACAATGATACAATGTTACATAATTACCATTAAAATTTTGAATACAAATTCATATATTTTTTTGCTATTATTTTAATCAATTTTAAAGATGCATATATAGAATGACTTTAATTGAGAAAACTATCAAAATTACTTTTAGTTTAATAGGGCAAAAAATGTCATTTTCACACCTTTCTAATTTTCTACGGCCTTTCATTAACTCAATCCCAATATGAGCGTAATTGCTACGATTTATTTAAAATTAATGGGAGAAATAACTCTAAGGTAATTGAAAAACAATTTGACGTGCCAGCCTTAGGCCTTGAAAGGGGGTAGTTACCTTCATCAAGTAATGACGCATATTAATACGAAGGGGTTGTTTAATACAAAAAAAAAATCAACCCCTTTCCTCTATGACAGATGGCTTAGCGTAAACATGGTGCAAAAAAAAAAACTATATTTCAATAGACACACGTCCTTTTTTTTACTACAATTAGTATGTAGAGGAGACAAAAGGCGATGTGACTAAAATACAAGCAAAAAACTACAGTGGCAAGGGGGTGAGGGACCCCATGACATAATAAATTACAGTAATCTACTTGTTTACATTACACATTCTAATCTTTACTGCCATTAAACATACTTTATAGTGGATAAATTTCATTAAATATTAAGGGAGCCAGTATATTTTAATAAAATGGGCATATTTATTAGGGTGAATAAACTTTTATGAGACTGAAATTACACCTATTGAACATTAACTTCAGGACCAATAGATAAAGAATGTTTCATTATGTTTTACAACAGTTTACACTTAACTATATTATATCACTTGCAGACAAAGAGTCAGAATTTGTAGAAGAAGTATTTCTTCTTCATCTATACATATAAAAATGAATGTTTGTTTGTATGCCCTTTATAGAATCGTAAACGGTTGAACCGAATTTTATGAAACTTGGTATGTATATTACAACTAAAACAGGTTAGGTTTCTGGCTATATTAATATTCTCTGAGACGAACAGGAGTGGGGATTATAAGGGAGGCCTGAAATTAAAAATAGCGATATTTCGTCTTCTATTGGTTTTGTGGCAAATATACACATGACAAAAGTTGTTTATTTTGTTATTTAAAGTAACTTTTGTAATATACCCAATATTTTTTGTGTATAGTTAATTTGACATGAGTAGGAGTGGGGGTTTACTGAAAGCAGAAAACTAAAAATTGCAAATATCTCGGTTAATAATCAAGATAGTGAAAAAACGTACTTAACAACAATTATAGAGCATTACATTTGCAATAAGATTGGTTCTATACAATTTTTCGATCCGACGCATATTAACGGAGATATTAAGAATTTTCGACATTTCGCCACCCTTCCAGTTGTCGGATTTCAACCAGTAACGAACTTGATCTTTAGTTTAACATAAAAGTTTAAATATCTAGTTTGGTATCGATCAAACAAAAATTGCAACAGCTAGAGCGTTAAGATAGAAATATAGGCGTATATATGTATACAGTTTTGCACGGACCTCATTTTTGTCAACTCCTTGATAGGATCTTTAGGCATTTGAGGAAATTGTTCGAAAATCGTGTCATGAGGACGACCTTAATAGCTTATTTCCCTCGAGGGAAATCGGCTAAAAGTACAGAAGTTAGAATTTCAAATAATTTGTTTTTTCTTATTTTGGGTTCCCCGTTAAACAACAGTTTTAGCATTTGAGTCATTGTTCCTGAAAGCAGCAATATATAGTTTATAATTCTATCCAGGATGATCCACTCACTGCCTATTTCTAGACGTATTCAAGTAAATATTCTCGAGAATATTGTTGTTTAAAATATAAGCAAGAAAGAAATGGGAGTAATGTAGAAAAAGAATAAAGTATATTTTGTGGAGAGGTGAGAAGTCCTGACTGCCAGCCACTCCCGCATTTTAATTGGTCTATGGAAAATCGGTAGTGACGTCAGAGCGGAATGTGAATGGACTGGTCTCCCCGGGCGGTCAGGAGCCACGTGATAGATCACGCGAGAACAATACTGCCGCTAGGGGTCGCCTCTTGCACAACCCGGGGGATTCCTTTGCCGCCATTTCTAACAGTGTATTTTATCATTAACTCCCTCGGCCATCAATGTAATCGTGTTTTACAGCCTTACTCTACGCCTCTTCTTTCAAACACTGAATGAAATTAAACTACTGCCACAACACCTTCTGTTGAACACTAGTAATGTTGTTTTAGCAGGTTTCCCTTAAGGGAAATCAGCTATTGAGGTCGTACTCAAGACGCGATTTTAGAAATTGTTCTTCCTAGGAGATGACAAAAATGAGGTCCGTTCAAAACTGTATGTATATGTATTAATTTATTCAGATATATTACAGTAATTGTTTTTCTTTCCGGATTTATCTATTTTTAAACTTCTCGCGGGAAATATGCTTAGTTTATGCAACCCCTGCGTGACGGGAGTTTATATTGTTTAATATAAAAAAATAAAGCAAAAAACTCGCTGAATACTTCAGTTACGAAAAAATGCATAGAACAAAAATTGTGTTTACCACCAGTAGTTTTACAAGTAAGATCCTATAACGTAATACGATCTGACGCATACTAACGAAAATATTTTGAATTTTCGCATCTTTATTTTGTCTAAATCGTAATCGTTTTTAACATTTTAATCGTTTCATTCAACAGCTTATATTTTCGTTACTAGGTCGAAATAGGACCAGGAATAGTTGGGGGGGGGGGGTGGCGCGTTTTTGAGGGAAAGTATAATCAAAATATCACCTTGTATGAGTCTGATTGAAAAATAATACTCCATAAGTTGTTAAACTTTTGATGCTTTACAATTGAAGGTTTGCCTGCAAAAAGGAGGTAGACTCCATCCCATAAGCTGTTGGAGTTTATAAACTTTCATGTGCCAAAAAAAAAATACTCTTTTATTTGGCCCCAAAAAGGATGCACGCTTTCAACTGTTATGATGGTTTTTTTTTCGGTATAATGATGTTATTTTCGTATGTTATGTTATTCGTTATAATGATGTTATTTTCTGTTTGTAAAAACCAATAATATTGCTGTACTTTATTTTCAGTTTTCTTTGAAATAAAACACACATAATAATGGTACCTTCAAAATGTTTTTACACCTTTTTCCAAGACATAACTTTTCCTAAATTCCTCTTATTCCATTCTTTTGGCAAAAAAACGAGGTAGCTCCAAGGATTATCCACGTACCACCAAACATTTGGGATGATATTTTTGAATGAAAACTACTGTTCTATTATGTAAACACCATAATTGCAAGATCCGAAGCAACAATAATATTTTTACATAACTTAAAATTTTTGAATTTTTTAAACGTTTTTTTTGGTTCTCCAAAAACTGGAAAAATTGGAGCTACCTCCTTTCGGTAACCCTTCAATTGTCGTGTTGATACATTTCTTATTACTTAAGGCTTAAAACAATAAAGCAAAAAACTCGCTGAATACTTCAGTTACGAAGAGATTCAAAGAACAAAAATTGTAGGAACCACCAGTAGTTTAACAAGATTGGTCCAATTACATTTTAGATCTCCTCATGATAACGAAAAATTATTTTGAATCATTGACCCCCCTCTCTCTCTCTCTTCTTTCCAGGTCCGATTTCATTGAATAACTAATATTATCATGGTGAATAACTAATTTTATCAGGTGACTGAAAAGGTTAGATCGAGTATGGTACACATCAAGTAAATATTTTCGAAAAAAAAAAACGTATCTCGGAATAACAATATTTAGTATTTGGGCTTAGAATAAATTGGTTCATGGTCTAAACAGTTTTCTTAATATGACATAAGTAGGAGTGGGGATTTACTGAAGGCTGGAATTGAAAAATCCAAATATATCGGTTAATATTTCATGATTGTATAATATGTATATGTATGTATATAATAAAAGATTGGTTCGAGATGATTTTTTAATCCGACGTATAATAAGGAAGATATTTCGAATTTTTGTAAGATCGATACGAAACTCGATATTTAATCCTTTTAGAAAGAAAGATAAAATTAGTTAATGAATGAAATTAGACCAAGGGGGGGGGGGAGTTAGAGGGGCGGAATTTCAAAAATTTTTAATATCTACGTTATTATGAGTCGTCAAAAAGGTTTGATGAACGCATTGACACTTATTGCAAATCCAGAATGTCTCTATAAAGTGGTGTTATGTATTTTTCACTATCTTGATTATTAACCGAGAACGTTTTTTTCAAGTCCAGAACATTCAGTAAACTCCCACTCCAACTCATGTAGTGTGATATTAACAATAATCTGTAATACATTGTGAAGCATTAGTTCACTGATGAAAAAAAAATACAAAATATTGTACTCATTGAACTTTAAAGTTTTGAGATAAATCTGACTAAAGTCCGGCACAAGTGGGAAATCTGCTTAGTTAACGAGGAAACCTGCGTAATTTCTAGTTTTGTCATTCACCCAGTATGGCTACATGTTCAAGCAATTTAAGAAGTGGTTCATCTATGGTTAAGTAGCTTTATATCTATATCCTAACATAAAATAAAAATATGTAACTTGAAAAATATTCTTCTTTCAAATCTGGTATAATTCGTTTTTTTTTAGCAGATTTCCCTTAAGGGACAAAATCAGCTATTGAGGATGTACTCTCGGCCGTAGTTTTCGAAACATTTCTTCAAATGTCCATCGATTTTCGACCCAGGAAGGATGAAGAAATTGAGGTCATCACAACGTATATATATCTAGCAATATATATATATATATATGTATATGAGCTTAGAATATATATTATGATATATATTCCTCTAAGGTCGCAATTTTTGTTAATATGATTATTACCCAACTCGATATTTAGAAAGAAAGAAAGATCAAGTTCGTTAACGCTGAAATCGGACCAGTGGGGGGGTTATGATTTTTACAAAAAGGATTATAGGAATTAATTCGAAATATCTCCGTTACCGCACGTCGGATCGACAAAAAACTGTATAGAACAGCATCTTATAGGCAAATTAAATTTACTAATTAAATATTGTCCTATACATTTATTTTCTAATCTTGAATATTAATAAGAAATATTTGCATTTTTAAGATTGTGGGCCGATAAACAGATGACTGAATTCTTTTATGCCAAAAGTTAGTTCCGCCATTTTCCGTGCACTGTTCGGCTCTCGTATGGAGATTTTCTATGTATAACTATACACGTGGAGAAATCTCTAGTTTACGCAGCCCCTGAACAGTGACGGACTTTTTTCATGAAACGTTCGTTATCGGCCCTCTAACTAAAGGGGGAAACAGAGAGAAGAATTTAAAATGGCGTCATTTAGTGTTCATTGAACCACAAAAGCAGTATATGAGTATCGATGGAAGATGGATGGGATCAGGACAAGTAAATCAGCCGTTAACGATACTTAATATTTCTTTTTTAGCTGGTATATAAAACCTAGGGAGTATTCCCCCTATTGAGGAGTGGGTGGTAGGATAGCCAAGGCATGGACCAGTAATGAACCTACAGCCGGTAAAAGAAATATATAATATTATATATATATATTATATATACCATACCTGCCAGTTTTGAACGGCAGTTCCTCATTTTTCGTCCCACGTCCTGGGTAGGATCTCCGGCTATTGAAGAAAAAATTTCCAATAGCAAAATTGGGATCATAAGTACAAAATGTAATAGCACATTTCTCTTTAGAGGGAAATCTGCTAATTAAAAATTAGTAAATTTAAATGAAAATCACGACGCAAGGGGGGGGGTTAGAGTGCGGGAATTTCAAAAAATGTTTAAATGTCTATCGTTATTATAGCGTAGGGTCAAAACATTGCATTGACACTTATTGAAATGTTAATGTTCTATAAATATATGTGTGTGTGTGTGTGTTTCACTGTCTTGATTAACTTCTCAAAAAGTCTGCATTTTTTTAGTTTAAGTCATTCAGTAAATCGATATGCCTGAAAAATTTCGAAAATCGCGTCCATATTACAACCTCAATAGCTGATTTCCCTGAAGTGTTTCTGCTCAATAAAAATATGTAAAATTGAAAAATATTCTTTCAAATTATTACGTGTGTATTCGTACTTTGTATAATAAATTCAATATTAGTTCAAAAATAAATTATACAGTTTTCTCTAACTGTAATATTAAACAAGGCATAGTGATTGCGCTCATGTTTTCCACTTTAAGATATTTTACTGCTTAATCCTATTATAGTAAGGCTTTTAGCAGATTTCCCTTAAGGGAAATCAGCTATTGAGGTTGTACTCATGACGGAATTTTCGAAATATTTCCTCAAATGTCCCATCTGATCCTATCCAGGAGATGACGAAAATGAGGTTCAATTCGAATATATCTCCGGACTATACCTGTCAGACCGAAAAATTGTACAAATCATATATATATATGCAAATTAAATTTACTATAAATTTTTTGTTTATATGGACACAATTATTCTCTATCTTGACACGAGAATAAACAAATTGTCTTATTGGTAACCACCAGGCTATGTTCGACTTTGGCCTAAACAGAGCTCACCGGCCAATTTCCATAACTATTCGTGCGACTCGTGAATAGGTTTAGGGTTACAGACACTGTTTTCTATGACCGCTAGAAACTACTGGTTATTACGGACCCTAAAAGTCCGTCTAGGTTTTAGCAGGGTTTCTGCGTTACTACTACAGTTGTTAATAAGCAGATTTCTCTATTGTAGTTACTTCAATAGAGAATCTGCTACGAGAGTTTACGCAGCCCCTGCGTTACGGGACTTTTATGTAAAGGGCCAATCAAGTTGCTTAACGGCGGGAAATTCAAAAATTCCAGTTATCGGCCCAAATTTAATAAAAATGTGCCAATAATCTCGAATACCTATTTCAAGATACGTCGAGAATAAACTGTATAGAACCAATCTTATTGTAAATTACATTTACTATAAATATTGTTTCTATACATTTATTCTCTATCTTGAATATTAACCGAAATATTTGCATTTTTATTAATTGGGGCCGATAACAGACTGAATTTCCCGCCAAAAGTTAGTTCCGCCATATTTCCGTAACTGTTCGGCTCTCGTATGGAAATTTCTCTAAGTATAAACTTCACGTGGGAAATCTTTTTAGTTTACATAAAAACGGACTTTTTTCATGTCTTGTTTGCTCTAACTAAAGGGGAAACAGAGAGCAGAAAGTAAAATGACGTCATTTAGTGGTCATTGCACCACAAAAGCAGTATATGAGTATCGATGGAAGATGGGTGGACAGGAGAAGTAAATGAGCCCTATGTATAATATGTTAGTAAATGCTGGTAAGTGAGAACCTAGGGAGTATCCCCCCTATTGAGGAGTGGGTGGTAGGATAGCCCAAGGCATGGACCAGTAATGAACCTACAGCCATCACATTTACATATAATTAATATACCATATCTACCTGCCAGTCTCCCACTCCTATATGGACATTATGAACAAAAAATTTCGAAACTTCCGTCAATAGCAAAGTTGGGGAACAGAAAAAATGTTAGCATATTTCTCTTAGGGGAAATCTGCTATTCAGATTGTACTCAAGACGCGATTTTCGAAAAATTTCTTGAAATGTCCATCAATCTTTCCTAGGAAATGACAAAAATGAAGACCGATAAAAACAGTATATATAAATATAAATATGTGTGTGTGTGTCTGTGTGTGTGTGTGTGTGTCTGTCTGTCTGTCAGTTAACGCTCAAGCAGTCGCAACTTTTGTTTAAGCGGTACCAAAATCGATAAGTAACGTTTTATTTAATATTGGAGATCTAGTTCATTAGTTTCAGTCAATTAATCAATTTTAAAATTCAAAATATCTCCATTATTACGTGTCGTATCGAAAACTTGTATAAAACCAATATTATTAAAAAATAAAGTATTCTATGAATATTTTTATATACATGTTTTCTCTATACATTGAATATTAACCCAGATATTTCCATATTGTCAAATTTCCCTTAATGAAAATAAGCAATTGGGGTTGTACTCTTGACGCGATTTTCGAAAAATGTCCTCAAATGCCCACTGATCTTATTCAGGAGATGACGAAAATGAGGTCCATTCAATATACATATTTGTGTGTGCGTGCGTGTGTGTGTGTGTGTGTTTGTGTGCGTATATTTATCTATTAAGGCTCTTGCGGTCGTAACTTTTGTTTGAACGTTACCAACCTCGGAGATATAAAGAAGTGTTTAAATATCGCGTTTTATATAAAATAAAAGATCTATTTCGTTAATGGCCGAAATCCGACCAGTGAGAGGGGGGAGTTTAGAGAAGGGGATTTCGAAAAATTTTAATATCTCCGATATTACGAGTCGGATCGAAAAATTGTATAGAATCACTCTTATTGCAATGTAATGTTCTATAAATGTTGTTTTTAAAAGTTTTCTCCATATTGAATATTAACAGAGATATTTTAATATTTTAGTTTTTGACCATAAGTAAACCCCCTTCTCGTCATATTAAAAATAAGCTCTTATGTCATTAACCACTTTATTCCAAGATTAAATAACAAATATTGTTTTCAGGAGGCTTTTATTCTACGAGAAATAAGGAAATACGTTCTTATTACGCCCACCCCTTGTCTTTTGTTCTTGGATTACTAAAATTGGGATAAGAGTGATTGAGATAAAAATTATACTGATCAATTTTAAATTACAGAACTAGATAAATATTTCTATCTATCTATTTAGCTCTGAGAGGTTGACTGAGCTGTATATTTACAGGTCAGGGGCATTCTTCGTGGAGTTTATTAAAATGTAAATTTACTGAAAGACTTAAGTTTTAATTTGTATTTGTTCACTTAATATTCACGGTGTTACGTGTGACAAGTAGGTAGATTTATCAATTGAAAAACTTCACGTGGGAAATCTGCTTAGTTTGCGCAGACCCGGGTTGACGAACGTTTTTAGTTTTCGGACGTAAGTAGATACCCACTTAATTGAACTTTTACTTTGTACAGGTAAATATTGTTACGTTTTATTACCAAAACCAGTAATAAACGTTGTTAATAAGAGTTCTTTTGGATTGCAAAACTAAATACTCACAAGTTTCACAGTTTTTATCACTGCACACAATTTATTTCACAATGCACAATACACTTGGTAATTATTCTTAATTAATACTCACAGTATACACTGATAGCGTCACTGTTCTTCAGATTACACAGTCCAATAATTCATTCACGGTCACTGAAGTACACCAAAAGAACGGCACTGCACTGTCTTAAATACGGCACTAAACTGTTACTTACAGTCACGTCACAAAACTGTTCTTCTTATAAAAACACTTTACCGCACTGCACTAAGTCGCACTGTAGCAACGAACGCACATATGAGCACTTGAGAATTAAACTGACTAGCTCGCGGCTGGCCGGTTCTTTATATAGGTCGTCGGCAGACATCAAAGGGGAATTGGCTGGGCCCTTCGACGTCTGGACTGGACGGGTCTAGTAGGAGCTCGACCCTCTGACGGCTTCTTTGATGTACCTCGCACTTCCCAAATACGAGAATCTCTCTGCTAATCCTTCATGTGTTTAATTTTCGCCACAATATTTTATCTGATGACGTTATCAAGTAAGATTTTTCGTACGCGAAAATGTTAAGCTGATATTTAATCAGATTATTATGTTAATTCAATATTTAACAGTTTAAGTCAACACTAAAGATCATATTTGATATTGGCGGAAATCGGACCTGGGATAGTGGGGGTTTTGAAGGGGGGGAGGTGATCTGCTAAACAATAAATATGTATTTTAGACAATGCATTAACTTTTACGTGGAAAGACAAGATATCCAGTGATCTGTTTCATAGCACTCTATTGAGTGCAGTGACGAGCGATAGCTGAGACAGTGTGAAAGGCCGAGCTAATGAGTGACCAGACAGGCTATATAATGAATATTAAGAGAGTGATTGTCTTGGGGGGGCGAGTCGTTATGTTTGTGGCGTACAGCTGTAAGGCAGGGGGTGACGGCTGCCAGATTGCCCAGCCAGGATCAGTGATTACCTAACGGTCAGGCCTATTGTGCGATAGTAATAAATGTGAACCGCTTATCATAAAAATTTGCATAAGTCGTGTCCGACCCCGGGGTTCGCCTTTAATTTTCACGTGAGGCTTCTAATAAGGCCAGGGGTCAGCGTAGCGTTCAGGTTATGTGGCGCAACGACATAGCTTGTCTATTACCTCCTCTGGTCGCCAAACCTAAAGGAGTAATATATATATATATATATATATATATATATATATATATATATATATATATATATATATATATATACTAGCTTAGATACCCCGCTTCGCACGGGAATTCATTTGGAACTGAATGGTGATGGTATTTTTTTGGCAAGGCTTTACTTTGCAGAATATTTGGACATTTACCCGTCCCAGTGTTTAGGGTTTATACCCGTCGTTGCTATGGACATGTTAATACTAAAATTAATTTTTTATGTAAGACTTCACTGTCCTCCATATTGTCATATTTCCCGTCTCCTGTGCATTATGCATAGATTTGAATAATTAAGGACAAAATATTAATATTGATTTGAATTAATTTTTCCAATTGAGGTACGTGGAGGTTCCTCCCTTATAAACCCCACTCCCGTTCGAACCTAAAAAATTTAATATAGCTTATAATCATGGATGAATTAATGCTAATTTACATATAGAGTTTTGTTAAGTTCGGTTCAATCGTTAGTGCCCAATAAAATTGTTGGCTCCCGCTTTAATTTTTAGTGTATATCTCGTTTACAAATTGTTACACAAGAAAAGGGAAACTAACAAACGTTACTCTAAATAACAAAATAAACAACTTTTATCCTTTGCATATTTGCCGAAAAGCCAATAGAAAACGAAATATCGCTATTAGCAGATTTCCCTTAAGGAAAATCAACTATTGAGGTTGTATTTTTAATTTTAGGCCTCCCTTACGACCCCTACTCCTGCCCATCTGCAGGGCTGATTTGGGAATCTAAACCATCCAGGGAGTGACTCAAACGCATACAAACAAATTCATTCAAATCGGTCCAGCTGTTTAGGAGGAACTCAGTAACATACACAAGTACAGTAGAATTATATATATATATATATAAACCACACACACGCGAAAAATTTGAATGCTAATTTGACGAAAAATACTTGATGTAGTTCAGACATTTCCAAATAACATCACAATCATTTGTCCACACCAAATCATTTACAATCATTTGGCCACAAATTACATAATGTTTTTGACTTATATAATTTTATTTACATAGAATGTATACAATTTAATACAATACAAACTTTGAAGAATTTTAGACAGAGGAATTATTTTCAAGACACGCGTGAATTAGTAAGGTTCCACATTGATTATAAGCGCCACTGTCATTTCCTCTCCCACGAAAGCAAGACGTCTACTTATTCTATGTAGCAATTCTGAACATTTTAGCAGATTTCCCTTAAGAGAAATCAGCTATTGAGGTCGTACTCCTGACGGAATTTTCGAAATTTGTCTTCAAATGCTTTATCTTTACCAAAATTGATATATAATCGTTTTATACAAAAAGACAGATCAAGTTCGTTAACGGCTGAAATCGGACCATCGGGAAGGGGGGGAGGTTTAGAGGAGTAGAATTTCGAAAATTCTTAATGTCTCCGTTATTATGCGTCGGATTGAAAAATTGTATAGAACCATTCTAATTGCAAATTTTATGTTCTATAAATGTTGTTATGTACATTTTTTCACTATCTTGATTATTAACTGAGATATTTGCATTTTTTAGTTTTCGGTCTTCAGTAAACCCCCACTTCTACTCATCTCATATTAACAATATTCTATTATGTGATGAAGCATTTTATTTGAAGCTTAAATACCAAATACTGTTCTCATTGGACTTTTAATTTTTGAGAGAATACAGAAAAAAGGGACGCACGTGGGAAAACTGCTTAGTTAACGCAGCCACTGCGTGACGGACTTCTTAATATTATATCATGATAATATAACATCCAAAGTGAAAATTTGTCTTGCTTATGATTAAGAATGATTTTTTTTTTTTTTTTTTTTTTTTTTTTTTTTTAAATATCGTATTTTAAAATTGCAAACTAACTCTCACTCAATACTGGAATGTTTCCGAGCTGTAAATAAGACTATTGTTGCAAACTGGATATGGATCTCCCAAAAATATTTACGTAGACAGTCAAAAGATGAATAAACTTTATTTCAAGAGGAACGAATAAAAACTTGAGAGTCTCATAGCCGACCGTAGCAAGTGGAGAACTATGGGTATAAGACTAAAAGTGTAAACTATAATTATAATAAGGGCGGTGCGTATAGAGGACGTAGACGATTATGACTAATAGGAGCTATGGAGGTCGTGATTAGAGCTAGCCTTCCTTTCATTAATCCATTTCATGAGTTCAAGGTAGGCTCTAATCAACCTAGCCAAGGAAAGGGAGAGGGCAAACACTAGTATGCAATAAGCAGCAATGGTACTACAATATGCATGTGGAGAATCCGCTACCAATAACTAGGTAGCCTAAAATAGATACAAAAAGATTTTTGGTAATAAAATCGATTTAAAACAATATATCAATAATTTAATTATTTTTATTGTGAGAAAAACTAACATACAGCTCCCAAGAGTCGAGCCTGATAAGTCCCCTAAAAAGTCCGTCACGCAGGGGCTGCGTCAACTAAGCAGATTTCCCATGTGAAGTTAAACAAAAGAGAAAGCTGCCTACTAATAACGGCAGTAGTAGTAACGAATCTCTAAACCAATTCAAGAGGGACGAATAGTTACGGAAACGGCCGCCAGAGGACTCGAGCAGACCACACGCAGAATACAAATGCAAATATCTCGGTTAATATTCAAGATAGCGAATAAATGTATAGACCAATATTTATAGTACATCTAATTTGCAATAAGATTGATTCTATATAATTTTTTGATCCGACGTATAATAACGGAGATATTTTGAATTTTCAAAATTCCCCCTTTAAACCCCCCCCCTCCCACTGCTCCGACTTCAGCCATTAATGAACTTGATTTGCCTTTTTACATAAAACGATTAAATATCGAGTTTGGTACCGATCAAACAAAAATTGCGAATGCTAAAACGTTAACAGACAAATATATATGTATATGTGTATATATATATATATATATATATATATATATATATATATATATATATATATATAATTTCGAACGGACCTCATTTTCTTCATCTCCTGGGTAGGATTGATGGACATTTGAGGACATTTTTCAAAACTCGCATCATGAGTACGACCTCAATAGCTGATTTCCCTTAATGGATATCTGCAAAAAGTACGAATAACTCGCTTCATTCTTGAGTTAATTTTAAAACGTTTAACGTCGGATGGAAAAATTGTATAAAACCAATTTCATTGCAAATATAAATGCTATTTAAATGTTGATATATACATTTCATCTCAACTTTCTATATTAAGGGAAATTTTTGCATATTTTAGTTTTCGGCCGCAGTAAACCCTCACTTCCTTATCAACGACAAGCTATAATTTCATGAAACACTTCATTCGAATGATAAATACTAAATATTGTTTTCAATGAATTTTTACTTTCTGAGAGGCATGTAAATACTTTATGTGATGCCGTCATCAATTAAGATTTTACATTCTTTAATCGGAAATGTTCATTTGATCTGTACCATAATCAACATTTAACCGTTTCAGTCAACATTATTTGTCACTAAAATTCCCCCTCACCTCATTTTCGTCATCTCCTGGGTAGCATCGATGGACATTTGAAGAAATCTTTCGAAAATCGCGTCTTGAGTACAACCTTAATAGCTGATTTCCCTTGAGGGAAATCTGGTAAAATGTTATAGAACCAATCTTGTTAGGATGTCGATGCTATACAATTGTTCTATACACTTATTCGTATCATAAAAACCTTAAGTGAGTTATTCGTACTTTCTTGTTTTCCGCCTTCAGTAAATCCCCATTTTTACTTATTGTATTTTAATTTAGGAATATAAAATATACTGGGGGAAGAGGTACATAACGTGTCATGCCGGAAATTATACTAAGTTTACCTTGCCCCAACGTGACCGACTTTTATTATTTTTAACGACTAAGGTGAAAAGTGTGAATCGCTAAAATTGCAACCCATCAACAAATAAATACAAATATTTTAGCAGATTTCCGTTAAGGGAAATCAGCTATTGAGGTCGTAATCATGACGCGATTTTCAAAAAAAAATTTCAAAGTCCGTCAATCCAAAATTCGAAAATTCAAAATAATTATTATGCGTCGGTCAGGGGCTGCGTAAACTAAGCAGATTTCCCACGTGAAGTATTACAATAGAGAAATTTCACGAGAGCCAAAACGAAAACAGCTGAACTAGCTTTTGGCGGGGAACTCACTTTTGTCTGTTACCCGCCCACATTTAATAACAATGCAAATATCTCGGTTAATATTCAAGATAGAGAATAAATGTATACAACAATATTTATAGTAAATTGAATTTGCAATAAGATTGATACTATACAAATTTTCAATCCGACAAATAGTAACGGAGATATTTAGAATTTTCTAAAATCCTCCCCTCTAACCCCCTCCCACTGGTCCGATTTCAGCCATTAACGAACTTGATCTGTCATTTTACATAAAACGACTAAATATCAAGTTTGGTAACGATTAAACAATAATTGCGACCGCTAGAGCTGTACCAGACAAATATATATATACAGTTTTGAACGGACCTCATTTTCGTCATCTCGTAGGTAGGATCGATGGACATTTGAAGAAAAATTTCGAAAATTGCGTTATGAGTACAACCTCAAGAGCTGATTTCCCTTAAAGTATAGAACCAATTTTGTTTCAAATGTATAGTTCTATAAATGTTGTTATGTACATCTTTTCACTATCTTGATTATTAACCGAGATATTTGCCTTTTTTAGTTTTCTCATTGAACTTTTACGTATTGAGGTGACGCACGTCGGAAATCTTGTTAGTTACCGCAGCCTCTGCTTGACGGACTTTTTAATTCACCTAGTATATGCATTGACTCTTGAAGTAAGAAGAGGCGCGGAATCATGTATGAAATAGACTAGCCAATGCCAGTGCCTTGGTTGGTCTGTGATGAGTGGAATCCGAGGTGAGAATGAGAGGAACGATTCGTGGTGTAGACGCGCGGGGGATATTTGCATGAAGAGGAGACGGCTACGTGTGAAAACAAGGCTTTTATTTATATTCGGAAAGAGTTGGGTTTTACGCCTCCCCCTTTACGAGGGCCTTATTTAGAGTTGGCCGTAAATCTCCGAGAGGTAAGTACATTGTGCCTGTACCTCCACGGCGGTACACACGGTGTACCTTAACGGCCGTTCATGTACCCCGGACCTTAATTGAGATTTTCTATTGCTTTCCTCCTTCGGATAGCACCTGTCCCATTCAGCGCATATTGCTCAGCCTTCATTCTACACCTAACGTTTTTACTACCGCCGCCATTAATTTCATAATATAATGGCCGTAAACTATTAATTTGATGTAGGGTATGACCGTAAAATGGGTTCCATTTAAAAGACTAGGGGTACTGCTGCGGGGAACAAGGGTAGCTGAAGAAACTATGTTTGAAATAATCGAATTGTCTGGGCGAATGGACAACGAATAAATCCATTTAAAAGAATATTTTTTCTTTTCTTTTGAATTATTTTGTCCCAATCATATTATTATACTCATCAACTACTAATAGGCTAATCAGATCTAGATTTAAAATATTAATTTATTAAAAAAATTGCGAACTTTTCACCTGCACCTTGATGTGCTACGATCCTTGTAATAAGGAAACAACCCTTAACACATTGCTAGACACTCCAGAAAAGGTGGCATCTGCAGCCAAGAAATATGTTGGATGAAATATTTAATGAAGGGCTCTTTTAAACTCAGGCGTCTTATTAATTTCGCCCTGCCAACGAGACTTGATGAATCTAATGATATTCGTTAGCATAACAAAAATTCTGATGGGGACAAGACATGACTTCCTTCCGTTTCAATTAAATTAAATAAACGCAACTTAATTTGAAAGTAATATTCGATATCTATAAATATAAATAAAAATATAAAACATAATTTAAATATCTTTCCAAGATAAACAACCAATGTCCTAAACACATGTAACCAGATTGTGTGTGTCCGCGCGTATGTAGCATGTAAGCAAGTGTTTGATAGCTAATTGTGTATTACATACTGAAACATTTTGGAGGTACACGATGTGTTGTGTGAAATCCTTGAATGAACTAACTACTTCTCCCCTTCTAGTATTTTTGGTATTTCGTATTCTCTCTCGAATACTGTGCTTCATTACAGGCAGTTTGCCTGAAGTCATTCCATTTCCTCTTTTTGTGTTGATCTGTACTTAATAAAAGAAATGGTGTGTATGGGGGTTGTTCATCTGCATTTTAAATGTACCGTTTTTCCCGAAATGCAAAAATCTGAGAACTATGTAAGTGTTAATGCACGTACAGAAATACTGCTGGAAGCTCTTTCCAAAGGGGGGGCAAACACAATAAATAAAATATTCAGTATATGTTAGTTAGATAGTACAACCTCTCTTTCGACCCTGAATAAAATAATTTAAAAAACAATGTGCTACAAAGCACATTGCTACATTTTATAATAAGAAAACCATTACATTGAGGTATCATTTGATGTAAATTGGAACAGTGGTTATTAAAACTCTAAATTCTTTAAATTAGCTCTGCCATGAAGAAGTTCTAAAATTAAAATCCTTAGAAACATTAAAAGTTGTAAATTTTATTGTTCAAAAATTCTCAATAATATTTCACTCCAGACACATACAAGGCAAGCTAAAGCCTAACTGGTTTTGGTTTTTGGAATTCACCGGATCCTCGTATAGAACAAAAAAGTAGAATAAGTTACTTTTAAAAGTAATTGTTAAATTTAGAACTAAAGAACCAGGGGGAAAAAATCAGTAAAAGTTAGTCTTTTGATTCAAGTTAAGTTCACGGTATCGTTCAAATCAAGACTCTATATTTAGCCTTGTCCAGGAAACGTCCTCAGAAACAAATATAGTTTTAGTCACAAAGGCATCATAAGCGAATTTTCTTATGACGCTTAAGGGAAACATGTTGAATGAAACAACAAAATAAATAGTGATCAACTTGGTCGAGTGCAACTCGAAATTCCAGGATAAATAGATCGTCGCGAAAGAAATTGAGAACATCCATGTTGATTGCGAATCAGCTGAAATTTGAAAGTAGAATAAGGATATGAAGGACGTAAGGGAAAGAAAGGCGTGGAGGTAGGGGGGGGGTGGAAGAAGCACCTAAAGGGGCAAACAGTAAATATAAATTTGATGGTTGACGCGGAGAGGGGGGGGGTTGGGTTCTTTCAGGCCCTAACCGCCGAGGCATTAGACATACCGGGAGCCAGGGGCCTCCAGAGACGGGATAAAAAGTGGTACTCTTAAGAGGTTTTTGCCGACCATCTCGCGCTAGAGCCGAGGCGAAAATAAAGTTATAAATCGGAAGAGTTCGCCGTGAGTGGGGCCACTAATGTGCCTCCATGTTGTGAAAAACTCCATCGAGCTACTCGGTGTCGTCCGCTTGTAATACCCCTTCCTACCTCTCTGCTTGATGAACGCTTAATAGTTGTCTCCAATATAGTTTCTTTATTATAGGCATACAGATAAAAAAATAAATAGAACATACTTTGGAAAAAAAATAAAATACAAGAGGAGTATTTAGCAGCTCGGGCTACCCTTGAGTGCTAAGTCCATTCTTCCTTTCATAGTCACGTGCATTGGATTCCTCCTACCCCATTCCCGGCAAATTTCTCCGCCATTTACAGCTTTCAGTTGTTCAACATTTAGAAATAAATATACCAAAGAGAATGAGACGAATGAAGTGAAGTCTTATTTGAATGAAACTCGGCTTAGAGCAAATTCTCCATAAGAAATTCCACTTTTCTTTAACCGTTTATGTAAAACTAATGATCAAGTCAAACATCGGCTACATTGGGCATTTTTAAATATTTCCGTTATTGCGAGCAGAATCGAGAAACGTCATATAACCATTCAGGACATAAAAACTCAGTCACCTGTCAATATTTATAATTCTCACAAAACACCTTTTCAGCAAGCCCTGCTGTGATCATCAGGTTCTAAAACACCAACAAGGATATATCATACAATATTTACTCGTTTTAAACTGTTATATTAATTTATATTATACGTACATTACATTTATCATATTTTCAGACATTCTTCCGCTATAACATAAAACAGTTATTAAGCGAAGAGTAATGGATTCGATTCCCACCTGTGTAATTGGAATAGGAGTTCATTTAGTCGACGAACGCACTACATGAATATCTTACTACCACCCTGTCTAAAAAAGGATGGTAACCTGGTAACCAATATAAAGCCCGCCACGACTGGTCGTAATTGAATAAAGTGGGTGTAAATAAATAGGATACCTTACAAAACAAATATCTTTTAACATAACATATAAGGCATTGCACTGTATGTATGTACGTGTCAATTGACGTCAAAATTGTTTAAAATGGGTGATTTTTTCAGCTCAGTGTAATTATCGTTCGTCTCATCACCTGATGATGGCTGGTCATCCCACAATAAAGGTCCTAAGAAATCCATACATTAAGCAATGGAATAAGACTTTTCGCTGGCTTACTGTTGAAAGTGAAATGAGTAGGAGTGGAGAGGGGGGGGTAGGGTGGCTAAAAACTGAAAAATACAAATAATTCAGTTAATGTTCAACTTAGAGAATAATCTAAAACAATTGTAGAATATTACCCATTTAACTAGATTGGCTATTTCAGATTTTTTGATAAATCTCTTAATGGAGATATTTAAAACCTTTTATTTTACAATAATGAATAGGCTAGCAGGTAAGGGTTCAAAATCTCCTTACATTTTGAATAAAAAAAATAGACTCCTCGAAATATATGTATTAGCGTACAGTGTCAAAGCATAAACTTAATCTTCAGTGCAGTAAGAGGTATGTAAGCTGTACATTTGAGTTTATGTTACTCTGATGATCTCATCTCACCATCTATACTCTATTTCTCCCGTAATAAGTACATATAAATAGGAGTATATATTAAAAGGAAGTATATCTACAAATAAGTTGAGATTTAAGCTTGGGTAAGAAGTGTTTATAAAAATATTTGCTCGAAAACGAAGTGAAAATAGCACGAGAAGAACTGGGGGTTTGCTACAGGCTGAAGCGAAAACATATATAATGTGCAGTTAATATAGGATCTAAAGAGGAAAAAGTAACTGCAGAAAATTAGTATGTAACAAGGTTGGTTATCGGGCATTTTTCAATCTGGCTCAAAATGACGGAGATATTCTGATTTTTTGGTTCTAGTTCCACTCATTTTCTAATTCCCTCATTTCCTCAGCCAACTTGCATCATTAACTACCTTGGTAAGAACCACTTAAAACTAAGAAGTTTTACATGAAAAGTTTGACATGTTCCATTACTATCGTCGTACATAAGGGTACAACCTCAATAGCTGATAGGGAAGTCAGGTAAAACTTTGCAAGTTATCTGAAAACTAAAATAAAGTTACCCCATACTTTCGGGCCGATGTAAGACTGAAGGTATTAAAACTGAAAGTCTTGTCTGCCAGTATAGGTGTTTGTTATACATTTACAAGGAAGGATTTCAATAACATAATACAGATAGTATTCCTCAAGAGTGACTGGACAAAATTGAGTTATTATTCAGTGGTAATATTATTCTGGGATCATATTCATTTCACGACAGGCGTCTCAGACAGTATTGAGCATGAGCGGTGACTGAAAGCCAAGGCCAGGAGACGGTCGCCATCTAAATAAAAGAATATATATATATAAACGTATTCCATTAAAACTAATTCTATACGGGTTGGAAATATAAAAACAAAGGCCGTCTGGGAAACGGAGTGTTTGAAGAGGTATACGACTGAGAGGATGGGATCGTATCCAATGGGAGAGCGGCGGATCGCTCCGTCACTAACGCGAAGCCATTGTTCTACGACACGTCCTTAATTACGGGCAGACTCTTGACAAAAAGGACCAAACCCGACTCTCTTTTCAGAGTTAATTACAAAATATTCCTCGCTCGCCTCTTATTAGTAACATGTTTTTTGGTAGGAGCCTTCTCTTCAGAGTCCGGAGGGACATTCGACTACCTGTATTACACAATAGTTCCTTTGTTAGCCTCCAGACTCGAGCACTGAATGGGGTAGCTCAACCACAGTAGGAATAGTCAATTACTTCTCAATATGTGATCATCGCTCAACAACATAAGACTAATTTTTAATAAATTGCATCATTATAAACAGACTGCTGAAAATTAAATTTGAATAATGACTGACTTAGCACACTGAAGGCATAAATCCAACAACTTATTGGTAGATACGTAGTAGGTCATATATTACATAAAACCGAAGAATAATCATTCTTGTGTGCCCTTCCTCAGATAAATATTTTTTATAATGATTTTTTATAAATTGTAAAGGGGGTAAGGGGCGCCAAAAACTATCATATCTAACCTAAACTAAACCTAAGCTATACTATATAAAAATAATACAAATCTAAAATTAACCTAACTAGAAATATATAAACCTACACTGAAAAAGTAATTACTGACCAAAGGGTGCCTAATGAATGAACAAAACTTCCAATCTCTCAGAAATGAAGACGTTAACTATTCTGCAGATTTGGAAAAAAAGAGGTGATATTGGCCAGACTAAGAATGGGCCAAACTAGGTTAAACCAAAAATACCTTTTAACAAATTGCATACAACATATACCAACCAACGTGTGATTTATACTTTTCGATTGTAGTATTTAAAAATGAAAGATTCAGGGAGACTACTCCAAACGTTTTCAATAATCCACATATAAGAAGTGTAAACATCATCCAGCAGTGCATGCTGTTAGAACCTTCTTGACCAAAGCTCAATAGATGATGATACCTTGAAAAGTGACTACATGCTTTCATCTACCCCTTTCGAAAATAATTTCACTACAAATGCATTTGTGCTGAAGCGATCGACCGTTGAGATATTCCCCAATAAGCTTCAAACTTCTTTTCTTCAAGGCTTTGATAAGACTTCTTCTTCTAAGTAGAACATCAAAATGTCTGATTTCGTCTGGGCCTGGTTTTCGACAAATCCACATTTGTAATCAATAATATTTACTATTTTGAATAGTCCAACACCTATGTGCACGCCAAATGAATGAATCAGGAAACAGGGAAATAAATATCTTCAGTGATGATCTTTTCCACTCTTCTCTACTACTAAAACTTTTGTTTCATGTGACTTCATCCTGAGTTTAAACTGACTGTATTCATTTCAATCATTCTTCTGATGTCACGACGAATGCAATATAGTCTGCAAATTGATTCAATAAACGTATTTCCTAATACAAAATATTTAGTTTAGGCCAGGATTGCGCCAAGATCCTTTTTGGTAGCTGAACTTTTAGGGCTGCTGAAACTAATGTAGAATTCTCAGATCAGGGGACTTTCGTCGCAATACATGTCTTTGTGTTGACTTGAAACCTAATCTTGAAAAGTCATCTAACTCTGGTTTAATGATAAGAATCTAGCAAATAAATTAGGTAAAAATGGGATTTTCAAACTACTTAGTAAACCAGCAAAGTCATGGTTACGTGGCTGCCATACACATATTTTGTTTTGTTAATCAGCTTAATAAACACCGTCGCATATATAAAATACCGAATCAATTATCCATTTGAGCTATCTACATGAAAACAAGGTCAGACTATAGGAACTTTGGCAGTTCTTAAGCAGAGTGATATTACTTACTCAGAGTTCTAACTCCGGTTAACGATTCCTACCTAGTGAGAGATACTTTCCCGACGATCCACACTAAAACATCAAATAAATGTTTCAAGGGTGAAAAATAACACCTCTTTACAGATGTAAACTAGGGGCTACAAATCACGAAGGAGGGAAAAACACAAAGGAAGCGTGATAGCAATAAAATCAAGACAAATTCTCATCTGAACCTATAAAACCTAAATCCTATAACTCACTAAATTCTGATTTAAGTACTTTGGAACGAGATAGAGATTTCCGCTCGGTAAACATCTCTCTTTTCTTCTACCCTCACCCTTCTCCCCCGAAGAGGCCTGTTAAAATTGAAACATCACCGCCGGCGTACCATTAATCTTTCGATGTCTGCGAGGGTTAGATGTTCTTGAAAATCCCTCTCAAGAGGAAAACGGGGGATGGGGGGGGGAGAAAAGTCCTAGGCCGACATCCATCTTCGATCTGTTCGGGGAGGACACTCATGCAGATGAGCCGGACTCTTGGAAGAGGGCATTCTAAATTCGCGGATAGCACTCTTGGGGATTGGGCCGATGGATCTGCCACCAAGGGATATAGCTAGTCTTGGGGGATATAGAAGGGATTCCCATTCCAGATACAACGACTCTGCCCGATATGTAAATGTAACATTCGATACCATCCTCGTCTAGCCCCCATCTAACGCTCACTATCCCTTTACCTAAGTCCTATATATATATTTTCTATCTTTTACGAGATCATCAGGCGTCCGTTAACATATATCGGCTCCTTAAATGGGGCTTAAACTTGGAAGGCTAGGAAGTGATGATAACTCAAAGTAACATTTCTTCGCACACTTCGAAATTACAGAAAGCAGAGACACTATCAACTTGAATAACTATATCTTTATTAAAAAATGAATACATTTATGTACCTTAGAACAATTAGCTGGCTTTTAGGGTTTGTGGTAATTTAAGGTGTTGGCTTGAATGTCCTTGCTACAACTACAGTCTTCGGGTCGGTTCAACAAGGGGGAAAAGGAGTTAAATTAGTAATTTATTTATTTTTTAACGTTCACATTTTGCTACTGAGACTAACTGGTTATCTATATGTCACCACCATTTTCTAGCAAAGCTAGGACTAAGGACATTACTTAGTGAGTTACTAAATATATTCCTATTGCTCACGCCGTTATCAAATCCATGGCTCTAGGTTTGCCAAGTTCATTAAGACCAACAGACTCAGAATCGGCTACACAAACCTGACACATAGACTCTTAATGACGAGGACTGATAACCCTATATGCAAATACTGTAACAAGCACCTAACGATAAAACTAATTACATATTTAAAACATACAAACATTTAAAAATACATATAAAATAAAAATACAATAGGTCTACAGCATACTTACAAAGATTTAAAAGCGATAACGTTTATAATATTCAAATAGTCAAACTGGTATGAGGAAACCTCAGATATTTCAGGAATATTTTCCGTACTATATAAATAAAGTACAACATCAAGGTTTGCATGGAGGGAAAAATAGATTATTCGACCCCCCCCCCTGAACAGAGATCATGTCTATCACCTATGATGTGGGGCATAAACCAAATAATTAATAGACCAACGGCTTAGCTTCAGCTCCATTTATTTAGTAATTAACTTGCGAAACAAAATCCTTAGTCCTACCCTCACTACAGAAGGGCGATAATGACATAAATTGATTAGATTTGTAGTAGTATAAACAGTTATAAATAAAGTATGGATTGCTGAGAAACATAGTGCTGTTAGTATGTGTTCCGTTAAAAGAAAATATACATAAAATGCAAAAATTATACGCACAAGTTCTTGTAATGTTTATTATTATTATTATTTATTAACGTCAAATTTTTGCAACTAAGGCTAATGTGGATGGGTTATCTACGGGTTACCCCCCTTTTCTAGCCAGGATGGGACTTAAGATGTTATTTAATGAATTCCGCCACTAAATAATTTCTTCTGCCCAGGCGTGAATCGAATTCACCACTCTAGGTTTACCATGTGAGATTAAGGTCAACGCTTAACTCACATGGCTAACCTGAGTCCCTTTTGTTATAATTAAAAGGTAAATTTAGTAGACTATTTAAGAAGGTTAAAGAAGTAACTTTACAAGGGTCATTTATAGTATCAATACCAAAAGCTCAATTACTGAAGAAATAGCTATTTTGACTCATCCATATTTTTCTAGCATTTCGCATGTATTGAAAAAAAAAAAAGCTTCAAAATAATTACTTTCTATCGTCGTTTCTAGTTTAATGTTTGTCTGTCTGTATGACCAGCCAAAAAAATTACCACACCTGATAAAAAGAATAGATCTTTTGCAAATACAGATTAACACAGTTTATCCTTGGCAATATTTTCACAATGCAGTGATGCAGGCCTAGGGGCGCACTATTTGCAAGGGTCAGTGAATCTATAGTTCTGTAATGCAATCATTATTTCTATGCCAGTGACCGCAGGCCATGTCCAGGCTCTTTCACACTCCTACACCAACAACCCGATTTATTACCAATAAATATGCAACAGCCCTTTCTTAAGATGCACACTGCCCTATCAAACAGTTATTAAAAAAAAAAGTAACAGTAGAAACATTTTCAGTTTTCTGAAATAGACAAGTTTTTTTTTCCGAGCATGATTGATGACGAGATATCACAGTCTATTGCCTACTTCACGTTAATAATAAGAATCTTATGGGAAAAAATAAATAATTGTGAAATGTGGAATTACAATAATACATATATGACTTGTGTTTCTTCAAAAATCACAGCAAATCTTGTGATTATTTATAAATTTATTGAAGAATCATTACTCATATCTGCACATACACATTGTACATTTATTAATAATACTTATATTAATAAAGTCCGTCACGCAGGGGCTGCGTTAACTAAGCAGATTTTCCAAGTTCGACACGCATTTGCATTTATCTCAAAACGTAACGGTTCAATCAGAACAATATTTGGTTTTTAGGCTCTAAATAAAGTGCTTCATAATATAGCAGCTTATTGTTAATAAGAAAAGAGTCGGAGTGGGGGTTTACTAAAGGCCAGAAACTAATAAATGCAAATATCTCAGTCAATAATCATGATACTGAAAAAATGTACATAACAACGTTTATGGGATAATACATTTTCAAAAATATTGCTTCTATACAATTTGTCGTAACTTTTAAAATTTAAAACGTTTAAATATCAGACAAACATAATACTGTACATTCAAATTTAAATGTAGAAGTAGGTAGGACGTTTGTTCAGGCAATCAACATCGTGGACATTATGCCCTTTAGGAAATGTAAAATTTAGTGTTGCGGTTTCTTTGTATCTGTGTTTTAGTATATATTACAAAGTAATTAAATTATACTAACCCATTTGCTAATTAAATGTTAATACATTTATATACAATTTTTAATTTCTTGAATAGTTGAATATACGTATCCTAAGATCAGCAAGGGGTACAGTGCTTTCGAGTAATAGTATATGCATGCATATATATATATATATATATATATATATATATATATATATATATATATATAGTTTTTTTAAGCTCTATGTCCACGCGCTCACGCTTTTTCTCCCAAAATACAAATCTGGAATCCAACCAATGCTCCCGTTCTGCAGGTCTGAGTAGCTAGGCTAGTTTTAAGTGTAGAAGAAGTAGGTAACGACCAGTTGATCTAACTTAAGGAATACTACTTAAATTTAATTTTACTTCTAGGCCAGCCGACTTTCCCCAATATTATTAATATTTCTTTTACTTATTTTATTTTTATTATTGTACATTAAATTATTGGGGGTCGCAATGGTACTCTCGCCCTATGTTCATAAGACTATGCTTATGTCACAATGTAATGACTAAAGATGGTTCAAGACAATAGCCTGGCTAGCTGATCTATTAGTCATTCAATTTTATCTTTTGCTACCAGAATATAAGATGAAGAGCAGAATTTCTACCGTACTTATCTTAAAATTCGACCTAAGTTCAAAAGGAAAAAAATAAAAAAAACCTCTCCTTATTTATGGTTATTCAATATATTCTATTAATTTATTATTATTATTCATACAATAATCGCATTTCGCAACTGGGGCGATTTAGCGACGAATCAGCTATTTAACATATATAATCACTTTATTATATTTACGTAAGTATGCTCATTTCTGCAAATACTTTCAGAATTGCCCTACATTATAATTTTTTGGAAATGCTGTTATGTTTCAAGTAGTTTAATACGCGGTCTATATATGGGCTACAGTCAAGTAGTAATTCAGTGAAAGTGCATGGTAGGTCTATGTGAGTCCTTAAAAAGCAGTCAGTAAGTATATGTTTTATAGTAAGTCTACAGTTACAGTGTTGGCAGTAGGGTTCGTCTTCTCCAGTAAGTAGGTACGTGTGAGTTAGTAGTGAATGGCCAATTCTCAACCTCGTTAAAACTACTTCTTCTATTCTAATCAGCTTTCTAGAGGAAAGCCATTCACCAAGTGTATGTTTCAGTTCTCGAAGTTTGTTATCAGTTGTGGTAAACCAAGTTTTCTGCCATGAGTTGAGTATCATACGTTTTGCTTGGGCTTGAATATCTTGATATGTACTGTATGTGTTGTCGTGAGTTCTTTTTTGAGTAGCTGATTTGGCAAGTTCTATTAATTTAATAGAACTTTGGTATTTAATATAAACACTGAACCAAGAGCAACTTCATAGTGAATAAGGAAGCAATTTAATTTCAAGAAGAACATACAAGGAGGAAGTGGTTAATGACATCGCGATAGATGAATCCCATACAAAGACGAATTGCTCTATCAGAGAGCTGTAGTGCATCTGATTTACATTAATTTGCAGCCGATGGAGAAATCATGTATTAAAACCGAGATACAAGAGGATGAATATTTATACAGGCCTCACTTTAAAAGGCACTACTTAACTTATTACCACATTTACATACGGTTTTAGCCTTTGATACTCAATTAATATCTCAATGTCCTTTGACTTTTAAGTAAATACATTCACTAAATATCCTTTAGAGGAAAAACAAACTACTGAGTACGAACGCAGTTAAAATTCCAAATGCATTACAAAGGTTTTAAAACCAAAAAAAGCAATGGTTGTAGTATTCTGGCGATTGATTATCTGTGGCCCTATAGACCAATATGTATGTTAATATTCGCCTTAGAATAAATGCACATATTGACAACCGTTGAACATTAGTGTTTCACAAGATTGGATACATCGTTTTCTGAACCAACTAATAACAACGGAGATATTTTAGATTATGCGCTTTAAACTCTTTTCTAAATCCCCACTACTCCTTTTCAAATATCGGAGGCCAGCACTGGATAGTGAACTCACGCGCATACACTTTTTGAATAACCCTCATTAAAAGAAGCTTCACTAAAATCTTACTTCAGTAAAACCATAATATCTTATTTCCCTTACTACGAACAACTCCTTTATTTTGGATGACAAAGCGAAATGGGGGGGGGGGGCGGAGCTTAGAAATAAAGTGCTAATTTAAGTAAGAATGGCATTAATAGGACAACTTTTTTTTTAGTTTTTTTTTTAGCAAGGCAGCTATAGTGTCTACATATTTTTAAAAAATCCGGGTGTCCGTTGTCCTTAGATTTCAATAAAGAACTTTATATTTTTTTGTTTAAATTAATGCAATATTTAACAAAACAGTCGGACATTCAACTGATTTATAAATTAAGTTCTCTTTTGTTGATCTCCCACCCTAAAATCAACATGTGATTTTGTAAAGGTAATTTATATCCCTGTGAGAGCAGAAGTCTAGTCAAGGAAATCGATAAAATGCAGATGATATGTGGGGTATAACGTACGCAAGACACACCTGTTTTATCATAGGTCCATTTGAACGTAAGATTAGTATAGGATACATAAGAGGCCTAGAAAATCATTTTTCGTAGACGTTAAACAATTCATGGATTTGGTAGGGTATAGCAGTAAAGAAAGAACACAGCTTCCGTCCGTGCAACTTAGGAGTATGCTTTAGAATAAATAACTAAAACCTTTATTTGTACATAAATAAAAATACATCACCAGAAGATACATTCTTCCAATACTCCACATACAAAGTCAGCATAATGCTGTCGTCTCTTTAGTTTCTTGTGATGTCTCGTGTGTGTTGTTATACTAATTTATTCCAGGTTTAATCCTGGCCAGTGTGCTTTTCTAAGTCTCTTCCATCCTTCCCTTTCTTCATCATCATTCTGCCAAGCAGCCCCGCCACATGTAGTCCTCATCTCCAAGTCCGATGGAGTAAGTGGTCTTCCTTTCATCCTCTTGTAGTTTCGAGGGTACCAGTTGATGCAATTTTTAGACCATTTATCTTTATCCTCCTTCACCAGGCGACCTTTCCGTGTCCATTTTCTCTTATTGATGACCCACGCTATGTCAGGGAATTTAGTTTTTTCTCTAATCCATTTCCTGGACTTTTTGTCTCTCTTAGTGATGTGTAGAATGTAACGTTTCATTCCTCTCTCTACAGCTCTCAGTTTTCTAATTTTGGTTTTGTTTCGTTGCCATGTTTCATACCCGTAGATCAAAGTTGGTATGCGTGACTTTCGATCTGTACAGCTGCTTGTACAAAGCAAATCTTCAAGCGTAATCAGGTAGTCTATTTTTATGCCATCTATTTCCAAGTCTCCATCTTTAATCATGTATTTGCATTTGGTTTAGTTTCACTTAAGTCCGATTTCTTTCTTTCGTTGAATTAGTTCTCCCAGTATTTCCTGAACCTCTTCAGTATTTTTACCAATTAGAACAATGTCGTCCGGGAATTTCTAATGGTTTAGCCACTCTCCATAAATATGTATACCTTCCTTTTCCTTCCCAGTCCACGTTGCTCATTAGATCTTGCAAAATAGCTATACATATTTTCGGAGAGAGAATGTCGCGTTGTTAGACTCCTTTGGATATTTTTATTTCTATTGCATTGTTCTCAAGTATAAGTAATACTTCATTATTCTTCTGCTGAAATTACTATTTTTTAAAGTGTTATAGATTGTCTAGTAATTAATCGGATCCAATGCTTCGTAGTGCAAGAATAGGAGTATTAAAGGAAAATTATATTCTTAAGCTCTATTTGTCAGTTGGTTTATTATAAATATGTGGTCCAAAGCTGTAGAATATATGTTCTGAGGTATTATTTTCTGAGAAAAAAAAATTATAAAGAATGAATGAATTTTCTGAATACTCATTGTATACTTAATATGTGTATTTATGTACCTAATAATGTATTGTGTACTTAATGATCCGTAAAAATTGGAGCACTAAATATCAAGTTAATTATCTATTTTACGTTCACTGAGTTGAGTAATAAATATTCCAAGGACACGACGCTGATTACAGAAAAAGGAGCAGAAAGTTCATTAATATACAAGACAATTTAGGAATTGTAAGATTTCACAGGTGATATATTTTGAATAAGGTTCAAATGGATCAATTTAAAAAATTCCAAAGCATAACGGAGCGTAAAATGGAATCATAAAGGGCAAGAGATATTGAGAGCGATGAAGAGAGCCGAGAATGAGAGAGGGTATAAGCACAATATATTTGCATTTTCAGCATAATTTATAAATATATTCCACGAGAATATGAGGGCTCCGTTTTTAATATTTAAACATTGCTTAGCGCGAGGGAGGAACCTCTAAGGCGCCTCTTTTGCAATTCAAACGCGCCTTGGGCGTAGAAAGTGCTCCTCATCCCTGGTCAATGAGTTCACTTACCACCGACACACATATTGCTAACCATACAACTAATATAACATAATATATTGATGCAGAATTAAAAGCATGATTTTCTTCTAGGAACGGAGTTATTAACGTGGGCTATTTGATAAAATCACACAAACTTTACTTCCAACCTTTGCGAATTCCAATAAATGATTAACGAAACCATTATCGTGAATATGACAATGTCATAGCTATCAATACACAGATTATCAGCTGGGATGCACCGTTAATGAAGTGACTAATGACCAATAGTGCGTTTGGATTCGGATTTAAGAACATTTCTAAACAACCCGAAAATAAGAAAAAGACCTGCCTTCCACGAGCAACATCTATAGCGTTAGACTGTCTAAAGACTCTTCTTAGGAAACCCTTAAGATAAGTCCACACCAGTAGACCATGTTGCGCGATTTGTCTATAGACGGTTTCAAGACACGCCCTATAGACTGTCTAGAGACACCGTTCATTGTCTCGTCTAGTGTCCACGCTACGATGTAAATTTCTCAGTCTCATGTTCACAGTCCGCCATGGAGGACATTGTTTTGTGTGGAATGAGTTCCTGCTTAGTGGTAATTATAAGTGAAAGAACAAGAAAACGTAAACGTTGGTGGACGCGCGGAGTAATTTCAGAAGGGCTTAGATTCGGTAAAGCTCTATTAAGTAAATTAAGATTGGAAGAAGCCATGGGTTTTCGGAATTTTACCCTGCTGACGACTTCTGATTTTGAAGACTTGCTTCTGATGGTTGGAAGAATAATAATGAAGCAAGATACAAAGTTTAGGGAAACCATCCCCGCTTCTCTTCGACTGGAAGTCACACTGCGCTTCCTTGCAAGTGGAGACTCATTCACGACGAAGTAATTTTTTTTCGCTCCCGGTTGAATGATGTTTTAAAATTATGAATTTTCTTTTCTACGTCCGACACTGTCACATTGTACTTTGCAGCCAGAGTTTCGAGGGCCGCTTTTTTTTTCACCCGGTTTTTATAATGAGGACTCGTAACATCCCACAAACAATAAGATACGTGGTAATCTTCAATAAGACTCATTACTTTTTCATTAGGGCACATGTTTCAAAGTAACTAGAACACGAAAAATTGAGTAAACAGCCGAACCACACCACTCGGCATCTAGAAACAGAGTGAAGATGCCTAGTCTCGAGGCGCTGAGTACGTCCACACTGTCAAAATGTTGCGCAATATGTCTAACGTTGCATTAAGTCTCCCATTCCAATCGGGAGACCATAGACCTGCGATTTTTGGTCTCGCAACAAGCCCGTAGACGTAAGTCCGTCTATAGACATGTCTACGTAGACAACCTGAGACACGTCTCAGAGACCAAAATCGCGCAACATTTAGGCGCGGCTTTAGCCTCAAGCATCAATCCCGATAATACATTCCGCAAAATTCTATCAATTTTTAGAACTTAACAGAAATGGGATACTGATTCATAAAATATTTATAACCAACTCGTTGCTATTGATGGATTTCGCTTCCACTGTAGTGATGAAACCTTTGATGAGAAAAATGAGCCAACAGTAGGTATTTCTTTATAAAAATTATTGTTGAGATGGCTGGCTATGATTTCCAGTTCCATATTAATAACTGGATCGAGTTTTAAGCATGCTTCAAGAGGAAATTGCGCTCCGGGACATGGTCCTGACCAGTGTCTAAGATCTTCTTTTAATCTGGCTGTGTATGTCCGACTACACCACAATTGTGGGGAGCCAGCGCCCATTCCTGCGTCAACTCCTGATACAACTATTCGATGTATACTATACATCTTAAAGATCTTATCCTGTCTCAGTATTACCATATATTTACTACATTTTATAAGCAGAACATGCCTCCAATAAATAATAATTTATTTATTTGAAAGAACAAAAAATTCTTGCACCTCCCGGGACTCTAATCCGAACCTCCGGATACCAATTCTGAGATTCAATAAATAACCTCCAGGTACGTGTACCGGCTATTAAGAATCTTACACCACTAAGGCTGTGTACTCACACTTGGTTTGTGTAACCACAAACAATTTACACTAAAAAGTAGAACCGTAGCTAAAAGCAAGGTGAACACGGGCGTAAGGGGCACGCAACAGCCAAGCGAGAAAAAGGTTTAAGATGGGGCTGAGTGTTATATTTTATTTATTTTTTTGCTTTAAAAATACTTGATCCTTATTTCGCGGGAGGAGTGTTATTGAGATTCAGACGGCTATGGTCGACATTCCTTGGACACAAAAACCCGCTAAATTATGTCGGCCGTGGATGGGGACAGTAATTAGCTGAGACCGCCACCTCCCTTTGTCCTCCCCGCGATTCCTGCTCCAGCCGATCTGCTCCCCAGAAACTCAGTAGACTCTCAATATCGTGACACTTACAAATACTACTTAGGTGTTTACTCATATCAGGTGTGGCCTGTGATGAATGAAGACCAAAATTATCCAATTATATTTTGTAATTAATGCATATTTAACGTTGAATTCCCGTGCAACTACTTGCTAACAGAATTTCAATGGAGAACCAGTAAATCTTCAGAAATTACCATCATTTTATTTCATAAGCCAGATGATAAAGATTCAGATAAATTCATAAACTGTTTGTTTTGTTTAGGACAAAAAAAGTACAGAGACCGCTACTGATTAACCCCCTCCCCACCCCTTCCTTATTTAAATTCTCACTTGCAACATGTATGTGTGACAAGACTGGAAGGTAGAAGTTTAAGCCTGCAAACTCATACTGACTAATGCCGGTCATTTGTTTATTCAGGCTACTGACTACAGGGTGCATAGCTGTCTAACATCTCTGGCCTCGAGTGGAATTTTCTTCAATCATGCCTTTTTGGGTTTGAATGGAATGTTCCTCATGATGCCTCTATTCTTGGATCTTCCAATGCAGAAGGCAACGGGAAACCACTACATGTCCTTCCAACCCTTCTATTCTCTTGTTTCGTTATTCACAGTATCAATTACCAGTTGCAGCCTGTAGATATCACAACATTGACTATTTACAATATATGATCACTCCGATATTTGGCCTACGTTGAGGGGTGTTTAGAATGCTCGGGAACACCCAAAGAACCACAACGTACTCGGCACGAGCAGAAGGACGAGAAAAACAAAAATTAACAGTGATAAATAAGAGTTGATAATATGTTTATAATGGGATTACTTTGGAGACGTACGGTCTAGGCTTGGTTGGGTCTTGCAGGGACGATACAATAAGTCCAACAATTGTTAAAGTTCTTCATATCTGTCGGATATCATAAAACTAATTGTATCCTCATAAAACTAAATCTACAAATACCACCGTTTATTTATTCGTGTCCCTCCATCTCTCCCGGATATCACTTAGTGCCAGAATAGCTTATTCCTCCTCCAGATCGGAATTCAAATTGGTATTCAAAGATTTTATAATAAATGTCGGGGTTTTTTTCGAAAGGTTAAGGGTCATACCCCAACAAGGGTTGTAAGCAGGGCGAAACATTAAGACAGCTAAATAAATAGTAAAAGGAGTTGCTTTATTTGATAGCCATCGGGTTTTATTAGATCGTTATGGAATGGTACCGGATCACGATCGAACAGTAAGAATACCAGGTGTGTTGGTTGACGAGGAACCGGGGATCCACAATGAGATGTGTGGCCGCTATCCACGTGCCGACAAACAGGTTACAAATGGAGCCTGCCCGCATCTAAGTAAATGAGAAGGGAACATCCTCCCTGACAGGGTATCGACATTTTAAAAGTCAAATACTCCTGATATAGTGATTTTAAATTAAAATACGCCCTACTTCTACTAACAGGCCGCTCAGGCGGGACTTAGTATGGTATACACTATCAACAGGGAAGGAGAGAATACAGAAAGTTACAGCCTCGCAAGTCTTTTATGGGTTTCTCTAAAACAAGCTTTTAGAAAAATTAACAAAACCGACTAATGTTCTTTAATAAAACATGAAATAAAAATCAATTATAAAATTTGGACATTAAAACTGAAGCTACATGATCTCAAATCGGCATGAAAACTGTATTTGTTGTTCTGGTGAAATAAACAAAAAAAATCTCATTAGTTAGGTTGGCCACCTCCGGACACACCATCCCAAATGTCCTTGGTAGCATAGACCTTTATTTAAATTACTACGTTCTATATTTGGAATAAAAAGAAAGCTAAGCACCTTGAAAAGTTTAAATATTATAATTTACAAAACGTATGTGATTCAAGTGGTTGACATTGTTTGGAAATTTAAGACTCAATTACTAATTGAATTCAAGAATCAGATGAAGGGAGGAGTTCCATTAACAAAGAATGATTTTTCAAAAGAAAAAAGACAAATTATAATCTCTACAGTACATTTCATATTGGCCAAACATTAAACTGTTAGGTTCAAAAATGAACTACATATTTACAGGCTACTAGTCGGTTGTTGGGCAATACTCTGGGTTTTAATTAATGAGCCTATAACCAATTAAATTCCCATTCGCAGACGAAGACCGAGCCTACGAGAATTAATTAATTTAACCAAGACTAATGACAGTAACACAACTGAAATACTCATATCATAGCTTTAGGCCTTTGTGATACTTTTAAGTACAGGTAGAGAAGGAACAATTTTGCTATATTCAGCAAAATTCAATAGAAGTGTTTAGACTAGGAAGTTAGTCTGCAGTTTAGTTCTGCAGGAAAGCTAAGAAGATGAATTTGTAGCAATTACCGCAACAATGAAAGGACATGCACATGTTTTGAAGCTAACCGACTGTGACTTATGCAATATCCGTCAAGAAGTGAGTTCAACAGATTTTTAGAGAGGACGCGTCGAATTGGCCAGCCTGTGAGTCGGCGAACGAAGCGAGGAATGCGCGAGGGTGCTCCTCGGACTAAAAAAGGACGAGGAGAGCGGCGATGTGACAAACACGCAGGCTGTTGGATTCCAGCGGGGGTGGCAGCCCTGCCGATTAAGCAATAAACACTCTCCCCACCTACAGTGGCGACTTCTTTTAATTGCACTCGCACTAAAAACAAAGCCGCTCAAAGCAAATAAGGAAGGGCAAGTTTTTAGGAGGACAATCATTCTTATGGAGGAACTCGTTAAATACTGCACCGAGTAAATCAGTCCTCTCAGAGGGCGAAATACATAAAGGCATGAGCTTCCAGGGGAAATAATCAATAATATAACCGTATGATATGCGGCAGAAAAAAATAATTAACAGACAAAGTACGGTAAAACATAATGGTCTCTATACCGCGCCTTAAATCGATGATATTCGTTTATATTCCCTTGCACTTACATAATCTCTACACCTTTGGCCAAGACGTTCTCCGTTTTCCAAAGTTGGTTTAATGCCAGTAAAATATTCATTCTACCCAGCCAATCATACTGCACTGATATAGAAGGTGTACCATCATTACCACTAGAGAATCCAGCCCCAGAGCATCGTATTTCTTAATTCTTATTCTACAAAAGAGCACTTTTAAAAGGACTTTCTTTAGACCTTGATACCAATAAATGCTAGTGCTTTCTTAACAGCCATAGAATACTCATTTAACAAAATATTTCTTACAAATACCATGATACCATAGACGTTTACACAGTAAATTTGAAACATGTCTCTCCTACGATAATATGAGGAATATTCGTGGAGCGATCCGGGCTGAGCTAACTCGTAGCGCCGTGGTCTACAGGAGACCGTGAGAACTCCTAACTCGAATGATTGGAGCTGCTTTAAGCCGGGCTGGTAATGATTCCCTTCACCCCTGCATATCGGACGCACACATAGACACGGACAATCCCTCTTACCGATTCCCCTTCCAAGGATCTGTATAATTATATTAATTGCAGGCGAGGTATGTCCGTGATCGGGGCTCGCTGCAATTAGCAGAGGCTGTCTGTAATCAAGCTGCTATCATTAATTAGCGCGGTGTTGCCGAGGTCCTGCGCCTGCGCCTTCTCCACATCGATGGTGACGAGGGGAGGGGGAAAGCATTCTCACGTCGCCGGCTCTCATTAACTATCATATACAGGTTATTATAAAACGTCAAACATTATATTTTCCCTTCCACGGCCAGATATGTAACTCATAACACACGTATTAATCAATACGAAAAAAATAATGTACGTTTGGAATTCTGAAACAATCATCTAACTTCACAACATGCAGCATAAGAAAGAACCCATGTTCAACTTTCTCAGAGATCTAATATTAAATGCAATTTGATAAGAAAGTGAAGCTAATTATATCAGCTTATTAAGTGAGGTTAATTTATAAACATCCTCACTAAAGGCTGCATTCCTAAGGGTTAAGGACATTATTTAGAGAGCTCTTCACTAAATGATTTCCTATTCCCCAGGCGGGGATCGAACCCACGAATCCAGATTTACGAAGTGTATTAATACCAAGGCCTTAAAAATCACCATTCATAATAGAAAAAAGGAAGAGTAAATGCGTCGATTTCATTACACACAGTAAAATTTACAACTACTCTTCAAGAACAAGAATAAATAATTAAACTCAGGTAACCTCCATAAAGAAGGAAGTGTGCTAATTTCAGGGACTAAAGAAGGTTCAAGGCAAACAACATTCTCACCTAGGATTGCAAAGACTGTCATAAAGAATAATTTATTTTCTTTTTATTTCAATTATGATCACTACTCAAGTCAGGTGCTTTCAATACTTCAGTAGAAGGATAAAATTGTTACCTCCTCAAGAATGCAAAACAGACCTGAATATTATTCCACTAAATGTATTGGGGAAAAATAAAGCTTTTCCTGGTAAAACAGATGATCTGATCAAAAAATGGCAGAGGAAAACGAACTTTTTTATGACTAGTGAGAGTTCCTGATGTACGAGGTTACATTAGGCGCAACCTGACTCAGCTTTAGGACTCATAAGAATGATCTGGAAGGACTACTCTACACGAATTGTCCCGGGGTATCAGGTCTGAGGATCTTGATTCACAAGGAACTGACCACCACCGCCCTCCCCTATGCTTCCCAAACATCTTGCTCTCTAGTAGCTTGAGAGAAATGAGCAGGTCATACACTATGCTAAAAACACATGGCGCTTCTCGTCTGGTGAGATCTTAGAAGCGCTCTGGGAGAGGATTTTAAATAAAATAGGAGTAGACCTGTCCTGAAACCGGGGTTTCCCAACGAACCAAGGACAATACCTCTCCTTTTTTCCATGTTAAGATTACTTATTATTAATCCTGGTTAAGATAATCACTGAAGAGTTGGACCGGGATCTCTATAGAACTCTGTAAGCCGTAGCGAAATCCCATCGCTCTCGCTGTTTATCGCCCACTAAAGTATGGGTTCGACGAATCAGATCCAAAATGGAACTTTGGTTCCTTGGTGGCCTTTAGTTCTTCTAAAACAAGATTCCACCTCACGAGCGTTAGATATTATACGAAAAAGTGCCTTATTAGACGGGTACTCAGGTCTTGTACTTGACTGAGCATGAAGTTGAGCAGCGCTTGGTCGCGGTACGCTTGACCTCATCTAAAATCATCATCGCCAAGATCTTACTGCTGGTATACTCAACTTGGTAACTAAGACAATAATGGAGCAAATAGCTGATACTGGAAAGAAAATTCCAATGCGATACAATTTCTTTAAAATTCCCTTTAATTCATAGCCTGGGGGTATGTGGTATATGAAGTTACGTGAGTATTTCTGATCCTAAATGCGGGACCAAATATATATGGTTTGTAATCTTTAATTTCGAAACTAACAGTACATAATTAAACCTGCGGGCAAGGTCTACAACGTTTTCCTCTGACGCCTTTCTTTGTATTAGAATATCCATTTGGCTACGAAAAGAATTGAGCCGTTTTATTTGATTTGTAAGTGCGTGTGGGTATGAGTGTGTGTGTTTGTCGCTCTAGTGATTAGTCATTACCAATCTCAGTTGTTATGAGTCGATCGAGAAATGCCAGATATCAAAATGATCGAAGTACTATCAAAACCTCGTATGCGAATATCGGAATGTTGGTTGGGAAAGTTGTTTTTATTGTACTGTTGGTTGTTACTAAGTTTTTTAAGAGGTAAAACAGGGGAGGAGGATGGCGGAAGTTAAAAGGGTGGCCTCACCCCCTATAGATTAGAATATCAGGGGACGGGGTAAGATAAGGGAAGGGGCGGGTAATTGATGGATCATCCAGGCCTCTCTTCCTAGATATCCTTTATACTCACACTCAACCTCTAAGTGGGGATCGATACTCCATTCCAGTCCCGGCTACTGCTCTATGTTAATTCCCAATACACCTTATTCAAGATGAGGGGCTCAGAACCACACACGAGGAACCAAAGCAGTGAGCGGGGCTTTGCAAAACATATTAAGGCTGCTAATCGTGTCCTTGCTACAATAAAAACATTTGATCTAAGTTCAAACATTGGTCCTAAATTGTTTGGGTATCAATTGTACCAAAACCAGATTATAAAAAATGAATCTAGGTAGCAAGTAAAGTTAAACCATTTGGAGCAAAACACATTAAGTTTGATGACTGTTGATGAGCCTTTTGATGAATGGAATTGGTCATACCACTGTTCTCTGTTTGAACCTCACGCTGCTTACTTAATCAGAATTTAAGTTCACTACTACACTTCAATAGTTTCGTTAGTTATAGTCCTACTAGAAACTAAGTCCGTACAATTTACTGTAAAAGTCCGTTTTTAATACACATTCAAAAAGCCTGTGACAGAAGATGGAAGAGTGAGGTGCTCTTGATACTAGCTGAAGGAGGTTCCATTCCCGTAGGTGGCACTGAAGAGTTTATTTTTTATTGACTATTACAATGTTATTATACTTTCAACATACCTCTGGATCCTACTCAACATAAACTAAGAGTCCATTTGAATATAAAAAGAATTATACTTTAGTGGAAAGTCTTGAGTACAAAAGCAATTAGGAACATGACCTTGTACTAAAAACAGCAAGGTAGCTTGTTCAACAGTTTCATTTGTTGTAGTTCAAGCAGATGTGACTTTTTAGCCTACAATTTACTCTAAAAGTCGCTTTAATGGTGTATGTAAGAATCATATAAAAGGGGATTACCTGGACCTAATACTAGATGAAATAGTTTTCATTCTCGTAGGTGGTGCAATACAGTCTATTTTTTACTATACGAGTAATTAAACTTCAAAGGACCTCCAACCTGCACTGCTTGTGGAGTACAGTTGCACACATACTTACCGAGTGTAGAAGGTATGAGAACATCAGAAAGTCCCTTGGTATGTCAGAAGTACTGTCTGAATTACTAGGGGACGATAGCCACTCAATTAAAAAACTGATTAAGTTCATAACAATTACGGGTCTAATTAAAGAAATATAAATATAAGTTCAACATATGGGCACACAAGCCAGTAAGGTAAGTATTTATACATAAAATAGATACTGCTGTATTTTTGGTACTTGTGACAGGATGGCGATAGAAAAAAAAAATAGAAGAGACCCATCATAGGCGAGGCTGAAGGAGGGGCCGGATCTCTTTGAAAAGAAGGACAACCGTAGAAAACGAAACGAATTTGGACCGTTGACCACCTAAGCACAAATAACCCTGGCGAGTTCAGTGCCTAATGACAATAAAAATAAATAAATAAAAGTTGGATGCGTTTTCACTATACACCTCTGGGGCCTGCCCAAAAACGCGAGGCACGGAGGATCCATTTTAATAAAAAAGAAGTTCGCTTCAGTTGAATGTGTCATTAAAACGATGCCAAACAGCGTCATGATGAGCAACTACCAAAAAAAACCTAAGGCATGTCCCTTTCTCAGTTCTTATTATATTACATTATTATTATATTTCTAGGAATACAATAGCTAACTACAGTTCTTGACATTGACAAGGTGTAAAATATGAGCTCTCCTGAATATAGCAAAAAAATATCGACTCGTACGACAGGTAATACGGAATAATGAACTCCTTTCTTTTAGAAGACGTATTCCATGACAAATCAGCCCCAAGGATATGGAGACCCTTGAGAGAGTGTTACCGATCTGCGGTTCTGGCTTGCGAAAAGTTGAAAAGAAATAAATGTCTTGTTTGAGCTGATACAGGGCATATTCTCCCAAAGGAGCCGTTCTTAGACTGGAGTGATGATACGGTGTGTCTTCCCCTCCCTGGGGCCTCTAGTTAGGCAAATGAGAGACTTCTCCTGTCGAAAAGGAAGAAAGCTAACAAGACAACGCCTCGGGTATGGATAGGGATAGCTTTCAACTTAGCCAGCAACAACCCTTAGCTCTTCTAAAGGGAGACCACCAACCCAGCTTTCTCCCTTTAACCACCCTATTCTCCCATTGTATAAATCTCCCTACACGAACGGCTCTAACCAATGCTGTGCTGGTGGTGAAATTAAATATTTGTCTTTTTTTAGAATATGTTTTTAATGATTATGCATTTCTTAAATTTTATTCAAATAAAATGTTTGTAATTTAATTTCCCAATAAACAAGCGTATTTTCACATTAGAGTCTATCTGATCAATATAACCCTAAAGAAGGATGCTGATTAGATTTATAAGTATGCATTATGGTAGTGCATATTTCCGTATGTTTGCCACAGAGCACTGAGGAAGGTAGCCTGAAATGCATTATGCACCAATCAACCAGTTCTCCAAGTTATCGGGGCTCAAACCGTTTTCTCCAATCGCGAGGTACTTAATTTGAAGTCTGTAATTTGTAAACTGTGTCGGCTGCCGTGTTTAGACATAGTCAAGAGACTTAAAACAACATATTCACTTCAGTTATAGAAAATTTAATTTAATAAAAACAACACGAATTTGGACTTTAGGGAAATCAAAAAATGAAGTCCGGAGTAAGATAAGCAAAAGCAAACGCCAAATAAATCCCATACAAAAAAGAAATCATACAAGAATATTGAGCACACGATGACAAATTACAAATGTATTTGGATGTTTAATTATTGAATTTTGAATATAAGTTTTCATACATTAACAAACGTGTTCACAAGAATTATGCCCTGACATAAGTTCTGCAATCAGTGAGTCTAATGTCCCCATTGACTGGTGCAAAAAGAATCCAAAAAGGATGAAGGCAAGGTTATTCTAAGATCAAAGAAAAGCAGCAATGATCTCACATTCTAAGTACTACCGGTAAATCTCTAAGAGGTGTACGTGCTTATTAAAGTTTATGAAGGCCGAATATAGACAGAAAAAATGTGATACATGTAGGAGCATATGTATATGCCTGACATCAGTTATCTATTTTTAGCAGATTTTCCTGACGGGAAATCAGCAATTGAGTTCGTACTCATGATGCGTTTTTTGAAAAATGTCTTCTACCTAGGAGATGACGAAAATGAGGTCCGTTCAACATTTTTTATACATTCGAAAAATCTTCCTTATTATACGTCCGATCGAAAAAGTGTATAAAAGCAATATTATTGCAAATTTAATTACTTATAAATTTTGTTATAAATATTTTCTCTATCATGAATATTAACCAAGATAGCTGGATTTATTAGTTTTCAGCCTTCAGTAAACCCCTCTCCTATATCCATGTCGTCTTAGCAATAAGCTATTATATCATCAACTAATTTATTCTAAGCTTAAATACCAAGTATTGGTATCACTAAACTGCTACTTTTTCAGATAAATGCAAATATCTTGCGCTGATGGGAAATCTGCTTAATAAACGTAGCCCCTGCGTGACGGGCTTTCATGTTTCCACGTCTCCCCAAGATCTCATGCCAAGTGACGCAGGAAATGTTTGGTCATTCGTCCGCATCTACAACACCGGCTATGATCTGATATATCATGAGCTAGCCCTGATCATTGGGTGTGAGCGATTATTAAAATCTGGCCGAAGGATGTAGGGAGAAGAGTGACAGGAGAAGGAGGCGAGATACTAACAACCCTAACAACGAGAGGGAAGTACCCGCCGCACTGTGGGGTCCCGAAGGACTGGGAAGAAGCACACTTACATAGGTAATGGCATACATTATACATATATACATGGGCTGGCCACCATTCCCCAACTATACCAACCATATTCTATACACCACCAATTGACAGCACCAAGTCCCCTCTCGCCTCAACAATAGTCACGCTAAGTATTTTGCTCCTTAACAAGCACTCACATTTTCCACTCCTCATATGTAAACCAGATTGTGTTTACCAAAAGGGTTCCGCAATCTAACCGCTGGATCTGGCTGTATAATCGAACAATGACATTTATTTAAACTTTCCAGATATCCCAATCGTTGTTATGGGACGAAATTGCATTCAACGAATCACATTATACATTTACAAAGGCCAGGGAGTAATTGGATTGCACTGTATGAAAGGCTGTATTGTAAGCGTTTGTGTGTGTGTTTACTGTACGTTACCAAACTTTGAGAGAAACTAACGAGTATTCATTTCTTTATCGTGCGTATCGATATTTTGTCATTGCCGCCATTTATTGTTATGTGCCAACAATTGGCATTAAATGAATCTTTGGCAGCAGTTGAAGATCTTTAACACAGCTTAGGCGAGAGATCAGTTAATCAGCTTGCGCTTTTCTATCCGTAGTATGGTGGCATTATGGACCAAAGATATTAATCTTTCTTTTTGATTGATAAACTTATTTATTCAAGTAGTTTATCAATTTACTCAAAACACTAAATGAGACCTGGAGGAACGGACAGAAGTCCAATCTGAAAGCCCGGTGACTGCACAGCTTAAATATGAGCTGTACAAATACAATTTTAGAGTGCGAAACCGCGTTCCGAACTTGACTCCTAGCAACATAACTTTATCCCAGGAGCTAGTGGTCATAACATAACACAGAATTGAACATGGAAAGAGGAGTCATAAGGACATAAAGTGGTCAGTAGGAGTAGAGAGATATCTTCGAGGCCAAATATGTTAGAAGACACTCCAAAAAATTGTATAAACTGACTCATATAACTATTAGCCCACAGGTATTCAAACTACAGGGTTAATGTAGCACTAGGCTTGCTTTTCTCGCATAATATCCTAAATATTTCAAATTTAAAGTTATGGAATATTTTGTGTAATTGGTAAAATACTTTGTACGAAAAGAAATAGTATAAGCAATATAAAATACGACTAAAGAGTGCTAAAAATTGAGCCATGCACAGGGGAAAAAGGTTAAAAAAGTAGCTTAATAAAAAAGTCCATGCAAAAGTATTCGGCGCTGAAAATTCTTTTGATAAACTGTTATTGTGGGAGTACGGGAGCGTTAAGGAAGCCCCTTCGGGGTGCCTCATATGCTCAAAGTTAGACATAATGAAAATTTTTTGACGTAGCGGCGAAGAAGGGAGGCCCCACACACATGGGTTGGCTGGAAGGGCCGCAAGGGGGCGGCGGGAAACTCGGAGTTATTGTCCCGGGGAAAATGAAAATATGGTCGGAGGAGGGAGCCTCCCCGAGGAGCTGTAAAGAAACACTAGCCAAATTGATAATTATGTCCCACTAAGGGATCCTATGTCGGCTCGAGTCTTTGTATTAAGGTAAAGGGAGAGGATTTTTTTAATGTGGCTTTATGTTGTGCAGAGAGACGAGGAGGAATAGCTTAGCCCAAATAGTAATGGACGAGGAGAAATTCTCTCTAAATAGTCCCCCTTCTAAATTTAACAAATTTACAAGCACACTAAGAATGCTCAGTGTACCATTTGATCTATTGCTATATGGGAAAGTAGAGAGAAATATTGGAATAGAAATTGTTTGAATATTAAAACTGATATTAGGGGTACCGAAACGGAACAACAGATCTCATCTCAATAGCCTACCTCAGGTCCCATGAATTCATTTCCATATTTAGGCTATTGGAGGTCAAGATTCCTCCACCAATATCACGACGAGAAACCTTATTACCTTAAAAGTCTGCCTACAACTACAATTTTCATGAAATTCGTTTAATATACCTAAACTAACTCATGTGATTAAGTACCAGTTTTATCCGTTGTTAGCGCATTGAATAAATATCGGACAAGCAAAGAATACGTAAACTTAGCAGATTTCCCATGTGCCGGGCACGCTAATGATATACATCAATATTAAGGCTGGCTGATGGAGGCCCAAATTGAAGACAGCCAGGGTTAAAGTAAATATCTCTGGAATATGCTGGATGGTAGAGGAACCAATTGATCAGGATCAATAAGAAGGCCAAGTCCTCTACTGTTTTTTAATATAATGCAGAGTGCACTTTCGGAGTCAATGCTCCATCCTCAGTGCCTGCTGACAAACACAACCACGAGTTAATTTAACATTCATAGCATGGCACAAAAGCAAAATAAACAACAGTCATAAAAACAAACACGATATAAATAGTAAAAACAATGTTAATTCTTAAAACTAGTCAACTAATAAAAATATAAAATCTAATCACTAGTCAACTACTAAAAATTAAAACCAAAACAATAAAAAATAACAAGTCAAATAATAAAAGCAAACAACGATAAGCATATGTCAAAAACTATAAATAAAATTAAAAACTAAAAAACTACCTAAATTTCAGATTTATATGGAAAACATATCACAGTGGGTGAGAACCTCTGAAAAAACCACCCAGAGGAACTGTAAGAGACATCTAAAAAAATAAACAAAAACCCCATACTAATAATAGAGAGAAGATGAAGGAGGTACCTGATTAAAGCTGCGTTGCCTGGACCACGACCGCCAGGCGACTAAACCTCTGCCCCCGTAGAGAAGACAGGGCCCCGTCACCGACATGTCGCAGCCTTACCGCCTCTTCCTTCTTATTAATATTCCTATCTCCATTCGCCTGTCTGTCCAGCCTTATATGCAGCCCCTCAGCCGTATTTAATCTTTTGCCCTTTTTCTCCTCATACAGCAATTGATACTTTATGGTGGACATGTCATGGCCCTCTTTTCTGGCGTGTGCGGAAAACTCAGTGTCGCGAGTGATGTGCTCCTTAAGACGCGTCCTTATCTTTCTACCACTTTGCCCCACATAAGAGGCATCGCATCCCGTGCACGAGATCCTATACACGCCAGATCTATCCACGGGGTCCACATAGTCCTAATAATAGGGGGTTAATAGCTGCCATGAGACAATTAAATTCACCTTGGAGACCGAAAAAGCTAAGAAGCTATGCTGCCTAGATCTGGAGATAGAGATGGAGCGGGGCCATAAATTCGGTATCTATAGGAAAGCCTCATCCACCGACTTATTGATACCTGCCGATTCTTTTCATCACCCAAGATACAAGATGGCGGGATTGCTTTATTTAGTGGAGAGGCTGATTAGTACCCCACTAACACAAGAAAATTACGCCAAGGAAGTGGCCTGCATTAAGCATATTGGTAAAGCAAACGGGTACGAGGAACAGTTGGTGGACAGGCTTATCCAACGCCGATTGAAGAGGAAGCTAGCCAAGGAGCTGGAGGATGCCACGGTTGAAGAGCGGGCCAAAAAGAAGAAAAATAAGTCGTTCCCTGTCTCCATCCCGTACTTGGGCCCTGTTTCAGAAAAGATAGGATCCAGGTTGAAGAAAATAGGATTGGCTACTGCCTACAGGAGCAAGCGGTCCCTGAAAAATTGTTTGCCCCGTGTTAAGGACTATGTGGACCCCGTGGATAGATCTGGCGTGTATAGGATCTCGTGCACGGGATGCGATGCCTCTTATGTGGGGCAAAGTGGTAGAAAGATAAGGACGCGTCTTAAGGAGCACATCACTCGCGGCACTGAGTTTTCCGCACACGCCAGAAAAGAGGGCCATGACATGTCCACCATAAAATATCAATTGCTGTATGAGGAGAAAAAGGGCAAAAGATTAAATACGGCTGAGGGGCTGCATATAAGGCTGGACAGACAGGCGAATGGAGATAGGAATATTAATAAGAAGGAAGAGGCAGTAAGACTGCGACATGTCGGTGACGGGGCCCTGTCTTCTCTACGGGGGCAGAGGTTTAGTCGCCCGGCAGTCGTGGTCCAGGCAACGCAGCTTTAATCAGGTACCTCCTTCATCTTCTCTCTATTATTAGTATGGGGTTTTTGTTTATTATTTTTTAGATGTCTCTTACAGTTCCTCTGGGTGGTTTTTTCAGAGGTTCTCACCCACTGTGATATGTTTTCCATATAAATCTGAAATTTAGGTAGTTTTTTAGTTTTTAATTTTATTTATAGTTTTTGACATATGCTTATCGTTGTTTGCTTTTATTATTTGACTTGTTATTTTTTATTGTTTTGGTTTTAATTTTTAGTAGTTGACTAGTGATTAGATATTATATTTTTATTAGTTGACTAGTTTTAAGAATTAACATTGTTTTTACTATTTATATCGTGTTTGTTTTTATGACTGTTGTTTATTTTGCTTTTGTACCATGCTATGAATGTTAAATTAACTCGTGGTTGTGTTTGTCAGCAGGCACTGAGGATGGAGCATTGACTCCGAAAGTGCACTCTGCATTATATTAAAAAACAGTAGAGGACTTGGCCTTCTTATTGATCCTGGTTAAAGTAAACTTCAGTTCAGTAACCTCCATTTCATAGTTGCGTCCTAGTGTCTGCTCTGCAAAGAAAGCTTTGGGCACTATTGGTGAGGCCTGGCCACTAAAAATACTATTCCAAATAAAACTATCAAGTAGCCGTACTGACGTACACTTTAACCATAGCCTACTTCCTGTAATCCTGTAATGGTACAACTCTTAACGCATAAAGATATTCCCTTCGGCGAAGTTCCTGTCCTCCTTGTTCATTTCAACAATATTCCTTTACAACCAGCCGATTGTGTACGCTACCTTTGACTACATTTGGACACCAAACTTACTTGAAAATCCCACACAATAATTTAAAGACAGGAACTTAACAAATGATTCGGACAACTTGCCGAACACAAACTAACAAGTTACTGCTTAACCCAATATGGACATACGCAATAGAAGTGTGGGGTACAGCAAAACCAGATGTATCTAGACTGTCCAACCCAATGTTCTGCGCACCAAAGTAGATGCTCCATATTATATTACAAACCACACACTTAATAAAGATCATAATTTCCCATTTGTAAAGGACCTAATTCCCTTAAGATTCAGAAAATTCCACAGCAGGCTATCCAATCATCCTAATCCAGAAGTACCACCTAATACCCTTTCCAGTACCACCCATCCATATTCCCCTCCACGGCGCCTCAAGAGACAATGGCCCAGAGATCTCCTATGGAAGTGTAAAGTGAAGTGATAGCAGTGGCTATTTTCTTATCAAGTGCCATTCCTCCTTAGCTCTTGACTTCCTTGCCAGGCAGGGAGAGGCTGTTCCTCTCTTTGTGAGGAAGGGGTGTGGCTACTGTCGAGAGTGATGGGGGACGATTGCATTGTACATTTCACATTACCAAATGCATTTCAATTGCATTGTAATATTCTTAATAAAATGAAAAATAAATAAAATGTGATTAAGTAATAGGAAGCTTTTATTAACAAGTCTTGAAATTCGAGCTGGACACAAAATGCTCCCCACAAAGATCTCTGAAACATTGCCATAGGCAGAAAAAATGCATGCAAACGTGGTCTGTAAATTAAGTGATGAGACCAATTTTCTTATTCAAATAAAGTAACTACCTTGGGAAGTCACACAGCCCTGTAGACAATTCTTCCATTCCTGATTACAGTACGAGAATAGCCTTTAGACGGCCAGTTACGGCTGTATGGATATTCTACAATGTCCCAAAATGACGTCTCATGAGATGTTTTTTTAATATTGGGAACATAAAATACTAGTCCATGTCAGCAAGAGCTGTGTGCACCTTCTGAACGTAGGATGGACACAGTTCTGAAGTAGTTTCTCATCTTTCAACGACTAACTCAAAGTGTATTATGTCTGTTTCATCCAAACTTAGGAATAATATTATGTAAGGAGATAATTCAGGTCAATAATTCAACTTGGAGACAGACGCCTGACCTAAATGCTTCAACTGCCAGGCTCATTTCCACCCCCATATACACTACACCCTCATCAGCAAGCTCAGCTCCTCTGGGGCATGGCATTCCTAACAATACGTTATTAGGTAATGATTATTTTAGCCAATTTTGGATAAGTGTCACATTCAATAACTCTCCAGAAGTGTTGGCTAAAACAATATTTTCGCTGAATTTGTACATTCAATACTAACATTTACATTTAGGCATGAGTTTTATCAGGTTTATCATGTGAGATAATAGAAAATATTATGATAAACACGAATGACCCCATAACAATTGTTTTGTACCTCTCACAGGTATGAGAAGATGTACAATTCTTTTTATTGCCAGCCCCTTTAAACCCCCCACCATTTTCCTCTCAGTCGATTTGGGTTAAACAAAGTGCACAACTATACTCTGCAACAGTCCTTAATGTGAAATTTAAACAAGCTAAGACTAGTCGTTCTTAATTTGTGCGAGATACGCGCACAGGTACGCACATAATACGAGCAGAGGTCACGCTGAAATTATCCAAAACGTCCGTCACGCAGGGGCTGCATAAACTAGTCAGATTTCCCACGTGAAGTTTTACAATAGAGAAATTTCACGAGAGCTCAGCAGTCAAGGAAACGGCCAAACTAGCTGTTGGCGGGAAAGTCACTCTCGTTCGTTAGCCGCCCAAATTTAATATAAATGCAAATATCAACAATATTTATAGTAAATTTAATTTGCAATAAGACTGATTCTGTACAACTTTTCGATCCGACGTATAGTAACGGGGATATTTCGAATTTTCGAAAATCCTCCCCTCTAACCCCCTCTCCCACTGGTCCGATTTCAGCCGTTAACGAACTTGATCTTTCTTTTTACATAAAACGACTAAATATCGAGTCAAAAAAAATTGCGACCTCTAGAGCGGCAACAGACAAATAAATAAATAAATATATATATATATATATATATATATATATATATATAAATATATACAGGGTGTCTCCAAACCAAACGGTCAAACTGCCAGAGGACTTTTTGTTTTAGTTTTTTGATCCTCTATCGATCCCTAAAGTATGGCCGTTTGGTTAGGGGACACCCTGTATATATATACATATACAGTTTTGAACGGACCTCATTTTCGTCTTCTACTAGATGGACATTTGAAGAAAAATTTCGAAAATTCCGTCATGAGTACGACCTCAACTGATTTCCCTTAATGGAAATCTGCTAAAATGGGTTCAGAGAAGGCCAAAACTGATAATTTCGTTGAAATCTGTAAACGGACAATTTTCATGATTGCAATACTTCCTTTACTTACATACACGGAAGTATAAAGATCAAGAATTCCAATGAAAATCATAAGTTTTGTAAAATATATTGCAAATCTTAAATCAATATTTAAGGCAGAGACAGTATAAACTACTCTGTAATAGCTTGTGGGATAATCATTTCCTCCCTAAATTTTTGTGGTATTAATTTTTATACTTTATTAGCAGATCTTTTTTAAGGGTGATAGCCAGCTATTCAAGTTGTACTCAAGAAACAATTTTTGAAATACTTTATTGAACACCCACTTATTTTACACAGTAGATGTGAAAATGAGGTTGTCGGTTCGGCTGACACTGTAGACACCTGGTGACCAAAAAAAACGGAGCTCCTCCCTCCTACGTAGGTAAATTAATAAAGAAGCTGATGGATTCCTGAGCATGGGGAAGTATGTAAATGAGATGAGAGTGAAGGAGATCGTGGTCCTGGCCTCCGGAATAGGACAAGTCACAGGACAAATATTTAACGAGCGGAGCAATAAGAGAGAGAGGCAGGCCTACAATAGGCTAGGTAATGTAGTGGCTGGACCAAGTCATCGGCTAACACAGCCAGTCACAATAATTATCATAACCATAATCAACACTCCAGGCGTACCAACCCGCGCTTCATTAATCTTATTGTTGGCCCCAACAGAGGCAGCCAAAATCCCCCTAGCTTCCTCCTACAATAATAGCTGCAGTTTCAAAACAAAAAAAAAAAAAGTCTGTCACGCAGGGGCTGCGTTAACTAAGCAGATTTCCCATTTGAAGTTCTACAAAAAAATAAATCTAAATACTGGTAACACAACAGCTAGGGGTTTGCTGAAGGCCGAAAAATGCAAATATCTCCGTTAATATTCAAGATATAGAATAAATGTACATAACAATATTTATAGGACATTTAATTTTCAATAAGATTGTTCCTATACAATTTTTCGATCCGACGTATAGAAACGGGGATATTTCGAAACTCCTGCACTCTACCCTCCCCCCCCCCCACTGGTCTGATTCCAGCAATAAAACACTTTAATATGTAGTTTGGTAACGATCAAACAAAAATTGCGACCGCTAGAGAGTTAACAGAAAATATATATAATTTTGAACAGAACTCATGGGTAAGATCGACGGACATTTGACATTTTTTTTTTTTTTTCCGAAAATCGTATTATGAGTACGACCTCAATAGCTAATGTCTTGCAGAGGGCTTACAACCTTTATTAGAATTCATTATTAGGCTTCATTTAATCGTATATATACATACACTGATCTGTTACCACTCTAGCGGTAGCAATTTTTGGTTGATCGTTACTAAAGTCGATATATAAGCATTTTATTCAAACTAAAGGTCAAGTTAGTAAAAGTCCGTCACGCAGGGGCAGCGTAAACTAAGCAGATTTCCCACGTGAAGTTTTACAATAGAGAAATTTCACGAGAGCCGAGTCAGTGAAGGAAACGGCCGAACTAGCTTTTGGCGGGAAAGTAACTCTCGTCCGTTAGGCGCCCCGATTTAATAAAAATGCAAATATCTCGGTTAATATACAAGGTAGAGAACAAATGTATATGACAATATTTATAGTAAATTTAATGTGCAATAAGATTGGTTCTGTACAATTTTTCGATCCGACGTATAGTAACGGAGATATTTCGAATTTTCGAAAATCCTCTCCTCTAACCCCCCCTCCCACTGGTCCGATTTCAGCCGTTAACGAACTTGATCTTTCTTTTTACATAAAACGACTAAATATCGAGTTTGGTAACGATTAAACAAAAATTGCGACCGCTAGAGCGGTAACAGACAAATATATATATATATATATATATATATATATATATATATATATATATATATATATATATATACAGTTTTGAACGGACCTCATTTTCGTCATCTACTAGGTAGGATCGATGGACATTTGAAGGAAAATTTCGAAAATTCCGTCATGAGTAGAACCTCAATAGCTGATTTCCCTGAAGGGAAATCTGCTAAAAGGCTGAAATCAGACAGAGAGAGGTTGAGAGAGGAGGAATTACGATACTTCTAAATATGTCGGTTATTATAAGTCTGATCGAAAAATAGTATATTAACAATCTCATTGTAAATTAAATTTACTATAAATATTGTTATACAAATTGAGATATTTGGATTTTTTAGTTTTCAGCCTTCAATAAACGCCCACTCCTATTCTTAAAACAATACTCTGTTATATAATGAACTACTTTATTTGAAGCTTAATTACCAAATATTGTTTTTCTGTAATCGTTGAATAATGGTAACATTACTAAAGTGAAATGAGTGAAGAAAGTGAAACATTTTGTAATAGAGTGAAGAAAGTAATCACTTTCTTCACAAGTGAAGAAAGTGAATTGCCTTCTTAATTAGTAATAAGTATAAATTAAAAAATAATTTGAAGTTGGAAATTAAATGCTTTTAAATGTTTCTTTTAACATTGTAAGAATTTATTTTAACAAAATAAATTGAAATGTGAATGAATTATTTGTGAAAATAATCAATATATTTTAAAATTTAAATATAATAATAATTACCTTCCTTGTTTATAACCTGCACTTGTTTATAACTGCACGACTTCACAATCATCACTAGTTGTTTTATAACTATGCTTATAACCTTTCACAACCATGCTTATAACCTACCAACAACATACCATAATCTTGACAACATCCTAATTTTGTTCATATTCTGGTTAGATCTGATCATGTATTACACGATTACAGACGTATAGATTCGTACTCGTGACGAAAGTAGAATTTACAACTCTCGTGAAATTACCACACTCGCTTCGCTCGTGTGGGTAAACGTTTCACTCGAGTTGTAAAATGATCTACTTTCGTCACTTGTATAATAAATAACTATTTTAACTGGTATGTATTAGATGAAGTGATTGAAAATTAGTTGTGTGACAGCGTTATCATTAATGATGTTACGTTCTTAACTCGAAAATGTTTATTTGTTCTACACCATAATCGGAATATACCCGTTTCACTGAAACACTCAAGATCATAATAGTTAATGGCTAAAATCGGACCCGGACTAGGGGGTCTGTTCTATTTTACGTAAAAATAGAGAATATGTGTTGAGATGATATCACACTATTATTCCAGCACGTGAGAAATCTGCTAAGTCTACGCAGCCCCTGCGTGACGGAATTCGTGAGTCATTGAGATATATCCATGATAAGCCTAATGGAATTAATCATTCTTGAGTCATTAGGCATCTTTATCAACCATTTATCGAAACAATTTCGTTCTTTTTTCTCCATCTGAAATAATAACAGAGATATTTTCATTTTCAGCCTTCAGTAAACCCCCGCTTTTTGTCATGGCAAAGTTAACAATATTCCAATTTATCAAAAAAAAATCTTATTCCAAGATTAAATGCCAAAAATTGTTTTCCTACGTGAGCTGCATGCAAAGTCGTTGAGTGACGACTCCATAAGATTTTACGTTCTCGAATCGTCAGTGTTTATTTGATAAATAGCATATTCAATATTTAACAGTTTCATTTACTACTTAAGACTATATTCCTTAATGGCTGAAATAGGATCAAAATGGCTGGTAAAAGGGAGGTTAGAGGGAGAAAATTTCGAAAATTCCATATATCTCCATATGTCCGATCGAAAAATTGTATGGAACATATCTGCAAATTTAATTTTCTATCAACGTTGTTATATACCTATTTTTTCTATCATGAATATTAACCAAGATATTTGGATTTTTTTAGTATTCAACGTTACGTAAACCCCCACTCCTACTCGTGTCATAGTAACAATAAGCTGTTATATCATGAACCACTTTATCGGAAGCTTAAATACCAAACCTCTGGATTTGGACTGGGTGGTGGAGGTCAATCATCAACCGAAGGATCAAATATTGTTTTCATTGACCTTCTACTGTGTGCGGTACACGCAAATACGTTGTGTGATGACGTAGCCATTTAAGAATCAACATTCTTAACTTGAAAATGTTTATTTGTACTAAACCATATTTGAATTTTAAGAGGTTCTTACAACACTAAAGAAAGTATTCGTTAAAGGCAGAAATCGGACCCGAAATTTGGGGGGGGGGGGTAAAAGAAGGGGAATTACAAAATAAAAAAATCCGTCACGCAGGGGCTGCGTAAACTAAACAGATTTCCCACGAGAGGTTTTACAATAGAGAAATCTGCCTAATAACAACTGTAGTAGTAAAAAACCTCTAAACCTAAAACATTATTTAGGGCGTAATAACCCAGTAGTTTCTAGCCCCAAAAAACAGTTAACCTAACCTCTAAACCTATTCACGAGGGACGAATAGTTATGGAAACGGCCGCCATAGCTCTCGGCGGAAAGTTCGAACATAGCCTACTGGCGACCACACGCAGAATACAAATGCAAATATCTCGGTTAATATTCAAGATACAGAATAAATGTATAAAACAATATTTATAGTAAATTTAATTTGCAATAAGATTTATTCTATACAATTTTTCGATCCGACGCATAATAACATTTTGAATTTTCAAAAATAACCCACCCACTAAACCCCCACCCACCAACTGGTCCGACTTCAGCCATTAACGAACTTTGGACATTTGAGGAAATTTTTCGAAACTCGCGTCATGAGTACGACCTCAATAGCTGAGTTCCCTTAAGGGAAATCTGCTAAAATATCCCAGTTATTATGAGTCGGATCGAAAAATGTTAAGAACCAATATTGTTAAGCTATTGATGATCTATAATTATTGTTCTTTATATATTTTTATTAACTCAAATATTAAGCGAGTTATAAGTACTTCCTTGTTTTCAGCCTTCAGTGAATCCCCCACTAACGCACGTGCAAAATTTGCTTACTTTAAAAAGTCCTTGCACGACGGGGTTTTTTAATTTCAATTTTAAATACGTATTCATTTTGGGGCTCAGGTTGGCCGTGTGAGTTAAGGCGTTGGTCTTAATCTCACGTGGCAAACCTAGAATGGCGGTTTTGATTCCCGCCCCGGGCAATAGGAATTTATTTATTATTTATTGACGGGGTCTCACTAAATAAATTCCTTAGTTCCTCCATGGATAGAAAAGGGTGGTAACCTTTAGATAACCCGTCCCAATTATCATAGTAGTATAAAGTGGACGCAAATAAATAAAAAAAAATCGAGTTTCTCCATTATGAATCGGATCGAAAAAGTCCGTCACGCAGAGGCAGCGTAAACTAAGCAGATTTCCCACGTGAAGTTTTACAATAGAGAAATTTCACAAGAGCCGAGCCAGTCAAGGAAACGGCCGAACTAGCTTTTGGCGGGAAAGTCACTCTCGTCCGCAGGCGCCAGATTTAATACAAATGCAAATATCTCGGTTAATATTCAAGATAGAGAAACAATGTATATAACAATATTTATAGTGAATTTAATTTGCAATAAGATTGATTCTGTACAATTTTCCGATCCGACGTATAGTAACGGAGATATTTCGAATTTTCGAAAATCCTCCCCTCTAAACCCCCACCCCCCTTCCACTGGTCCGATTTCAGCCGTTAACGAACATCACCTTTCTTTTTACATAAAACGACTAAATATCGAGTTTGGTAACGATTAAACAAAAAGTCCGTCACGCAGGGGCTGCGTAAACTAAGCAGATTTCCCACGTGAAGTTTAGTAATAGATAAATATACATACTGCTAACACAACAACATCGTGAATAAATACAAACGGAAATAAGAAATGTTTCATCCAATTCAATAACCTGCCGACAGGAAGCGTTAGGTTAGAAATGTAAACAAACGTGGGCCGACTCGTTTGTTCACGTTTCTAACCTAACCTCTGCCTCACACCGGAAAGAAAAACAATTACTGAAATATATCAAAATATAACACATTATTTTATTGAGAACTATATACTATATCTAGTACTGTAATTAATAATGAGTCTGAATAATTGTTATCTCAATCAATAAAATTTTAGTAGTCCAAAACTTTAAGATGGGGGGGGGGATCACCAGGGCATATTTGCATGTATCTCGTATAATAAAGGACTCATGAATACAATTTTTTGTATTTAAACTTCCAATAATGTGATTTATTATGTAGCAGAGTATTGTTTAGATAACATGAGTAGAAGTGGCGGTTTGCTGAAAACTGAAAAATGCAAATATCTCGGTTAATATTCAAGATAGAGAATAAACGTATATAACAATGTTTATAGTAAATTTAATTTGCAATGAGATTGGTTATATACAATTTTTCGATCCGACCTATGGTAACGGAGATATTTGGAATTTTCGAAAATCCCCCCCTTTAAACCCCCCCTCCCCCTGGTCCGATTTCAGCCATTAACGAACTTGATCTGTCTTTTTACATAAAACGGTTAAATATCGAGTTTCGTAACGATTAAACAAAAATTGCGACCGCTAGAGAGGTAACAGACAAATATATATATATATATATATATATATATATATATATATATATATATATATATATATAGATATATATAGATATATATACAGTTTTGAACGGACCTCATTTTCGTCATCTACTAGGTAGGATCGATGGACATCTGAAGAAAAATTTCGAAAATTCCGTCATGAGTACAACCTCAATAGCTGATTTCCCTTGGGGGAAACCTGCTAAAATGTTATTCCAATCGAGTTGAAAATATAATATCCTACAATTGTTGATCCATACAATTTTTCTCTCTGTAAAATATTTACCGATATATTTGCATCTTAATAGTTTATACTTCAATCCTAATAAAAGTATTTTTACTTAGAATACTTGATTCTCTAAGCATCTCATCTCCAGCTTATATTTAATTTTTTTCCCCATTTATAAGAAGTCTATGCAAATTGAATAGGCTTCTTACAACAGGAACAAATGGAGAATAGGTAATGTCAGATCAGCAGAGTGCATGCATGATGTACATTTTTATTAACCAATAAGCCGAGATTCCTACATGTCTGATAAAACTATCACTAAACATGTGAAACTGTCATATATGTCATTAAGCTATTACATTATTTAATATTTAATATACAGTGTAAATTACATGACTTCTTTAAACAGGTTACTCCATTGCAAAGATATACAGAATAGAATGTGACATGGTGCCAACTGAGTGTCATTCTAACAAGTAGGAAATGAGTGTAGTTTCCTCCATGAATAACTTAATCACATTCTTAGCTTATCTGTTACTATCTCACAACAGATAATATAGTTCAGCAATATATAAACAACATTCCACAGTATGTTCACGATGCGGTTTTCAATAATAAACAATCATATTTGTAATTTATGTTAAATGATTTTTGTCATGATGGCAAATTTGTTTAATGTGACTGAAGAATGATATTTATATGACATCGACAAGTAAGATTGATTTTGGTTAATATATTTCAGAACAGTTTGGACATTAGACAATAGACATCTAATTATGATGAGGGGGCTCAGGTTAGGCATGTGAGTAGAGGCGTTGGACTTAATCTCACATAACCTAATTAAGTAAACTTAGAGTCATGAGTTCGGCTGTAAGAGCTTATTTTGTAACAATATCATCAAATAAAAGTCCCATCCTGGCTAAAAAAAGAGTGGTAACCTGTAGATAATTAGTCCCAACCACCCTTAGTAGCTAAATGCGAACGCTAATAAATAACATTTAATTTTACATTATGATATTGCAGTAATAGAAATAGCATCCTTGTCTAAGGTGCCCTGACTGGCGGGTATATTAAAATTGTATTAGGCATACTGAATCTCACTAATATTATAATTAGTTAGCTTACACAGGCTATAGGAGAGATGGCTCTCTAACAATTCAAGCCCCAAGTGGATTTCTCACTTAGATGCCTTTATCGTTGGTTAGTCTCATGACACCACTGTTTTAACTTCTTACCCTTTTAAAGTTCTTAGAAATGAGGATTTAATGTCCACAATCAGTAAAAGGTTATAGATGCAGCAAAAACAGATGTACTGTCTATTAGTAAAGATGTTCTGTCCTATTTTAATGTCTTGAAATGGAGAGGTAAAATTATATATTTTAGAAAATATTTAAATAAGTAGAAAAAAAAGATATATTTATAATGTGAAATTAATGCTCACTTTTCCATAAAATATTTTTTGGGAGATTACTTTAGTCGTACAAACTTCAGACCTCAGAAATCTGCTCGAGCCTGGAAGGACTCAGCACTCACTGTTGCAGGATTGAGAATGTAATAGTAAGGATTGAAATTACTTTTCCATTCAATACCTAGTGAAGAAGCTTGCATTTCATTGAAATGAAATCCACCACCGTATCCTCAGAAGTAAGAAATGAATCTACTTATATATATAAAATCTAATGTAGGTTAATATCATTTTTCACTTGCTATTACATTGAAAAAAAAATAATAAAAGAAAAACTGCCATAAAGAGTTCTTTCTGTAAGATAACTTTCTAAAATGTCCCTCAGTGCAAATAAATCTAATCCTCCAAATGAACAAACTGAATACATTTACTTAATACTAAAATAATTACTCTCAACTGATTTATGGTATAATAATTACTTATTTACAATTCAATTTCCTTCTAGATCAATTTGAGGAAAGTTTTTTGTATAAAATCATCTCCTTGATGGTGACTTATACTCGTGCAACTGAAAGATGACCATAAACCCGAAGGAGGGGGAGTAGAGTTAGGCCAAAAATTTAGACAATTAAAATGAAATGTTATATAAATTGCAAATTGGAATGATAATTAAATGCAGAGAAACGGTTAAAAATTGTACTTTGTCAATTCATTATGGAGTATTATAGATTCCAAAACAAATGTTTTTTTTTTTTTCCCCCATTCATTCCCATTATAAGTTATCCTACCTGTAAAATAATAATATATTCAAAACTAATTCTAAGGGCTTCGAACATGGTGTTATTATAATGCAAACTTTATAAGAACTAGTCCCACAATTCAAAGGGCACTCGGCCTTAGAGAATCCACTGAAAGCCCCCTTTGGCAAAATATCGAAAAATACAATCCATTGTTCAGGATCTGAAGTTTTAAGCACTAAGGTAACAAATATCATGTTGACCATAAGATAATAATAGCTGTTATAACAAAACTTTTAAACGTCCATTAAAACATTCACAAATTTTCTATAATGTTAAAAATAACAGAAATATCTCCAATCACAATTTTCTATAGACTTGTGGCATCCTCAAATCCTGACAATGCCGTTTCTCTTGATCAAAGGTTTTGCTTCTTTTCTGGGTGCACTCTTAGCGAGATTTTTGGATTTCCACAAGGTAAACAACCAGCATTTCAAGATTTTCGGCTCCCTTTCCCAATTTTATTGAGTTTTAATTCTAATTAATAATTAATTAAAATAATAAGAATGTTTCAAAATTTAATTTATTAATCGGCAATAAAAAAGCATTGATTTGTCCGAGTTTTGGTTGTGTAGTTGTGAATATGTCTGAATCACTATTTATTGTGTTAATGATGGTTTTATTAGGCGTCTAAGTACAGATCAATGTTATTATTTATACGAACAAAATAGGTAACAGTAGCCATCACAAACTGAATTATGATTTGATCAGAAGGTTCAGAAGGAAGAAAGAACCAAATGATATTTTCAGCTATTAAAAAATAGAGGAATAGAATAAACAATGATAATCTAATGGATTAGTATGGTGACCCTCATCTTACTAATTTTAATAAGAACAGAGATAGTCTTGAATGAATGGAGAAGGATGCTCAAGATAATGTTTTGTAGAAGACCAGGTGAAAGGGGGCTGAATAAGAAGCAAAAGTGGCTGGAGCTGTGGAAGTAAAGGTCTCACAGGTGAGCAAACATAGGTGGCAACATTAACAAATAAGTTAAGATGGGTAAAAGACAGGCTGAAACAACTGATCTTGACTGAATGGCTATAATATCATGTTGGTTTTAGAGAATCAGGGTAATTTTTATCAAGAGGGGTAAGTGCCATGAAGGGTGACCTTCATGTAATAGGTTAGCCCTAGAGCTTTTGGAGTGTAGGGGATCTTGGGTTTGGGGTAAACCACTCACTTCTTCAACAATTAGGTTAAGAATAAAATGGAATGATAATTATGTAAACAAACATGGTTTACCTTAAGGAAATTACCTAGCAATTTTGAAAATCATGAGGGAAACTTATGGCAAATTTAATTTTTTAGTATGTAGCTAAAGGCATTCAAAATTACTAAGTTACTTCAAATGTCCTTGGAGCAGCTTTCCTTTATTAATATCCAAGAAGGATATGTAGCTGAATAAACTACTTTAAACAAATTCCAAACTTACTGAATTTATGTTATTCTACCCTATCATCTCTCCTGAACTAAAATAGCAACATCTAGAATTTTAATTTATCCTTGTATATTTATATCTTCAACTTACAAAGTAATAGGACTAAGAATTTGCTGTCATAAAAACAGACCTTACTGGACTCTAGAAAGATATAATAATTATTTTAAAATATCATTAAATAAACTAATTGTTTAATAATATTCAAAATTATATAAAATTTCAGACTTAAATAAAGGAGTTGTTAATTTGCCCCTTGCCCTGCTTCAGTTTGAACATGATTAAACTAACACTGCTAACTATAACCCTCAGAAGAATATGATTTTAAAATAACGAGTACTAACTCTATTATTATTTTTTTTTTTAAATTGGTTCGTTAATTGTAATATTAGCTAATTGTAATACCAGTAGAAAATAAGTACTTTTAAGAAAGAAAACTTAGATTTAGTTAATAAATAATTATATAAAAATTAGCAACTTATATACCCATAGGATATGGTACAATCTATTAGATAATTTATTTACGACATAAAGTATACAGACACTTGCAAACAGCATCATACTAATTTAAAGGGCATAATAACCTAGCTGTTGATTGCCGAAACCACATTAATCCTAATCCTAATCCTAAATTGGTTCGACAAATATTAGGTTCTAAGGCATTGTAATTAACTGAACCAGCAAACTTGAAAATTTTTAATTTAGCTGTCTCAAACTTTTTTTTTTGGTGTTGCTTGGGCCAAAAATAATGATTTGTTGGGCATATTTATTTCTCAAGAAAGTTAACAATAATTAGTAGCAGTGGAATGTTTGTCAAATGTTATCTAAATTAGCAGCTACTGAGGAATGTCAGGTTTCACGCAAATTGAAGGTAGCTAATGCTCTATGATTTCATGTATCACTCAAAATATAAATAAGCAATCTAATAATGCTAAAAACTGTTATTTTTCTTGAAATAAATAAATTTGTTTAATCATTTTTTTAATATTTAATTATAATATAAATTATTCATTGTCCATGAAATTTAATAACTTTGTTTGCCAATTATAAATATGCTATAAAAAATAATCTTGTTTCATAAAATTTAAAAAAAAAAAAAACAATCCATTTATTTGAGAAAAAGCTAAGACATAAATTATTTTTGTGTTTTTTGTTTTCTGGGACAAAAACAAATTAATTGAATGTACTACAATGCAACTTTTAATGCAACACCGGCAAAATGTATTACATGATAAGCACAAAAATTGTTTTGATGGCCTCTTAGTAATTTTGCTTTTACCATGTGTTTTACTATTTTTATTATTTACTTCGCATAATTTGTTTATGTGCATGTAGGAACACAAATAATATACAACATTCAAATCTGCACTTATACAAGAAAAAAAAATTTTGAACATAGAATGAAGAAAAAAACCTCACACTCAGCTTCTGCAAACCTTAATCAGAACTAATAACTACCAGGTTTGAATATGAATTCTATTGTATAAATGGTTCAAATATTTTCAAGTGTATTTAGACATGTGCTCTGAATTTATACGGTCAACTGCTTTATAAGATATATAGATTAAAGCAAGGAAAAATCAGAACTATTTCAAGATGATATAAATTTTAAATAATGAATAGTAAATTCATTCAGATACTGCGTATTTCTAATTGAAGAAAAATATAATAATTTCCTTCTTTTTTTTAAAAAACACTTTTTTGATAAATAATAATCTGAGGAATTATGGTGAGAGGTATTTCACGGAAGAATGACCAATTAAATAAGAAAACTCACTTTGTGACAAAAATCAATGGTGATTTCACATAGCAAAACAATTCCATAACTTAAGTAGAGTCCAGAGTAAATCCCAAAAGCAGGAGGAACATTTGGACAAGCTATAGTAGTAATTTTTTTTCTAATAAATTAATACATTAATTCAATTTATAACATGAGTGTGGATTTACTAAAATGTCAGAATGGAGTAGAACAATGTAGAAGAGAGATGAATGAAATGCAAAATAACAGTACATAGAACTTGAGTGGTTTCATTTCTAGACCCATAATACTTCACAGATTTATTGGATAATCTCTATCTAACCTGTTTATATTTTCCTATCTACATTAATTATAACACTTATTAATAGATAGCGATTAAACAACTATGCAAATGATGTTCGCTTTGTTTTATTTTAGTTTGAACTATAACAATTATTTGTTTGTTTGAAAGGAAAACATGTCACTGGGTTACTACTTCGCTATCAGATAAATCCTTGCATCATTTTATAACATCAGTAAATATTTTGCAATGGGGAATCTAACTCAACCACAAGTTTTGTCAAGAATATTGTAAAACATAAGAGTAAACTCTTTAGTCCTTACAATACTATAACAGTGAATAGGATATTTTTATTTGGTGAGAACTTAACTTATTATATATATGCTGTTCATTTGAAGTAGACTATTCTATAAGCCAAAAATTAAAACTCCAAACGTATTTCTGATGATTCTTTTTAACAATAGGAACTAGTGTTGACCTACTAGATATGAGTGAGTTCTCCCTCTTCAAAATAATCCTGCACTTTATTAAAGGCTAATATTCTCCTTGCCCTTCCTTTGTTCCTGCAGCCACAACTATATTGACTTTTTTCACGCTTTTTTTAATATTTCTATTCTGAGTAGAAAAATAAGAAAATCCTTTTCCTGGTTCCAACATAGAAAGAGTCCCTAATATTTTCTCGGACTGCTTCTATTTTAATTTTATTAGATTTTAATATTCTATTTTGTTGCTTAAACCCCTTCTAAATTGAAGTGTACAAGTTAAAAACTAACGGGTGGAAAAATAAAAAAAAGTATGTACAAATAATATTACAACTTTTAAGCTAAAGAAATGTTAGTTTTTATGTCCTTAAACAAAAAAAAAAAAATAATAACTATCAGTATTTACCCAGATTAGCTTTTGGTAAAACTAAGTTATTTTTCTTTAATTTTTAACAATGTACAGTTTTATTGTTTTATGTAAATAATTGAAAAAAGAAGAAAAATAAATAAATTGAGTCAGCTGAGTGGATTGCCCAGAAGACAGAAAAATCAGTATTTTCACTCAGAAAAATCAAGAATTCCTCAGAAATAAAAAAAAGAAAAGAAATCCTATTACAACCAAATGTTGGCAATTAAAGAGACTCTTTACCAAGGCAATGTCCCCTTTTTAATTTTAATGTACAATTTGTAAAATAACACATTTTATTAAAAATGCTGATACTGCTCGGTACCAAAATCTATAATTTTTGTAAAATGTTCAGATCGGAACTCTTCACAGCATATAAAAGATATCACTTTATGGAAAAAAAAAAACATTAGATAGTGAACACAAACACTAATAGGACAAATACACCTACTCTTGGTAATAAAGCAATATAAATATTGTCACAACCTCAATAATAATAAAAAATGTGTTAACCTTAAAGAAAAAAAAAAAATCAATATTTTTCCAAGAAGGTGAAGATTTGTAGCCTTCAATTTTTAATCTTTTGTAATATTATCATCCGAGCTTAAATGTGGCAGCCAAGATTATTTAGGCCTACTATACTAGTGAAAAAATCTGAGGAGACAAACGAAAGTTAATTCAATCATAACTCAAATTACAAGAGTCTTCTTTAAAAATATATTTGATCTGAAAGGGTCTGTAATCACTATTTTATTATAAATTAATATAACCAAAAGACACTTTTTTTTTGTTTACTTATTCATAAATTATTATTATGAATAATTATTCTGCAAATTATTCGAACAGAATAGTATAATAATCAAATGAGAATTTAAATAATAGAATTAAAATAAATACTTTTTTTATTATCCAAAGATAAAAAACCACAGAGGTTGGTGACACCCAATGAACAAAATATTTTTTGTAAAACTAATGTTTATCATACAGAAAAACATTTATAATTTTAATAATGTATGTTATTTATTAACATATTGATAATACGCTAATTTTGTGGAAAGTTGACTGTCTCTATGAAAATGGCTTTTCACTACATGAAAATTTCTGAAATTCAGATCTATATTATTCTGGAATAGAACAAGTGTTTCAACGGCTAGCATATTGGGACCGTTCTTTTGTTCCCAAAAGAAACCCATGGGGAAATCAGAGAATTGTCGTGTATGTGACATTTACTTTTACTAATAGGCTTGAATAAATGAAAAGGAAAAAATTATAGTTCTATAAAAAGCAAAGGTCTTGTACTGATGATACTTTGTGAACCCAGAAAGGAGAAATCACTCTATAAATTGAAATTTTAACTCTGTCAAGACCATTGATGTTAAAATGACGATGTACTCAGATTCTGCATAAGTCGTTAAAACATATAATTTACTCATAATAATCATAACCATTAGTAACTTTAAAAAGAACGTATATCTAAATTTCAAAGCAATATGCTGAGCGGAAATGAATTTTAAATCTAGGTTGCTTCAATTCAGAGAAAAGTATTTATGAATAATAGTGTTATAGTATGGATATCAAGTTAATAAACAGATAATGGGGTGAACATTTCAACAATCATAAAAAAAAGTCCCATATTTAACATTAACATATTAATTTTTAACAAATAAATAAGTAAAATAATTTTAACTAAACATTTTCAAATGGATATAAATAAAATTTTAAAGTAGTTATTATAAATAATTACTTTTAATAGAAAACATATTTGCTATTTGCATGTATAGTGCAATGTGCACTTTAAATGATATGTGGCAGGGTCAATTCTAATTAACTCATTTCTCATCCTACTAAGAAATGCTAGAGAAAGTTGAAAGTGCCTATTAATGAGGCCTCACAATTAATGCTTGTAATTCAAATGCAGAAAATAATTACTTTGGGAATTAATAACATCATTCATCATAAAAATAAGTTTAAAATAATAACACTATTCCTTTGGTTTAATATTTTTATAAATTATTTATTAAAATGACAAATTACATGCTAAATTGGAGTAGACTAATTACACAAATGGACTGTGTAAGTTATACAAACATAACTGTTACTTTAGGAATTTGTATGACATCTTTGGCAATTGGAGGTCAAGCTTTTTAGTGGTAACATTGGCCTTGATATTGAAACTATTCACTTACCTCTTGCTTATCAAGATTGTCTAGGTGTTCATCCGACAAATACTTGTTGTAGAGAGTTCTTGCAAGGGTTCCTCTTGGCCGGAGCATAATTTGACATTTAGCGATACACTGATTTATATCTTCAACGGTGACACCTCCCATTAAAAAGGAATGACTGTAGAAAAAAATGATGCAGTTATAGTACTAAGTCAGTTTTAGTTAAGCAAAATATAAAATCACATTTTTTTATAAGCTACAACTGCTTAAAAATTAATTAATCGTGACAATTAAGTTTGAATATTACATGATTCACAGCGAGTTTAGACTAAAACCCTTTCCTCAACAGATATAGTGTTGGAGGAAGTTAAATTATACGCATATTAAACTACAATGCCACTTAAATGAAACAAATAGCAACAAGGTTACAGCTCAAATGGCAAAAATTAACTTTGATAAGACTGTTTATAACCTGTAGATTGTAACCTCGAGAAGACAGCTCAAAAGATAAAATTAAATCACGGGCCATGGGAAACAGTAAACTTGAAGACAATATTAGAACTTACCAAGGTATAAAGTATGGCAGTTTTTAAACGGTGAGCGGTAAACAAAGAGTTTAACAATAAGTCAGAAACACATTTTTGTGACAAGAGAGAGAAAGAGGGAGAGACGTGGTTGAAGGCAGTGCACTCTAGTGTCGGAATTTAAAACTACAAATAAAATGTACAGCCCTACCACAATGATTTCAAATCCTATTAGCAGGTTTCCTCATAGGAAAATCTACTATCGAGATTATGCTCTCTACTCGATTGTCTAAACATTTCTACATCGATTATACCTAGAAGATGACAGAAATATATAAGGAAGTAGGATGTATATGTGTGTGTGTATATATATATATATATATATATATATATATATATATATATATATATATATAAAATTGTAACCTCTGTCTGTACATTGATTTTTTTCGCAAAATTTCTCGATAACTTTTCGTTTCACATGTCATAGACACCATAACTGCATTTTGTTTCTTTGGTGTCTGTTTGTTTGTTTATTTGTTTGTTTGTTTGTTACCTTTTCACGCATAAACAGCTAAACCGAATTTTATGAAACTTGGTATGTATATTACTACTAACCCAACTTAGACTTTAGGCTATGTTAATATTCTCTGAGATGAACAGGAGTGGGGGTTATGAGGGAGGGATGAAATTAAAAATAGCGATATTTCGTTTCGTATAGCTTTTTTGGCAAATATGCACATAACAAAAGTTGTTTATTTTGTTATTTAGAGTAACTTTTGTTATATACACTTTTGTATTATACCTAAGTATAAATGACTTATACGTTAAAACCTACTGCGGAAGTCAACAATTTTATTTGGCACAAAAACCTCAACCCAACTAAACCAAACTCGGTATGTGAGTTACCACTAATGCCTTCATTATAATAAGCCATACTAACATTTCTAGGGTCGGGCAGGAGTGGGGTTTATGAGGGAGGGCTAAAATTAAAAATAGCGATATTTCGTTTCGTATTGCTTTTTCGGCAAATATGCACATAACAAATGTTGTTTATTTTGTTATTTAGAGAAACTTTTGTTATATACAATATCGTCGTATACCGAAGTATAAAGGCGTTATACGCTAAACATTATAGCGGGAGTCAACAGTTTTATTTGGCACAAAAAACTCAACTGAACATAACCAAACTCGGTATGTGAGTTAGCACTAACGCCATCCTTATAAAAAGTCATACTAACATTTCTAGGGACGGGCAGGAGTGGGGGTTATAAGGGACGCCTGAATTTACAAATTTTATTATTAACAAATCCACAGAAACGACGGGTAATAACCCTAAACACTGGGACGGGTGTCAAAATATTGTGCAAAGTAATGTCAAAATATTGTGCAAAGTAAAGCCTTGCCAAATAAATACCATCACCATCCAGCCTCAAATGAATTCCCGTGCGAAGCCGGGTATCTGAGCTAGTATATATATATATGTATATATATATATATATATATATAAAATTGTAACCTCTGTCTGTACATTGATTTTTCCCCCGTAATTTCACCATAACTTTTCGTTTCACATGTCATAGACACCATAACTGCATTTTGTTTGTTTAGTGTCTGTTTGTATGCTTGTTTGTTACCTTTTCACGCATAAACGGCTGAACCGAATTTTATGAAACTTGGTATGTTTATTACTACTAACCCAACTTAGACTTTAGGCTATATTAATATCCTCTGAGACGAACGGAGTGGGGGTTATAAGGGAAGCCTGAAATTAAAAATAGCGATATTTCGTTTCCTATTGGTTTTTCGGCAATTATGCACATAACAAAAGTTGTTTATTTTGTTATTTAGAGTAACTTTTGTTGTATACCTTTTTTTCGTACACCGAATTATAAACGAGATATACGCTAAAACCTATAGCGGAAGTGAACAATTTTATTTGGGACAAAGACCCAACCGAATTAAATAAAATTCCATATGTGAATTAACACTAAATCCTTCATGATAATAAGCTGTACCATTATTTCTAGAGACGACCAGGAGTGGGGGTTGTAGGGGAGGCCTGAAATTAAAAATAGCAATATTTCGTTTCCTATAGAATTTTAGGCAATTATGCACATAACAAAAGTTGTTTATTTTGTTATTTAGAGAAATTTGCTCAACAATTCTTTTCAATATGAACTACCAGGTACAGCACCTGGAAAAATGAATTTTAATGTATGTTAATATTTTGTCCTTAATAATTCAAATCTATGCACAATGCACAGGAAAAGGGAAATATGACAATATGGAGGACAGTGAAGTCTTATATAAAAAATTAATTTTATTATTAACAAATCCACAGAAACGACGGGTAATAAATAACCCTAAACACTGGGACGGGTAAATGTCAAAATATTGTGCAAAGTATAGCCTTGCCAAAAAAATACCATCACCATCCAGCCTCTAATGAATTCCCAGGCGAAGCCGGGTATCTGAGCTAGTATATATATATATATATATATATATATATATATATATATATATATATATATATATGTCTGTTGCTAGCGGTCGGATTTCTCTATTGTAAAACTTCACGTGGGAAATCTGCTCAGTTTACGCAGCCCCTGCGTGACGGACGTCTTATTGGTCACTTGTGACTGTGCTGAACTAAACAGAAATCGGTATGTGAATTAGCATTAACTTTTCCATGGTTATAAACCACATTAACATTTGAGTGGATGACCAGGAATGGAGGTTATAAGGCAGGCCTACAATGAAAAATTGGGATATATTGTTTCCTACTGGTTTTTCAGCAAAGATGCTCATAACAAAAGTGATTTATTTTGTTATTTAAAGTAAATTTTGTTATATACACTTTTGTCGTATACTGAAGTCTAAATGAGATATACGCTACAACAACAATTTTAAAGTGCATAAAAAACTAAACTGAACTAAACGAAACTCAGAATGTGGATTCATATTTTTTTATATTTATAATATTATTTTAGATTTATGGGAACGAAATGAAAAGTCACTTTAATTCGTTCCGCATTTGTTTTTCGGCAAAAGTGCACATAACCAAAGTTGTTTATTTTGATATTTAAAGTAACTTTTGTTATATACATTTTTGTCTTAAAACACAGTATAAACATGATATGCATTTAATACTATTGCAGGAGACCATTTTTTTAGTACCCATTAAAATTTATTTGATACAGGCATATTATGACAAATGATGTTATGATTTTCGATTTATATGATAGTTCTAAGTATGATTTAGATTAGTGAGGTTTTAAATCTTCGCGCCCTCCCCCCCCCCCCCTCACCACGTCATTTGGAATTTATTATCACTTGAAAATAACTTCGTTATTTATTTCCAATAGACATTTAAATTATAAGGCCATTTTGATTATTTAATTTTTATAGTGTATTATTTATACAAATAGATGCAGAATTGCACATCCTATAGTAGCGGAAGTTGTGGGGAATCAAACTCTTTTTTTCTGGTATTTATTATCATATTTCCTCCGATATGAAGGCATTATAGAAGCAACTATATATGGGTTAGAGAGGAGGGAATTTGAAAATTAAAAAGTCCGTCACGCAGGGGCTGCTTAAACTAAGCAGATTTCCCATATGAAGTTTTACAATAGAGAAATCTGCATACTGGTAATGCAAGCCCTCCATGAATAAATACAAACGGTAATAAGAAAACTTTCAGTTAATTAAAATAAATTCCCAACTGAAACGGCTTCTGAATTGTAAAAAGTAATTTATATTTTAATAACTCAAATTTTAGTAGTACAAGAACAGGCGGATGAACAGACCGTATTTGCATAAATCACACAAAGTAATGAAGGTAAGGACGAAACGACAGGCAAGGTTAGAAGAAGCTTCCACCTGAGCCGAGTACTGAAGAATATGGCCGATCTAATCCGAACTATACCCGACCACAGACTTCATAAAAATGCATATATTTCGGTTAATATTCAAGATAGAGAATAAATGTATATAACAATATTTATAGTAAATTTAATTTTCAATAAGATTGGTTCTATACAATTTTTCGATCCGATGCACAATAACGGAGATATTTCGAATTTTTAAAAATACCCCCCTCTAAACCCCCTCTCCCACTGGTCCGATTTCAGCCGTTAACGAACTTGATCTTCCTTTTTACATGAAACGATTAAATACCGAGTTTGGTGACGATTAAACAAAAATTGCGACCGCTAGAGTGGTAACAGACAAATATATATATATATATATATATATATATATATATATATATATATATATATATATATATAGTTTTCAACGGAACTCATTTTCGTCATCTCCTGGGTAGGATCGATGGACATTTGAAGAAATTTTTCGAAAATCTTTATGCTACTATGGCTAATTGGGACGGGGCCTACAGGAAAGCACCCTTTTAGGCACCCTTAAGGGAAATCAGCAATTGAGGTCGTACTCATGACACGATTTTCGAAAATTTTCTTCAAATGTCCATACCTACCCAGGATATGACTAAAATGGGGCCCGTTCAATATTATATATATATATATATATATATATATATATATATATATATATATAAATATATTTGTCTGTTAACGCACTCGCGGTCGCAATTTTTGTTTGATGGTTACAAAACTCGATTTTTAAAAGTTTTATATAAAAAGAGAGATCAAATTCGTTAACGGCTGAAATCAGACCAGTGGGAGGGAGGAAAAATTGTACAGAATCAATCTTATTGTAAATTAAATGTACTATAAATAGTATTAAATACATTTATTCTCTATCTTGAATATTAACCGAGATATTTGCATTTTTATTAAATTTGGGCCGGTAACGGATACTGTTTCCCGCCAAAAGCTAGTTCGGCCCCTTGCCGTAACTGTTCGGCTCTCGTATGGAGATTTCTCTATTGTATAACTTCATGTGGAAAATCTGCTTAGTTTACGCAGCCCCTGCGTGACGGACTTTTCTAGGTAGGGTGGGACTAAGGATTTTATTCAATAAGTACATCTCTAAATAAATTCCTATTGCCCAGGTGGGAATCGAACTCGCCACTCTAGGTTTGCCATGTCATATTAAGACGAACGCCTTGACTCACATGTCTAAGCTGAGCCCCGTATATGGATCATCTTTGAATAACACTTACATGTTCGACTACTTATTCCTACAAATCCATCACTAGCACACATCCCTACAATTTGAATTATTTTTTCCCTAAATCACTCTGAGAGTGATTTTCTCCGTAAGGCGGTATATTATCGAGAAGGCACCGTAATTGAAGGTTGCGCCGATTGTTGATGTGCAAAAAATGACCCTTTAAAATGCAAATACATGCATAAGGAGCCGTCAATAATAAAACTCCGCGGCTCCGTACCTCTCGTTCAGAACAGCTGGAGGGCTCGAGGATAGGAATAGTTAAAAAATTACCCCCTAATTAGCCTATAGAGGTGGGGAGGGGGGATGGATATGGGAAATCAGGGCTTATCACGCCCCTAAATTAAAGTAATAACTCGGAGAGTGGCCGAAGGAGGTCGCGGCTGCATAGATGGCCTCTGGCAGTCTCGGCTCGTGACGAACCTCGACAAAAAGGAACAAATAGCTAAGCTGGTGCAATTAACCAAATCGCCTCCCCAGCGCACTCTCTCCGCCTCATAATCAAACAAACAATAATTCTTTCCACGCTCCAATCTCCGTCACCCAAAGCTCTTCTATCTCATTCAAACTAATAATGATTTATTAGAGACAACTATAGTTAGAAACGTTAACACTTTTTCTGTATGTGTAATGTATATATATATATATATATATATATATATATATATATAGTCGACTCTCGCTAACACGAACCTCGATAACACGAAATACTTGATATCACGAATTATTTTTAATCCCCATGGAAAAACCTGTCTAACATGAAGAAATTACCATACGTAACACGAACTAATTTTCCGGTTATATTTTACCTCTATAACACGAAGAGAGACAGGCAGTCCCCTGGAATTTCGTGATAGCGTGAGTTGACTGTGTATATATATATATATATATATATATATATATATATATATATATATATATATATATATATACTAGCTAAGATACCTGGCTTCGCCTGGGAATTGATTTGAAACTGAATGGTGATGGAATTTTTTTAGGCTTTATTTTGCACAATATTTTGATATTTACCCGTCCCAGTGTTTAGAGTTAATACTCGTTGTTGGCATTTGTTAATAATAAAATTAATTTTTTATGTAACTCTTCACTGTCCTCCAAATTGTCATATTTCCCGTCTCCTGTGCATTATGCATAGATTTCAGTTATTAAGGACAAAATATTAACATAAATTTGAATTAATTTTTCCAGGTGAGATACCTCATAGTTCAAATTGGAATGAATTGTTGAGCATATCAATATTTATACGCAAATTAGTTGCTCCACACATTGTTCCTGGAGATATGTAAAAAACAAAAGTTAATCTAAATAACAACATAAACAACTTTTGTTATGTTCATATTTGCCGGAAAACGAATAGAAAACAAAATACCGCTATTTTTAAAATCAGGCCTCCCTTAGAACCCCCACTCCTGCCCGTCCCTAGAAATGTTGGTATGGCTTGTTATAATGAAAGCGTTAGTGCTAATACACATTCCGAGTTTTTATTATTTCGGTTGGGTCTTTTGTCCCAAATAAAATTGTTCACTTCCGCTATGGTTTATAATTCGGTATACGAAAAAAGTGTGTATAACAAAATTACTCTAAATAACAAAATAAACAACTTTTGTTATGTTCGTATTTGCCGAAAAACCAATAGGAAACGAAATATCGCTATTTTTAATTTCTGGTTTCCCTTATAACCCCCACTCCTGTTCGTCTCATAGCATGTTAATATAGTCTAAGTTGGGTTAGTAGTAATATACATACCAAATTTCATAAAATTCGGTTCAGCCGTTTATGCGTGAAAAGGTAACAAACAAACAAACAGACGCCAAAGAAACAAAATGCAGTTATGGTGTCTATGACATGTGAAACGAAAAGTTATCGTGAAATTTTCGCGAAAAAAATCAATGTACAGACAGAGGTTACAATTTTATATATATACTAGCTCAGATACCCAAAGATAATTTTGTTCACTACAACGTTTATGTCGATGCATTTTTCAATAAAATATGCCGTTACACACACACACGCACGCGCACGCACGCACGCACACACACACAGACACACGCACACGCACACGCACACGCTCACAAACACACACAGAAATTTTATGGAAAACTAAAGATCAAGTTCTTTATTTTCAGAAACCAGTGGGAGAGGGGGTTTAGAGGAGGTATTACATTTAACCTATCGACACATTTGACTGGTTAGTTTAAAACTCTACCCTTATCTATCTCCCCTCCCCACCCTATATATATACTAGCTAAGATACCCGGCTTCGCCCGGGAATTCATTTGAGGCTGAATGGTGATGGTATTTTATTGGCAAGACTTTACATTGCACAATATTTTGACATTTGCCCGTCCCAGTGTTTAGGATTGATACCCGTCGTTGCCGTGGATTTGCTAATAATAGGATATTTGTTCGATAAGGCTTCACTGTCTTAGATATTTTTATATTTCCCGTCTCTTATACATGTAAATATGGTGAATTTTTATTTCAGGCCTCCCTTATAACCCCCCTCCCGTTCGAACCTAAAAATTTTAATATAACTTATAATCATCGAAGAATTAATGCTAATTGACTTACCGAGCTTTGTTAAGTTCGGTTCAGCCGTTAGTGCCCAATAAAATTGTTGGCTCCCGCTAAAGTTTTAACGTATAACTCATTTATACTTAGGTATACGACAAAAGTGTATATAACAAAAGTTACTCCAAATAACAAAATATACAACTTTTGTTATGTTTATATTTGCGGAAAAACCAACAGGAAACGAAATATCACTATTTTTGATTTCAGGCCTCCCTTATAACCCCCACTCCTGCCCGTCCCTAGAAATTTTGGTATGGCTTATTACAATGAAGGCGTTAGTGCTAATGCACATACCGAGTTTTATTTAGTTCGGTAGAGTCTTTTTTGGTAAATAATATTGTTGACTCCCGCTATAATTTTTAGCGTATAACGCATTTAAACTTCGGTAAACGACAAAAGTGTATATAACAAAAGTTACTCTAAATAACAAAATAAACAACTTTTGTTTGTGCATAATTGCCGAAAAACCAATAGGAAACGAAATATCGCTATTTTTAATTTCAGGCTTCCCTTATAACTCCCACTCCTGTTCGCGTCAGAGAAAATTAATATAGCCTAAAGTCTAAGTTGGGTTAGTCGTAATATACATTCCAAGTTTCATAAAATTCGGTTCAGCCGTTTATGCGTGAAAAGGTAACAAACAAACAAACATACACGAAAGAAACAACATGCAGATATGGTGTCTATGTAACGAAAAGCTATCGTGAAATTTCGCGAAAAAATCAGTGTACAGACAGAGGTTACCATTTTATATATATATATACTTCATATTTTATGGCAAAGGTCACCAATAAAAAACATTTTTTCGGTGCAAACTTTATTGAAACTGCCCTACTTGTTTTGCCTAACTGGAATATTAATGGAATTATTTTTATATTTTCGGTGTCGGCCTTTTAGTAGATTTCCCTTAAGGGAAATCAACTATTGAGGTTGTACTCATGACGGGATTTTCGAAATTTTTCTTTAAATGTCCATCAATCCTACCCAGGAGATCACGAAAATGAGGTCCGTTCAAAACTATATATATCTAGCTATCTATCTATATACTTGTCTGTTACCGCTCTAGTGGTCGCAATTTTTGTCTTATCGTTACCAAACTTGATATATAATCGTTATATGTAAAAAGAAAGATCAAGTTTGTTAATGGCTGAAATCGGACCGGGGGAGGGGGGGGTTAGAGGGGGAGAATTTCTAAAACTCTTAATATCTCCGGTTATATGTGTCGGATCGAAAAATTGTATAGAACCAATCTTATTGCGAATGTAATGTTCTATAAATGTTGTTATGTACATTTCTTCAATATCTTGATTATTAACTGAGATATTTGCATTTTTTAGTTTTTGTCTTCAGTAAACCCCCACCCCTACTCATCTCATATTAATAATGTTCTATTATGTTATGAAGTACTTTATTTGAAGCTTAAATACCAAATATTGTTCTCATTGAACTTTTAAGCTTTGAAATAAATGTAAATACGTGGGAAATCTGCTTAGTTAATGCAGCCCCTGCGTGGCGGACTTTTTAAAACTCCCACTTCTACTCATTCTTTTCAGTCCCTAACCACCTCAAGCCCACCTAACATATTTTTTTATTTTTTATTTTTTTTTTTTTATAATAATCCTTTATTGAATAACAAGAATTTTTTACAAGATAATTCATAGTGTTCCTTGTGACCACTGCAATTACAAAAGGAAACATAATATAAAAATTCTATTTAAGTAGCAGATTGTTGAAATGCAATTGACTAATAGTAGGCAGTCATATTGCAACTTAGTGATAACAGTTATTTTAAATATTTACAAATTTAAGAGACCTTATGAGCTAATAATAATAACAAGTACAGACTTTCTTATGATTATTTAATATGATTAGAGGTAAAATAGGGATTAAGATAAAGGTGTTACATGTCTTTAGCCTAGCCTGTTGGGTATTGATTTAGTCAGTTTCTTGTGTTAGAGTAAGATGTGCTTCGTTCGTTTATGTACGTATCTAGAAGTGCTTTCTTTGTTATAATTACCTATTTCATTGATGAGTGGGTTGTTTTTGTGTTTGCAAGATTTGAAAAATTTAGTGGTTAGATTGCGGATATATGTCTTTACCATTGGTAAGTTTGAAATATGATGTAATTTTCTTATTCTTGTATGATAGGGAAGATTATACACAATTCTCAGGCATTTGTTTTGAAATATTTGTAGTTTTCTTAAATTGGTGTTTGATATATAGCTCCATACGGGGCAAGCATATGTTAATACTGATCTGATGCAGGCTTTGTATAACATTAGTTTATTCACAGGGCTCAGTTTCGATTTACGATTAAAGTATGGGTAAATCTGGCAAATAACTTTATTAGCTTTATCACACGTTTTATTTATGTGTTCTGTGAATGTTAGTCCTTTGTCTAACGTCACCCCCCACCTAACATATCAATTCCTTTTGATATAGGCCTATTACTGCAGAACGAACAGAGATTAGAAGGTGAGGTGAGATCTTTAGCTTCTCATATTCAAATGGATTGGAAATCTGCTTAGTTACGCAGCAGCTGCGTACCGGAATTTTAGTAGATTCCCCTTAAAGGAAAACAGATATTGAGTTCGTACTCATGACGAGATTTTCGAAACATTTCTTCTAATGACAATCGATCCTACCTAGGATATAACGAAAACGAGGTATGTTCAAAATGTTTCATATATATATTTGTATATAAACGCTCTAGTGGTCGCAATTTTTGTATGATCGTAACCAAACTCGACGTTTAATCGTTTTATGTAAAAAGAAAGATCAAATTCATTAATAGCCGAAATAGAACCAGTGGGAGGGGGTATTTTCGAAAACGCGAAATATATCTGTTACTATACGTCGGATTGAAAATTGTATATAACGAATGTTATTAAAAATTAAATGTACTATAAATATTGTTATATACATTTATTCTCTATCTCGATTATTAGCTGAGATATTTGCTTTTTTAGTTTACAACCTTCAACAAACCCTCAGTACAGTAGGGTATTTACTAGATATAGTAAATAGTTTTCAATAAAATTAATATTTTATATTCACATGTATTTCAGTAATTTTTTTTCTTTCCGTTGAAGAATATTTATGAATGTTATTTGAATATCTATCTGTTCAGCTCGGTTAGCAGACCTATTTGTTTACAATTCAGAAGCTTTCCGTTGGGAGGTTATTAAAATTGACTGGGAGATTCCTTATTACCGCGCGTATTTAGTTACTTAATATTGACGGTGGTGTTAAGTGTTACCGGTATGTAGATTAATCTATTGTAGAGCTTCACTTGGGAAATCTGCTTAGTTTACTCAGCCCCTGCTTGACGGGCATTTTTCATTGAATAAGGGTATAGAAGACTCCATCGATTATCAGCCATCAATCTGTTCGATTCATAAAGCATTTTCTTTTTTTGTTCGGATAATTTATGCGGAGGTTACCCGTGGAGTGGCTGAAACCTCCCTTAGCCATAACCTCCTCGGATGGTGGGAGGTGCGAAGCTGCTGTCAGACCACTGCCTCAGGGTGGGCCAGCTACACTAACCGCCCGTAATCAGCTCTGTGAGCTATGAGTTTTAGTTGGGGGTCGAAACAGTCCTCTCTCTCTCTCGCCCAAGCTATTTTCATGTTAATTAGTTGGAGAAACTAATCAGTAACCATCAAGCTCAACAAATGTAGTTTGGAAACTGAACATTGTTATTTTGAATTATGTGTACTAATTTAGTGTTAGGCAACATGTTTAATATGTATGGAAGAGGCCTGGAACGCATTACAGAGCCAGAGAGTATTCAATATTCATCGGATATTTTAATTAACTTTTAATTAATGTACAAAATTTATTAACATTCGTAACTATATCTCAAAAAATTTGTCATCAATATAATAAGAATAACAGTTATAACGATTTTACTTTCCACATCTCAGTTGATTGACATGAAGTAATTGGGGTGGAGTTGTGTCTCTAATTAATACCATCATGTTAAAAGATCGTCCCACACGTTTTTATTTATGAATTTGGAAAAGAAATCTTTTAAATATATGAACTTCTTCCATAACCAAACTTATTCTATTAGAATGTTCTAAAAGTTGGTCACTCAGGGGCTGCGTCAACTAAGCATATTTCCCACGTGAACTTTTACAATAGAGAAATCTGCATACTTATCACACTTAAAACCACCGATTATATACAAACTGTAATGGGAAATCTTCAGGTAATTTTAATAAGCTCCCAACGGAAACGGCTTCCATTATCTATTGTAAACAAATAGGTCTGCCAACCACTCAGAGCTGAACAGATAGATAGACATATTCTTCACTTGAAAGAAAAAGAATTTCTGAAATATTTCTGAATGTGACATATTAATTAATCTCTCAAATTTTTGTAGCCCAAGAACTAAAGGAGGAGGAGGGGGGGGGGTTATCAACAGAACCTATTTGCATATATCTCACATAATAGAAGCTTACACGAGTCTCTAAACCAATTTCACGAGGCCGAACAGTTACGGTAACGGCCGATCTAGCTTTCGGCGTAAACTCATGAAAAGAACCGACCATAGCCGATCTCATCTCGTTCGTTATCCGCATACACTTAATAAAATTGCAAATATCTCGGTTAATATTGAAGATAGAGAATAAATGTTTACAATAATATTTATAGTTAATGTTATTTGCAATAAGATTGGTTCTATTCAAGTTTTCGATCCGAAGTATAGTTACGGGGATATTTCGAATTTTTGAAAACCCCTCTCTTAACCCTTGAACTTGATCTTTCTTTATACATAATACAAGTAAATATCGAGTTTCGTAACGATGAAACAAAAAGTACGACCGCTAGAGCGTTAACAGGCGAACACACACACACACACACACACACACACACACACACACACACACACACACACACACACACACACACATATATATATATATATATATATATATATATATAATTTTGAACGAACCTGATTTTTCTTATCTCCTGGGTAGGATTGATGGACATTTGAAGAAATTTTTCGAAAATCGCGTCATGAGTATGACCTCAATAGGTGAATGCCCCTAGAGAAAAGGGTGTACCATTGCTAACCTCATTAAGTGCGTTAATTATATTTTAGTTCTAAATTTCGATGAAAATATTTATATAATTTAAATGGGTTGGGATGTGAGAAATATTCTCGGTTAGATCAGTTAGAAGATCAGACACATCGAGATCTTTTCGTTTATTGCAGTGTGTTTATATCTGCTTTATAGTTTAGCATTTGCTGTTATATAATAAACCACTTTAATCAATGCTTAAATACCAAATATTGTTTTAAAGAGACATTTAATACACGAGATGCATGCAAAAATATGTCCTGGTGAACCCCTCCCCGGTTTTAGACTACTAAAATTTGATTGATTGATATAACAATTGTTCTCACTCATTATTAATTACAGTACTAGATATAGTAAATAGTTCTCAATAAAATTAATATGTTATATTTTGATAAATTTCATTGAGGCTTGCAGATCTAAATTTTAAACGCTTCCCGTCGGAAGGAGAAAGATTTCTTATTACCCTTTATTTTGTTCACGGTGACGTTATGTTACCAGTATGTAGATTTATCTATTAGTAAACTTCACGAGGGAAATCTGCTTAGTTTACGCAGCCCCTGCGTGACGGACTTTTTAATTTTAGTACACAACACTGGATTAAGAAGCTAATAACTCTAAGATCAAAACAATAGAAAACACATACAAAAACTAAGGACAACGCTGTTGGTTACCTCCAATAGTGGTAAACTCTCGTAAACATCTTTCAAGGTTGACCTCTTTCACGATTCTTGTATACCATTGAAGGGTCTAGAAACATACCTCCAGTGTTCCAAATCAACGTCATGTTTTGCCGTTACTCCCATCCTGTCATTGACTCGTTATGCCAGCGAGCTCGGAACGGACACCGGCTGTCATACATCAATAACAGGCAACACTGTTAGATCTGTAGGCCTAGCCGTCGTCCTCCAAGACACTAATATAGACAAATGTGAAGAGAGGAGGATTGACTGATAGATTAAGGACCAGCGCCTTTTGACGGACAGAGCATTGAGTTCTTCCTGAATGGTACCTACCTGACAGTGTTCTCCATAAATCGAGAAGGGGGCCTATAAACATTAATATCGGTGCTGGTAGTCGGTGGGCACGGCTCACGATGTGCCCCAGGCGAGGACAGCCATTAACAGCTGGCCGCTCTGTCTAATAGCGTTCCTCTGATTGGTTAATAGATCAACCCCTTCTGCCGAGCTATCTTCCTCGACGTCACTCCTTCCAACTCAATAGTTTCCTTAAATTTCTTCGAGATATATACTCCAAGGAGGAATAATTAATGCAAACATTATCAACGGAAGGATAAAAAGTCCGTCACGCAGGGGCTGCGTAAACTAAGCAGATTTCCCACGTGAAGTTTTACAATAGAGAAATCTGCATACTGGTAACACAATACTACCGTGATTAAATACAAACGGTTATAAGAAATCTTTCAGTTAATTAAAATATATTCCCAACTGAAACGGCTTCTGAATTGTAAGAATAATTTATATTTTAATAACTCAAATTTTAGTAGTCCAAGAACTAAAGAAGGGGGGAGGTGAACAGAACGTATTTGCATAAATCTTACAAAGTATGGAAGGTAAGGTAAGGTTAGAAGAAGCTTCCACCTGAGCCGAGAAATGACGAAAATGGCCGACTTAATCCGAACTATACCCGACCACAGACTTCATAAAAATGCAAATATCTCGGTTAATATTCAAGATAGAGAATAAAAAAAAAGTCCGTCAAGCAGGGGCTGCGTAAACTAAGCAGATTTCCCACGTGACGTTTTATAATAGAGAAATATGCCTACTAATAACGGCACTAGTAGTAAGGAATCTCTAAACCTATCCACGAGGGATGAACAGTTACGGAAATAGCCGCCCTAGCTCTCGGAGTAAAGTCCCGAACATAGCCGACTTCTGCCGACCACACACACAATACAAATCCGAATATATCGGTTAATATTCAAGATACAGAATAAATGTATAGAACAATATTTATAGTAAATTTAATTTGCAATAAGATTGGTTCTATACAATTTTTCAATCCGATGCATAATAACGGAGATATTTCGAATTTCCGAAAATCTCCCTCTAAACCCCCCTCTAGTCCGATTTGAGCCATTAACGAACTTGATCTGTCCTTTTACATAAAACGGTTAAATATCGAGTGTCGTTACGATAAAACAAAAATTGCGACCGCTAGAGCATTATATATATACGAGTATATATATATATATATACAATATATATATATATAAAATTTTGAACGGACCTCATTTTCGTCATCTCCTGGGTAGGATCGATGGACATTTGAAGAAATTTTAGAAAATCGTGTCATGAGTACGACCTCAATAGCTGATTTCCCTTAAGGGAAATCTGCTAAAAGGTCAAAAACACCTCCACTCTTAATGCTTCATTTATTAAATGCAGAGTAGTTTCGGGGCGAACCGTCCCATCTTCAGTGCTCTGTGACACAACATTTACACTTTGAAATAACATGTAATATATAAATAAATGTAAAAGTCAACAAAAAGTAGTCAATATATTAAAAAAATTAAGAACAAACAAATAAATAAAATTTAAAAATAATTTAATATTTGTTTGTTTTTAAATTTTTAATATTTTGACCTTTTGTTGACTTTTACATTCATTTATATATTACATGTTATTTCAAAGTGTAAATGTTGTGTCACAGAGCACTGAAGATGGGACAGTTCGCCCCGAAAGTGCTCTGTATTTAATAAATGAAACATTAAGAGTGGAGGTGTGTTTGACCTTTTTATCCTTCCGTTGATGATGGACCTCCACCAGCCAGCCCAAATCCAGCATCAAATATTATATAATCAGTACCTACGATGTCTACGAAATGTAGTTGCAATCGTTGCTCTCTTTCGGAATATGATATCTTGATATTACTATACACACCGTGATCAATTCAATGTTTGATGTCTTCAAAATAAGATTTTCTAGGCCTCGCTCTTCCCAAATACCCAAGGACCTTGCCTTCAAATATATTTGAAATTGTTGAGCCGAAGTCAAAATACACTGCAGAATTGGCTTTCTGCTCCCATCCACTCACTACAACACAACATCCACTGGAGAAAATATAACCGTGCTTTTTCATAGGACTGTAGATATTTTGAGATATGTTTTATAATATGGTGGCTAAACCAACTTTTATTTTAGCAGATTTCCCTTAAGGGCAATCAGCTATTGAGGTCGTACACATGATGCGAGTTTCGAAAAATTTCTTCAAATGTCCATCGATCCTACCCAGGAGATGACGAAAATGAGGTCCGTTCAAAATTATATATATATATATATATTTGTCTGTTAACGCTTTAGCGGTCGTAATTTTTGTTTGATCGTTACCAAACTCGGAATTTAATTGTTTTATGTAAAAAGGAAGATCAAGTTCGTTAATGGCTGAAATCGAACCAGCGGGAGGGAGGGGGGTTTAGAGGGGAATTTTTGAAAATTCAAAATATCTCCTTTATTATGCGTCGGATCGAAACATTGTATAGAACCAATCTTATTGAAAATTAAATTTACTATAAATGTTGTTATATACATTTATTCTGTATCTTGAATACTAGCCGAGATATTCGCATTTGTATTCTGCGTGTGGTCATCAGTAGGCTATGTTTGGACTCTCCGTGCCGTTTACATAACTATTCGTCCCTCGTGAATAGGTTTAGAGGTTAGGTTAACTGTTTTTTGGGGCTAGAAACTACTGGGTTATTACGCCCCAAATAATGTTTTAGGTTTAGAGGTTTCTTACTACTACAGTTATTATTAGGCAGATTTCTCTATTGTAAAACTTCACGTGGGAAATCTGCTTAGTTTACGCAGCCCCTGCGTGACGGACTTTTTATAATATGAGCCAGTGTGAACCGCTAAAATGTGTGACAGATCTAAATAAGTTAATAAATTGTTTAGACAACTTGTGTTTGAATATTTCACAAAATAGCTTATTTAGCGTGTTTTAGTGATAATTTACCTGGAGATCGTTGACAATTTTTTTCTTTAACTGTCACGTAAATGTGCAAGAAATATCTTTTGTTGCTGCAGTGTAAAAAGATAGTCAATAGAGATGGAGAGAGAGTGTGTGTGTGTGTGTGTGTGAGAGAGAGAGAGAGAGAGAGAGAGAGAGAGAGAGAGAGAGAGAGTGTGTGTGTGAGAGAGAGAGAGAGTGAGAGAGAGAGAGAGAGAGAGAGAGTGTGTGTGTGTGAGAGAGAGATAGTGAGAGAGAGAGAGAGAGAGAGAGAGAGAGAGAGAGAGAGAGAGAGAGAGAGAGAGAGAGAGAGAGAGAGAGAGAGAGAGAGAGAGAGAGAGAGAGAGAGAAATGTAAATGTTTGATGTGTCCTAGAAGAGGCATTAGCCTAATATGGCTGTAGGAGCTGTAATGTGCCCGCCGTATTGATTGCTAATGTATTAAGTGAAAAATTAAAGATGGCCTGTCCCTTACAATTACCCCCTTATCTCTCATATGTAGCTCTACACCCTCTCACTATCACTCTCTCTCTCTCACTCACTCTCTCTCTCTCTCTCTCTCTCTCTCTCTCTAAGGATGGCTTTACTTATGATATAAATTGTTAAGATATTAACAGGAGTATTAATAAAATTAGAAGCGGTACTCCGGGTGAGGACGAAATCAGTAGAGACATGTTAAAAACGTTTGGTAGTTACTGCTGAAGTAGTGGATACATCCTTAGTTCATGGAGTAGTTCCAATGTTTGGAAGTCAGACATTATTAGACTAATAATTGCGAAGCCACTCTGCCCAAATGAGTAAAGTCCGATTTATGTAGTTCTAGTCATGTCCGAGATTACCGAACGAATTATCTCTCACTTCATTAAAGAGGTTTTGATCGGGCGTTGCTTATTATCCCAGCATTAATCAGGTGGGATGTAATACACCAATAGCACAGCACTGTGCACTAAAACACCAAACAATAATAAAGCCATAGATTATAGGGAAGCCGTTAGCAAAAAGTGAAATTTGAAAGCATGTCTTCTCCATGGATCATTTGTAAAACCAGAGTGTTGCTAGTGCTCAGTTTTGGGTTGTAAAATAAGTTCGGGGCGTTTTTTACTGGAGATTTCAATAAAAACTTCAGACTCTTAAAAATATATTTAATTGATTATATATGACCCATTTTGATCTATTACTTGTTAACATCATTCAGGTAATTTTTTAATTCCATGCTCCCAGAACTTCTCAGATTTTTGTACAATGAGCTCCTCTGACTGGTGAATAGGGTGGGTGGGGAATCAGATCCCAGTCAAACCGTCTGTGCAGCGGATTTTCCTTTCCGAAAAGTAAAAAGTCCGTCACGCAGGGGCTGCGTAAACTAAGCAGATTTCCCACGTGAAGTTTTACAATAGAGAAATCTGCCTAATAACAACTGTAGTAGTAAGAAACCTCTAAACCTAAAATAGATAGATATATATATATAGATATATATATATACAGTTTTGAACGGACCTCATTTTCGTCATCTACTAGGTAGGATCGATGGACATTTGAAGAAAAATATCGAAAATTCCGTCATGAGTACAACCTCAATAGCTGATTTCCCTTAAGGGAAATCTGCTAAAACATTATTTAGGGCGTAATAACCCAGTAGTTTCTAGCCCAAAAAACAGTTAACCTAACCTCTAAACCTATTCACGAGGGACGATAGTTATGGAAACGGCCGCCAGAGCTCTCGTCGGAAACTCCGAACATAGCCTATTGGTGACACGCAGAATACAAATGCAAATATCTCGGTTAATATTCAAGATAGAGAATTAATGTATAGAACATTATTTATAGTAAATTTAATTTGCAATAAGATTGGTTCTATACAATCTTTTGATCCGACGTATAGTAACGGAGATATTTCGAATTTTCAAAAATCCTCCCCTCTAAACCCCCCCTCCCACTGGTCCGATTTCAGCCGTTAACGAACTTGATCTTTCTTTTTACATAAAACGCTTAAATATGAAGTTTGGTAAGGATCAAACAAAAATTGCGACCGCTAGAGCGGTAACAGACAAATATATAGATATATATATATATATATATATATATATATATATATATATATATATATATATAGATATATATATACAGTTTTGAACGGACCTCATTTTCGTCATCTACTAGGTAGGATCGATGGACATTTGAAGAAAAATGTCGAAAATTCCGTCATGAGTACAACCTCAATAGCTGATTTCCCTTAAGGGAAATCTGCTAAAAAATCATTAAATTAAAAAAATGAATTATTTTCTTTTTCATTTTCAGCAAGCATGCCTCTTAAAGATAAGGAATCTCCGTTGAAACTGATGCATAAAAGCACCTTAAACTAATTCGTTTTAGCAGATTTCCCTTAAGGGAAATCAGCTATTGAGGTCGTACTCATGACGCGAGTTTTGAAAAATTTCCTCAAATGTCCATCGATCCTACCCAGGAGATGACGAAAATGAGGTCCGTTCAAAACAGTATATGTATATATATATATATATATATATATATATATATATATATATATATATATATATATATATATATATACTAGCTCAGATACCCGGCTTCGCTCGGGAATTCATTTGGCTGAATGGTGATGGTATATTTTGGCAAGGCTTTACTTTACAATATTTTGGCATTTACCCGTTCCAGTGTTTAGGGTTAATACCCGTTGTTGGCATTTGTTAATAATAAAATTATTTTTTTATGTAAGACTTCACTGTCCTGCATATTGTTATATTTCTCGTCTCCTGTGCATTATGCATAGATTTGAATTATTAAGGAGAAAATATTGACATACATTTGAATTAATTTTTTCAGGTGAGGTACCTGGTAGTTCATATTGAAAAGAAGTGTTGAGCAAATTTCTCTAAATAACAAAATAAACAACTTTTGTTATGTGCATATCTGCCGAAACCCCAATAGGAAATCATTATTATTAATTTGAGGCCTCCCTTATAACCCCCACTCCTGCCCGTCCCTAGAAATGTTAGAATGGCTTATTATAAGGAAATCGTTAGTATTAATTCACATAGCGAGTTTGGTTTAGTTCGGTTGAGTCTTTTGTGCCAAATAAAATTGTGGACTCCCACTTTAGTTTATAGCGTATAACTCATTTATGCTTCCGTATACGGCAAAAGTCCATATTACAAAAGTTACTCTAAATAACAAAATAAACAACTTTTGTTATGTGCATATTTGCTGGAAAAGCAATAGGAAACGAAATATCGTTATTTTTAATTTCAGGCCTCCCTTATAACCCCCACTCCTGCCCGTCCCTAGAAATGTTAGTATGGCTTATTATAAGTAAATCGTTAGTATTAATTCACATAGCGAGTTTGTTTTAGTTCGGTTGAGTCTTTTATGCCAAATAAAATTGTGGACTCCCGCTATAGTGTTTAGCGTATAACTCATTTATACTTCCGTATACGGCAAAAATGCATATAACAAAAGTTACTCTAAATTACAAAATAAACAACTTTTGTTATGGGCATATTTGCTGAAAAAGCAATAGAAAACGAAATATCGCTATTTTTAATTTCAGGCCTCCCTTATAACCCCCACTCCTGTTCGTCTTAGAGAATATTAATATAGCCTAAAGTCTAAGTTGGGCTAGTAGTAGTATACATACCAAGTTTCATAAAATTCGGTTCAGCCGTTTATGCGTGAAAAGGTAACAAACAAACAAACAAATAAACAAACAAACAAACAAACAAACAAATAAACAAACAAACAGACACCAAAGAAACAAAATGCAGTTATGGTGTCTATGACATGTGAAACGAAAAGTTATCGTGAAATTTCGCGAAAAAAATCAATGTACAGACAGAGGTTACAATTTTATATATATATAGATATATATATATATATTTGTCTGTTACCGCTCTAGTGGTCGCAATTTTTGTTTAATCCTTACCTAACTTCATATTTAAACGTTTTATGTAAAAAGACAGATCAAGTTCGTTAACGGCTGAAATCGGACCAGTGGGAGGGGGGGTTTAGAGGGGAGGATTTTCGAAAATTCGAAATATCTCCGTTACTATACGTCGGATCGAAAAATTATACAGAATTAATCTTATTACAAATTAAATTTACTATAAATATTGTTATATACATTTATTCTCTATCTTGAATATTAACCGAGATATTTGCATTTTTCAGTTTTCACCAAACCGCCACTTCTACTCATGTTACGTAAACAATACTCTGATACATAATAAATCACATTATTGGAAGTTTAAATACCAAAAATTGTATTCAAGAGACCTTTATTATACGAGATACATGCAAATATGCACTGGTGAATCCCCCCCCCCCCATCTTAAAGTTTTGGACTACTAAAATTTTATTGATTGAGATAACAATTATTCTAACTCATTATTAATTACACTAGTAGATATAGTAAATAGTTCTCAATAAAATTAATTTGTTATATTCTGATATATTTCAGTAATTGTTTTTCTTTCCGGTGTGAGGCGGGACCCGTTTGTTTACATTTCTAACCTAACGCTTCCTGTCGGCAGGCTATTGAAATTGGATGAAACATTTCTTATTTCCGTTTGTATTTATTCACGGTGTTGTGTTAGCAGTATGTATATTTATCTATTACTAAACTTCACGAGGGAAATCTGCTTAGTTTACGCAGCCCCTGCGTGACGGACTTTTATTTATAATGTGGTAAACATGGGTGGAATGCAGTTTACCCCCACCCTTGGTGGAAATGCCCTATGACGTATGTTGGAAATTTTTGAATGCGGTCACTGAAGTCTATCCTCCACAGTCTAAGGATCCATCAAATTAAGTGTGTTAAAAAAAAAAAATTGCCACAGTTGCCAAAAAAAGTGCACCGCCAAGGGTGGAGTTGAACTGCATTTTCACCGTTAAACATTAGTGACCAAGTAAACAAGATTTTATAAACACACAGAGGATAAAAGCTAGGAACTTATTTTACAATCTTTAAATTTGGCCACTGCAGTTCTCAATTTACATTAATGACACTTTATCCTGTCAACTTACATCTGGCAACATTTATTTGTGCGCCGAAGATTATCTCACTTGGCAATCAATATATCCGAAACCACTGTGTTGAAAACATTACAAAAAGCTAATGACTAAAAGTATTTTTTCTTGTTGCTCCCCCTCCCAAAAATCACGAAGCAAAAAAAAAAAAACAAGAATGTAAATTAATGTCTGACTACCTGTTTCTCTTCAGCAACCACTTCATACACAACACTTCCCGTTTTGTCACGAAAACTGGCAATAAAGGGAAAATTGCATGTGCACCTTCGTTAGTGGGAACTATTATTCAAAAAAATACATGAATTCCGAAGTAGTACGCTTGACAATGCCTGGAATGAACTATTGACGCCTTACGGCAGGTATGGGCAACCTTTGACAAGTTGCGGGAAACTTTAGTGCAAATATGTTAGCGAGCCGCTTTTAAAAGTAGTGCATTTTAAAGTAGTGTTCATAATTTTTAACGATAGACATCAGACATGAAATTATACGACAATGTAATTATAATACAATTTAATAAAATAACAAAATGAAATGAAAAAAAAGAGGTACAACATTATAAATAATCGTTAGATTTGAAATTATTACAAAAAACGAAAGTTAAATAGGGACACCGAAATCAATGAGACACTTGAGCTTGCATTTGGGAAACTAATCCATCGATGTTTGGATTAATTCCACTGATACAAAGAAGTAAAGAATTTTCAAAATTATTGTCAGTGAGTCTTGTACGATGTTTTGATTCATTAACTTTCATCATTGAAATGAACTGTTCGCATTTATAAGTACTGCCAAACTCACAAATCTCTCCTCATCTTCCTCATTTGGCGTAAGTAGTGTTATATTTTTGTTTAGATTGGGTTTTTCAAAATGTCCCGCGGGCCGGATCAAACCTTACCACGGGCCAGTTGTTGCCCAGATATGCCTTACTGCTTGCCGTAACGTGTATGGAGTTTTCAGCTCAGAAAGTGGTCTGTGTACCTTGTAATAGTTCTGGCCTAGCTGGCAAGATAGCCTGTACGTGTATGGCTGGCTTTAGAATAAAAGATGGATGATTCAATATGAATATTATTAGAATCGACATGATTATTGTAACGAACCACTTCACTTACTACCCCAACTAGCTTTGGCCTGTGAGAGGCTTCACAAATGAAATTTTAATCAAAGAATTTTGAAAAAATGCTGTTGAATCACAAGGTTACTGCACCTGTTTCTGAACTTCGAAAATGAATATAGCCATCTACTAATCGATAGCTAATCTCAATAATAATCCAGGTAGACAAGGGTGATGCCTGTAAATTTGTAATGCTAATAAGTAGTTGGTCTATGACGGTTACGAAGAACTTTACAAGTCTTGGTCTTGAATTGTTGATACCATGAATACGTAAAACGAACTAATTTGCAAAACGTATGAGCTGACCAAATTCATACTCGGCATTATATGAGGTTTGGATTTGTGAAAGAGCAGCCGTTCATTCACCATTTTACAACTGAATTGTGGTCGGGGGAGGCTCATTTTTAATAAAATCCCTGGCGGTAGCCTGGCAGAACTCCCTCCTTATATAGAAATTAATGAGGCAATATGGTTGGCTGTGGGATTAGGGCAGCAGTGGAAGGAGCCTTAGTGTAATTGTTATATAAAGCTAATACTGGAGGCTCTCGTCATAAATTCTGACGTTCTCTCCTTCCCCTCGCTCTTTAGCTCCTCAATTTCTGTCAGGATGAGAATGTTCCTTGTGTTCGGCCATTTTGGTGAGGGCTAACAAGGTTCTAACATCCGGAGGCGAAGGGCACTCGAAATGTAAATTTAAATTCTGTAGTTTGATGCTCTATTTAACAGAAACAATTTACCTTGCAACCCACTTTATTTACATTCTTTTCTGCCAAAATTAGATGCGAAAAGCGTTCTGTATAAATCTTTTGCACACGATATGGAGAAATTTGGGATTTTTTAATTTCGCCCACTTCTAACCTTCCTTCGCAGTGGATTTCGAACAATAGGACATTGTGACAACTATACATTACAACAAAACTAAATATGAAATTTGAACATACTGAGGGTAGCCGTTTTGGAGTAATGCGACATGTGTCCAGACGCCACGCTGAATCTAGTAAAAATGTTCTTCCAGAGAAGCTGTGTGGTAGAGGAACTAATCAATCTGGATGTACAAAATAGGTTTTCCTCTACAATGCGTTTATTTTGACAGCGTGCACTTTCAGAGCAACATCCCCATCTTGAGTGCCTGTTGACATACACAAAAGCAAATGAAAAAAAATAAAATCTATTATTCAGTTTGTAAGACGTTACTTATTTTTAGCACTTTTATTAGTTAATTTCAGATGTGAGTCTTAAATTGTATCTGTTTTTATCAGTTGACTACTAAGTGTACGTTTTAGGAGATCTCTGTTTTTTTGAGATATTTATCTATATTTTTAGTTGTATTTTTTCCATCTTTAAATTGTATTTTAATTCGGTTTAATTTCTTGTTTAGGATATGGTTGTTTTTGTCTTGATTTAATTATTCAAGGGGCACTGATGATGGAGCTGTTGCTCTGAAAGTGCACTTTGTCTGAATAAACACATTGTAGGGGAAAACATGCCTATTTTGTATATTGTATTTAGGACACGGAAATATGAAAACCGGGATTTTATGCAGTTACAGTACTTACTTTACATGATCTAAAAGGAGATTTTTATTTTTTTGTTAAATCTTTTACAACACTGTTTAGGACTTTTAGGGTGGTTAGGTTCCAGGTGGCCAGTAAACTGCATATATTTTTAAATACTCCATCAAACAGTTTAACTACTGACTTTTATTGGAAGATGCCAACCAAACTAGTTGTTAACAGTACAGAGGGCTACAGATCAGTTTTAGACTAGCCTTAGAAAGAAACTAACTTTAAGAAATATCTGAAATTAAATGAGTTATATTTTCGCTAATGCGGCTAATAGACTAGTCAAAGTTGTACTAACGAGACTTAGGATAGGGCACTCACATTTAACGCACTCATACCTCATGACGAGAACAGAAAGAGCTCTCTGCAGAACAAGTAATGAACGTTTAACCATTAAACACATACTGACTAACTGCAGAAACATTGAATACTTAGAGACCTTACATAACATGTACGAAATCCTTACGAACAGAAGCCCACATAAGACACTAAACCACCTTAAAAGATTGAATTAGTTCTATAAAATTTAACTTCCCTTCTGTTTGATTTTGACATCTCTTTTTATTTGCATGTAGTATAATTCTAGATAAAATAAATGTACTAGTATATAGGAATAAAATATATAATATGAAAAAGGAATAATTTTTTTTAATAATAATAAAACCAATTAAAATGGTTAAAATACTAGTTTAATAAATTATTTGTCGTATTAGCAGATTTCCCTTAAGGGATCAGCTATTGAGGTCGTAGTCATGACGCGATTTTCGAAATTTTTCTTCAAATGTCCATCAATCCTACCCAGCAGATGACGAATATGAGGTCCGTTCAAAACTGTATATACACACACACACACACACACACACACACACACATATACATACATATATATATATATATATATATATATATATATATATATATATATACATATTTGTCTGTTACCACTCTAGCGGTCGCAATTTTTGTCTTATCGTTACCAAACTGAATATATAATCGTTTTATGTAAAAAGAAAGATCACGTTCGTTAACGGGTGCGATCGGACCAGTGGGAAGGGGGGGTTTAGAGGGGGAGAATTTCTAAAATTCTTAATATCTCCCTTATTATGCGTCGGATCGAAAAATTGTATAGAACCAATCATATTCTAAATGTAATGTTCTATATATGTTGTTATGTTCATTTTTCCACTATCTTGATTATTTACTGAGATATTTGCATTTTTATTTAGTTTTCTGTCTTCAGTTAACCCCCACTCCTACTCATCTCATATTATCAATGTTCTATTAGCTGTTATATAATGAAGCACATTATTTGAAGCTTAAATACCAAATATAGTCCTCATTGAACTTTTAAGTTTTGAAATAAATGCAAATAAGTGGCGCACGTGGGAAATCTGCTTAGTTAACGCAGCCCCTGCGTGACGGACTTTTTGTTATTTTTCTATTATACTGATTTTATTACATTGTTAAATTCTGAGCCAAATCACTCAGACGCACTACTGGTGCTCCTGTATAAATAAATAATAAAAAAAAATAATACGGCTTTGTCGTTCAAGCCATCGGACCATCGGTTTAGAATTAGAAAAGAAATAGGACTTGGATTGACCCGTTAGTTAGATAGTGGCGGGCTGATTGGGAGTAAGGTGACAGAGGTTGTGTCCTAATGAACCAGCAGCCCCGTTCAAGAGCTGAGCAAACGATGGAACCAAATCCAAACAGGCTTCAATATGCCATCACCATACATCAATATGGAACATAACATTCCTTATGACGCGTCTCATTAATATATCACTATTGTAGGTAGTGAACTTATATTTCTCTCCCCGTGATAATGAGGCACTTAAGCAGATTTACCTTTAAGAGAAATCACCTATTGACGCGATTTTCGAAAACTTTCAGGTTAGCTGTATGAGTTAAAGCGTTGACCTTAATCTTACATGATAAACCTAGAGTGACGAGTTTGATTCTTGCCTGGGTAAAGGAAATTATTTAGTGACGAAATTCATTAAATAACATCCTAAATCCCACCCTGGCTAGAAAAGGGTGGTAACCTGTAAAGAACTCATCCCAATTAGCCTGAGTTGCAAAAAGTGGACGTTAATAAATAATAATAATATAGAACATTGCATTTGCAATATGATTGATTCTATACAATTTCCTGATCTGGCGCATAACAGCAGAGATATTTCGAATTTTTGAAACTCTCCCCCACTAAACCACCTCTCCCTCTGGACCATTTTTAGCTGTTAACGAAATTGATCTTTATTTTTACATATAATGTTTTAATATTGAGATTGGTAACGCTCAGACAAAAATAGCGACCGCTAGAGCGTTAACAGATAAATATATAAACAGGGTGTTCCCACTTCCCGTCCCATCCCCTTAAAATCTCCAATTATTTTAATACAAGGATGAAACTTAATGTGCCATAATCGTGAGCCCTGAAGAATATTTTCGGTCCATAGTCAACCTCGAAACCTTCTCTAATATATCTCCGGCGATCCCAACTTTGGAATTTCCAATGGAATGTCCTACTTTTTATGGTGTATTCTTGTAGAAAAACAAATTCTGAAACAAGTTTGTTATAAGTGAATTTTTTTAGCCGTAAAATGCACAAATTTTTATTTCAGAAACGGAAAATTATATTGAAAATATGTTTTAGATTTTAAATTATCATTGAAACAAGTCTACAGGGAAAGGAATGAATTCTGAAACTTAATAAAAACTATTAAAGTATGCACGGTATCTGGAATCCCATTTGGTGCCGTGTATTTCTGCTACTGAAATTGAATTCTTCACCAATCTGATTTTATTTATCATGTCTTCAATATTCGGCGACCTGTTCTGGTAGAGATGTCTTTGACCCTCCCCCATAGAAAATAATCTAATAGTGTCAGATCGGGTGACCTCGGTGGCCACTAAATAAGCAAGCTGCGACTCTGTCAGAGAAATAGCTGCGACTGCCTTGGAGAAATATTTTTCTTATTGTTGTTCAAGTAGTGATTGAGAAGTGGGAAGGACATCCGTCAAGCTGCAGCCACATTTCATATCATTGCATCTTCTATTTAATTTAGAAATTCTTTATTAAGGAAGTGGGTGAAGACTGTACCATTTAGTGGTTTGTCAAAAAAATGTGGGCAGATGATTCTTCCCTGGAAGATATGGCAAACTTAGTTTTAATTTTTTACATGAAACTGTGCAGGCAGAAAAATGAATTTCTTTTACAAATAATTACTACGTAATTAGTTTAAAAGTAAATGAATTCTAAGAACATTTTTTTTTATGTTGATGTGTTTATAAGTAAACATTTTTTTGGATTCATTCAAGAATACTTTTGGGTTAGTTCGTTTTAAATACTTTTTTTTTTTTGAATTCCAAAATCAATTTACCCCCGTAGACTTGTTTCCAGGATAATTTCTTTGGCTACAACTTTTATGTCCAAGCATTATAAAATGTGCTCTTTCTGAAATAAAGATTTGAGCATTTTACTGTTAAAGGATGCGACAAAACGAAAAATTCACCTGTATAAACTCGTTTTAGACTTTAGTTTTCTAATTTTAATTTAAATTAAAGAAGGGAATATATATATATATATATATATATATATATATATATATATATATATATATATTTAACGGACCACATTTTCGTCATCTACTAGGTAGGATGGAAGAACACTTGAAGAAATGTTTCGAAAATCGTGTCATGGGTACAACCTCAATTGGTGATTTCCCTCAAGAGAAGTGGCTTCATCAGCTATGGTCGGCTATTGGGAGCTTTGAACATTCTATAGTTTTGAAGGAGGGGGGGGGGGCATTCATATACAGTACAAAAAATGTCTAAATCATTCCTATTCAATTTTCTCGATTCTGGGATTGACAGGATTCATGTCGGTTAAGACTGATTTCCTAATGAGTAATATCCGTAATGGAGAATGAGCTTGCAGACAGATCGTACGAGGAATAGAGGTAGTCAGGCTAATGAAATAGGTAGTCCTTCTGACTGAGTGATTAAGAGACTGATGAAGAAGAAATCCAAACAGAAAGGTGGAGTGAGTGAGAGAGCGGCACCAGTGACGACCTAATACGAGATAGATTAAGGGGCGGTGGGGACTAACGACCTCTGATGGGGCTAGCGGGCATTAGGGGGTGGCGCCTTCCCACCCACCCCCTGCACTCACCAGGTTAACGAACTTATACTCTCAATGAGCTAGAAGCCGACTACTGGAGTCCCACATGTGCTTATGAATCGGGACGGATTCTCCGAACATTCCCTCGCCGTGCTGAGTGGACATCCGCATACTTGGAGGACATTGTGTATGTTGACTGCACAGCTAAAGAAAATTTAGGACGACTCCCCGGCGTTCGAACCCAGAATCTTTAGCATATTAACTCAGTTTGCCACTGGACTCCTCGCTTCCAGTGCCCATGACGCCCAGGTCAGAGGCCATATACACAAAAAGTCCGTCACGCAGGAGCTGCGTAAACTAAGCAGATTTCCCACGTAAAGTTATACAATAGAGAAATTTCCATACGAGTGCCGAACACTTACGGAAACGGCCGTACTACCTTTTGGCGGAAAAGAATAGAAGCGACCACAGCTCGTCCGTTACACTTAATAAAAATGCAAACATCTAGGTTAATTTTCAAGATTTCAAGAAATGTATATACATAACTACAAAATGTAGTTATGGTGTCTATGACATGTGAAACGAAAAGTTATCGTGAAATTTCGCGAAAAAAATCAATGTACAGACAGAGGTTACAATTTTATATATATATATATATATATATATATATATATATATACAGTTTTGAACGGACCTCATTTTCGTCATCTACTAGGTAGGATCGATGGACATTTGAAGAAAAAATTCGAAAATTCCGTCATAATTACCTCAATAGCTGATTTCCCTTATGGGAAATCTGCTAAAATGCAAACATCTCTGTTAATTTTCAAGATAGAGAATAAATGTACATAAAAATATTTATTAATTTAGTTTGCAATAAGATTGGTTCTATACAATTTTTCGATCCGACTTATAGTAACGGAGATATTTCAAATTTTCGAAATCCCCCGAAAATGTAGATATCTCAGTTAATATACCTGATAGGGAATATAAATATTTAACAACATTTATAGACAATTAAAGGTGTAATAAAACTGGTGATTTTCAAATCCCACGCATAATAACGGAGATATTTTGGGAATTTTCGAAATACCCTCAAAATCCCCGCCTCCACCCGGGCGGTAATATGGTGATTTTTCATTTCATGCCTCCCTTATAACCCCCCCCCCCTCCTTTTAGTTTCTGATAATTTTAGTATAGCCGAAAGTCTAAGTTGGGTTAGCAAAAACGGACCAGGTTTCATATAACTGGATTCAATTGGTTAGACGTGAAAAGGTGACAAAATAAGAAACCAAAGCCAATAATTGTTAATATCGTTATAATTCCACGTGAAACGAAAACGTACCGTGAAATTATTAGGAAAAATCAACGTACAGTCAGACGTCAAAATTATATATAAATTTGAATACACTTCATTTTAATTTTTTAAATGTTATTGCTTAATTTGTATTTCTGTGTTTTTATAGATAGATATAGATCTTTGCAGAGGGCGTTTCACAATAAATAATGGCATTTATTTTACTGTAATGTTAAATTATACATAACTTTTAGAAGCTAATTAAGTAAAAATACCTTTGATTAGGGCCAAAACGCCAAATATCGTCTATTTCGTAACATGCTATGTAGGCACTAACCTATTACTTTTAGAAATGCCATACTTATTATATTGGCATCATTATATTTTCTTTAGTTTTTTTTTGTTAGATGGTGTAAATATTTTATATTCAAAAAAATAATGATTAACTCAGTCGCAAGCGAAACTCAAGTGACATGGTTAAATTTGAAGGGGAGCTAATTTACAAAGTTATGGATGCTGTAAGTTTCTCACCCCTATTTTGCATATATTTTTTTTTTATGAATATTATTATTATTATTACCTGGTTTGTGCCCCACAGCGATAGTGATTGGCATAATTTGAATAATATATTTACTCCCTCATGCACTTACCTTTGTTATACTTTATTTTTATATTATGGAAAATATTCCTTTAATATTTGATTGTTTCTCATATCCGTGCTTTGTCTAAAGAATAAAATAAAAGCTATCCTTTTTAAATCTTTTTAAGTATGCTGTAGACCTATTCTATTTTGTGCTATATGTTTTCGTAAATGTTTATGTATTTTAGATATGTTAGTATTTGTGGAATATATTGGCTGCTGTCAGATAATAGTTCTGGCTTATCGTAGCGTATGTGAAGGTTTTTTTGTTGGATGCATTCTGTCAATATGTGTTTTATCGTAAGGTGTTTGTTACAGTATTTGCATATAGGGTTATCAGTCCTTGTCATTAAGTGACTGTGTGTCAGACACATTCTATTTTTAGGAATAGAATAAACGCAAAAAACCATCAGCAAATATTACTAATTTTTAATATATATATATTTTGTTTATAATGCTTAAGTTTGTCAGTTCCTTTCTACACCCTTTCATTAATTTTGAGACTAGTGGTTTGAGTTCATTTTGAGCGGGGCCGTTTGATGTTGTGAGTGGAAGCGATGACATTCTAACGATAATTCGCTGCAACTAGAGCCGGCAAATGGATGGTATGACGTGGCTCTGTACTCGGGAAATAACCCGTTACAAACCTGAAACCTACGACGTTAAAGCGTTAAATGTGAAACGTAACTAATCTGTGCTCAGCTTAAGATGTCAATCTTGAGAGTGCCACTAAACTATCTAATGTGTGCCAACATCAAAGGAGATTCACTCCAATAAAACCGCTCTGCCCTTTCAACTCACCTCTAGGAAATGTTTGCAAAGCTATTATTAGTATGTGACTGATGTGCTAGTTAGGAAAAACGTAAATGTTTTAGCAGATTTCCCTTGAGGGAAATCAGCTATTGAGGTTGTACTCATGACGGAATTTTCGAAGTTTTTCTTCAAATGTCCATCAATCCTACCTAGTAGATGACGAAAATGAGGTCCGTTCAAAACTGTATATATATATATATATATATATATATATATAGATATATATATAGATCTATCTATATATTTGTCTGTTACCGCTCTAGCGGTCGCAATTAATGTTTGATCGTTACCAAACTCGATATTTTGTCGTTTCATGTAAAAAGAAAGATCAAGTTCGTTAATGGCTGAAATCGGACCAGTGGGAGGGGGGGGTTTAGAGGGGAGAATTTTCTAAAATGTGAAACATTTCGGTTACTATACGTCGGATCGAAAAATTGTATAGAATCAATCTTATTGAAAATTTAATTTACTATAAATATTGTTTTATACATTTATTCTCTATCTTGCATATTAACCGAGATATTTGGATTTTTATTAAATTTGGGCCGATAACGAACGTTTCGAGATTCCCGCCAAAAAGTAGTTCGGCCCTTTTGCCGTAACTGTTCGGCTTCCGTATGGAGATTTCTCTATTGTAATAACTTCACGAGGGAAATCTGCTTAGTTTAGTTCCGTGTGCGTGACGGACTTTTTCATATATACATTTATGTTTAGCTTGTTTGAGTATTTAATGTGCCTGATTGTATGTATGAACATAAGTAAACTAAGTCCCTCACGCATAAGCTGCGTGTTCTCCATTCCTTCCGTTGTACAAATGATATGTAAACAGGAACCGAAAAACCTGACAAATATGAGATTTTTAGCAGCTCAGTAACTCAAAGCCAAAATCACAGCAGGAGTGGGATACTGAAAACTAACAACGTAACGCGTAAACTAAGCAGATTTCCAACTTTCTGGCAAAGCACATATTTGATCTCCTCCCACCACATATTATGTATTTCTATGTAAAAAAAAACCGATGAGTAGAAGGTGGAGGGTGACAGGTTATGAAGGCTAAAAAGTCCGTCACGCAGGGGCTGCGTAAACTAAGCAGATTTCCCTCGTGAAGTTTAGTAACAGATAAATATACATACTGCTAACACAACAACACCGTGAATAAATACAAACGGAAATAAGAAATGTTTCATCCAATTTCATTAGCTGCCGACAGGAAGCGTTAGGTTAGAAATGTAAACAAACGGGCCCGGCCCGGCTCACACCGGAAAGAAAAACAATTACTGAAATATATCAGAATATAACGCATTATTTTATTGAGAACTATTTACTATATCTAGTACTGTAATTAATAATGAGTCAGAATAATTGTTATCTCAATCGATAAAATTTTATTAGTCCAAAACTTTAAGACGGGGGGGGGGGGTCACCAGGACATATTTGCATGTATCTCGTATAATAAAGGTCTCTTGAATACAATTTTTGGTATTTAAACTTCCAATAATGTGATTTATTATGTAGCAGAGTATTGTTTACGTAACATGAGTAGAAGTGGTGGTGTGCTGAAAACTGAAAAAATCAAATATCTCGGTTAATATTCAAGAGAATAAACACATATAACAATATTTATAGCAACTATAATTTGCAATAAGATGGGTTAAACACAAATTTTCGATCCGATGCAGAATAACGGAGATATTTGTAGTTTTCGAAAATCCCCCCCCTTAAAACCCCCCCTCCCTCTGGTCCGATTTCAGCCATTAACGAACTTGATCTGTCTTTTTACATAAAAAGGTTAAATATCAAGTTTCGTAACGATTAAACAAAAATTGCGACAGCTAGTGCGGTAACAGACAAATATATAGATTAGATATATATATATATATATATATATATATATATATATATAAATATATATATATACAGTTTTGAACGGACCTCATTTTCGTACTTTACTAGGTAGGATCGATAGACATTTGAAGAAAAACTTCGAAAATTCCGTCATGAGTACAACCTCAGTAGCTGATTTCCCTTAAGAAAAATCTGCTAAAACAAGAAAGCGCGAATCACATGCTTAACACTTGAGTTATGCAGCGAACATCAATAGCTTAACAAGATAAGTTCTATCACAATTTACGATCCGACTTTTAATAACGGAACAATTTTAAATTTTCGAATTCTACTTTCTTGCTAATAAATATTGTGTTTACCCAATTTTAGCAGATTTCCCTTAAGGGAAATCAGCAATTGAGGTTGTACTCATGACGGAATTTTCGAAATTTTTCTTCAAATGTCCATCGATCCTATCTAGTAGATGACGAAAATGAAGTCCGTTAAAACTGTATATATATAATATATATAATATATATATATATAATATATATATATATATATATATATTTAGTCTGTTACCGCTCTAGCGGTCGCAATTTTTGTTTGATCGTTACCAAACTCGATATTTACTCGTTTTAAGCAAAAAGAAAGTTCGCTAATGGCTGAAAACGGACCAGTGGGAGGGGGTTTAGAGGGAGGATTTTCGAAAATTCGGAATATCTCCGTTACTATACGTCAGATCGAAAAATTGTATAGAATCAATCTTATTGCAAATTAAATTTATTATAAATATTGTTATATACATTTATTATCTATCTTGAATATTAACCGAGATATTTGCTTTATTTAATTGATATTTAAGTCTGTGGTCGGGTATAGTTCGGATTAGGACGGCCATTTCCGTCAGTACTTGGCTCAGGTGGAAGCTTCTACTAACCTTACCTGTCGTTTCTAACCTTACCTTACCTTCGTTCTTTGTGAGATTTATGCAAATACGTTCTTTTCATCGCCCCCACCACCCCACTTCTTTAGTTCTTGGACTACTAAAATTTGAGTTATTAAAATATAAATTATTCTTATAATTCAGAAGCCGTTTCAGTTGGGAGTTTATTTTAATTAACTGAAAGATTTCTCATTACCGTTTGTATTTAATCATGGTGGTATTGTGTTACCAGTATGCAGATTTCTCTATTGTAAAACTTCACATGGGAAATCTGCTTAGTTTACGCAGCCCCTGCGTGACGGACTTTTTCCTTGATGAGATACACACAAATACGTTCTGATGACCCCCCTTCCCCCTTGTTTCGTTGTTGGATCAATAAAATTAAAATGATTGAGAATATTCTGAGTCATTATAAATTACAATATTAGATGTAATAAATCGTTTTCAATAAAATTAATATATTATATTTAGATATATTTCAGTATTTGATATTCTCTCCTATCAAGAATATTTCTATCTATCTATTAAATCTGCATCAAGTTTCAAGTTATCATCTCAGAAGCATTCTGTTTTGGGGATTATTAAAGTGTAAATTGAATGAAAGATTCCTTATTATCCTTTGTATTTATTCACTTAACATTCACGAAGGTGTTAGGTGTTACCAGTATGTAGATTTATCCATACTAAAACATCACGAAGGAAATGTGCTTAGTTTACGCAGCCCCTGCTTGACGGACTTTTTTTTACAGATGTTACTATCCTTTAATATTGCTAGTACTCTGGAAAGGACGAGGGCTCCAATCAGCATCTTTGTTCATTGATTCTGTACAGGAGTTAGGATCCTGTAACTACGGGCATATACCTCGGCAAGTCACTTCTCACCCTTTGGACCTCTTACTGCCTGCTGATTCCCTCTTCATACCACCCAACTGGTATACCCCTGCCTTTAAAACTGTCATCTACTTGCTAGATCTGTACTTTCAAAATCAGTTAAACACTACAGTCTACAGTATCAATAGCACAGATAATAATAGACTTCAAAAGCAACTCCGAAGGTTTGAAGTTGCTTGTAATCTCCATCTGTTCAGGTCTTTTAAGTCTCCAAATAACATTTCTTCATATTATTCGTTCCCCAAACTGAATGGCTCTTCTACTTTCTTCGATATGTGGCCTTATTTTACTAATATACATACTTAATTTATAAATTTGCGCCTATCCATCCAGAAGAGACGTTTAAAGAGGTAAACTTTCTGGCGGACATAGAATGTTGGCTGCTCCGTCCTTCCCACTACTAAAACATAACAATTATTTAACGTCCTGTTAGTAATGACTTTTTGTTTGAGGATTTCTGTAAAAAACACATTTTCTTCATAATGTTCATATATACTGAAGTGCTGCTTGTTAAAAAGTAGTTGAAGTACATTTAAAAAAGTCGTTAGTGTTTTGACACTGAACAGGTATTGCCATTTAAAACTTCTCCACTTCTCTGTTGTTTTGATCTCTAGATTTGCGGCTTGGCAAGAATCCTATGACTAATTTTGGAAGTAAGAAGAAGGACGGAAACAGAGTAAAATAATTATTTATTGCGTATTAAAATAAGAATTAACTGTTTTTTTTTAATGTATTTAGTTTCCCTTTGTGTTGAGAATGTATTGTTAAAGTTTATGCAGTTATTGAAAGCTGCCAGAGGAAATGGGTTGTGGGGGGGGGGGGGGTTTGTCGCATTCTGGAATCCGTAATATCTGTCGTTGCTATTGTTGCAAGATTATCCGTTATCTTCGTTGTTTTTTTCCTTTCCGTCAGTTGACTCCTTTCTCTGGCGATCTGTGCGGGGCCCCGCATTCGAAATACACCGCATCGGGAAACGGTTAGCATTCAGCCCACCGATCGTGCGCCAGCTTCCACCAGGTTTTTTTTCCCCTCGCACTCCCACTTGGCACCCAGTGGCTCCTCAGGGGGAGGGGGGACGGGTTATGAAAATACGAAAGCATATCTCGGCGAGTTCGTGGCCATCCAGGCCTAATCCGTCACGTAGAGCAACGGGCACGTAGGTGTGAACACTTGTGACACAGAGCGGTGATATTTCTGAACGCTCAGGGATATGTTGCCGTCTCCCGATACACCGCGTTATTTATCTCCAAGCCATAATTCCATATCGACTATGATTTGCACCTACATTTATTAAATTGCAGGTTCGGCTTTGCACCTTCCATCATTATTAAGGTCCTTACACTAATAATTTAAAGCGCCCTTTTGTTAATTATCATATAGTGCACACTAAATGTAAGCCCTCGGCCCACTTTAGTAAGAACTTGTAGATCTCAGTCCCTGTAAACCTCTGTTCCATAAAGTGGAAGTCACGCTGAGGCTGCGTTAACTAAGCAGATCTCCCACGTGAGTTACGTATTTGCATTTATCTCAAACCAAAAAAGTTCAATGAGAACGATATATGGTTTTAACCTTGGAATGAAGTGATTCGTGACATTAATAGCAAATTGTTGACATGAGTAGGAGTGGG